>JAAAKM020006971.1:42492162-42531898 GCA_010016025.2 Alatinidae sp. Z8VKAUB7J3
CGTACAGATGATTTTCCTAACGGAATCCCTTCAGAGCTGGAAAGTTACTATCATTTATTCTTGCTTGGAAAAACCACGTATGTAGTATGATGGTGTCCCTGGATATGATATCTTGGAAGGTGTGCTTCCGAGACCGTTGATGTGATGATGGATGCTTCCAAAGGACGAATGATGACACACGTTCTTCTAAGGCACGAGCACAATGCCCAGCGAATTGGACACCTCTCTTTCAGACTAAGTTTGATGCTTTAGGTAGGTCTCCATAGATAGTTTCTAGAGTTGGGTGTTTTCTCCAGGAGAGGTTTTGTACTCTCCTTAAAAGGCGAGTATGACATCCATCGAGGCACAGTTGTTGCTTAGCCGAAAAGGTCCATGTTTCGAAGCCGTAGATTAAAATAGGTTGTATAATGACTGGAAAGACTCTCATTTTAGTCTTACAGTCAAGATTAGACTTCCACATCTTGTCCATTTCGTAACGGGCTCCCTATACCATGCCCTTGTTGACATTAAAATCGTGAATTCAGAATTCATGATTTATGATCCTAGATATTTAAAGATATCAACACATTTGAGGATATTATTGGCAAGGGTTTAATTAATTGTTATGGCGGATGTTGATTGGCATACATTCTGTCTTCGTTTCATTTAGATAGAGATCAGTGCCGTTTCTCGCTCATTCGACGGCAGAAAGCAGATCCTGTGCTTTGGTCGTTCTATCTGACAATAGTACAATAGTGCAATGTCATCAGTAAAAACAGCGTCGGTGATATAGAGAGCAGGATGTTGGGAGCAGAGTACTGATACAGAATCTGTCATTTTCTGTCATTAAATCTATAGAAATCTGCATGATGTAGTCAATAACAATGACGGCAATGAATAGTGCTAATGTATCATCCTGGAGAATGCTTGCGAGAATATCTAAAGACTCTGTCTCGCCGTCGGGTGTCAGTACAGTTCACCATGTATTCATATACAGAAATTCGACAGCTTCAATGATTTCAGCTGGAATACTGTCAAGCGCAGAGATCTCAAATATTTTCTCCCGGTTTAAAGAGTCGGAAGTCTTGCTCAACTCTGTAAAAATTATACCTTCGGATTTCTTGTAAAATGTTATATCCTCAATTATCCTATCCAATTGAGAATTTTTCCACGGTCTGATCGACCTGGACGGAAACCGTTTTGCTTTTTACGAATAATACGCTTTAGTTTTGGACGCAGGCGATTCAGAATTAGCTTGTTGTATACTTTTGCAGCGATAGGTAGCAATGGTATACCTAAGCAATTAGTTGGTAAAGTAAACTCACCTCTTTTCAAAATCGGAATGATGTGAAACGTCAATCATATTGAGGGTGCAGTAAGGTTAGTAGACGTACAATTACAAAGATCAGTGAGCAAATGGTGGGAAAAGTGGCTTTCCACAAGATGCCTGGAATTTTGTCCGGGATAAGCTATAGTAAACTCGCCTGTTAGAATGTTCATAGAATCACAGACTTGAATCATTGGTAGAGATTCATTTTCTGGGAGGGCTGATGGTCTCCAATGAACATTTTAAAAATGAATAAGCTTGTTTTTGAGTTGTTTTTCCCGGACACTTAGCTTAAATTGTTGTTGGTAGCTTCGATCCTATTCCACAGCCTTCACTTTTGGCCTTCCAAGCTGCAGAGTGCTGTCGGTTAATGTGAAGGTAGGACATATCATATATTTTCCTATTTATAAAAGCTCATTTTTGATATGCCTTGTCAAGAGGTTTTTAGCAGCTGCTAGCTGGTCCTTATTTGTTCGAGATGGGTTTGAATGGTATATTGATGAGATGTTCCTGAGATTTTCACGAGCTGCTATGACGTTATCATCGGAGCTTATTAGAGTTTTGCGAGGTTTGGACACTTGGAAGCTGGACTTGCATTATAGTGCTAAGGAAGTAACCTCTTGTAAAAAGAAGCAAGGGCCAAAGATTGTGATAATGACGACCCAAAGACAAGACAAAAACGAAGACAAAATTGATCCAAAACGTTTAGGTGCCGTTAAGATTCGTTACTAGGTAGTTGACGTTATCTGATACTAAAAGTAATTTAGCCCTATTACGCTTTCTCTTATGACGGCTTCATGAAATATTCTCTTTCGGCCATTTAACGCAAATGCTCATCGCACCGAATTTCAGCTTTGTGTATTCACTAAATATGGGCACATTTGCCCTTTTTAACACTGACGTATCTTTCTGAAGTTATATTGCCAAACGGGGTAGCCTTGCCTTCCCAAATGCTCATGAAACAAATGATGATCACAAAAGTCGTCACGGAAATCTACGATACGTTAGACACGGAAGGTCTAGTTACGAGGAAACTGGTAGTCAAGCAAAAAGGTTACTTTAATGGTGGAAACAAGAATTGATGTTCTTGTCCAATGACGTGCATTTTCTCAGATCTGGCTATTTATTACTGTTTACCGGCAGAAAGATAAAACGACATTCCCATTTCCAACGGGACATAAGGGGTCGATTGTAACAACAGGCATGCACTTTTGTTACCAAAAACTATGAGGGGTAAGTGAAGACCAGCGCCGGACCAAAGTACGAACTGGCTCGTGACCCCCCCCCCCCCACACACACACACGCTTTTCAACCCCTCGTGAATTTTGACAGTTTTTCCCTGCCAAACTATTAAAGACCATTTTAGTACCGTTGCGTGTAAGACTTAACACGTTTTGTTCACAGATCGCGACTAGGAAACCACATTGGGTGTAATAAATCTTTATTTAGCTCTGAAACTTATGATATTTCCAAAGTATCAAAATTATAAGTTACTGCTTAAAAATCATGAGACTACGAGAAGTAGGTTGCACTAGTTTTTGCATTCGAAGATTTACAATATAAAACTTACCAATAAGTTCTCTTCTTTTGCCATGTACACTTGGTCCTTTATTTTATTGCAGACTCGTGCCTTATTACGCATCACTTTCCTTTCAAAGTGAACCTTAAGCTCTGACTCTTTCTTTCTCAGCTCGTTCTCGAACTCCAAGTTAAAAGTTTTATAGAACCCATTTCTTTCGACTTCAAGCTTCTGTTTTTTCTCCTCCTGAAATTCTCTTTCCAATTTCTTCACTTCCTCATCATATAGCTTTTCACACTTTTTCTTCATGTCCACCGAAGATTGAGATGTTTGTGTTTCATCGCAGGAAGGAAAAGAATCTTCGTTGTCTGACTGGGTAGCAGAGTAATTAAGCATACTCATTCTGTACAGTTCTCCTTTGTACAATGCTAAGGCTTCCTCGAGGTTTGAGATTTCTCCCTCTACAGCAGTGTTAAAGGGAACAGTTTAATATGATTATTACAAATATTTACTATGTGTTAGAGAAAGTTATAACGACAAGGAAACGTGTAAGCCGGCGTATCAAGGCGTTTTACGTAAAGCAAACGACAAAATAGGGACACTTTACATAAATTCCTTAAAGAATGAAGATTGAACAACAACTTATCTCAATGACACACGATACTCAAAGACATCTGCATAAAAAAATAACTTCTTTTTTATCCGACCTTGTAGCGCGGACAGATGTAATGCCCATTTTAACTTCCACAGCACCTCCGAGCGTTATCGCACCAAAATTATGCTTGGAAACAAAATAAAGCATCCTTTTTGGCTACAGCAGTGTTATAGAATGTATTGAAACTTAAATAATAATAAAAAATACTAAAATTTTCTAGGATACGGTGAGAATAGCACAAATATATAGTTTTCGAGGCACTTCGAAACAAAACCCTACGAGCTGAAATTTGGATAACATAGGCTTTAAAGGTATCTCTTTATGAAAGCTTTATGCACTTTGAATATTTGGATGAAGAAATTTCGTATTAGAGCATCAAACTGAAAATCTTAAAATAGGCTTTAGCCAGAGGGGAAGGGAGGGACATCTAGCTTCTTCGTAGAGATCGATTTCGTAATTAATTTGAGTCCGTAAGAACAATTGCCAAAAACAAGTCAGAATATTAAAACTAGACAGTTTTCGAAAACTGTTGTTAATAGTTCTACATCTTAAAGATAGCTATACTAATCAAAAACTTAGTTTCTTTTGTACCCAAAACATTTACGTACTGATGACGTCCAGATCTTTCTCCAACTGTTCCTTTTGAGCCTCTAGTTCCTGGTATGGAAAAGTAATAATGGATTTATATGTAATGGACATCTTATATAAACTATCAACATGCAAGGATAATAATTTCTATGACGTAGTCCTAAGCAGTACAATAAGGCAATGATTCTCAACGGGGGTCTGGGACCCCTTAGGGGGTATTTGAGATTTTAAAGGAGGTAAAATTGAGACTAGGGGGGCTAGGGAGTCTAACAGCTAATAGCATGCTTTATTGCTTTTCTTATGTTAAAATAGCAAAAACAAAAAATGGTAGATAAATATTGACCCTGTTTACTCCCTTGTTGCACATATTTTTGTTGACAATGTAGTAAGTTACGACTCTTTTATTGACTTTTTATTTTACAGTGTACTTGTTTAATATCGATAACGTGAAATAAAGCCGAATTCCTTTGGACCAAGGAGGGAGGGAGGGAGGGGGTACTTGAAAATTATGGCAGCTCGAGGGGGGGGGGATTTATTGTCTGAGGTTGAGAAACCCTATAAAGGCATTGCTTAGAGTTATATCATGTGAAAGAATGCTGATGAACATATAATTGGACGCTGTACTATCCAATACCGTACTATATTTACTCAAAGGAGTCCCAGGGGTGTTCATTTAAATTTTAAGGATTTAGTACTTAAGTTATTGCGTGCTCAGAGCAGATATAAAGCAGGTTTAAAAGCTTTGTTGGCGGAGTAGAGAGAACTACATGGAATGCATAGGAAGATGTGTTAGTGGAAACGTCTTAAGACATTTGCCCAAGAAACAGAACAGCAGCAATGGATAACGTATGAAATCTTAGCATTGGTCTAAGACAGGAGGAAGGGATACGAGACCGGAAAGGTAACGAACACAGAGAGTGGAATAAGCAAACAAAGTGACAAATAAACGGGCAAAGGAGAGCTGGTTAAATATCCAATGTGCCGAAATAGAAAGAAAGCTAACCAACGTCTGCTAGATTTACAAGAAAGTAAATAGAAAGGCTTGAAAGTTGGCGGACAGAACTACTCTATGGTATGCAAAGAATACAGTATTACTAGCGGAATCAGTGGAAGACCTTTAGAAACAACTAGATAGCATCATCGAGAAAAGAGGATTTGAAATATTAGTTTTGAAAAGAATACTGGAGCTAGGGTCACGGGTTCGATCCCCGATGGTGACATATTTTCCATTTCTCTAGTGTTCTTTTCAAAACTAATATTTCAAATCCTCTCTTCTCGATGATACTTTCTAACATTAATGGGCTTTGGGTTGATGACGGGCCGGATGGCAGCTCTTCCGTGGTCAAGTCATATGGCGCAGAGAGGCTGGTTTCCAATTGCGTTGAGCTGTTTGTCGATGTCCACCGGGGGATGATTGGGAGCTAATGTGGCGACTAGAGAAATAGAAGTTTGTTAACATCGGAGGTCACCTAGCTGAGTTGGTAGAGCGCACGCCGCGAATGCGTGCGTCACGGCTTCGATCCCCGGTGGTGACATATTTTCTATCTCTCTAGTGTTCTTTTCAGAACTACTAGATGCAGTAGCCAGAGAGAAAGGAGAATGAAGGATTATCAAATCATTGTAAAAGAAAGAGATCTTGAAATGTGAAGGGAAATATGATCAAACTGGTATCCGTATTTAATTACCTGGGAAGTAGAATCACATATGCACATACGCAACAGAGATTAAATGAAGGATTGCACATGCTAAATTAGCAACTTCAATTCTGGAGAACATCTTAGGAAATACACACGTGGTATGCATACTAGATTGAGGCTGTAAAGAATCTCGGTAATTCTGTGGACGTCATGTAAAGCGGCCTACATACTATCAATAATATTGAGGATATTTTGTATGAAACTGCAAATTGATAATATTATCGATCGTCTATGGGTGCTACTTAAAGCATTGCACAATAAATTAACGAAATGAAAAGCTTTAGATATTTATTGAGGATCGGTCAATACTTTTGAATTGTTTGCAGCACGTGATCGATATTGGCCAAGTATGAATTCGGAAGAGAAACATGGTCACTTAAAAGCATTTAATTGACTTACACGAGTGAATTCCTGCACACTCGAGATCATAAAGTAAAGAGTAAGATTTAAGTGCTAACTTAAGAAAAAAGTAAAACAATATGCTATTTCAAGTATCAGTTGTGAAAAGTTATCCGTAAGGTTTAATGGATCGAAGGAAAAGCGCGTTAGCTATAAGCAAATTCATTTGTCGACTTCTTTGTTTCGATGAATACGCTACAGAAAAGGAGACCGTGCTGTAGGTAAAACTCTAAATGAATCCTCTTGGTAGTTGTTGGCAAAACGGTGAGTCTTCAAGCAAATGTTACTCAATTGCCAAGTCTCTTTTGAGATGTTTTGACTTCCTTCTTATTTAAACGACTCGGAAAAATTTTCTGAACTTTATTGTGTTTACTTATGACGGCCAGAGCTTGTTGAGCAATTTTATCCTGTAACCTCTTTGATCTACGAACTATACATTAGCCAGTACAACAACACGTGAATTTGTAAACTAATAAACTCTTACGAGTGACTGGTAGTACCTATTTTTAAGCTACATGTGGCAACTTTTAGTTAGAAAAACAACTCACTGTTGGAATGTGAAAATCTTTGGTCATGATTATTATTCATTCTTCACAATTAAAGGTTAGCATTTCCCATCCGCGGCAATCGCAAATAATTTTAGGATTTCGTCAGTCCATACTGTGGACCTTAAAAGAACCTGACAATTTGGATAAAGATTACTAAATTGATGACCTATTCCGGGTATCCGTTTTCAAGGAAAATAGCTTTAATAGCGGCAAATTTTACTGTTTGAGCAGTCGACAACAGCGCAGTGAATTAAACTAGCGATTAGATTCGTCAGTGGTTGTTGTTTTGAATAGATAAAATTATCTAGTCAAAATGAAAACTATTTTATGTGACATTATCAAGTTTACAATTATTGGTGATATTTCCAAAGAGGACAACGCGGTAAAAAGCGAAAGAAAATTGCATAAATGCTTATTAGATTTGGTAAAAAGCAATTCTTTACCAAGCAAAAATTATGACTGCATTAGTGGGCTTGCTCTCAACGACCTCGCTTATATAGGTTACTCGAAAACACATGCCCAAAGCTTCGCCTTTTCCTGTTAATGGTTGGCCCTTTATACATGATATAGCTAAGTGGCTGTCTGAAATTTTAATGGGTTTATGATCTGTCATAAGTGTAGTAAAGTTACCCCTTAACAAACCTGGGACAGGTATGTTATTTTCTTAGAAGAACTTTTAAGTCAGTGAAATTGACGCATCTTGATAGTATTAAAATATTTATCACAAGGATGCGTTTACAAATGAATTCATGATCATCTGGAACTATGTGTAAGCGCATAGATAGTGTGGCTATGGGTTCACTACTAGGACCAGTTTTGACCGACAGTTTTGTTGGTTTTCATGAAACAAAACTAATGAGCAAGATGCAAAATATCATACTCTTCTAGATTTGATGTATTAACGACCCTTTCGCGTTGTTCAGAGGAACGAGGGACTGCAATGACTTCTTTAACGAAGTAAATAGGTTACACTCCGCCTTAAAGTTTACTATCGGAAATGAAGAAAATGGCAAACTACCCTTCTTAGATGTACTTGTTGATAAATCTGCAAACTGGTTTCCGGACAAGATTTGACCAAAAACGAACCCTCTCAAGTTTCAAGAGACACAAAATCAATCTCATATACAATCATGTCTATCGAGCTTCAAAGATATGCTCACCACGGTACAAGAGCTTGCGAGGCGTATTCAAACAGAATGGTTATACGGATTTTTTTGATAACCAAGTTATCAACAGCAAACATTCTACTTGGAGATCAGGTCAAATGATATTTGGACCCAAGAAGTGTTCTGTTTAGCTATAAGTTCCCTACGTAGGAAATGTGTCTACCAAGTTTGAGAGTCAGATTGCAATGCCGTTAGTCGATGTTTCGGAGCCAGTCACACCAGGGTTGTGTTTACGGCACAACGTATGTTGCCCGAAGTCTACAGAGATGCTTTACTCTCCGCTGATTATAGCAATTTTATTTATGAATTTTGGTGCCAATGTGATGGCAGATACGTACAGTAGATAGGACCTCTCAAAGACTCGCTGATCGAATGACCAAACATATCCCTCTTTCCTGAGAATAAAAGGAATGCAGGTCAAGATCCTTACCAACCCTATCGAAACTGCAAATCAAACAATGGCCAAATGGAATATGACTGAGCTGTTGGCATGCATTTACTGAACAGCCCAGACTGCGGCAATGCATGTAATTCAGAACGATGTCCCATACTTACATTATCATTTCAATTAAAGTTTTAGAGTCGGCCGTCATAAAACACGAATTCCCTCTCTATACAGACTATAGGGATTCGGATTTTTTAGCTGAAATTGTTCCAATTTCTTGCAGTTAGGGATCTGAAGTGCCGCTATCCAGTCAACGATTGCATAGTCATGCGTAAATAACTCTGCTGTAATCTAGTTTCAATATCAAGTCTTAGGGCGACTGTAAATCCTTTTTGCATTGGCCAAATTGGTAAGAGTGGAATGAAACACGACTTTGGTTTATATCTATGTATCCTCTTAAAGGCTGTTTCTAATATTTGTAATACCAATCATGTATTCGATCGTCTGGAAGTACGTTATTACTCAATGTACTTTGGTTACTCTGAATGGTATATTTTACAGGTTGATCAGAGGCAACCACGATCATAGATGGTTGAGAAGACACAGGTTACAAAAAAGCTTATTACAGAACATTATGACATATTCCTGGCTGAGGAGAAAAAAAGAAAGATACTTGCGCTCATATAGCCTCCTCCCTCCAAATAGAAAAACCTCTATAACGATGATTATCATCAATCATAATATTAAAGGACGTCGTCATAAAAATCCACCATGTTGGTCTTTACATCATATCACACGTGATTCAAAATACCTACGTAAAAGCCAAAACAAGAACTTTACAAAATGATCAAAATGATCAAGAAAATGTGAAAGTATAAAAAAACCAAGAAAGAAAAAAGAGAAGCAAGTCTCCCCTGAAGAGTAGGTCCTGAGAAATAAAAATTTCAGAGGTCAATTTGAAGTTAATATCATTTCCCACCCTAAGCGTATGCAAATATTATTAATTTTCTACAATTCGTACTGATAAACCGTCTCATATCAAAATTGTTTCCGTTCCTATGTTATTCTATCCTTTCTGCAAAACGATGTGACGCAGCAGATTTAGGCGCAGTGGATGAAGATAGAGATTCGACTTTTATTAGCAACCTCGTATCTGCCCTGAAAACCAAATAATTAAAGAATAAATAAAAACAAGCACGTTCCAAATGGCGCACCAACCACCGAAAATACCAAACTTCTGCAAAGAAAATAAGTTTTGTGCGCATTTTAGAACCAATGATGAAAGATTAAAGGAAAAATTTGTTTTAATACATCTTTACTACCTTACCTAAATAGGGGCGGTTCTAGGGTATGGCGGACAGGACGGTAGCCCAGAGCCCGAAGCTCAAGAGGGGCCCTGCGCTCAAGAAGGGCCCCGCGCTTTCACCTCAGGAAAATTTTTTACCTCGATTTCTCCTGTTCAAAACGCTTTTTCAGTAATTTGAAAAAGGTTGAGGAATCACAACTAACCACACAAATAAAATTAAAGTTCAATTTATCAAAAAAGTCAAAACCCACATCAAAAAGAAACGGCTGTCTGTGTGTGTATCCATGTCTGTGATCGAAGGTCGTTTATTTACGTGATGCTTTGTTTGAGTAACAGAAACTACATAGGAAGTTCTGGAAGTTGAAATTCCTTTTTAACTATTTACGCAACACTATGGGCCAGGAGAGACTTTCTTCTCTGGCCCTTCTATCCATTGAAAATAAACTCCTGCGCGCATTGGACTTCAACGATGTGATAAGTACGTTCGCACAGGGATCTTTGACGTTGAAGTTCTATGGTTCGCGGCAGTGAAGGCTTGGAGAAAAGACTTTTGAAATACCTTGCTGTATTATTCGTTGTGTTAGTATTCGTTCCTTAAATTGAATTTGCGTTACGAAATTTGTGTTATGTTTGCTCACTAAACTTACAACTAGGCATATTAATCTTTAGAAATCATTTTCGTAGGAAACAATTTGGGTTGGGCCCTGGTATGAACTAAATCTTGTCCAAATATAGTACAATCAGGAGATTAATAATTCCCCTAGATTACTTACTCTTGGGTCTCAAATAAACGTCTCCCCGCATATAATATTTTTTCAAAATTTTGGGCGGAACTTCGAAACTTTATATGGTAAATCTTTTGCCTTTGACGTACTATTTTGGTCCAATCTTTCATCACCCCCGCTTACTAGAGCCCCGTCTATTCGGGACCTTTGAGTATCACAGCCAAAAACGTCCATCGGTCAGCGTCTCTTTTCATACTTTTTTATGTATACACACGCTGCACTGCATATAAGGATTATTACACACGGTAGAAACTGTGAAAGCCCCGTATTATGTGAGCTAAATTGGGTGAGATATTGACAAATATACATCTCCTTTATAGGGTCCCGCGTTGGAAAAGTGCCCAGGGCCCCACACGTTGGAAAACCGCCCCTGTACCTAAAACAACTTCGAAAGAGTTTCCAATTACTTATGGATTTTGTACGAGCACTGTCCCGCAAAATTCCATACAAATAAATCCTTTATTTTCAAACTTTAGTTACCAATACAAATAAGGATGTAGGGTTGCTTGAACAGGAAAAGAAGCCCATGGCCCCTTATGAGCATTCGACTGAAAACAACAATTGAGTTTCCTTCGTATTTCAGAACTACCAATAAAAGGCTTCCACTAAAGCATATCATTTGGTTAGCGACGTATTACTCCACAGCAAAACAGTTCCCATCCCTTCAAAATGACTTTATATGAGCACTGTCCCGTAAAATTCCATAAAAACGAATACTTGTTTTCAAACTTTAGTTACCAATCCAATTAGGGAAGCATCAGTGCTTCAACTGGTAAAGAAACTCATTGCCTCTAGACACTGCTCAGCATTTCACTTTATGAGGGAGCTATTTGAACTAAGCAGTCGTTATTATGCTTACGGTCAGAAACGCTATGCCCTTTGAAGGAGCATGTAAGGTTGACTCCAAAAAAGAACCCGTTACTTTGTGAATAAACAAACAGAATCTATTTATTGATATGCAACTCACAGATAATATCACAGATAATCTTCTAATTTTGAAACTGATTCATTTGCATTATTTTTACACTTGCTAACTCAAACATTTTCCATGCTTAAAA
The DNA here is from genome assembly GCA_010016025.2 of Alatinidae sp. Z8VKAUB7J3. Lineage (NCBI taxonomy): Eukaryota > Metazoa > Cnidaria > Cubozoa > Carybdeida > Alatinidae > Alatinidae sp. Z8VKAUB7J3. The sequence goes on from JAAAKM020006971.1 coordinate 42,503,575, forward strand.
GATCATAAAACCAAACATTAACGCAGATAACCAATCCAGCAGCTTTGCATACAATAGAAAGCCGTTTCCTACCTAGAAATGGCTCTAAGAGTTCCATCCGAAAATTCCCTACCCATGTAACTAGTATGTAACTAACTTTATTTATTTACTACTAACAGTATATTAATTATTATTTTTATTTACTAAAACTAGGAAAAGATTCTTGGTATTACAAAATTTGTAGATAATATTTAATAACGGAATCATTAGTGAAATGCCATTGACCGGTTTCATTGCACCCTCATCAGAATGGCTCGTGCAAAGAACGAGTTGTCTAAACATTCAAGCATCATTTATGATAACTTGCAAACAAAGAAAGGGATCGAAACAAAAATTTGTCGACCACTGATTGGACAATCATTAAGCCAAAATTGTTAGAACAAAATTACTAAAACTACTAAAATCATCCATGATACTTGATAAGGGTTACGTTTAACAAAAACGTGTTGAACTATTATACCCTGTAAATTTGAGGGTAATATTTGTTAATAATGGCATCAGTGCCGGTGCATGCCAATATGTATCCCTTTCATCGGCACTGATGGTATCCAAATTGCTATTAAAATGTAATTGAAGGCACAAAGTTATTCTTATTCATAACATATAACTTCGTATTGGAAAAGTGCAACAGTCAAAAAGGAAAGGCGAGCCGCTGTTACCAGGGAAGAGGGGGAGAGGTACGGAGTAGATTTTAGTACCGAGTAGATTTAAGAGGCACAGCAATGACAGAGAAAAAGAAAGCCATCGGAAATGAAAATGGTGGAGCTGGAATTATGTAATCAAAACTTTGGTAATTCGGGATGTTTGCATTAGTTGACATAAAGATCTATGTTTGACATTCTGCCATCACCCGTAAATATGTCATGTCTGTTTGAACAACAGACAACTATAAGGAAAAGATATAATAAATTAATGTCTACTATGGATTCAGCCAAAGGGGCATATGACAACAAAATATGCTGCTACAGATCTTCTCAGAAGTTTTCCAAGAACGTCAAACAACTTTAATAAAGGGAAATGCCATAAATCAACAACTGAGAATTAACACAGGTTTGCAAAGGAAACGAAGTCTGTTATAAATCAAGAGAAAGTGAAATAATGCCAACTGATCTAGAATACATTTCTCTAGTACCAAACATAACACTGTTGCATAAATAGAGGAGGGAGGTTATTCAATAGACATTGCAGGCCTTTTGAAAACCAACGTAATCATGTGATGACTCAGTAGACTTTAGGTACATTGGAATATACACCAATGACTGCGAAGACATTAAGTCAAAAGCAAAGTGCCACTAAACAGATATGGCAGAGCCACCGGGCTTAGCCGGGAAGAACCTCGACAGATTAGAGAGAAATAGTTGCCTTTGCTATGGTTTAAAATCACGGTCTATCTCAAAATTCAAATTCGTGTAGCTTTGTATTGATAATGATATGTACAACTTTGATATTAATTGCTTATGAACACTACATCTCGACATGACTTCCCCTCAACGTAAAGTCACAAATTTAACAAACATTGCCTTATTTAACTAGGAAACGCCGGGAATAAATGGCAGTTTTCTTACGTAACCTCCGCACACTTGTTACAAGGCACAATAAAGATAGACATTTGGTAGATCCATAACAAGTAAAAATATCCCGATCGAGCCGCTATCTCAAACCATATTATGGTTACCTCACATTCAAATTCTTGAATGTCGTCGAGGCTAAAAGTTGTGCATGTACAAATATACACTAGTGAGAGGACTATCAATTTCGTTAGTTATGGTACAAAAGCTAAGAGAAACTTCTGGAGAAGACATTGCATTATTTTGAAAATCGTTTTCGTTGTATACTCTGCTTTGAGTCTTGGTTATCGTACAGCTGTTACAGCTAAGAAAAGTAAGAACTTTGTTGTAAGTGTAATTTTTCAGCCTCGCTTTGATTCAGTTGAGGTGCATTGGAATCCGGCGCAAGTCAAACCAAAGAGCTAGTCAGTGTGTAATGTGCGAGACCATATCCGTAGAAGAATACGCATGCTTACACGTGTTATACAAATAAATCGTTGAGACTTCTCATCTTCACTATTTGTTCCGATATTTGTCATGAATACTTGTGTTTCTTAGCTATTAAAAATATCAAATTATTCTATGGCTCGAAACAGCTTTTGAGGTAACTCTTGCTGATTTTAATTCATAAAACAAAGCCTAAAAACTTGTATTTCATTCCGAGTCGACGTACATACGGCAAAACAAAATTTTGAATTAACTAACTTACCTTATAATACTGATAAAAAACACACATTGTACCAATAATTTTGCATTAAAAACGCTTAAATTTAACGTCAAAGGTCTCGTAGTATTTAAAACCTTAGTATCAAAGGATGCAACCACTTTTATAGCAGTTATACATGTTAAAATAGTCGCGGGCCTACTAGGCCTCCTTCCGGTGCCTGCTTAACCCTACCTTACATAGGCTTTTTGGTTCTTCTCATATATGGGGGGAGGGGGGCTAGTAGGCCCACGATACTTTGACACACTATAACTTTATATCGGCTAATGCTAATTCAAAGGTGTTTGGAACGTTTATAGTTTAGCTCTTTTCCAACAAATTAAAAAACATTTTTTAATTTGGTGTGAATGACGTCATCTATGGCTATGAAATGTTACACAATACTCAAAAATTTAACAAATTTTGTAAAAGAGCCTTAAAACATATTTTTTGAACAACATTTTGATTTTTTAAGGGCTTGTAGTATCTCTAGGGTATTTCTGCACGTATATGTTGTATTTAAGTAAGATATTTTAGATTTTGAGAAAATTATTTAGATAATGTACTAGTTTTGAAACTACCGAAATGGTTTCTTACTGATAATCCACCGGTTTTTACTTATTTTGAGGATTATGACTAAAAAATATCCTCCCAGCATCAAAAATATAGCTCCTAATTTACTGTTGATACAAAATTCATCTAAAGATGTGATTTTCTTATAATTATTTTGCATATATTTTTATATAAGGTTTTCTAGCAAATTTCACCTTATTGCGCAACATATCATTTCATTTTTTGCGGAATTTCAACATATTTTGTATTTGTAGCTTATCAAATTTGAGAATACGAAATCGTTGGTACAAATTCAGGAAAGAAAATCCGAGCTTAAAGATATGATAATCATGTTATTCAAAGAAAAGTAATAAAATAGAAAGGTAAAAAACTCTACTCTAGGTCAACAAAACGCCAATATCGCAAAATTTTAAAAACATTCTAAAAAATTTATTCATTATAAGAATTCTCAGTAAGTTTTAGGAAAGCCACGAAATTTCATGTCAATCCGGCCAGGCGTTAAAAAGTTATGAGCTGAAATGTGTAGCTGCGGTCGATTGTAACTAATGTCAATTAATGGTTAAGGATTTAAAAGGATACAATGGTATTGTTGAATTCTATATTAAAAGCTATGCGGTATTCAAAGAAAAACAGATACAGATATGCCCTTTTTCTATATTTGCTACAGGCACAGATCGTGCAATGATTTGTTGGGGGGTTTTTATCGAGACGTTTTACTACATTTGTCATCTGTGAGTTGCTGAAGTCTAAAATCGCAAGGACAACAAGAGAAGATTATATGGATCAGGAAAATAACAATACTAACTAGCATTGTAACTATGAAAATAATGTAACAACTACCTTTTAATTAGCACTGAAATTTATAGATACGGGTTGATAGAAAAAAAATCACTATGATCATCAAGCAAACAACTCATTCATCTCAACCATAAAAAAGCTACGAATCACACAGAAAAGTTTATTTTATAACTCACTTTGCTGCATTCTTGTAGGTGGGTGAGGGATGTTTTACCACTTTACAGAAAGCATTTTATGGTGACAAAAATGTGACATTGATGCCGATGGATGAGAGATGTTGCAATTCAAGCTTCTACATTTAATTGCTAACCCATTGATTTATTATTTCAAGCCACTTCACTAGTCATACTTAAATACGACCTACTATTATTACAGTGTAACCTGTTGATAAAACAAGGAGTAAATACGCCAATACTAATAATTACAACCGATGTTAAACCCAAAAAACCTATTGGCGAGAAGGAAAAATATATGATAATGGAAAAAGAATCCAACGTGTAAAGATTTAGATTTTTCCTTCTCATTAAACTTGGATAAAATTGCCTTCACTTAATTTAACTATAATTATAGTCACAATCAAGGGTTTTAGAAAAAAATTCAGAATACTTCACATGATGTTTATGGTATGTTTAGCAAAATTGGAGGAAATAAATATGCAATTAAACTTTACCTGTTATACAACAAGTTTTTCTTATCTAATTTACATACATTCCTCATAACCTCATGTATTCTTATTAATATATAATAAGCACCATGCAGTAGAAACCTGGTAAACTGGCTCTTGATTAGACCCTTACGACTTAAAAGAGTTTAAACATTTTCTATTAATAAAGATTTGCTAACGTAAAGACAAGTAAAAAATAACACTACAATCCCCTCCGCCGAAGAACGGGCAGCTTGCATGTCACCCAACTTCGCTTGTGCTATCGCTATCTTGAAAAATGCACGCGACCGATGCTCGCTCAAACCTGAAACGAGTAAGTTTGCCGTAGCAATAGCATCCGGAACGTTGCCATCTTCGGCCAACGCTATCGCAATTTCTTGAAGCGCCAATGCATGCGTGCCAGCGCGGCTAATCGTCTTTGCCAGCGCAACACCGCGACCAATGTCTCCGGCCCGGACATGGGCAAGCGCCAATTCGATCAGCGCCGCCTCCCGCAAACCGGCGTGCACGAATGATTCGGTTATTTCTGTCGCTTGATCAATATGCCCCAGCTTCGATTGAGCTCTTACAACATACAACAGCGCCTGTTCGCGCCGGTTGGGATTCTCGATCGCTTCCGCGATGGCGAGGGACCGGTCGATGTGGCCGGCCTCTGCTTGTCCTTTTACGATACCCAACAACGCAGAGGCGCGAGACATGGGGTCGCCGGCCGTGGCAATCGTGGCAATCGTCCGCGTGACATCTCCCGTATTCGCCAAATGATAGGCGACGATACCTAGAGCTCTATCGCGGCGTCGGCTGTCGGCAATTCGGTCCACCGTGGCGAGCGCCGAAGTAAATTCACCGGCTTTCGCTTGAAAATAGGAGATCGCATCGAACGCTGAAAAGCGCGCGTCATCCCGCTCGATGGTTTCCGTAATCGCAAAAGCACGCTCGAAATTACCTACTTCCGCTTGCTTAATGGCGATATAGCGCAACTCCGAAACGCTCGAGTTCGATTTCTCAATCGAACGCGCGACCAGTAGCGCCTTTTCCAAGACGCACTCGAAGTCCGGCCCGGCTGAACAGGCTGCCTCGTTTTTCGAATCCGCATTTCCAACATCCTTTGCGACAGCTGGGAAGATGAAAAGGCAGAGTAAATGTAAGCATAGCAGTGCTTCTCGCATGACGGGTCCGAAGTAGCGCCATTCGTCGGCGAGGGTAATACCTTGGCCGTGACAACTAAAGATTTTAGCCGGACACGTTCAGCGTGTCGCAGATCAGCTTCTTTTCCTCGGCGTTCTTGACCATCGCGCGACCGTCCCGGCATTGGATGAGCACGAACGGGTCGACTTCGGCGTAGATGTCGCCGCTTATGTAGCTCTGCACAAAACCGAGCCCTGGTTTGTAGTCGATCGAAACGATCTCGACCGTGCCCGTACAGGGATTCTCCAAATTCTCGGCGGCGTCCTCGATTTCCATCTTCTCCTTGTCGAAGACTTTGAGATGATAGTCGGCAATCGCCGGGCACGGCACCTGTGCCGCCGCGGTCAGTCCCCAACCCAGCGCAAAGACCGAACACAGCCCCCCGAAACCAGCCATCTTTCGGCCCAACGTCAGCATGGTAAACGCTCTCCTTTTCCACGAATTGGCGCACGGGCCTTTCGCTCACATGCCCGTTGCGGCTAAGAATATCGTATCACTTAGCGATGCTGAACTGACGAATCAACACACCGGAGTGAACATGGCCGTCCTTGCAGGGAACCGACTGTCCGCCAACCATCCATCGCCGCGGCGCGGCCCGGTCGGTGGTCCGGGTGTCTGGTACGGGCCAGAACTGAAAAAGTCCGGCGAATGGATGTATGCGCTGTCGGAGACGGAGCGCAACGAAATGGTCGATGCGATGCGCCGGGCCCGCAGCCGTCACGACGACATCGCCGATATGACCAAGGCGGACTTTTCGATGCCCACATTCGGGCGTACGCTGGAAGACCTGCGTCGCGAAGTGCTGTACGGGCGCGGCTTTGTCTTGTTGCGCAACTTCCCGGTCGAGGATTTCAGCTTCGAAGAGATAGCGGCGATGTATTGGGGCTTCGGCACCTATGTCGGCAGCGCCCGCTCACAGAATGTCCGAGGGCATCTCCTAGGCCACGTCACCGATATCACCGACCAATACACCGACCCGAACAATCGGGGCTATCTGAGCCGACGGCATCTGCTCTATCACAGCGACTCCGTCGACATGGTCTCGCTGCTTTGCCTGCAGAAGGCGAAACAGGGCGGGCTGAGTACCATCGTCAGCTCCTACACGATCCATGACGAGATGTGGAAACGCCGCCCCGATTTGGCGGAGCGCTTGTATCAAGGCGTACCGCGCAGCCGCCGCAAGGAAATCCCGGAAGGCAAGGGTCCCTGGTACGAGTTGCCAGTGTTCAACTATCTCGAAGGGCGGCTGGTGATCAGCTATCTGCGCCAATTTATCGACGATGCGCAGGAGATTCCGGAGGTCGGGCCGCACGATCCGCTGCTGGTCGAAGCGCTCGACCTGATGACGGAACTGGCGGAAGACCCGGACCTGTTCCTGTCAATGGAATTCGAACCGGGCGACATCCAGTTGATTCACAATCACCAGATCCTGCACAACCGCACGGCTTACGAGGACTGGCCGGAACCCGAGCGGAAACGCTACCTGCTGCGGCTGTGGCTGTCGCCGCCGGACGGCCTTCCGCTGCCGGAAGCCTTCGCCGAACGCTATGGCAGTGTCACACCGGGCGATCGCGGTGGCGTGGTGATACCCGGCACGGAACGGCACGTGCCGTTGACGGCGCTCTGACGCGCTGCGGCCAGTTCCCGCTCACCCCGCATCGATCTGCAATTCGCCGAGCAGCTGACCGGATTCGGAAAGCTCGGTGATGATCGCACGCAGGATGCGACGCACTTCCGCGGTCGACCGGTCGCGCACCGATGTTTTCGGCCAAATGATGTGCAAGGAGCGCGACAGTTCGGGATCGACGATCTCACGGGAGAAGAAATCGGTTTCGCCGTAGTCTTCGAAAAACCCGTTCTCCGGAAGGATCGAGTACGCGAAGCCAGATTTGATGATCCGCGGCAGCAGCCGCGCCGAATCCTGCTCCGCCTTAATATTGAGGTGGAAGCCACGGTCGAACGCCGCCTGCTCCAGCACGTTGCGCACGAAATGAGGCCAGGTCGGCAGAACAATCGGATAGCGGCATGCCGCCTCGAACGCAATCGGGCCGTTCGTATCACCTTCCGCGCCCCTCGCGCCCCCCAGGACCAAGCGCTCGATCAGGATCGGTTCGGATTCAACATTCGACGGAAAAATAGTGCTGGGCACGAAAGCCAGATCGGCGCGACCGCTCTCCACCAGCCGGGCCAGGTTGATGCTCATGCCTTCATGGATACGCAGGGCGATTTCGGGGAATTCTCGCCCGACCGCCATGGTGAGCGGTGCAGCGACGAGTTGCGCCACCGAAGCCGCCAAAACAACGGTGACTTCCCCGCTCGGCGACTGGCCGAGACTTTTGACATCGTTTTCCGCGCGTTGAATCTGCCGGAGAATAGTGTGCGTATGTTCATAAAGCAGATCGCCCGCGGCCGTGCTCGCCACGCCACGCGGCGAACGCTCGAGCAGCGACACATCCAGTTCCCGTTCGAGTTTGGCGATTTGCTGGCTCAGCGCCGGTTGCGCAATACCCAGTTTCTGTGCAGCGCCGGATAGGCTGCCGGCTTCAACGATCGCCTGAAAATAGGTGAGTTGGTTGACCTTCATCGCCGTCATCTCCGTCGCTGCGTGACGCAATCACAATATAAGAACTACTTATAATGGCTATACCGATATAGTATTTTCAAAATGTGGCTCGAGCGGCCTAATATTCCGCGTCCAAAATCAAGAATAATCGGTGCCAAGCCGTTATCGAGAAATCCGACCAGGGAGGGATCCTGATGAAAAAAGGTAGAATTATCACTGCGTTGGGCGCATTCGCGCTCGCCGGTAGTCTCGTTTCCGGCGCGTTCGCCGCCGACTATCCGTCGAAACCGATCACCATGATCATCCCGTGGAAGCCAGGCGGCACCACGGAGACCATGGGCCAGGTGCTCTCCAAGGCGATGGCCAAGGAGCTCGGTCAGAAGGTCATTGTCAAGACCCGCCCGGGCGGCGGTGGCGCGGTTGGTTCGACCGTCGTCGCCAACTCCAAGCCGGACGGCTACACGATCGAGTTCGTCGGCATCTCCACCCTGACCTGGATCCCGATGACCCAGAAGGCGGTCAAGTACAAGACGTCCGACTTCGACTTCGTGGCCGGTGTCAGCCAGTACCAGATGTCCCTGATCAGCACCCCCGGCAAGCCTTATACGTCGCTCAAAGAGCTGATCGCGCATTCCAAGGCCAACCCAGGCGTGAACGTCGCCGATATGGGCGGTATGTCGAAGGCCTTCGTCAACTTCATCGCCAAACAGGAAAAGGTCGACTGGACGGCGATCCCGACCCGCGGTGGCGGTGAGATGGTGCCGTTCCTGCTGGGCGGCAAGGTCGACTTCGCCTTCAGCGGCGGTGTGCACCAGAAGTACGGCGATAAGATGATCGTGCTCGCCTCGCTCCTGGCGAACCGTCTGCCGTTAGCACCGAATGCGCCGTCGACGCAGGAGCTCTATGGCGTCGCAATGCCCGGCGATAACGGCATCGTCGCGCCGAAGGGTATCCCTGAGGCGGCGCGCGCGAAGCTCGAAGCAGCGGTCAAGAAGTCGATCGACGATCCGGACTTCACGAAGATCCTGGAGCGGATCAAGTTCCCGAAACGCTATCTGTCTTCGGCCGACTTCCAGAAAGTCGTCGATCAGACCCTGGTCAGCCTCGACAAGGTCGCGCGGGCGACCGGCTACATCAAGTAGCGACTAAATCGGATGGGGTCTGCGGACCCCATCCCTGCCCGCTTTGACCGCGGCGTTATATTGACGCGCCGCAAAGCGGACCTCTTACCGGAGGCGACGACCGTTGCGACAAACGCACATCTGGTCGGGTGTGGTGATCGGCGCGATAATGCTGGTCTTCCTGCTCTGGATTATTCCGAACTACACCTCGCCGCCCGACAGCGACCTCGATCTCGCGCCGAGTTTCATCCCCTCGCTCGCGGTCACCGTCACCCTGCTGCTATCGATCCTGCTTGTCGTCACCACTCTGCTCACGCGTAAGAAAGACGACGGCGGGCACGAGGAGTTCGGCGACGAAACAACGGGCATGGGTTGGCAGGAGTTCAAGAATCTCGGCCTCTGGATTCTGGTGTCGATCGGCGCCTGGTTCGGCACAGTGCATGTCGGGTTCGAACCGACGATGACAGTGTTCCTCGCCATCGGCCTGTTCTACGCCGGGCTCCGCAATTACTGGCTGATGGCAATCATCGCGATCGCGACGCCGATTATTCTGTCGCAAGGTGCCTGGCACATTTTCACCAGCGAACTACCCGCTTTCTGGCGCACGTAGAGGAGTCTTCGAATGGAAATGCTCCAACATCTCGGCGCCGGCTTCGAGGCCGCCTTTACGCTGACGAACATGATGTTCATCTGCGGCGGCGTGACCCTGGGGATCATCTTTGGCGTGACGCCGGGGCTGGGCTCAGTCACGGCACTGGCCATCCTGGTGCCGATCACCTTCTATTTTTCACCGCTAGCGGCAATTGCCTTTCTGGTTGGCGTCAACAAGGGCGGCACGTCGGGCGGCGCCATACCGGCGATCTTGATAAATACGCCCGGCACGCCGGAGGCGGCGGCAACCGCGCTAGACGGCTATCCGCTGACCAAAAGTGGCCGACCACTGAAGGCGATGAAGACGGCGCTCTATTCGTCGGTCTGCGGCGACACCTTCTCCGATTGCATGCTGATCCTGCTGGCGGCGCCCTTCGCCGCCATCGCTTTGACCTTCGGACCACCGGAATTTACGTCGATCATCATCTTCTCGTTCACCCTGATCGCTGCGCTCGCGGGCAAGTCGCTGACCAAGGGGATCATGGCCGCCGCTTTCGGCATGTTCCTCAGCACCTGGGGCCTCGACCCGGTCGATGCATCGGAACGGCTAACCTTCGGCACGGTTGAGCTGTTCGACGGTATCCCGCTGACGCCCATGGCGATCGGGGTCCTGGCGCTCAGCTCAGTACTGGCGCAAATCTTCGCACTGAAGAAGACGGGCGAGCCGGAAAAGATCACGACAGACCTCGGCTTCAAGGAAGACAACAAGCTGCCGCCGGGAGAGTTCTGGGGCAATTGGAAGACCCTGCTGCGCTCTGCTTGCATCGGCACCGGCGTCGGAATGTTGCCGGGCCTCGGCGTCTCGCTCGCTGCCTTCCTCGGCTACGGTGCCGCGAAACGCGCCTCGAAAACACCGGAGAAATTCGGCAAGGGCACGATCGAGGGCATCCAGGCGACGGAAGCCTCGAACAGCGCCGTCGTCGGCTCCAACCTGATCCCGACCATCGCACTTGGCATCCCCGGCAACGTCGCGGCCGCCCTGTTGATCGGCGCCTTCATGATCCACGGCGTCGTGCCCGGCCCGCTGATGATGATCGAGCATGGCGCGCTGGTCTATTCGATCTTCGCCTCGATGCTGATGGCAAACGTGGCGCATCTCATCATCGGCCGCATCGGCATCACGATCTGGGTGAAGTTCGTCCTGATTCCCAAGAAGATCATCCTGCCGGTGGTCACGGTCTTCTGCTTCCTCGGCGTCTACATCCCATCGAATTCGATGTTCGATGTTGGGCTGCTGCTGGTCTTCGCCGGTATCGGCTACGTTATGCGCAAGAGCGGTTTTTCGATCGTCTGCCTGGTCATCGGCTTCCTGTTGGGCCCGATGCTGGAGATGGCGTTGCGCCAGACCATGCTGATGCACAAGACGGACCTGACGATCCTGATCACGCGCCCGATCTCGGCGGTGTTCCTGCTGCTGACCCTCTTCTTCATCTGGCATTTCGGCCTCAAAGACCGGGTGATGAAGAAAAAGAAAAAGGAACCGGTGGAAGAGGCGAAGGCGGAAGCGGCGGGAGACTGAATTTTTATTGAACAGCTGCTAGGGCAAACATGCCTATGGAATAGGCCCAGAATTTAGCGTATCGCGAAATATTATTGACATTGCCTTCGCTGAATTTCTTTAAAATTGGATTCTGCCGCGGTTTTGATGCAACTATTCAATAACTAAGATTTCTAGTTCCGCGCTTTCCGCACGCACTTTCAAGCATTGCCCGCTTTCAAAAACCAACGTCAGACAATCGCGCTTCTCTTCAGGTTCGCGAAACGGTGGGTGCGTATCCATTTCCTCCAACAGTTCGTTCCAGCCAAATCCAATAGTGCTCAGGCAATTGTCATCGGAATAGGAAACCTGAGGATCACGCTGATGAACTTTGAACAGATAGACGTTCTTCAATTTAAGCCGAATTGACTTGGGCGCGGCTTGCGAAACCCAATGGCCAGGGTTTTTCTGCCAATCGAGCGCCAAGATTCGCTCCGCGACACCATATTCGAACTTTATGAAGTCATAGTCGTTGTGGAGATCGAAATATGCCTCGCCCATTTCTAGCGCAATGCTTTCTCGTGCCAGCTTGAAATTTTTGAGAAACATTCTTTTCCATTGCCTAGTCGCGCCGCGGAAGCGGCGGGGGACTAAAGTACTCCCGCCTCCGTTAGCGTGACCAGCGCCGCGTCGTCGAGGCCTAGCTCCTCACCGAAGATTTCCCGGTTGTGTTCGCCGACCAGCGGGGCGCGTCTTGAGATACGCCAGGGCGAGCCGTTGTGGATCGCCGGGGCGCCAGGATATTTGAAGGTCCGGCCCAGCTCCGGGTGCACCACGTCGATCCAGAAGCCGCGGTCTTCCAGCTGCCCATCATCCAGCAGGTCTTCCGGCGCGCGGACCGAGCCCCAGTTGAACTGGCGCTGCTGCCCGCCATGGGCGACCTCGTCAGCCGGCAGGTGAGCGACGAAGCGGGCGATGACGCCGTCGATATGGCCGGCATGTTCGGTCACGCCCTTGAACGTGGCGTATTTCTCATCCTCCAGATCCTCTTCCAACCCGTGCTCCTTCATCCAGGCGACCAGATCGCCGAACCGTTTGAAGGGCACGCGGCTCGACTGCGCATTGACGTAGTTACCATCCGCGCAACGGAACTGCCCCGGCGGGTTCGGTGCCATCTGCGCGTGGCGTCCGGTCTGACGGATCACAACCTTGCCGTGATAGAGATAGGTTGGGATGTGCATCTCCGTCGTGACGGCAATGCTGTCATGCACCGACACATCGATATGCTGTCCTTCGCCGGAATTGTCGCGATAGACCAGCGCCGCCAGGATCGCCATGTAAGCGAAATTGCCTGCGGTGTGCCAGGCGTTGCCGCCGCCGGGCGCGATCGGGATCTGTTCCGGATCATCGGCCTCGTCGTAGCCGCAGCAGCCCATGAAACCGCCTGCAGCCAGATGCGTCAGATCGCTACTCTTGAAATTGCGCCACGGCCCCGACTGGCCGAAAGGCGTCAGCGAACAGACGATAAGCTTCGGGTTGTCCGCCTTCAGGCTTTTGTAGCCCAGTCCTAGAGACTCCAGATATCCCGGTTCGAAGGTCTCGAGCACGACATCGGCGGCCGCCGCCAGTTTTCGAAACAGTGCCCGCCCGTCCTCGCTCTCCAGGTTCAACGTGACGCCACGCTTGGAGGTATTGTAGTGCCAGAAGGACAGGCTGCGGTCGCGGTGCGGCTGGTCGTCGAGGCACGGTCCGACAGCCCGCGCCCCCGCCCCCGCCGGCCGCTCGATTTTGATCACGTCGGCGCCCAGCTCGGCCATCAGCTTGCCGGTGAAGTAGTAGTAGTAGTAGTAGTAGTAGTAGTAGTAGTAGTAGTAGTAGTAGTAGTAGTAGTAGTAGTAGTAGTAGTACGTAGTTCTTGTAGTAGATATAGTGGCAGTAGTACTTATTACTGAAGTAGAAGCAGAAGCATATATACAGCTCAATCTTGGACCTGCCAATACTATACACATTATCAATGAAAAACTTTAAATAATTTATTCCAACCACATACATAATGACATAAGTACTATAAACTTTACAAAGCAGCATGCTGTGATTTTAATAGCTGTGTTATAAACTAAATGAACTATATTGCCTATTTGCATACAGGGCATATTCAATGGTTATTGTATAAACCAATAACCTCAAGAATGTTATTGCTCTAAAAATTGTAATGCCATTGCTGGTAGCCATTTCCACGAATGGATTTGCATGAAAATGTATAGAAGATAATAGAATGGTGTGTGGCATACAGTATTGGAAGAAAACCCACTGAGATCTTTAAATATATATATGAAGATTTCGATTTGCAATTTTTGCTTGGCACATTTCTCATCACACCCAGATGTATTTAAGGTACATAATTATTTGTAGACATTCACCTAATTCATTATTTCATGTGGGTAAGACACCTTCCAAAACTAGGTGCATTATCTGTTTAACAGAGAAATGTCACTTAAGACTCATCTCTTTCTTTCAAATCTTATTCTTTCACAAAAATGGTATTAATAAACCTTCATGTTTCCTAATAAGTTTATGTATATAGATTTTTTTATTTGATATTCAATTGAGCTTCTATCTACATTAACACCTTCAACCCAGACACAATAGTACCATACTACACACCAAACACTGTAGTGAAAAGGGAAGCATGTGAAAATATATAAACCAGACTTCTCCCACTCATTGATATAATGATTGCGTACTGCTATAACGGTCTGAAGACTTTGGTCCACTGGAAACTTGCCAACCTGATACAGATACTTGATTCTATGGTACACTGGTCTACAAAAACATACTGTGATGATTTGCAACCTACTGCAACGTAATTCCTATAAAGTATAAAATGTTAAAAAACTGTCAACAAGGACCTATCCTGTTCAATAGGCTTACCCTACTGGTGTGGCGTCTTTGACCAATGAATAAAACATTTGACATTTGATGTATAACAATAAGTAGCAATTATGCTTTTTCTGATGGATTATCACAATTAATATTCACAAGTCATTCTGCTGCTGTGGGCTATTGGGTGGCCAAAATCTACACAATATATACATCCTGGTACAAACCAAAGTTTACTTCTGTTACATAGTGTACTATTCACTTTCGGTGATTTTGACTGCTGCTATACTGGGTAGTCTAGGCCTATCACATCAATACGCCCTTAATGACAATAATAATAGATGTTAGACTGAGTAATCAATGAACCGCCGCCTTTAAAAACGTTGTAATCAGCGTTTGTTTACTGCAAATCACCCAACAAAACATGGCCAATAAAACTTTTGTGTTTTGTGTTGTTTACACGTAAGAACAGCGCTGTAGGTAGCGTCATTGGTACTAGTTTGCAAGGAGTGCCCTCAATTTTATCATAAACGCTATATTTTGATAATATCTAAACTCGATTAGCTTAATTCTGTACTCATGTAACTGGGACGTTAGAGTTTTCAATGGGATACTCAAGGTGATGCATCTCGTGCGTGGTGTGACTGAGCATCATTCGTCGCACTTCCGACAAAGCAGATTTGCGTTGAATTCTATAAGCCAACAAGTTACAAACTATCTATACGTAATTACAAAGCAAAACCCCATCGATTAGCAGTCACAGAACAACTAATGCATTGAAACAGTAATAAAGCTTGTGAGTAACAAAGAACGTAGGCATACATCTTAAACGAAGCCGTCTGTAATCTGTTTCCATTTCTGTACTCGATTCTGTTAGTAGAGTTCTGTCTGATTGCTAAAAGAGGTATACACACTTAGTAAATCAGTTAAATAAATTTAAAGTATAAGCCTACTGTGTTGTTTTTCAACATCAACCTGGGCATTAGGGCGTTTTATCTTACGATGAGCAGAGATAGGTAATCAGACCTGACTTACATGTTCTGAGAATGGCATGTAATCGGTCAGTTATAGCGTACATCATCGGGCTATTATCAACATCGAACGAGTCCTCGCAGAACCTAGTGAGGTTCTAGAGAAACCCTTACATTCACATTCTTGAACTAAACTATATACACATGTTAAAACTGATGCAAGAAGATCATAGTGCAACACGATGACTGAAAGAAAACAGATTCCATAACTATACTAACCAGGTGCACTGCAGTCCGCACAAATCTCTGACGATGTCCTTATTTTGGGCCTTGTATTCATTTTGCTTTTTGGGTCTAAAAACTCGTGTCCTTATACCTGACTAAGTCAAACCGAGAGTAAAGACACATCGATCAAAACAGCAGTTGAATTATTCAGGAAATGTCACCAGCCTACATCCTGATTATTCGCCATATTTGTTTTCTGAAGCTCTCTTTGATATTTTCGAGGCTTCTTGCCCTCACACGCATGCGTCATCTTCCTGAAGTGGAGATGGCCGTACCTTCCTTATACGGAGAACTTTCACAGCTGTTTTAAATTGAGTCTCCAAAACTTTGAAAACTTGTAATTACCTAATTGTTCCGATTTTATCCCTAATTGGTTAAAACACAGCCACTACCAACAATAATTCGTATACCAAACTTCAAATCTTTTCATCTGGTACTTCGTATGACTGTGTGGAAATGGGCAAAATCAAAATCGACGGGGCCTCCGAACAAATTATCTCGACTTCGTAGAGGAATACTGCCCACAGAACACGCTTTAACGACTGGGTACAAATGAACTATTAGTCAAATCTAATCAGTAATTGTGTGTACTTCAGTCGAGGATAAGAACCAACCCCCAGTTCAACTCCCAAGATCTAGAAAAGACATTAACCTCGCATAAAACGTTTTTAGTGTCATTTACTACTACACTTGAAAATTTATAGCATCTAGTAGTAAAACAACTCGAAACATTGCAATTAAGAAAAAGCCAGTCATAAGTCAGTATTCACTACAGTTGCGTAATGTTAACTACTTTGGTTTAGACAAATCTTCTTGGCTTCGCATGGACGCCTTACATTTTTGACCAAATTTCTAATATGAATACTTCCATCGACGTCATTATAAATTCATTACATCCTATTTTTGATGCTGATAGATTAATTGCCTATAAACTCATCCTTTGTTTCAATTTGTAGCCTTAGCTGCTATAGAAAATGTTTATTGTTCTTTGGCTTACTCGTCGTTGCCTATTTAATGAAGTGCACGTCTCGTCTGGTATTAGTCGATCATCTACCCTCCACCAGCTGAATGAGAGGATCAGGTTTATAACTACATATCAGGGTTTGGAATTCAAGTTAAAATTTTAAGGGGAGTCAAATTTAAAGTGAGTGTTTGAACGATCTACATGACATGAATTTACGTCATAAGTTGACCGCAATTTATTTCACAAGTACGACTCCCTACCACTTTCAAAAATCTAAATAGTAGAAGACAAAACTTATATAGAAGATCATCATTCTCGGATATTTTTAGCCATTGACCTTGATAATGATGAGTTTTTTAACGCTAAAAAAGATAAAAATTGTACGAAATAGCGAAAGCAACATTGTATAAATTTTTAAACTCTTTTCTGTCGGAGGCCCCTGGAAGTATAAATTGTCAGAAGAGCATGCAAGGAAGGACCAAATCTTTATATCCACTTTTGTTCTCAAAAGAGCCAATCTGAAGTTGGAATGCCCTATTGGTGTAGTGCTGTAGGACCAATGACCGTCTTCCAGACCTACGTTGATTAACCAAATAGGCCCCATCAGAAGACAAATTCTTTCCCTTTTCAACTTAAGGATTTTATTGCTATGATATGGACTGCTTTAAGAGCAGCTAAACTGAACGACAACCGAGCTTTTGACCACAGTAAAGTCCTTTCATGACATACTCAATTAGAGAGAGTAAAAATATTCTAGGTGCCATTGCTCCATGTAGGATTCAGCTCTACTACAATAGACATCGAAATATTGTTTCTTTCGAGTACCTTTGATGTATACTTACTTATATTTAACATGTTGGGATATGCAGAAGGCAAATGTAGATGTTTTTTATGATTCTTAATCGTCCTTAGTGTAAACAAACTTAGTACCAACATATGGCTTTGTAATATCCTATTCCCATTCTTTGGAATTCACTTTAAAAAAAATAAAACAAACTATTCAGCTCAGAAACCGAATGAAAATTTATTCTGCTTACTCAGTTGTTGAATTCATTAGACACCCTTGGAAATAGTACAGTAGCCCCCCACAAGTACACGCTTTTAGGAATTTGACTCTTGTTGATAGTTTGGTTTTGTAATAAGTCAGATATGTTGCGTTTCACCTGCCTTTATAAAGTCAATGCAGACTCTGTGTGCCGAAAAGGTTCTTGATCTTACTAAATATTGTAGAATTCGTTATTAAAGTTTTTGTCATTCAATTAAAGAATTGTGGGTTGCATGACTGTTATTATTACTATTCAAGCTATTTATAACCTCTTAACGATTTATATGCCTTATTTTTCAGTCTCTTCCAGAGCTGCCTGTTTTGGACCTCTAAATAATAGCTAAATAAAAGATTATGTTTTAAAGTTCAAGCTGCGTGTCCTGGGCATCATCTTTTGCAGCCCAGGTTCCTCGGCGTATTTTAAAAGACACCTTCGATGACGCTTCCAATAAAATATTTATCCGACAAGCGGTGTTCCACTTGTTACAATGCAGCAGATGTTCTTCAAAAGGGTTACACATAAAAGCAGCACTTCTCATTCTATCACAGGACCACTTACAAAATCCAAGCACATGATTAGAAACTGGAGCCTTTCGGGTTCCCATGTATCAACTTGAAATAGTTTAAGTATGTTCAGTTATCCCAGGAATATTCACAAGAACCAGCTTATGTTTAAAGGGAGCGCAAATGGACTTAATACCGCAGCCAGGACTGAATTATGTGTTTTTAAATGTCATGCTCGTTTTACGCATGCACTTGAGCATCCTGATCCTTAACTGATGAAACTTTTAAAACTGAAAGAACCCTTCAAGTCGGCATGGGTCAGACACGACTTAGTACTTTGTTGCTGTTACGGATTGTAAGGGACTTGTCTAAGTCTGTAGTTTTTTTAATGTTACAAAAAAGGAAAGCGATTGCGAAAGTTTCTAATTGAGCTCGACTTTAAGTCATTTTAAATAGTTTGAAATAGAGTCATACTATCGCCGAATTTAATGGTATGTACCGTTTTTGTCAGACCATAGAAGTAAAAGACTATTATTAATTGCCAACATATTGTTTTTCTCTTGTTTTCGTGCTCAAAACTTTGCCGTAATTGTACTGCAAAACCAAGTATTCACTGGCATTTTGGATGAAGTTTTCCAAGGATTAATGCACCTTGGCTGCTTTAGAAGTCGGCCTTGCTCAAGAATCTTTGCATCATTTGTCTTCTAAACACATCTGTTCCCAGACAAAAATTTGGGTACTTTAAGGACAATCGCTAAATTTGCCAAATAAAAGCCCGCAAAATTTTCTGATTTCACATCTTATTACAAATTGGCTTACAAAAATTGGCAGCTCCAGACCCAACATACTCTTAATCCGCCCATTGATGTAACTATGACTTCTTACTATTGTCTCAAAACCCTTGTTGAGAATCGTATAGTTGAGAGCCCGTATCGGTTTTATGTTTTCTTGGTCTCCAAATAAAAGTTACAGGAAAATTTATTCCTTTATACCCTTGAATCCTTGAAATGTAGCAAAATTTATGCGTCGAATTTACTATAAATTTATTATCAGTGGAGTACAAAAATTGTTAAAGCAGGAGTCAGTTAGTCTATGTGCAGACTACTGTAGTTGAAGTAGACGTATTACTTCAGTAGTTTGGTCTGCATGTTGGCTAAGAGTCAATGTTGGCATGCGGAAGGACAGCGTAAGGCAATAATCCCTGGAACTCAATATCTATAAATCACTCGCATATATCTTACAAAATATGATATTAAGTTGTCACATCGATTGCGTTAAATGCTGTTTCCCTAATAATGGATAGCTAATGGATAGCTTCTTATGTATTACTATAGTGATGACATCGCATTGAACAGTTTCCACAAAACAAGTTTCTAACTACCTCAACGTGGTAACGCTACCGCCAAAAGCCAGTAAACAAAATATTGCACTTGTTTTGATAGTAATTGACTAGTACTGCTGAGGTAAATGTATTACAATGACAAAGAAGAAGTTAATACTATTTACAATCATATAGAATTTGCTTATTTTTATCATCCAATCTTTGACTTGGTGGTAAACAAACCTAATTACTCAATTCAAATGATTAGCTTTTAATTATGACAACATCTAATCTTAGTAAATCCATTTTGCAGGTCAGAGTGTAAATAGATGTTTAATTTGGGGCAAGACATGTTATTGCTATCCAATATATACATAATTTTGACCCAGTAATGGTAAAGGAATTTAATGGATTTTCACAAATTTTGTAAGCAATTTATCTACCTAAAGAATGGACCTCAAAATTCATTAGATAGTAAAGTGTTTAATTCAATATTTAGGCTTGACATTGAATGAATGAGCAAATGAAACAACACTTCTCGGATCGTTTATGTCAAGAACTCGATCATGACAGTGCTGGACAAGATCTTTGCGGTATCAAACGAAATTAAAGGGTCTTTATGTTGATTTTTAACAGTCATGGTAATGAAAAATATTTCCGACGATTCCTCTATTCCTCTAGTTTTCTTTTCAAAACTGAAATGTATTTGCTTTCAAGCCTAAACTACCAACCATTGCTCATATAGTTACAGCTGATTATACAACTGAAAATAACGTCCTAGTTTTTCTATCAAGGAGACAGGAAGAAGGTGTAAAAGGTAGCATACCAGCATCGTAATTATGAAAGGCGGATTTCACTTCTTCTTAGTTTTCTATTTTTGTGAAGATCTTTGTGATAAACGTAATCATACGATTAAAAGTAATGGCGCACGAGACAACAACAAGTTCTGTAGCGCACAGAATACTGCACGCACCATTGGCACAACATTTTAACGACTCTCATTCCCTCTCTCTTTTAAGACCCCAACAACTCAGACTCCAGCTTCATTGAATGGCTTAGCTGACACAAACATCGTAAAAAAACGAGTCTCATACATTTTTGGCAGTGCTGGTTGTTTTTTTAGTGACGGCAATGAAAATGATGAGATCCCCCATTTTCTGATGATAACGTAACAGTAGCATATTTGGGAGACGGGAATGTAGCTGTAGGGGCATAGCTGCAATGCCCCTTCAGATAAACTCGACAATCTTATTATCCGCCTAACTCGAACTCAAACCTAGATATTTCTTTGATAACCCCCAAAGTAATGCTTACACTTCTTAATGCTACCTTTTACTTAGAAATATCCAGATACGTGGCTTAATTGAGAACGTAGGGAGGAGTCGGTACCACGATTTCTTATCAAGAAGGCCATTATCCCCAGTGACATCCTTTAGTTAATAGTACTGTAAGTATTGTCTAATAGAAAAAATTCGAAAAGTTTTGAAAAGATTATAGGAAAATAGAAATTATACCACAAAAAGGGATTTGATTTGCATCTCTCTAGTACCTTTTTATACCTGCTCATGTCAAATTTTGTATTTCTATATTTTTTTTCAACTTTCAGTGGTCTTTGGACACATTGATGGGCGGGATGGCAGTCTTTTTCTTGGTAAAGTCAGATGGCGCAGTGAGGCTAGTCTCCCAATTGCGTAGAGATCGATATTGACGTAAACCTGTAAACGAAAGGGAGTTAATATGGCAACTAGCGAAATAGATTACGTTGACATCACGGACCACTGTAGCTCGGCGGGTAGAGCACATGACGTAAATGGATGTGACCCGGGTTTAAACCGCAGTGGCGGTATATTTTTTATTTCTCTGGTTTCTTTTCAAAACTGAAAAAAAACCGTAAGTGGGAGGAACCCTCCTTGGGGACGATGAAAGTATTTAAGGAGGCGACGGAGTAAATGGGCCAATTGGAGTTAGATTACGGATGAGGTATAAAATTATGACTTCATGCCTTAATGTCGTTAATGAATGACAAACTGATACAGTTGGCAGTGTTTCATTGTTTACTAGTTAGATTTGAAGCTCACGGATACCAAGGTTCAGATTGACGGTCGTTTTATATGAAGACATAGGGTGCTAAGTATGAGTCTTAGCAAGCAAATGTGGTGATGGCATTCAAAGTTTGGGAATCAGTGCTCAAAGTCAATAGTTGTCTTTATATTGTGAACCGCTATATCGATTGCCCCCTCCATTGTAAAAGACCGGTACAGTAATCGCCAGTCTTTCAGCTTACTGGAGCGATAATAAAGATAATAACACGTTTGCGTATTATTCACATTTCACTCTCATTGCATTTAGAATCATTTTAAGGTGTAGGCGATTCAGATCAATACTTGATATCATTTACTCAAGCAAGCATGCTGATTAATTGACTTTTTCTATTGAAAGTGACTATCCACAAGCTAAAATATCAATATAGATATCTTTCGTAATTACTTATACTTAAATTAACAAAAGAAATTTTGTCAAATCGTTTCTTTAAGTCATTACATAACTGTTGATACTTAATCTTTTTGCTATCATAGTTGTCCTGTAAGTTTGTTTCAAATCCAACCGTTAACTCAAATACATGCAATGAGTTGTTCAACTGAATTATCATGCCGGGGCGAAGATCAGGTCCAGAAATAATGCACGGAGATTGATAACCGGGAATATAAGAAAAAGATGCGTTTAACAGATGCGTTTTTAGCTCAGATTTAAAGATGTTTACATCGCAGCTACATCTCATGTCTAAAGGGGAGTTTTTTCCATAATACGGGAGCTGCTGTAAAATATGCTCGACGACCATATGTAATCGTGTTGAAGTTTGGAATCTGAATGTGCCATATGTCACTTGAACAGCACAAATGTCTCGGATTAGAGTAACGTTCTACTATTTGCTCCAAGTTCTCAGGTCCGAGGCCATTCAATGGCTTAAAAAGAAGTAAAATAATTTTAAATTTTAATTTTATGTTGCGCTGTTTGATAACGGTAGGCATTTGCAATATGCGCGCTTGCTCACATAATACTGGTTCAGTCATAATAATAATAATATTATTATGATGATGATGATCAACTTATATTGCGCAGATTTCAACATTTCTTTTAACTGTGCATTACCATCATACTAAAAGCTCTAAATAGTAAACCTAGATTAAAGTACATGAATGAATATGTACAATAAAAACATGACTAACGATCTAAAAGTGATGGTAATACACTTGTTTATAAAAATACGTCTTCAATGCTCTCTTAAAAGTATTGAAACTACGCAAATTGCGTATGTCTAATGGAAGACTATTCCATAGCTATGAGGCAACCATATAAAACGATTTATCTCCATCCAAGGCTGCTAAAAGACTTTCATGTCGGAACGTTTAGATACAGTACAGTAAAGATTTTAAAATGTGCGTGCGGAAGGACTACGTTTGAATAAAATTGTAAAGCATACAAACTGAACTCAAATCGTTGACATCGAAGAAAGTTTTACAAAATATTGAATATATGAAAGTAATAGGACAACATCACAAAGCTCAACTACATCCTTGTTTTGAGAACAAACACTTTCTGTCTTCATAAAGAAAAGTTCTGTAGTTTAATAGTGACTGCCTCAAGAACGATATTACAGAAAGATGACATCGCCCTAAATAAAATCTTTAGACCTAAGATTTGAAAATGTTGTAAATTTTGGTGATTCTCACGATATTAGTTTAAGGAAGGCTTAATGTCTACGATCTGAAAGCGACAACTTCAGCTTGCTGGCCTCACAGCACGAACTTCACTACCAGGAAATCGATGCTGGTCGAAGCAGACAGAGCGAAAGACTGCCTCTTTCAGCCTAGAGAAGCCTAAACAACTGGGCTACTAAAGGATAAAGCTGAAAGAAGTACCACTGTAATCAATATTCAGTGGGGATACAAGTAGGGACAGGAGAGGCGCGGGGGTGGGGGTGGCTGGTCAGTACCTTCACTTTTTTCCCAAGTAATGCTTTTCTCTGTTAAATAGAGCATAGAGAAACAATAAAGCAAGAAAAAAAAGGATCAAGGGGTCCTTTATCAAATATTCATTGCTAAAAAGTGCAAAATGTTCCCTGAAAATCGAACGAAATAGAAGAAATAAAACATTCTGTTATCTTCCAACCTTCCAGCGTTTGCTTTGTTGGCAGTAGAACTGATACTGCATCTGACTAAGAAGATTTGAGGCCCATGATAACCAAAGCCCCTTATAGACTTTGGTACATAAGAAAGAAGACGTAAGGGGAGATCGTAAGAGTAGAGAATACGCGTGTGGAAAATTTGAAAATATAATCGGCCAGAGGTAACTGTACTTAGGTGCAGGAAAAGTTGATATGAGACAGTTAATATCGAGCAGGTGACTTTAAAGCAAGAAATCCAATTGAAAAGAAGCGATCTGCACCGATTTTCCCAAACCCAACATTTGGGAATTTACATTCAACCAAGCGCGGCAGTATAAATTGAAAAAGCAAGGCGGGTGGATCAATTCGTAGAGCCAGGAGATAATCTCTTACAGTTGTGGTTTATGCCATTTACAATTTGCACGACGCATAAGGTCGTGCAATAAATTAGAGGCATATTTAAAGTCAGATTTACTGAATAATATCTTCGAAAATGGCAAGAAGTAACATAACGTCACCAAAGTGATGGCCAAGACCCCAGAGCTCCGCTCTGTAGCTCCGTATCTGCTAAAGATAAGACTCGTGATACTTAAAATCTGGACATATGCCCAGCGTAAAATAGTACCAGGTCGGCATCTTTTCAGGAATTACCCCCTTTCTGATCCGCTTTGCGGCGATAAATAAAAGTTGGGCATTTCCTCAACTTCATAATTCACGTGGTAGACACAATATATCGATAATTATCATTATGGAGGAGAAATTCACTTGAGTGCTATACTATTATGACATATTTACTTTGGTAGAGATTACGTCGAAAATCCCACGGAACTGCAAAATGAACTGTGGCCGTCTGATAGTAAACACATCATATTTCCCTGGTCGCCAAGTCCATTCGCAATCTTTGACAAGTGGACACCGACAACTAGTACTACGTTAAATGTTAGTCTTTCTGCATCAAGTAACTTAAACCGGTGAACGTAGCCTGTGAATGAGTACTATACCTCTATGACATATTTACTCTTGTGAAGATTATATCGAAAATTCCACGGAACTGCAGAATGAACTGTAGCCGTCTGATAGCAAACACACCTTATTTCCCTGGTCGCCAAATTCATTCCCTGTCCTTCACCAGTGGACACTGACAGTCTTAGGTAAATCAGCAATGGATGAGCCAGGCGGACAACGTAATCTTAATATGAAAATTAGTACCCAGCATATAGGCCGCAAGAGAATCATTATACTAACGCAATAAAAAATTTTTTTGTATTTTATTGCGTTAGCATAATGATTCTTTTGCGGCCTATATGCTGGGAACTAATTTTCATATTAGTCTTAAGCAAGCAAAATGTCTCTCTGCATCGTGTGACTTAAACCAGTAAGGGCAGACTTTAATCTACGTCATCAGCTCAGAACCAATTGAATTTGATGTTTGGGTTTTGGTTGTCGAGTCTCTGTGTTAACGTTTTTCATCTCTTGTAGCACTTTAGACACTTCACGAGATCCCTCATTTGGCTCCCAAGCAGCTGTTGATAGTACTTTTTTTCAATTTGGGTTTTCTTTGTTTTGTGGTGTTACGTGTTTTTGTCTATTTTGTGGTTTGTTAAAACTTACTTTGTTTTCCTTTATTCTATTTTTGTTTGTTTTGCTTCTATTTGTTTTGTATTTATTTACTTTATTTTTAGCCTGTTCCTTTTTGCCATTTCCTTCGGGTTTTTTCACTTTATTTTCAATTTCGTCATTTTGATTTTGTTTGTTTGTTTGTAATTATTAGAGCCCCAGTGCCGATATTGTTTGTAACCCGTACTATTTCAGATACTTCTCTAAAAATTCTTTATATAATTCGTTTCTCTTTACTCTGAATCAACTTTTTTATATTAACATTCTTTCTTTTTAACGCTAGAAATAACTGTGATAAAGTTTCATCAATTTTTTTTGTTTCTTTTTCGTTCTGTTTTATTTCCTTTAAATTTGCTTCGTCAAGCAGCCATATCGTGTCAAGCAGCCATATCATGATGAGTTATTGCGTTCCAGGAAGAAAGGAAATACGAGTCTGGAAAAACGTTTTGATCACTGTTTTCTCACCCCTTGAACGTTTGACTTTTTTACAAATTAATTACGCATTACTACTTATATTCATAAGAGAGACTGGTACAAGTTACGAAGCTAAATTAGAATAAACTCTAAAACACAGCAGCATGAAAGACCACACTTTTATTGTACTTTTTATCGTGGGTATTACTCATATGCTATTAATCAAAATATATTTATATTATATATATATATATATATATAATTGTACGTATCATCTAGAAGAGAGGATTTGAAATCATACTTTAAACTAGCATTTTAAATGCTCTCTTCTCAATAATACTTTCTAACTCTAATGTGCTTTGGATTGATGGCGGGCCGGATGGCAGTTCTTCCTTAGTCAAGTCACCTGGGGCAGAGAGGCTGGTCTCTAATTGCGTTGAGCTGGATGTCGATGCCCACCGGTGGATAATTGGGAGCTAATGTGACGACTAGAGAAGTAGAAGTATGTTAACATTGGAGATCGCCTAGATCAGTTCGTAGAGCGCACGCTGCGAAAGCGTGGGTCACAGGTTCGATCCCCGATGGTGACATATTTTCTATTTCTCTAGTGTTCTTTTTATAACTAATATATGTACTTCATAAAATAAACAATTTCATTCACGTTTCGATATTATAGTTTTCAAAAATTGCTTTACATAGCCATATACATATGCATTATTCTTAATTATTTGAGCATTATCACAATAGCTAGCACCTTTAGGGCGCTGACTGGATCCAACCCGACGACCTCATGATATGTAAAGCAACAACTCAATCATTGGACCATCTGACGAAATAGTTAAGGTAAGGATATTTAGTGTCAATCTTTCACGAATTCTCCTCCACTTGGAAGGTACGAGAAGATTAATTAATTAATATTTCTTGTCTTTCGGCCTTCATCAGTGCCAGACAAATATCTAGTCACAGATACGAATTTTATATACATAAATATAAATATAAAATTTCCCCATACTCACTGAGTGGAGGAGAAACTGCGAAAGATTGACACTAGAAGTTTCTACCCTAACGTTTGGAGGAGATGGTCCAACGATTGCTTTTGGTCCAAGGTCTATTTTTTCGTAATCATGACATCCTGCGTTCAAAGCCCCTCAGCTTCCTAAATTTGCAAACCATTGTGGTAAAGCTCCACCCTTTGAGGTTTATATATAATTGCAAGGTGTCTGCTGAGAATATATATGTATGTACCTATGTAATATAAATTTATATGTTTATCCGCCTGGCAATAAAGATAAAAAACTTACAAATGTATTAAAGGCAAATAGAGGACGTAGTCTTCTTTACAGAGTTTACACGGTGAAAAAATGTTTCCTAACAAAATAGCCTTAACAATTTCTGTAGGCAAAATTGCAAAACAGTGGAAAGGCTACACGAAGAACCGTAAACCACTTACAAAAGATACTCAAGAACTCCAATAAAACTATTAGGTTTCTTTAGTATTTCTGTAATAACGATAATATAACCCGGAAGAAGGCACGATATTTTGGGGGAGTGTTTAACCCTGTCATGACCCTTGGCCTTGTTTTTGCGCGGCCCCCTATGTCTTACAAAGTACAGGGAACCAAAACAGCTTTTCCTAAGAGTAAACGATTAAATCATGTAAAATTAGCTAGTATCATTTTTTCTAAGTGTTTCGTTTATAACTCTTAAAGTTACATAATATGACGTCATAAGAAAGAAACCTAGAAACGAAATGTATTGACTGTAGCATAGCTACCGCGTTACGCTTAAATTACAGTACAACCGTGCCTGCTTACTTTCGGGATATCGAATCTCTGCTCGTAACCTAAGCCATTGTATATTTAGCTATTTACAATTCTACATACGTGATGGAAACAAAATCATCCTCAGATCACAGGTGTGAATAATCGGTGATCCAGCTAATTTAACCAATATTTATCATTGTTATTTCAAAACGGCTCAACCACACTGGTTTTATTTCATTTTCTCAGCTGTGACGTGGTCATAGAGCGCAAAGCCAGTTTCTGAGTTAATAGAGAATTGGTTATGCTATCTGCGCATGACAGCGAAATTGTAAAGCTATATTTATAACAGGCTCAGGGAGATAGGATTATAAATGAGCGTAAAGAATTTTTAACTAGGTGTTTTTTTTAAAAGGTCGGATGCGGATAATATTCTCACTCTATAGCGAGAGTTTTTAACTGTTGTTTTCCAGCTTGATGTCTCTTTGTTAAGCAACGCTTGAATAGCAACTGGCAATGAAGACCGAATGGCATGTTATCGAGTATGTGAACTGTTGGAAGTTACTAGGGGCCTCTTGTTGCCAATCTATCAGTTTAGCCCCCTGATAAGCAGCGGGACCACTTGTTGCTTTCGTCTATGAAGTTAAACCTATCCTTTGAAAAAGTACTTCGAACCATTTACCATAGAGGTTAGAGTGACAAATTATGGTACAGCCCACAATGGTATACAATGAAGTCCGTCTGTCTCTCTTTCCTTCTGTTTGTTTGCGGCTGACCTCCATAGTTTTCGAAGCTGGAAACTTTGAACTTGAACTGATTGATGGTTAGGGACACCTGGACTTGATTTCAAGGTGAAGAAAGATCGAACCGATTGCGGATGTAGTCAATATGCAAAGGCCAAACTTAGGGTCAAACGGAGGGCAAAAGGAAGACCACAATCAGGAGACAAAAGTAAGGCTACAAGTAGGGGGCCACAATTGGGCCAAAAGTAGGGCCGCAGAAAGCAACCTGTGTCTCATTTGTGTACACAGCCACATTGTTGGGACGACCACGCCATACTGTGGTATAAAGAGTTAC
>JAAAKM020006971.1:42533716-42545859 GCA_010016025.2 Alatinidae sp. Z8VKAUB7J3
ACATCAAGGACGTCGGGGAAAAATAAAGAGGAGGTGTAAGAAAGAGAGAGGGGAGGAGGGAGAGGGGGGAGGGAGGGGGGAGGGGGGGGGGGGGGGGTCTGAACTGCAGTCTCAATTTCGTGATAGATTCTAATAAGGATAACACACATGTCGACAAAAATCGTACTAATTGACAAATTAGCAATTGTTGCACGGTCAAATGTTGCATTGAAAGTTATTCAAGACATCATTTACATTTTGAGAACTGGGAAAATTCCTTGAAATTACGCACCGCAGCCGTCGGCCGGCCCGGCCGACGCCGACCTGCTGCTCGAAGGCGGCTGTCTGTGCGGCGAGGTCCGCTACCGCGTGCGGGCGAGCTCGCCCGAGGTGGGTCACTGCCACTGCGTCCACTGCCGCAAGGTGGCGGGGGCCCCGCTGGTCACCTGGATGAGCGCCCGCCGCGACGCCTTCGGCTGGACGGCCGGAGAGCCGAGCTCCTACGCCTACGGGTCGGAGCTGGGTCGGGACGTGGTGCGCCGGTTCTGTCCGACCTGCGGCAGCTCACTCACCTGGGAGCGGGAGCGCGACGCCACGGTCGACGTCGCGGTCGGGACGCTCGACGATCCCGAGGCCGTCCGACCCACCCACCACTGCTTCGCCGGACGGCAGCTGTCGTGGGTCGAGATCGGCGAGGGGCTGCCGCGGTTCGAGCAGGGCACGGGAGCCTGAGCGGCCCCGCGCCCCGTCGAGGGGTCGCGAGCTCGGCCGATCAGTTCGAGACCGGCCCGCCCGGAATCGCCGCCACCACCTGGATGGACAGCGGCGGCGCCAGCTCCACCGTCGCGGTCTCGGCCTGCCAGAAGCCGTTCTCGCCGGTCTCGTCCGCGGCGATGACGTTGGCGGCCGCCGAGCCGATCGACAGCTCGTAGCGACCCACCGTCGCCGGTACCGTCAGAGTGCCGCGGGCGAGTAGCTGAGTCGCGTGGGCCACGCCCGTCAGCACCGTCCCCACCGGGAAGCTCGGCCGTCCGGCCGCGCCGTCGTTGCCGACCGTGTTCTGGCCGCCACCTACCTGGCGCAGGCCGCCCGGCACCGGCGTGCCGCCGAACCCGGCCGGGTTCGTCAGGCCCGCGTCGCGATCGAACGCGGTCATCGGCTCGGTCGTCGGGGCGTCGACCGGGCCGAGCGCGCCGCCGTCGTACGCGAGGTCGAAGCTCACCAGGGCCAGTCCCTGATCGTCCCCGTTCAGGCGCCCCCGGACCTCGTAGGTGACCGTGCTCCCGGCGGTCGCGACGACCGCGGTGCGACCTCCGGCGGTGACGTCGAGGGTGAGAGTGGAGTCGCTCGCCCGGCCGCCCGTGCGGTCGGCATCGGGCCCGGTGAAGCCACGCTGGAACCCGCCGTAATCGCGCGTGTCGACGTCGCCGTCCAGGTCGAGGTCGAACGTCCCGCACGGCCGCTCCACGAATGCCGTGTCGGGGCCCGACAGGCAGTCGACGAAGCCGACCAGATCGTCGAGGTCGACGTCGAGGTCGGCCTCGGCGTCGCCGGTGCCGTCGGTCTCGCGCACCGTCAGGAGCTGGGTCGGCTCGACGTCCCGGAGCTGCTGCGAGTAGCCGGTCAGCGGCCAGCTCACCTGCACGCTGTGGATCGACGTCGCCCCCTCGCCGAGACCGAAGTGCTCCACGATCTCGTTCTGGGCGAGGAAGTTGCTGCTCGCCGAGACCTCACGCGTCTGGACGGTACCGCCGTCGTGAGCCTGAACCTGGATGCGGGCTCCGACGCCGAAGTGGTTCGTCGCCACTCCCTCGAGCCCGACCTTGAGCCAGGGGAGCGTGGGACTGGTGTCGTTGCGGTAGAGCACCGCCTGGGCGTTGTTGTAGATGACGAACAGGTCGAGGTCGCCGTCCATGTCGTAGTCGAAGGTCAGGATGCCCTTGCCCGACAGCCGGTCGGCGAAGCCGGACGCGAGCGCGACCTCGGTCATGCCGCCGTTGCCGTCGTTGAGCCAGAGGAGATTCGGGTCGAGCTCGAACAGGGCGTCGATGTCGGTCTGCGGCAGGTCGAACCCGTTCGTGTGTGCGAGATCGAGGTCGCCGTCGTTGTCGATGTCGAGGAACGTCGCCCCCCAGCCCCACCAGCCGCGGCGGACGCCGGCCTCGCTGGTGACGTCGGTGAAGCGGCCGTCACCGTCGTTGGCGTAGAGGCGGTTGCCGGAGTACTGCCAGCCGCAGGGGTTGGCCTGGCAGGTCTCCTGGGGGTCGAAGATCGAGGAGATGAACCAGTCCAGATCGCCGTCGTTGTCGTAGTCACCCAGGGCCGCGCCCATGCCGTTCTCGTCGGTGCCGACGCGGGCCGCGTCGGTGACGTCGGTGAAGCTGCCGTCGCGATTGTTCCGATACAGCCGACTGGTGTCGAAGTCGGCCGCCTGGAGCAGCTCCGGGTAGCCGTCCCCGTCGAGGTCGCCGAACTTCGAGGTGAATGCCCACACACCCGCCATGTGGACGCCGGCCTGGTGCGTGCGCTCGACGAAGAAGCCGCCTCCGAGGTTGCGGTACAGTCGGGTGAACGACGACTCGATGGCGTCCCACTCCGAGGTGTGGAGATCGAGCCAGCCGTCGAGGTCGTAGTCGCCGAACGACGCGCTCATGCCGGAGCGCAGGAAGAACACCGGTGGCTGCTCGGGCTGATCGACGCCGCGGCCGACCGCCTGCTCGGCGAAGAAGCCGGTGCCGTCGTTCACGTAGAGGTAGCTGCGCTCACCGTCGACGGTGGTGACGTAGATGTCGATGGCACCGTCGTCGTTGACGTCGGCACACGCCGCCCCGTTGCTCGGTCCGTCGAACGCGACGCCGCGGGCGAGCCCGTCCTCCGCGAAGGTGCCGTCGCCCCGGTTCAGGAACAACAGGTCCGAGAACCAGGTCCGGGTCGCGAACAGGTCGACCCATCCGTCGCCGTCGAAGTCCGCCACGCACGCTCCGCCCGTCATGTTGTACGGCTCCAGCGTCGCGTCGTCGCAGTCGTCGCAGTTCCACTGCTCGTACAGTAGCCCGGCCTCGACGGTCACGTCCGTCAGCTGGACCTGGCCGTGGGCGGACGCGACGGTGAGCCAGCCCACCAGGGCCAGCAGCGCGTGCTCGTGCAATCTCATGACACCCCTCGGAACGGTTCGAAGACAGCGACACAGACCCGCCTCCGGGCGGGGCTCCCGCCGTCGAAGTATACCGCGAAGACCCGGCGTGGGCGGGTGCGGGAGCCTCCTCCGTCCCGGGTCCCGAGCCCCCGGATCGGCGCTTCCGTCGGACGATCGCACCCGCCCACGGCTCGAGTGTCAGGGGCAGGGGCCGAGGTGTTCCGCCGGGAGGGTCGAGAAGCGCACCTGCGGCTCCGGCCCGAGCTCGGTCCAGGCCACGTGGACCTGGCCGACGGCGACCGAGACGGCCAGCGTCGGGTCGGCGAGCTCTCCCGGAAGCTCGGTGAGTCGCACCGGCTCCCACCAGCGAGCTCCGTCTCCGTACCGGTACGTGACGTCGACGCTCCGTGCGGTCTCGCCGACCAGATAGACGGCGTGCAGGCCACCGTGGCAGTCTCCCACCACTGCGCTCCGGCTGGTGCCGAACGAGGCGAACGGGGCGGTCGCGAGCGTGGTGTCGATCGCCGGCCCCTGGGGAGTCGGTCGGGTACGTACGACGAGCGTGTCCGGAATTCCGTCATCGTCGTCGTCCTGCTCGAACGCGACCCGTAGCCCCACCCGAGTGACCGCGGCGATCGGGTTGCCGCCGGTCGGGGCCACCGGGATTTGACGCGCCTCGGTCGCCCAGGCCGAGGCGCGCACGCCGCCGTCCCCGACGACGTCCCAGACCAGGGCCCGGAGGCCGTCGCCGGCGGCGACGTCGACGTGGTCGGCCTGGTACTCGTGCCGCGTCACCTCGACGATCGGCCCGAACGGCACCGGTGGGGGAACGTCGGCCCGGGCGCCACGCAGCCGTACCTGGACGAAGCCCTCGGAGTCGAACTGCTGCCAGGCCGCCGCGAGCCGCGGCCCGGGGAGCGCGGCCAACGCGGGGGAGCCGGCCTCGGAGACGCCATCGGAGATCCGTTGGGAGACGCTCCACCCTCCGGCGGTGCTCCACGAGCGGTGGTAGACGGCGCTCGCCTCTCCGTCGGGACGGGCGTCGTCCCAGACGACGTGCAGGGTCCCCTGCTCGTCGAGGGCCGAGTCGAGCGGCCCGACTCCCGGACCGAGCCCGACCGCCGGCGTGGTGAGCCAGTCGGAGCCGGGAGCAGCCACGGCGTGCCGCAGCGACTCCAGGTCGGGCTCCCCTTCGAGCCAGAGGAGATGGACGGTGCCGGCGTCGTCGGCGGACAGGCTGGGGCGCCGGCCCGCCGCCGAGCTCGGCGGCGCGGCAGCGACGGCCGTGGTGACCGTCGCGAGCAGGAACGCGATCGAGAGACGTGACATCGGTCGGCCTCCTGGGTGGGGCGCGGTCGGCGTCGGTCTTCCTTTCAAACGGCGTGCCGGACCGGGCGTGCGTGGGGACCGCGGTCGCGGAGGACCGACCGTTCTCCTGCGGTACACTGTTTCGCCAGAGTCGTTCGTACCCGGACGTCGCGTCGCCGCGGTGATGCGTGTGTGTCGAGACGAGGACGCGATGCTCGAGCGCCTGTTCCGCCTCCGGTACCACCGCACGGACGTGTCGACCGAGCTCGTCGCCGGCACCACCACGTTCCTGACGATGTCCTACATCGTTTTCGTGAACCCGGCGGTGCTGGCGCAGGCCGGTATGGACTTCGGCGCGGTGATGACCGCGACCTGTCTGGCCGCCGCCCTCGGCACGCTGGCGATGGGACTGGCGGCGAACTATCCGATCGCGATGGCGCCCGGCATGGGCCAGAACTTCTTCTTCCTGACCGTCGTGACCGGCATGGGGGTCGCCTGGCCGACGGCTCTCGGGGCCGTGTTCGCCTCCGGTGTGGTGTTCTTCGCGCTCACCTTCGTCGGCATCCGCGAGCACCTGATCGAGTCGATCCCGGCGTCGTTGAAGCACGCCATCGCGGTCGGCATCGGCCTGTTCGTCGCCCACATCGGTCTGGTCAACGCCGGCACGGTGGTCGCCTCGGCCACCGGAGGCCCGCCGTCGCTCGGCGAGCCGACCTCGCCGCCGGTCCTGATCGCGGCGTTCGGGCTGCTGGTCACCGTCGTCGGGCTGGCGCGCGGGGCGCGCGGCGCCATCCTCTACGGCATCCTCGCCGCGAGCGGTCTGGCGTGGGCGTTCGGCGCAGTGTCGTGGAACGGCCTGGTGGCGCCGCCGCCGTCGCTCGCGCCGACCCTGCTGGCGCTCGACCTGCGAGGGCTGGCCGATCCGGAGATGATCCCGATCGTCGCCGTGTTCCTGTTCATGGCCGTGTTCGATGCGATCGGAACGCTGGTCGGCGTCGGCGAGCAGGGAGGCTTCCTGGTCGACGGTCGGCTGCCGCGCGCGCACCGCGCGCTGATGGCCGATTCGTCCGCCACCGTGGTCGGCTCGCTGCTCGGGACCTCGACCGTCACCGCTTACGTGGAGAGCGCCACCGGCGTCGAGGCGGGAGCGCGCACCGGGCTCGCCAACGTGGCGACCGGAGCGCTGTTCCTGGTGGCGCTGTTCTTCCATCCGCTGGTGGAGATGATCGGCGGCGGCATGGAGTCGACCACCGTCGACGGTCGCACCCTGCAGCTCTACCCGCTGACCGCGCCGGCGCTGGTCGTGGTCGGCAGCCTGATGGCGCGCAACGTGACGAAGATCGACTGGGCCGACGTGACCGAGGGGCTGCCGGCGTTCCTCGCGATGGTGGCGATCCCGTTCACCTGGTCGATCGCCGACGGCATCGCGCTCGGGTTCGTCGCCCACCCGCTGGTCAAGCTGCTGTCGGGGCGCGGCCGGGAGGTGTCCGCGACGGCCTGGATCCTGTGCGCTCTGTTCGTCGCCCGCTACGCCCTGTTGTGATCGGCGCGCCCCGAGCGGGGCGCCACGGAGGTTGCAGGATGAGCGAGACGTCCGTCCGCGTCGAGCGCGATGGTCCGGTCACCACGGTGATCCTGGACCGCGCCGAGGTGCGCAACGCCGTCGACGGTCCGACGGCGGCCCGGCTGGCCGAAGCCTTCCGCCGTTTCGAGTCCGACCCCGACGCCGCGGTGGCGGTGCTGTGGGGTGCGAACGGGACGTTCTGCGCGGGCGCCGACCTCAAGGCGATCGCGGCCGGCCGGTCGCCGCGGCTCGAGCCCGACGGCGACGGCCCGATGGGTCCGTCGCGGCTGGTGACCTCCAAGCCGGTGATCGCGGCGATCTCGGGCTTCGCGGTCGCCGGCGGTCTGGAGCTGGCGCTGTGGTGCGATCTGCGGGTGGTGGAGGAAGAAGCCGTCCTGGGGGTGTTCTGCCGCCGCGTCGGCGTGCCGCTGATCGACGGCGGAACGGTCCGACTGCCGCGCATCGTCGGACAGGGGCGCGCGCTCGACCTGATCCTCACGGGGCGTCCGGTGCGCTCCGACGAGGCCGTCCGCATCGGTCTCGCCGACCGGGTGGTGCCGACCGGGTCGGCGCGGCGCGCGGCCGAGGCGCTGGCGCGCGAGATCGCACGTTTTCCGCAGGCTTGCATGCGCGCCGACCGGGCGTCGGTGTACGCTCAGTGGGACCAGCCGATGGCGGCGGCGCTGCGGCAGGAGTTCGTCGGTGGTGCGTCGGTGCTCACCACCGAGACGATCGAGGGGGCCCGGCGCTTCTCGCGCGGCGAGGGGCGGCACGGGCAGCCGCTCGACGACGACGCGCGCTAGGCGCGCTCCCGAGGGGAGAGCACGATGCAGGCCGGACGCCGAGCCCTGATCGTCGCCCTGATCGCGATCGCGCCGGCCGCGTGGGCGGGTCGGATCGTGCACCGGGGCGACCACGATACGGAGCGCGCCCGGATCGCTTCGACGGCCGAGGTCGAGGTCGCCTACGAGGACGACGCCCTTCGGCTGCGCGTGGCGGTCGGTCCTCCGGCGACCTTGCTGGTGCCGATCACCGAGGGCGGGGCGCTCGGCACCGGAGCATTCACCGCCACGGCGGTCTTCCTGGAGGCCAGTCCGTTGCCGACCGACGGCAGCGTCGGGCTCGCGGTGCTCGCGGTCGGCTCGACGGCGCCGATCGGGTCGGTCCGCATCGGACGCACCGACCCGCCCACCTTCGGCCTGCTCGCCGCCGGGGCGCCGGTCGTCGGGTTCCCCTACGCGCGGCTCGTCGGCGGTTCCGTTCCGGGGCGGGCGGGCGAGCGCGGAGGTGGGCTCGACCTGGTGATCGAGCGGCGCGAGGACCGGTTGCTGGGCGGAGCGCGCTCTCCCCGGGCGATGCCCTCGGGGCTCGGCGAGATCTGGTACGTCCCGGCCGAGGCCCGGCTGGAGCTCGATGCGGCGATCGTCCTCGACGGAACGCCGGGCCGTCCGACCGACGTGCCGCTCGACCTCGCCATCGTGATCGAGCGCACCGCACAGCCGACGCCGGAGATCGCGCTGCACACGATCGAGATCACGGCGAACGAGGCGGCCGACGTCAACGCCGCCTACCCGGGAATCCGCGCGCGTCGGTTCGAGGTCCCCGTCGGAGCCCGCTGCCGGCACGCCGATCCGACCCGGGCGGGCGACCTCGGGGAGTTCGTCTGGTCGCACACCGGCTTCTTCGTCTCGACCGATCTCGGCGGCACCTCGCCGGTCGGCGCCGGCCACCTCGGTGAGGACTACCACGCCTCGCCCGGTCCCGGGCTCGGCTTTCCCGATCACCTCGGCGCGACCGTGCGAGCGGCGGCCGCCGGTCGGGTGGTGCGGGCCGAACGCGATGTGTTCGAGTTCGGCGCCTGCTGGCAGGACGTGGTGATCGTCGAGCACCGTCCGCCGGCCGGCTCGGCCTGGAGCGTCGACGGCGAGGCGCTGGTCGCGCTCGAGTGCGCGGTCCCGCCACCCGGCTTCCCACCCGCGCCGCCGCTGGAGAGCGTGATCTACACCCAGTACGGTCACCTCGACGCGATCGAATCGTACGTCCGGGTGGGCGAGTGGGTGGACGTGGGCCAGCCGCTCGGCGTGCTGGCGCCGGTCGACTGCGGCGGCCCTCACCTCCACTTCGAGATCAAGACCCGGGCGGCGGTGATCGCGGAGACCGGCTGGTGGCGCGGCGCGGGCGCCGGCTACTCGTACGAGGCCGGCTGCGCCCCCGAGCGCTACGACCCGACCGTCTTCCTCGACCGTCACGGGGTCGGCGCGGGTGCCTGCCCGGCCCACGACCGCCACTCCCGCGGGACGTGCGCGAGCGGGATCAGGTAGCCGAGGCCTCCGGCCTGGTGAGCGTCGGCCGTGCTCGCGGCCGGGAGGCCGATCAGCCGTCCGCTGGCGTCGATCACCGCGCCGCCGGACACGCCCGAATGGGTGGCGGCGTCGGTCTTGTACAGCCGGCCCCAGCCGAGATGGACGTAGCCCGAGACGATGCCGCGGGTGACGGTCGCGGTCACCAGCGTGCCCGAGCCGCCGGTCATCGGGTAGCCGATGCTGTAGAGCGGCGTGCCGATCGGACGCAGCGCGTCGTCGGCGAGCGCCAGCGCCGGGAACCGGACGTCGTCCGGCAGCGGAGCACCGTCGAGCGTCGAGACGATCCGGAGCAGCGCCAGGTCGAGGTCGGGGCGGAACTCGACCAGCTCCGCTCCCAGGGTCGGCACCGGCAGCTCGGTCGGGTCGGGAGCGAAGCCGATGGCGAGGTCGACGAGCTCGCCCGGCTCACCCTGCCCGGCTCCCTCGACGACGTGGGCGTTGGTCAGCACCAGGCCGTCGGCCGACACCACCACGCCCGAGCCCAGGCCGAGCGGTGCCAGCACCAGCACGGTCGCCGCCAGCGCCCGGTCGAGCGGGCCGGCGGATGATGATAATGATGATGATGATGATGATGATGATGATGATGATGATGATGATGATGATGATGATGATGATGATAGTAATAACATTAATAGCAATAGTGACAACCATGATGGCAATAATTTAGATTTAGATAAAAAAGAGAACGAGGATATTAGGCAAATTAATGAGGCCACCTTACCACTTTGCATTCTGGAATGATAAATTATGCAGACCTTGAATGTTGAATAATAGTTATGATATGAATCTATAATGAAGAAATAAATTCGGCTTTGACTGGATTAAAGACAGGGCTATTTTAAAACTATTTGCTTACAGACATTGGCTTGTTTTCACGGAGTAGATCGTTATCAACAAGAGATAACACCTTTAAAGAACACTTCCTGGTCTAAAGAAACAATTAACAACAGAAACGTTTACAATATAAGGTATTATGAACAGCAGATGCAAAACAAGATTCCACGTAGCTCTATCATCATCTGCAGCAAAAAGGCTCAAGAGCTGCAAGAGTCATCGAAGTTTCTTCAGAATACCTATCTGCTCTTTTTCTCACTCCAAGCCCCTGTGCTACCTAAATCTAGAAACCTAAATAAAGCAAATTTTAGTATAGATCGATACATTTCAGGCCCACTGATAGATATCCCTACTGAAAGAAAAAATATGGAGAGGGGGAAAAATTATCACACGTATGAAACATTTGCAGTAGTATTGCAGAAAGCTGAAGAGCTGGCATTCACTTTGTCCGCAAGTGTTGCAAAGGTTAGATTCCAGGCAACATAGTATTCCTAGAATCAATGATGCATAGCAGTGGCTCATTAGAGACAGTTGAAAACGTCATTTCTTGTCTTATGCTGATATTGAGACGTGGGCCGTGACGTACGACGGACTTGTTCGTTTGGAAAGAAAAGAGATGAGCATCATAAGGTTTATGTAAGACCCTAAATATGTCTTGAAAAGAAAAGAAAACAAATGAGTTTGTCTTAGACAATGTAAAGAGAGCCATGCAGAAGGAGCCTCAAACAATAACAGAAACTATAAAGAAGAAAAAGCTCAAACTCCATGGGTATCAAATATGAGCAAGCTAAGCCACCAAAGCCTTACTATAGGTGTTCAACCGAAAGAAATGCCTCCAAGAATCTGGTTTGACGATATTATAAAATGGAGACGTCTCGGGAGACAACATCACACATGGAATGGAGGAAACATGTCAAGTCATGACTGCACCAACGGTCTACCAAGCATTATCGTTGATGATGATGAGGATGATGAGGATGATGATGAGGATGATGATGAGGATGATGATGATGATGATGATGATGATGATAATGAGGATGATGATGATTACACTAGCCTAACAAACAGAACACGTTTAAATGAGCTAAGAAGCAGGCTACATATTCACAACTCCTAAAATGTTTATTCAGATGAGGAACTTGAACTGGTTGGGTCATTTGAAGAGAATGGAGAAAAATGATTTGCAAGAAAGTGTAGAGAGGTAATAGTTTCTGCAATACCCAGAGGTTCATCCAAAATGGCATGGCTAGAGGTTTTAACGACGGAGGTGCTGCAAGGGAACGTGACTTACACAGTATGGATCAGATTTGAAGTTGGCAGTAAAGATATCCTATCTAATTGATGCTAGGACTGAATACATCCATTAAGCTGATAGTGATGATGATCAAGAATCAAGAGCATTTTTAATTTTGGAAGTTGTTTTAAAGTAAAATTGATTGGGCTTGATAGTCTGTTTTGATAGAAATTACAAGCAGTAAGCAAACTTGTAAACAAAGGCAAGAAAAATTATTTTCTTATGTTGAAAAGGGGATCTTATAAAGGAAATGAAATGATTCCTGACATACACAGTTTAGTAATTGTCAGTTTACAAGGGATTAAAGACAAAAAATATAGTATCAACACGAGAGTCGCTTCTTAATGTTTTTAAGAGAAATTCGTCTCCTCTTACTGTGTCGGAAAGAATAATACCTCAGACCTGGGATTCTACCTAAATGATAAATAGAAAGGCTAACTGTTTAATACGAGGAGAAACGCAGACATATTCCCAAAACGTCAAATTAGCCACAATTGACTTGTTCATTTGCAAGGATTTATACTATCTTTCTGACGAAATTTGCAACCCTCCTAAGAAAAGTGCAGCGAAGGAAGTCTACAACAATTAGAGCTGTGGCAGGGAGACATTAAAGTTCATCGTCAAGCGTTTTATATTTAGGCATCAAACAGTGCTAGCGACTATTTTAATGCCAATGATTGGTTGATATGTTGATGCCAGACAACAAAGGAGCATTTTATGATCGTTTTCGTTAAAATTTGACAATCAAATTTGTTGTCTGCTTTACACTAATCGAGGAAATATTTAAAAACTGCGCTGAAGATGCAAAATTCTTCTTGTTGGTAGGGATTTTGAAATTGTTATTGATAAAACTTGGCATTTCTTGAGGTTTGCCCAAATTCTTAATTAAGGACTCTTCTAAGCTTTAAAAATATATTATTCCTTGTAAGTCATTATCGGTTTATTATTTATACTATAGGGCACATACAAAATTTAGTATATTTGTTAGATTTAAGTTTACAAGAGAATTCCCTAAAATTTTCAGCAGATGAGAGTCCTTAATGAAAATATTACCCTGTATCAAACATTATCTGGCACAATTGTAATTAGGATTAATGTTAAAGTACAGCAACAGACATTTTCGGTTGTTTTAATGAAACTGAAGGATGATTAAGTTACAGGAACCGAACTCAATGATGTAAATCAGTCTTAAGTAATTTCAGACAGAGTATATGTTAACATGCATTAATAGGTAGTAATATCAATAAACGAAAAACTGTACTATAATAATCCAATTATCTTGTCTAATATAGTAGCTTAACGTACATCGCGACAAATAAAGTCAACTTCTTAAGAAACGATTAGGTAAGGTTACAAAAGAAGAGAAATAAGCCCTCTTATCCAAAGAATGTAAAACAAATATCACATTTCGATCTAAATTTTCGAGATACCTAGGTCTTCCACAATACTTATTGATTTACTTACGGCTTAAAGCATCGGCATCGTGATTTTCCATGAACAAATTTTGTTGAAAAACCCAAAACCGACTTGTAGCTTTTAATGTTCAGGGCAGGCCATTAGGTCTTTGAGAGTATTATAGCTCTTTTCCCATCCAGTGCGCATAACAAAATGGCGTCGACCAAAATGCTTGTAAACTGAATTGATCGACGGGCGTTTGTACTTGAT
>JAAAKM020006971.1:42554852-42569013 GCA_010016025.2 Alatinidae sp. Z8VKAUB7J3
AAATTATAAAACGTTGTTTAGTATTTGAATTTGTGTAATGAAATACACAGTTTCTGCTTCGACCGTCAATCTGCTCGGGGAATTCCATAACGAGATGCATTGAACTCTTTTTAAAAAGTCCAAAACTTTTTAAAAAAGGAAAAACTAAAAAAACCAAAAAACTAAAAACCAAAAACTTTTTCAGTTTCTGTAGGACCCCTTTGAACATCACCACTATGAAAGGGATTCTTAATAAAGTATAAGTCAAAATATGTGACCCAAATCACATACCTAGTTCGAGTGATTGAAGACGCTTTACTTAGCGCTAAATTGGCCTCAAACTAATGAATCTTAGTGGATGGTGCATTCTGCTAACAACACAATTTCAGAATACCATTTTAATCATACCCGTTATCTTTTAATGCAGTTTGACCCCTTCCTGAGTTCTAATATTCTGGCAACTCTCCTCCTTGATTAACTACTGCCTGCGTTTATAGGGAAAAGCTTTATTGGTACTCAATGCATTAGTGAGGGTGAAGTTAGCAGCTCATATAATACTATAAAATTCTGCGGCTGGTAACTGAACAAGATCCAAAACAACAAAAAAAGCAAGTGATTGCAATTCTAGTAAAAACTCCGTTTTCTGGCACTTTAAACGTTAATATTTGCACCACCTACCTTGCCAATTTTCGATCCCACTTTGGAATTTCCAAGGACCGAGAAACTAAAGCTTGTCTTCCGGAAGTGCGGCGAAAATTCGTTCTCGTCGCGCACCGCGACACGGTATTCAAAAGATCCGTTTAACCGCGGCTTCCCATGATCAGCGGCCTGAATCAGAAGCTTGTACAAGTTTTTCCTTTCATAATCTAGTGACACTGTGGTATAGATCCACCCAGTCTGATTATCAATCCTGAAAGATCCAACTCCGTCACCTCCGATGATTGAGTACGTTAACTACAAAGGAAGGAAAACGAGTTAATAGTTGAGAGGAATTTGTTAATCAGATTCAGTTACCGAGATTTTATTGACAACAAACTTATGTGTCAACTTATGCGTGCTTATGTTTCAGCAAATCTCTGTTGATCAAACTAATGCTTGGCTCAGAAAAGTGGGGCCCAATAACAGCAGCCCCAAAACACAGCGCTGTCGCACTCCCCGTTGCCATTGTCAACTGAAGTAAAAGAGCGCGGTTGTGGTGTAAAATATTACATCATACTAAATTTCAAACGATCCTTTGTGACTTCTCGCGGTAGCTGTGTTTACTAATTAGACCGTATTGCCACAGTGACTGACCGTGGACAACAAAAAATAAGTATCTTCGGTAGTGTTTCTCCGCTCTTTACTCGTTTCACTCCACCCACCGCAGAAACAGCTATCTCGAAATATGCAACTCATATTGTAGACTGAAAAGATTTTTCATATGACTACTAATCAGAACCTAACGTCATAAATACCATTAGAAACAATAAAATGAATCGAAATTTACAAATTAAAGAAAACACAAACTTTGCCGCGAAAAAGAATTTGCGAGCGACATTGTATAATTTATCCGTATCGTATCTTGTATGTAGTATGCGTTTTCTTAATTCTTAAATTGAGAAATTGTAATACCAAAAAATCTTTTCAGACTACAACTATATCCGTTTATTTCGAGATCTATTTGGATTCTGTGCCACGAACAATGTTTTCAAATACAGCTATCTCTACGTGTCGAGTTAGGTTGACAGAGAAGGAAGGTAAACACAACGATCAATGGGAGCAAACAAATCAGAGAAATGATAATAAGTTATATCAGAATGACAAGGCAAAGGTTAGGAAAACAAGAAGTGGGACGGGAATTTCACTATCGCACCATGCAAGACATAATGACCGCCCGAAGAGCAAAGTTACGTAAAAGACTCAGGCTTCCTTGCAAATTCTCTTTTCGCGAAAGGAAGTCAGGTTTAGCTAGTTTATTAGAACGGCGAATAAAATGGCATCGGTTGAAAAACGAAAAAATGTGACATCCTTGGGATGCCAAAGAATGTGAACTGGCATAAAATACGATACTGAAGCCACTTACTACAATTCCTATCTTATAATGCTTGCAAAATGGTATGCGATAAAGAGGCGAAGACCCTCACAACAGGTATGAACAGACCTGTCCAGGCAGAAACTGCATTTCTACAGGTCCACTTAGCGTGGGGTAAACCGGACAAGACAAACTCTGAAATCAACTAATTAAGGGCAATTGTTAAACGAAATTAAATGTCTTTTTTCTGCACCAATGCAATTTTCAAGAGAGGCAACTGTCAACAGTAAGTACCCATGCTGGAGGCATAGGAAATGTTACTCTTGTGCAAACTTAAGAAAGAGTGATCACTGCAACTTACGTATAAACATATGCTATAAACATGTTCATAACTTAAAACGTTGATACTAATGGATCACTCAAAGTAAGGAATTATTTTCTTGAGAACTTGAAAAATAGAGACACTGTATTTGACAACTTGAAGATGAATGTTGAAGACATATTGAGCCGCCAAGGAAGTCTTTGTTACGAAAAAATTTACTGTAATGGAAATTGGCACTGACTCTTGCGCCAAGCACAAAGCACGGAGCGATAGCTATCTCTAATGTGGCAATTACATGAAGCAACAATAATGGTCACAATAACCACATTAAGGTAGCTAGTAGCATATAGCTACCATTAACCAACGTCTCTTAGCATCAAATCGACAGCTACACGTACTGCTGACTTGATATCAAATCGTACTTGGTATCGAAAAATGACGATAAAGGCTTCTGAGAGCTGTTGAAATGTCTAGCAAACATAATTCGACTGATTTGTTACTTAACATAGAAAAATTTGAAACAAATTTCCTTCTATGCAAACAATTGTGTACCAATGAGTACGTGGAATAAGTGACTGCCTAGGCATCCATTCTGAAGTTCAATGTACAATAACATTGCTCTAATGAAGATACCGTTGATGCTGACTTGCAAAATATATCGGAATACCATGTAAACGTCATGTTACTTGGCCTTTTCTTAATTCCCTTCGGATAATTCAAGTCAATTTATTTCTACCTAGTTATAATGCAGTTTAACGGCAGTAACGTTTATTCTTGCAAGAACAAGGCATTCTGCTGGACTACTTACCTTTTTTAACTTGTTACTACAAAATCGAATGACTGTGCACGTGGTACATTTAAAGTCTGCTTGCCTGATTAGTACTCGTCTAAGAAAATCGTAAAGTTAAAAGGCCATGTGCATGTACTACAATCCCGACTTGGTCTTAGATAATCGTGCAAGGCTAGTCTCTAATTAATTAAACAACATGTGGTGACTGCACGTTAATAGTACGAGTATTGTCCGAAAATGAACTAAGTGGCACTCATTAGGGTAGGACTGCCCGTTTACACTAACAAAGGTACGACCATTGAACCTCAAAGCTAGGGCAATTGCATGACGCATCGATCACAAATGTTTTCTAGTTTGAGACCTTTTCTGACACCTTACGTTTTAAAAGCTACATTTTCTACTACCACATATATTCCCGTTTCAAATAAAAAATTTATACACGGTGGATATTGCAAGACTGAATATCGTAACCAACTGAAATATCATAGCAGTGAATAAGACTCGTAAAGAATTGCTCACTTTTCCTAACTTGCAACTGGACTCCCCTACCTCTACAGGCTACTTAGGGTTATAGGGACCCTGACAACTACGCAAGGCAAGCCTCAGCTAAATCTGATCTCCTCCTAGTGAACAGAATGAATATGAAGCGATGAAAAAGTAGACCCTAGTAATTGTGATGCATTACCTCGTGGCTTAGAAAGCCACAGATCTGTAATCTAATGTTATAATTGACGAGGTAATTTTGGAAGTAATGGCATCCTATTCTTTGCATAGTTTCACATTCATTCAGACTATTGCTTCCTAATTACTTAACCACGTGGTTGCCCTATGGAGACTCAAGTGAAAATCCGCGCAGGAAATTCGATTTCTACAAAATCTACCTTATCAAGAAATTATGATACCACGGCTGGGATATTCTTCTGAGAACAGTTCTCTGGAAATTGAAGCGACCAAAAACATCCAATGATGTTGAAGTGTACAAATGAGCAACAGGAAGAACAAACTAATGACGCGGTGACAAGTTGAGGTAGTGACACATTATCTGGTGTCTTTTCAAAAGTGAATATCTACCTATTTCTTTATTTACTTATTTATTTATTTACTTACTTATTTATTCATGCACATTAATGAGTGATACGGTAGTTACGTGCTATTGATATGGTAGTTATACGGTAGTAGTACATAGAGGAATGGACCAAAGTCACCTCCCATCCATAACAAACAAAAACCCGCAGAGTACCACAGGAATACCATACTAACGCCAGTTACATTTCAAAGTTTAAGACAGGAACAAAAAGGAGATGAATGGTACCAGAAGGGGAATGGTGTGACAGAGAATAAACCAGCCACATGAATTATTAGCTACACGAC
Source organism: Alatinidae sp. Z8VKAUB7J3 (assembly GCA_010016025.2). NCBI lineage: Eukaryota > Metazoa > Cnidaria > Cubozoa > Carybdeida > Alatinidae > Alatinidae sp. Z8VKAUB7J3. Next base: position 42,559,326 of record JAAAKM020006971.1, read on the forward strand.
CATAGTGCAAAAGGCAATGTATTCCACCAATCACCTACCAAAACCTCACTCATTGGAATAACGATGATCGCTTACAGATCAGTTACGGAGGAGTAGAATTGCCTGGACGTATTTATATAGCATGCATAGCATAGTGTAATACAACGCAGAACAGTATAAAAGACTATGGTATAGTAGAGCACGGTATAGTAGGGTATGATATGGTATAATTTAGCAGTGTAGAGAAGAGTAAGGTATAAAATAGTATATAATGGTATAGTCTACTATCGTATAGGATACAGAATAATATAGTATACTTACAGTATAATATATTATATGATATTATGTTATATTATGCTATATTATATTATATTATATTATATAATATTATATTATATTATATTATTAGTATAGTATAATATAGTATATTATAGTATAGTATAGTATAATATAGTATATTATAGTATAATATAGTATAATACAGTATAGTATAGTATAGTATAGTATAGTATAGTATAGTATAGTATAGTATAGTATAGAATCGTAATGTATACTCTGGAGGGGAACTTTGAGGGTTTTTTTTTTGGGGTATCAAAAAAGGTTGTTAGCCCTAAAAACATTTTTTTCCCGCCCCCCCCCCCCCCCCCCCACTGTACCTCTGTAAATTTTTAAACCTCTGTTAATGCATACTATTTTCATTGCAAGTGTGGTAAAATATGGATACGAAAACGTGCAAGAAACAGAAATAAGATACTCAAACTGCATACTACAAAATCTACATTACACCCCCACCCCATACGCTTTTTCACTGATCCCCCCTCTACCTGCGTACTTCATGGACGATCCTTTATGTTACTTGCAGTTTTATTGATTTTGTAACTTGTCTTGCAAAATGTTCTTAAAATGTGTAGTTACAGTCATGTTTTGCATTGGTGGATAACAGGCATGTAATAGTGGGTGTGGCATTTGCTGCTAATAACCCTGCAGCCACTCAATTATTTGCCCCTGACGAGCAGTGGGCCCAACATTGAAACTAGCCCGAATAAACATAAAAACCACCCAACTTGGTAACTAATGCAGCTGGGGAATCCCTGGGCAATGCCCCTCAATTTAGGCTACCGGGAAGAGAAGCTAGCCATGAGGCAGGATAATAACCCTGTCCCCTCACTCTAGACTCTTTAGGACTGCTCTTCACTTCTCAACCAAATACACGAGTCATTTTTTTCTCTGCTTTCCGTGTGCTTCCTGGCGTTTCAGCATCTTCCCGTCTAACACATACAATTCTTGAATTTGCAGTTTCTACCAAACAAACCTTCTTGCGCCAACCAAAGGTCACCTGGAGAGAAGTTTAATGAACAAAGAGGCAACAGCAACATGAACACTCACCCATCTTTGCATTCTTGTGAATTCTTGGTATTGATACTCAAATACAAGTTATACAAACTGTTAATAATTTACTGTTTACAAATGTTCTGAAAATGAAAGTAGAATTTGACCAGCAAATAAAAATAACTCTAAAAGTACTACATATGCACTTGAAAAGTTTACTACACCATAAAAATGGCATCCATACTTTCTAGGAATATGGAAATAGCTTATTAAAGAGATTTATTCCTTCTGCCTGACAATTATACAGATTCAGGGTTTTAACCATAGCACAATTTCAGTTTATCTTGCCACTTTAGAAGCCGCATTCCTCAAAACTGAGAGACTGGGTGTCTTGTCAACAAAAAAATTATTTACAACTTATGCATTTCTCAATTAATATGAAAGGCAGAAATTTTGTCGCTCCCTCACATGCTATTTTCTACAGTGTGTTTCCAGTCATCTCCTTTCCTTTGCTAAAAGCATTACAAGTGTCTGGCAAAAACACTACCCAAAATGAATCCCTTACTCAATGCAATATACACCTAGGGATAAAATTGTTCCCTATACCATAGGTAAACCCTGCATCAACATCCAATTAGAAATAACAGAAACAATTCTCCAACAAAGGAAAATTATAACAAACTTATTTACAAGATCTCACTTATTACATATATCTCATTTCATACTTGTGTATCTCAAGAAAATACATTATCACGTACACATAAACATTAATAAAAACAACATCAAGTCAATGAAAAACAAATCAACACATAATGTGTACAAAGGGGTTGGAATGCACCCACAACAACTACCTAATTTCACTGAACTCATGCATGTCCAAATACTTTACAAGCAAAATAAGCTTTAAAAACTAAGCAGAGAAGTACTAAGAATAACTTCTTGTGCCAAAAAGACATATAAAATCACAAATTTCTATAGAAGGTAAAGAAGAACAAATACCCATGCATTACTGTTCCAGAGCCATGGTAATTTCAGGTTCAGCAATGAATAAAACACATCTATGGTCCTGTTTGATTACAAAATTACAAACAACAACACCCCCTACATATCTGTTTTCTAGAAGATACAATCACAAAAACGTTCATAAGCAAGACAACATCATCAAATATATACTTGTGTGAATGTTAAACCACAGAATAGGGAGAAGGCTACAGGTCCCTCAATGCCAACACTGAACCCAATGCTTCAATTTTGAATCAATGTTCCTTGCACTTGCGTAAAAATACAATTTGCATGCAAAGCTTCTTATGTAATACAAAAGCAAATTATCAAATGAATTCTTCAAGAAACTACAATTACTTTGCTTGTTCAACTCTTTGTATTACTGGTCTCAAACAAAAAAGTTGTACACTTTATTATTGACACATATATTGTGTAGTTCACTAGTTCCTTTGGTAGTTAAAGTATCTTGACATCAATTCAAAGGATTCTTTCTCTAGTGTCCCTTCTGCTTTTCTCTCTATTCTGTGGTTAGACTTTGTCAATCAGTAACTGGATGCTTTTTCATTACTAAATACTACTAAATAAAATAATCATAACCCAAGGTTAATAATCTTTTTAGCACTTGTGTATTAACTTGCTCTTAACAAGAAAGGGGTTGGACCAATAACTGGGTTGAAAAATCTTCTAGAAATCAAAGAAATGGAGTAGCTACAATTAATAAGGGGAGCATCATTCATATAGAATTTCAATACATGTTAGCAAACCGAGATATCAGGTATAGGTGCAGCTGACAGAAACCCCAATTATTTAAAGCTTCTGCAATGCTAAGAACATACATGTAAGGCATGTGGCAAGTGACACACATAATTGTAAAAACATTTCTTGACGTTCTTCTTTTACCCCTACAAATGTAACTGCACTATTTGGCAGAGGAGATTTATGGCAAATTTACAAAAGTACACATCCAACTGTCCCGTATGACACCTACAAATAAGCACAGAAGAGTAACCTTAAAACTTGTGTTGCTGTTCTTGGCCTATGGTTTAATCTTTGTGCTTAGATGCATTATGAATGATATAATTTTCTGAGAAAAAAGCTTGTTTACCAAATCTTAAACTAAAAACTTGACAGATAAGGAATGGAAGTAATCTCTGCAAGTTACAAAATAAATGAAAAAGATGATAAATACCACTTTGCCTGCATAGACACAAAGAAACATTCAATTAACATAATTAGTCAATATTCTGCAGGAAGCTCTAAGAATCTTAACTAAGTCTTTGCATGCCATTAATAATTATTTACACTTAAACATACACGGATCTGAACATACACAGCATACAAAGCACATGTGGTGACACCTGTCATTACCAACAGACACAACATGCAAACCAATATTTTTGACAAAATATACTCAAAATTAACTTATTTTCTATACTTTCAAGTTGACTTTCACTATATTTACATGACCATATATCTTTTAGTATTATAGTATATATGCAATTGTTTAAAAAACTACTAAATGAAAAGGCTATGTAAGGATAAGGGCTTTTGATAACAAGAAATGATATGGATAATCTTCTAAAAACATACCCATGGGCTGTAACCCAAGTGACTTGAAGCACTGGTGCCATCAGTGACTCGGAGCAACTTTAGAAGCATCAAGAACCAGCTTGACAACTTCAGGGCACTCAAATGTTCTGCCACTAAGACCCTACAATTTCCCTGGGTTTGTCATTGCTTGGATAACTCAAACAATCAAATTGCTAAACTGCTTACATTGCTTTAATGTTCTGTTTCTGCTAAGAACAGAAAATTACTGAGTTCCTTTAACATACATTTACATTATCTCATTTAAAACAAATGTAGAGATTGAAACAGTCCTATTTTATGTCTCTACTTTCAGAGTGTTGGATTGATGTTTGATCAGTTTCAACCTGCATCAACTTCAAAATCCTGTCCTTTGTTGTAATTTTCAAATCCTGTGTCTCGTAAGCATTTCAATTCCTCACTTATTGCTTTGCCTTCTTTCCCCTACAAAATAGACAATGTTAGAAAAATGTTATAAATAGACACACACAAATGCACAATTGATCAAGTATCTGACATATGGAACAAGTTGGTTGAAGTGGTCACTCTGTCAGGGAGCCGCTAAGAGTATTTACAAATGAGATGACCCCCTGCCACTCAAGTAGTTTATAATTTAATAACACAATCTTATCAGTGCTTCAGATGATGTCTGCAATAAAGATCTGTCTTTGCAACATAACTTTTATACACTGAAACTTTATTATTTTACCTATCAAATTCAAAAAATTTACTATATAGATAATGTTGACAAAAAGGTTAAAAGCTTAAAAGATGCCTGTTACATAAACAATACTCAAAAGTATGACAAATATGATAAATATGATATGTTCTAACATTGAAGGGGGAGCAAAACATAAAACATCTCAATTTAAAAACCCTGTGCCTTTCACTAAACTCATTGCATTTTCCAATGATAAGTTATGGTAGCCACATAAAACAAACAGAAAGATGCAATCAATCAAGCTCCATTGACATTGTTTACAGTTCAACACTGACAATACCCTGAAGAAGTCAATGGTGCAACCTGATATTTCATAATGAGGGAATGCATTATCTTAAGTCAACAAACCAAGCCCTTCTTGGAAATTATTAAAAAACATTAAATGGTTTCAACCTTTACTATACATGGCTCTGTTAGTACTAAAATAATGCCTTGAAATAAACTAAAGGACTATACAGTATAGTACACAGAAAATTGTTTTCTAATTAGTATATCTTTTATGTACAACAAACATAACAATAGTTCATTAGGACTGGCATGTTTATATACTTTTAAACAACCTATTGGGCATTATCAAAAGGCCACTGGTGGTCAAGTTACTGATAGAATCGAGATGTGACACACTAGCACAAGTCAAGAAAAGCACTCTTACCTTAACCAAAAGGCAATGCTCATTAAACGCCATGTTTCCATCTACTGTGCGAATACCAAAGGATTCCAACACCTTCGTGAAATTTTGTACCTACAGAAGAAGGAAAGTATTATGTAATGGCTTCAAGAGAAGTACTTAACTGCTAAGTATAACTCAAAAGAAAAAAGAAAAGGGAGTTTAAATGCTGGGTGATACTAACTGCAACTGAAAATCTGCTTGTAGTAACCTCAATAATATGCGGGAGCGGTGCCAGTTTGTTAAATCGTACTTACAATCTCACTTCAAGGCAATATAGGCAGGTAGAATCAGATTGCTTGAGATTGGGTGTAATAAAATATGGGTGTTTCGAAGACAAAGTGTAAAGAATATGTTTGGTTTCATTCAGACTCCACTGACTTAATTGTTGTTGGTAATGTGTCCCTCCAAAATAATGTGCAAAGTGTGTGTGTGTGGCGGGGGGTGCAGGGGGCTTTAATTTGAATTATTCGTCTGAAAAGTTTATTAAGATATACGTCTCCCATATTTAGCGGCGATATTTTTAATTTTCTGGGTGAACACGAAAAGTGTGCAAGTACTTATTTTTGGCTAGGCTGCGTGCGGCATGCACTTTAACTGAACAAGTACCAGAAATGTTACTTTTTCAGTTTTTGGGTGGACAAGCATGCACAGTATGCACTTTAACTGAACAAGTACCAGAAATGTTACTTCTTGGGTGGACAAGCACAGTGTACAGAAACGGTAATTTACTGTAATGCAAACCAATTCAAACCTTACCCTTACTACGGGTGTCCTATTTGCCCAGCATAATGATTCCAGCAGATACATCAAAATTCCTGCCCCAGGATCAACTTCGTCATCTTCTTTACTCATCACACAAAGGTCGGCTCCCTGTGGATTCCTAGAAGAGGGAAAGAAGGCAATGTCGGTGATGACAGAAAAAACGGAAATGCTTACCGATTTTGGATTTCTTCCCTTAAATTAACTACCTAAGGTAGCCAAATCCAAGGAAAAGAATAAGACCATAAATTCCTTTAATCGTGAAAATTCACAGTCACCACTTGCTTCATATAAAAAGACGTAGGCTTATCAAGGCGGGATCAACAACATGAGTCACCTTTGAATTCGTGTCACGAAAATGGTCTTAAAAAGCATTCGTACCTTTCCAACAGTTTCCCGGCACTAAATAAACCATACACCAATGTGCCTTGATCCCTTGCATCATTTAACACTTGATATAACTTCCATCGTAACTCATCGTCCACATTGTCTTGCAGCGAACTGAGAAAGAGACAGAATGAAAGTCGTTACACACCGGAAGATATCAACGGGAGGTGGCTGGGAACCTTTTCTCGCATTCCTGCAAACAACGAACCACAATCAACTAGGAATGCTACATTTAAACATTATCTATTATCTGCAGTTCTTCTACTGCTGATTTCCACAGATTATTCTCCACAGAATAACGGAAAATTTGAGAGTATTTACTCAAACCAGACCATCAACAGGCCTGCAATATCGAAGCACTAGTGCTTGCTCTTGGGCAGTTCAATGTTTCGTGTCAATTAAGGCGACCTTATCACGGAAGACTGCGGCAGTTAAATCAATTTTACTCTTAGTCATCTGCTACAATAAAAGATACATTAGAGTTGTAAATTTCCAGTGCGATGCAAAAACCTCTTCATGGAACATGCAGATCCAAACTGGGTGTGCAAATATGCAGCAGCATTTACTGTTCACATTATGATAAGATCGTAACATAACTTTTGCACACGTTTATCATATTCTCCACAGCAAGTAAAACAACTCTGAGCCCTGATGCATACCTCTCAACCATCAGGTACCTGATGCTTGTAGATTTCATAATTATATAAGGATTGGCTTTAACATCCACACTTCCATTGAATTCAACCTACAACTCGTGAAGGCACTATCACTAGCTGCAACTTTTTTCCCCTTCTGATGCAATCGCCCGGGATCATATGACCAACGTGTCCATTTCTCGAAACCGAAACTTGCCTCGTTAGGCCGAGAAACTTACACTTCATTGATTGGACGAAATCTCGGCGAGAAAATTTTTTAACCCAATCAGCAACAGCTATTCTTCAATTGTCGTGAAAAGTGGATTTCTTTCGGCGAGGACAAAAGCCAAAGGTTAAGGGACGGAACTTGGGAACAAAGAAAAATATTGCCCACGTAAACAATGGGTCACGAAAACGTCCGCAAAGATGGTGCTGATCAAAACAAACCTTGCTCTTTACAAGGTACAAACCATACATGTAAAAGATCCTCTTATTTCTACGGTACAGATTCATAGAAACCTTGTCGAGTTAGTGATCTCTGGTTGCAGTATTGGCAGAACGCACTGTAAGGGTGAAGCTAGTATGAAACATAGGGTTTTATGTTTATGAGCCCCTAAATGTGCCCATAGCGTTTAGGGAGTGAGGTTCGGGTCGGCTTAAGCGCTCAGAGGGGGACTGAAGATTACCAGATATGGTTCAAGATATTAGATTTGGCAACAAGTTTAATACCAAAGAGAAGAAGTTTTGCAATCATTTTGTCTCAATATTTCGTACTTTGACTAATAGACATTTTTATTATTTTGACTATGAGCCGCCGAGGTCCACTGGAACTCACTTGCCGTCCGTGCTAGCGGCTACGGGTTCGATGCCCCGAAGGGCCATTGGTGCCGACAAGAACAGCATCCGGTCTTAAAGTACTCTATGCTTCAGCAACAGTCCCATACATCTGGGCACCGCCCTAGACCCTGTTAAGGGGAGTACAAGGCGTAAAACCGATAAAAAAGACATAATCATAAGAGATGAGGTTGCTGAATCTTGCAGAAATTTTACTCCGTTCGCTAAATATGTGCCTTGAAGACAGTCTTGACATATGTACTAAGGGACAACATGAGAGTATAAAATAGTGGGCTGTGGCAATATTGCTCTTTGAAAAAGTAGAGGTGGGCTGAAATAAGAGGCTATTAGAAGAAAACTATAAAAATTAATAAGCGGGGGGTTTATTAAGAAAAGTTTTAGAAAATCTCTTGGCAGACTGATATTGACTTGTATTAGACGATGTGTGGGGTTACGTCACACCGTTGTGCTACACTATGTTATGACGTCAACGTTAATTGTAGGTTCTATTCGGGAACCCGGAATTAATTTGTATTCGATTAACGATGAATGAAAGAGATGTTGGTCAGTTAGCACCGTCGAGCAATTAGGTAATGGCTAGCACAGAAAATAAAGAAAAAAGATTAGGAAGCTTTAAAAGCGGTATTATCTAGTTTTGTTTGATAAGCAAATCAGCTGATCTGTAGTAAGGACTCTTTCATTACGAGGCTAAACTGTTAAGGCAGGATTTCTCTTTCTGGTTGAGTGGCGTGTTAATGTCTGTCAACTTGGAAATTAGCCAGAGCCTCGACTGAGGATCAGTCTCCTTAAATATTACTACACTTCACAGGACAGTGATATCATTTTAGTGGTATTTTAGGACTTACAATGCTGCTTATTTAAGTGTTAATACATCAGAATTAATGCCAATTGGCAGTTGTATAAGTCATGAAGAAAATTTTACAGAAGATACAGAAGAAGAAAACAGATCAAGAAGGAGGAGAAGAAGAAGAAGAAAACAAAAGCAGATAAGAGGAGTTATTTTTATATTTATATATAAAACAAGAAGCAAAATCCTCTCTCTATATGCATATATATATATATGCGTTGGTTTAGTAATCATGAGGTTCCGGGTTCGAATCCGGTCAGCGCCATTTAATTGCAAGCTATTGTGGTAATGCTCCACTCTTTGAGAATTATACAAATAATACAAAATTCCACGGGCTTTCCGCACATACTTCATTTCGAAAACAGACAGGTTCCAACAAAACAATCGCAGCTGAAGAATAGCATAAAAACTTGCAATGCAGAGTAGCATCAAAACTTGAGATGCAGAATAGCATAAAAACTTGCGATGCAGAATAGCATCAAAACTTGAGATACAGAATAGCATCGAAACTTGAGATCCAGAATAGCATCAAAACTTAAGATGCAGAATAGCATCAAAACTTAAGATGCAGAATAGCATAAAAACGTGCTATGCAGAATAGCATCAAAACTTGAGATGCAGAATAGCATCGAAACTTGGGATGCAGAATAGCATCAAAACTTGCGATGCAGAATAGCATCAAACTTTCGATGCAGAATAGCATTGAAACTTGAGATGCAGTATAGCATCAAATCTTGAGATACAGAGTAGCATAAAAACTTGTGATGCAGAATAGCATCAAAACTTGAGATGCAGAATAGCATCGAAACTTGGGATGCAGAATGGCATCGAAACTTGAGATACAGAATAGCATCGAAACTTGAAATGCAGAATAGCATCGAAACTTGGGATGCAGAATAGCATCGAAACTTGAGATA
>JAAAKM020006971.1:42578718-42607184 GCA_010016025.2 Alatinidae sp. Z8VKAUB7J3
GTAAAAGTTGCGATGAAGTCCTTGTGAAATGACCGATTAGAACAGACTTTTCATAACGTAAGAACACTACCACTGAAGTCTAACAAAATTCATGAACTCTATGTTACTATTGCCACATGGCTGGAACTTATTATAGCTGGCAGGAAAGCCATTTTTTTCAAATCAAGTTGCAAGTCGTAGAAAATTCATCATCACTCCAAGGCAAATTATCTGATCATTTGGAGAAGGAGGGGGTGTGGTGGGGATGGGGGACCAAAGACCATTTTGACCTTTCTTACGATGATGTAACTTATACGCAGAATATTATAATTAAATTAATAACAAAAGGCCCATAATTTGAAATTAGATGCTATTGCTGAAATTAGTTTGCCTTCCAGTATAATTTTATGATTTAATACTAATTTTTTTATTTTTGAAGAAAAATTATTGGGGAAGTGGCAGCCCTGCTTGCCCCCAGGTGTCTGCCAATGTCAGTAATGCTCAGTTTCCCCTTATCATCATCATGATCATCATCATCATGATTATCATCATCATGATCATCATCATCATGATTATCATCATCATGATCATCATCATCATGATCATCATCATCATGATTATCATCATCATGATCATCATCATCATGATCATCATCATCATGATCATCATCATCATGATCATCGTCATCATGATCATCATCATCATGATCATCATTGTCTTCGTTTTACGTCCTTTTACCATAGTGGGGCTGAACGGGCTATGATGCTTTTTACTTATTATGTCTGACCTCTGCTGCATCCTCCTCAACTGCCAACTCTTCCAGGTCTTTAACTATGCAATTCATCCAACTTTTCCTTGATCTTACTACTGGTCTTTTCCCCTCAACCTCTGTCACCATAGCTCTTGTTACAGTTCTTTCCACACCAGCTCTTTTCCCCTTATTGTTATCAATATGTAAATTAAGGTACTGGCATCCTTCCAAAGGTCTCTTTGTTTCAAAGTCATATCATCAGATTAACATTCAACAATTGTCTCAATGTTATGCTTTAAAAAGTCAGCTGCAGTTAAAATGAACTGACATCAAATCACATTGAATATTTAAGCACAAGTGTCAAACTAAGGATTAGCCTTAGGGTAAGCCAACAGGGAAAATATGTAGCGATCATTCAAAAGGGCAATGGCATGACAAGTATGAAAATTCTAAATTCTCTTCATGACTCAGATGTTAGAAATTTATTTCAAATTTAGCATTTTTTAACATGCAGGACCTCAGTTTGTACAAATGTTATCCAAAATACTTTAAATTGTGCGTATATTCATACTGAAAATTCTATATTAACTATTTCTAGGAGGTTTCAAACTATGGCTGGTTTATGAATTTTCTAGGCACATTCAGAGTCCAGACTTTAACATTTGTAGTTCATCATTTGGATTTGTTTTGGAAGTTTTGAGTGTTGTTGATTAAACTTAGACAGTGATTGATGAATTAAATGATAAAAGACAAATTCTTTGTCAAATAACATTGTCTGCGATGCTTGTGTACATTTCTTAGTGAAGTGATGCTTTTCTTTGCCTTGACAGAAAATCTTGTGAATTTAAAGAAGTTGAAGCTGCTGGATCTAAGACATAATAAGCTGAAAGATGTAAGTATTTTATTCTCAGTTTATGTTTGTTTATAAATTGATGTTTTAAGCCATCTCAATTCTCATTAGTATCATACTCTGCTTGCTGATACAGCTGCTCTTTGGGCCTATACCTGGTTGTAAGCCCATGGGCATGTAAAATGTATTATTGTGTAGGAGTACTTTTTGGACTTCCTGTATACTGCAACAGAGCCTCTGCTACATTCTTTAATGAAAAGCAATCAAACTAATGCAATTTGAATCTTTGAAGAGACACTGGAAAAATAGGAAATATGTCATCGGCAGGTCAATAAAAAAAACCCAATGAAGTGTTGGTGGCATGTGCTTCACCTACTGAACTAGTACGTTAACATTCTTTATTTCTCTAGCTCCCAGTCACCCAACGTTGGACATTGACATCCAGCCCACGCAATTGGAGACCAGCCTCTCTGTGCCATGTGAATTGTGTCTATCTGTCCAAAGCCCATTTGAAGTTTGAAAGTATAATTGAGAAGAGAGGATTTGAAATGTCAGTTTTGAAAAGAACACAAGAGAAATACAGAATAAGTCATTATTGGAGATTGAACCCAGGACCCGTGTTATGGCATTGTGTGCTCCACCAACTGAGCTAGGTAACCCTCAGTGCCAACATATTCTTCTTTTTCTAGTTGGCACATTAGCTCTCAATCATCCACTGGTTGACATCAACATTCATCTCAGTGCAATTAGAGACTAGCCTCATTGCACCATGTGATTTGGTCAAGAGAGGACAACAATCTGGCTGGTCCATCTGTCCAAGGCCCATTAAAAGTTAGAAAGTATAATTGAGAAGAGAGGATTTGAAATGTCAGTTTTGCAAAGACACTAGGGAAGTAAGAAATATGTTATCAACTGGCCCAGAACCTGTGAACCTTTTGGCATATGTGTGCCAGTGACTTACCCTGTTCTATGGTGTGTCATGCTGTCCAAAGCCACTTAATGATTACCTAGTTACATCAATTCTACTTTACAATTTCTATCCCTGTTTTTTATATTTGACATTTATTCACACCTTATGTTTATGCAATGCCTTACATGGGTGCAGATAGCTCAAAACAGGGCCATATGTTACATTTTTTTACTAATGAGTCAATATCAAGATTGTGGCAAATCAGGCTTTCAGTATCATGTAATTTTGGGCACTAAGAAACATATTCTTAAGCTTGTTACATAGTGACAAACAAACTATTCCACAGAATCACAGTTGATTAATGGACAGAGAAAAACTCTCAAAGGCTGGTGAAGGCAGCCAGTTGATTTAGACCCCCCTCTTCAAAGTTAATAGGGTTTGTGTGCAGCATTCACTGAGCCACCTCTCCTTGACATGAAATAACAAAGGACAGTTAAAGCCTAAGGGGGTGGAGGTGGTGGGACTCATGATCAAGTGTCTCATGTCAAAATCATGGTTGAGTCATACCATGCTGTGCCTGTGGGAAAGGCACTTCATATTTTCTGTACACACGATACCTTCAAGGTGAATTCTAATGTCAGTATATGAAATAGCAAAATGATAGAGGAACAGATCCATCTCCGGTTCTTAAACATGGAGGTGCAATTTGCTTGTCATCATCAGAAAGAGACACGTAGAGCCTGGTTACGACTTGGAAGTTTTAAATGTTGTATTGCAATGTCACAATAGGGATTTTAGGCGTGACAATATTTGAACATAATATTGGGGAAGCATTTTATAAGTTACACAGAATGACTCACTGTCCAGAATTTGTCACTAAATGTGCTCTGCTAATCGGAACAGAGGGCTCTACAACACTGTCTTCGGTCTTGGCTATAAAGAAATAGGCGAGCAAGGTACCGCTTACCTCGGCAGGAATTTTGACCATTTAAGCCAGCAATGTATCCGTCACGTAGTCGCCAACCATGGGAATTGGGGGGGGGAGGGGGTGTTCTAAGCCCCCAGCAGGATTTTAGGGGAATTTTTTTGAAAATACTACTCAGAAGACCCCATTTTGTGCAATTCTGATGAGAACATTGGATACTTTTTGTAATGCTTTTGGTGGTTTATGAGCTCTTATTTGACCATTCCCGCCATAAAAACAAGATCATACAGTATCATAATGGCAGGAAAACGTGGTGATTCTATTTCTTTAGGAAAAAGCATAATTTATGGCAGGGACATTTAACGCAGCATCTATTTTTTTGGGTAAGAACATGGTGTTGACATTAGGTGCGTATCTAGTTTTCTAACAAATAATATTTGAAGTGTATAAGGGGTCCTGATGATGCAATGAAGATTTTCGTTTCAGAGTGAGTGCAGAATATACGTTTTTTGCAACAAGAAGCTAAAGTTGGAAAGTCTGCTTTTTTCCTTACTTTACGTGAGAAATTTTTCACTCGCCTTATCAATTCTAGGCGAGTGAGGAGGCTTGCGCGAGCGATCGCTTGCCTCAAATGGCCAACACTGTGTCTTGAAGATCGGGACACATGCTGGCCCTGGGTCCCTGTTCCCTATATTGTTCCCATGATGTCCCAATTCTGGGCTTCACTTTTTTTAGCAGTTTGCAAAGACCCCATGGAACCACTCTTGCTGTATGTTAATGGGCCATAATATTTCTTATGATTTGTAAATGAGATTGGATGCAATTTGTGAACTGCTTGTTTTATGAAGTTATTCCCTCCCTTTTAGATTCCAGCTGTTGTCTATCAGCTGACATCGCTGCACACGCTATACCTGAGGTTTAATCGGATAACAACTGTATCTTCAGAGATAGGAAATTTAACGGTAAGTTAATGAATATTTCACCCTATGTTTTGTTGGAAAATGGTGACCATTGTTGTCGTTGTTGGGTTTATCCTTCTTTCAATTTCAACCATGTGACTAGTTAAGCCAGCTACACTATGACATAGGAATAATGAAATATAGGAATAATGGAATATGGGAATAGTGGATCAGAACACCTCAGCCACCCATTCTCCTTGCGAACTTACCAGGTATACACAGTGTGATAGAAAGGAAGCAAACCAAATCTTCACATACAGCCACAGTTCATCCACGAGGCTTCTACAATGGTGTTTCCAAAGTAAATTTGCCTTGCTCCCAAACAAAATGCAATACTAGAACCGTGTACCCCCAACCTTAAAACAAAGCAAAATTTCAAACGATTTGAGCTCTAATTTTCAGAAGCTGATCATTGTTGGCAATATCAAATAGGTTTACAACAAAACAGAACATGAAATGGCCTAGCACTAAGGAAGACCTTAATTTTGTCAGAAACATTTATCTTGTCGAGTCTGCACCCATCTATGAGACATAATTAGTAAGAAGAGTGTGGCTGCTCTACCTTCACCATTCCTGGATTCTGTGGAGGAGACAAATGTAACTAAACCTTCTAGGTGGTGTGATATTGTAAGCAACCTTCTGAACCACTTGCAATCTCTCGGTGCACCCCCCCCCCATCCTGATAAGCAGTGGGATCCCTAAGTCCTACTTTCCAAAAGGGAAAGGGCTTTCTTTGTGATGTGTATAATCTTTAAGATAGGTCTGAATATATTTTGGATTCGCGAATGAAAATTAAATACATTACATAAGACCCTGGTGCCCTGTCCGCGCTGTGGGAGGAGGGATCGGAGAACGGAGTAAAAAGACAATGCCACTTTTTACACTGTCTCCACAGTATCATACATGAGTCTCTCTCTTCTGCGTGCATTTATTGCTGTTTTCTTTGTATTGATTTGGGCCATTTGCTTGTTTATTTAATGATTTTGAGTTTGGTGGATCGTGCATTTTAGAGGACTCTATGAAGTTTCAGTGTAATTATAATTAAGCAGTGTGGCACGAGTGAACCCATCTCAGCCGACTCGATAATGTGTGTTCCTACTCCTCCTTTCTTTGCCTTGTCGTTAGACTTAAAACAAGATCACGACAAGAACTGCACTATTTTCCCCAAGGAATACACTATCCCATTATCCCTGTATTCCACACTTCTTGTTTTAGTGCACGTGACTTTTTTATTGCCAAACAAAAATAATCACCTGAACGCCAGGACTCCGCCTTACGCCGTCATTTCTTTCACAGTTCCCGTTTAATGTCCACGGAGCAAGTACCTATTAATTTTTGACATGATATGATCACAAGCTTGAATTTGGACAGTACTTAATCTCCCTGTGTCTCTTTTCAAAGACAAGGAGGTGGGCATAGGCAATGATTTTAATTGTGTTCTTGTCAAGAGAGACTTTCTAGTAATTGGTTCTTTTCATCTTCTTAATTTCTGCCCTTTCGACAGCTGCTGACCATGCTGAGTCTACGCGAAAACAAGATAAAAGAATTGCCAGGATCTGTTGGTAAGTACGATTGTGCAAACTCTACTTGACCCAATATATCTTACGTAGCAACCCTCTATTTGGGAGTTTAATTAATGCAGTACTTAACAAGCTGTCAATGTAGAACATTGCCTGCCATGGTCATGCTTGACTTCACTTTGTGTACCAACCTTCTCTAACATGTGGTATGCTCGTGATAAGAATATAGCGTCTTTGAACGCGAGCCTTAAATAAGGTAGAAGGTAACGTATTGAGAACAGGAAGAGTTACACTCTGTATGTTGTAGTGATGTAAATACTACAGTTAGTAGATGGAAATGTTGTATGGATGTCATTCTCAAGGTTTTGTCCGTTTACGCTCTTTTTACGAGTTTACTCTGTCACTTATTGGCCTGGATACCTTACTTAAGAACTACAATATTAAGAAGATAAAAGTTTTGTAACATCTAGAGTCAAGAATATGTGAAGAGGTTTTTAAGCCTTTTTTTCAAATATCGAAAAACCTTCTAAGACTTCACCATTATAAATGTTATTAGCAAAGTACATGTATGGGTTTGTCGATTATGTTATGCAAGTTAGTCTTTACTTAGTGCAAGCCTTTTTCTTAGCGGTTTGTAGTAGACCTATCTGGTACCTCATTTATAGGTATCTTGCAATGCACAGATACCAAAGAGAGTGGTTCCATACTCAATTGCATGAGACATAATTTGGAGCCAAACTCTTCGTCAATTAACGTATCAGAGGCATTGACAGTCGCTCCTGATAAATACAGGTGATGTAGAGCATTGAATTGTTCAGACCGTTTAACTGTACAGCCTCATGCTGGAGACCATAAACAGGAGCGAGGTTTCAATTTTTTTGTTGCGGACCGTTTTCCTTTATAACCAATTATCTTCATGGCCTCCTTCTAGAGTTAAAAGACGGATACGAGTTTTCAAGACTTCTGCCAAATTTTTTTTTAACCAAGGATTAATGATTACCAAAACGATTACACAGTTCTCGTCTTTGTCTTAGTAAACAAAATCTTGTGGCCTCTCAATATTGTGTAAGTGGATAATGCGTTTTTAAAGAAGCGAAATGGTCCGGCAGAGATGTCCAAATCTCGTTTCCCGTTGCTTCAAAGGCCTTGTAGACTTCTACATCATTAGTACAATTGTTGCTTCAAAGGCCTTGTAGACTTCTACATCATTAGTACAATTGTTGCTTCAAAGGCCTTGTAGACTTCTACTTCATTAGTACAATTGTTGCTTCAAAGGCCTTGTAGACTTCTACTTTATTAGTACAATTGTTGCTTCAAAGGCCTTGTAGACTTCTACATCATTAGTACAATTGGTGCTTCAAAGGCCTTGTAGACTTCTAAATCATTAGTAATACTCAAGCTCCGATCCTTAGTTCGCTGTGGCTGACCTATTCGTTTGTCCAGGACGTTTAACAACATTGGTTATGCTATTTTTACTATGACCTTTCTGTTCATTGTCTATTGTCAGTTTTTCAATGTATAAATTGAGATTTGTTTTATCAATGCTCATTACATTTGCATTTTGTGTTAGTTTTTGCTGTTTTTGTATTGTTGTTGTTGTTTAAAGGGGCTTGCATTAACAGTGAAGGACGTTAACAAATTTTCCCAAAAGCGATCTTAGAAGATTAATGAATGTAAAAGTATTAAATTTTCAAAATACTTCTTTATGTCTCAGATAGCGTTTGGAGCATGAGGTTTCTAGAGCTAAACAGGAGTGATGTCAAAAAACCCTAAAGGTCATGGACATTAATTCTTATTAGCATTGAACATTTTTCCAACCAAGTATTATAATACCAAGCCTCAAAAATTTGTTAGAAAATTTGGGGTTTGCCTCTGAAGTATTGTTGAGGAATGAAATTTAGAGTTTAGAGTATGATGAGAGAGCGTCTATATTGTGCTTTCTACGTAAGATGTAGATCAGGGTCTCCCAGTCATGGGTGCTCACACTCGTTGATTATGATTGGTTAATGTAGTTAATTCATGTGAATACTTTCATATATGTTATTGGTGGTATGTAATAAGCGGGACTGTAGAAAGCAACAACCATTTGGGAAAAGGGAGTTAATGAGTTGTCAGGAAGATGGGAGCAATAAATTATCACTAGAAATTTTAATCATATAGAAATATTATAAAAAATTACATATAAGTATCAATTTTTACTTCTTTAGGACCTCGTATGATAATGAACGAGAACACTGGTATTGCAAGAGTGGCTTTCAATGACTGACATTATAAAGATTTTAAGTGATGATAAAAAGGAAATTGGAAAAGTATTTTGGCTGTATCTTAACATGCGAGTATTGCTCCCAAATAATACCCCTCCCCCCTGGATAGAGGCCTGGTAATCAGTGATTTCGTATCCGAGTTGGAGTTAAGTTTGAGTTGGATGCAATCTCGAGTGTTCTCTCAAATCATCTATTATGCAATATTTTTCGTTGAGCCTTAATGCAGTTACCCAAGACAAAACAAATCTACCATTTTAACCCACCTAAACATTTTTATTTCTTACTATCTTCCCCGGTTGTTATTTTTGCCTTTCCCTTTAATACGTCTGTTCCTCTTCTCCTTTTCCTCTCTCATGATGATTCCAATATCACCAGTTATATTGTTTGTCAACATGGTGTCACTTTATTTAGATACCGCTCGTCTTTTGTCTCTCTGATTTTGTAAATTAGCACAGGTGTACGTCCGGCTGTTCACATGTGTCGACTGACAATGTTTGTCATCATCAATCCGTGTTGTATTTTTTTAAAATGTGTTTAAGATTAAGAACAGAACTAAACCCTATGGAAAGTTAAGCTAAAGAAGATGATGGCATAACTTTATACAAATTGTATACTTTTAAGGGACATATATAAATGTACATATAGATAACTGTTATATTATATTTCTATGCATGGACTTCTAAATAATAGCATGCTATTATTTAGAAGTCCATGTTTCTATATAGCTAAGCTGAGCGGTCATATTTTGTTAACTTTAATGTATATATAACTAAGCGTTGTGCTTCCTTGATTTAAGAATTTATTTTAAACTGTCTAGTCTCTTTCCAGCTGGTTGCAAGTAAAACATAAAACAAACTGAATTTTGAACTAATCTTCCATGCATTAAGAAAACTACTGAAAAATGACAAACTGCGTGTTTACATGGCACATTGAGGAACTTTATGTACATGCTGGTACCGTTGTTTACAGCATGCATACTGAGTTAGTCAATATGGACAGAATTTGTGTAATTATGCATAACATTCAATAAAGAGGGGCTTTCAGAAAACGGCACTTGTTATCTTCAAAGAACATGTACATATATGTCAAAGATATTGCTATGCTATTGTTTTTGCGTACATGGTGAATCATTAACTTAGCATTCACTATGTAGGTCTAAGTTTCATGGTGCTTTTGGCCATTATCACACATGTAAATTTCGAATTAACCGATGTAATGGGAAGAGTAGGTTCAACGACAGATAACACTTCCTGGAAAGCTACAAGGAGACATGCTTCAGAATTATTGTTCATTGTTCCATCAAAGTGATATTTTGCAAGTACATTCAACACATAACATCACATTTATCACATCACATAGATTTATCTAAAAAGAGATCAATGCCATTGCAAGGCAAGAATTGGAAGTATTGACATGACCTATTAATAGTATTAAACGGAGGAAGTTTTTAACAGATGGAGTTCTTTGAACCTTTGTGCAGAACGATGCCAACACTGCAGTCTTGCAGTCATAATACTTTAGAGTGTCTTATCAAAATAATTGCATACAAATATATAGCTTTAATTACTACTATATAATTTTCAGCCATGGATTGATGTATGACAGATTCGTATTCAGTTGAGAATTCAGTTGTATGCAGGAAGGATTACAAGTGAGTTTTGGCTTTGTCGTGTTACAGTTTGTTCAAGATCTTCACATTTCAGACAGTATATCATATTTCACCATGTAATGTGGATAGTGGATATGTCCTACGTTGAAGTGTTGTTTCCTGGTTTACTTGCATCAACCCTTTAAGTCTAGAAAACAGAAATACAAAATTGACGTTTGTAGAACAAAGTATTTTGAAAGTACAAGCAAGGTGTCTCTATAGCTCTTGTCAGCACTTTGTGAGAAATATGGTTATAGCATATAGTTCAAAGATTTAAAGGAGCAAGATACATCTTAAAAGGATTTCTATCAGAATAAAACATGTGTCAGGCAAGGATTGCACTTTTTTGTATCATGTCAGTTATTGAAGTGGTGGTGATAGCACTTGATGCTATTATTTTAAGTATTTTAGTCAAACGTAAATGTGCCAAGCGGCATGTGATTTTCATCAGTCTCTGTTTCGCTGGCATCTTGCATATAATTCTTGCATTGTTAGTGTACTATGGCTATGCATTTGTCAGCAGTTTTCAAAATACGTCATTATTTAACTTTGTGACTTCATGTGCACCTGTTTTGTACGTCAGTTACGCAGTGCATATGCTTCTCTTTACTATTAATCAAGTTTGGATTATCTCAAGAGGGTATCGAACTCCACTCAGAAGGGAGCGACATGTACAGACTGTGGTACTCATAGACATTGCACTCTGGATAATACCAGTAGCATTTTCTCTACTGTATAAATGGTTTCCTGCACCATTAATCATAAATAGCATGGTTATATATTTTACTAACACAGTAGGACCTTTGTATCTTATTTTCACATGTATTTCCTGCTTCTATATTGTTCGCAAAGTTCGAAGGAGTCGAAGACGACTTGGACCAGGCCCTATTCCAACTTGTACTAATGGACAAAACACAGAAAGCCGCATTTTGAAGATGTATTTTATTCTACTAGGAAGCTACACCGCATTTGCAATGATTCCTATTTGTGTGTTCAGTGGCTTTGCAATCAGATCAAAAGACTTTCTTCTGAATGAAAGAGTGTACGTGGGTTTAATGCTAGTAATGAACCTATGGGCTATAGCTTGCCCAGTGTCATATTTTTATTGTTTTCTCCCAGGAAAACTCTGTTCATTGTTTCAAAGAGCGAGTTAATTTGCGATGATTATACTGAAGTACCTCAGTACCGACAGTAACTAGCTGATGGAGCAGAGGGAACTTTTTAAGTTTATAAACAATGAAAATGAAAGACATTGGATTCCCTATTATCAAGAAGAACTTTCAAACAGACGGACTATTGATAATTCCAACATGGCTTTATGAGAGACTCTTGTTGCTGAATTATCTCCATGATGTACAAGGTTCAACACAGAGTTAAGAAAGTACTTTTTTTCAAATTTTGAATATTCATTTATTGCTAGAATGGTTGTTAGCTGATCAACCCATGAATTTGTAAGATGCGGCCTGCAGGTTCGTTTTACTGAGTCACTTGTCATCAGTACAATTTATGAATATACTGTACCTTTAAATTTAACACCGACTGTATGAAAATTGATCACATTAGAATGTCTATATGCTTCTTTGACATGGGGGGGGGGGAGGGGGGAGGCATGGTTTGAGAAATGAAGGAGAAAAAACGAAATGATTATTAGTTCTTTTAAGACATAGAGATTTTAAATGTTGGTGACATATTATCCAATAAATAACAAAATGTTTTTTTGGCCACAAGTTAAAGCTATAAACCACACCTTTTTTACATGATCGTTCATACATTTGTCCAATAAAACTGTAACAGAAAAACCCCTGTGATGTCATGATTGACTTGATATGATCTCATTGCCTTGCTTTCCGTGTTCAAGTCATGGTATTCATGGGTTGTCCCACAAGTTTGACTGCTTTCCTGACTATTGACTTTTGTCCAAACACCTTCCCCAAGTCTTCTCTGTCGGCAGGTCCAGTCTTGTCAGACTCCACTTCGTTGAAAATATTGTATTTCTTCAAATAAACGCCACAGCGTTTATTACAAACCCCAGCTTTTGGGTGCGGTGTTTATTACAAAATGAAAAATGAAAAATTGATAAATATTCATGCAACAGTTCTTCATGACAAACTACTAAAGCGAAAAAATTGAATTTGTTGATGGAAAATATGTAAAACACGTAAAAACTATTTCTCGTACCTTGTTTTGTTTGTTTTCTAATAAATGCCAAACTTTAAGATTCGACTTTTATGAGAGAGCGGCGTTTAATAGAGGGCGGCGTCTATTCAAGAAGATACAGTAACTGAAATCACTGCCATGCCAAAGTTAAAGTGATCACACTAAGTATACTAAGAGTTCAACAGACAACCCTTACCTGCAATTCATCATCATCTTTCAGCTTTGCCCGTATGATTACTTGGCACCGATTGTGTTTGCTGAAAATGGCATCCGTCCAAACGTGCGTTGCTTTTGCCAACCACAGCTACATCAAGCTTAACTCAAGGTGGTATTTCATTCCATTTCCTGAAATACAGTGACATTTGAAATCAGGCTCAGTACTTTATTTAAGTGCGACATTTTAAAGGTAATTATTAGGTATGTTTCACTACAAAGCCCTAGTCCGGCAGTAGATTCAACTAGGAGGCTTCACTTTGCAATCTTTTTTTCGGTAGGGGCAAATGAACGATGCCAGGTATTCTAATGGGGCAGGTTTGGCTAGGCCGAAAATGGTTGGACCAATGTAACAGCAGATTGTCGTAACAACAATTGCATTTCGAGTACAATGTTAAACTTTCAAGAAGTTCGAAGGCAACTGTTTGTAGTATTATGTAAAATGTGAGTTTCAAACCATATTGATTTGCTTGAAGGTGTTGCAGATTGGTGGCCAATGTGTCCAAATCATATTGTAAGCTACTGGTTCATAATTATGCCTTAATATGCTTGATTGTGAGATTTGAATAGTGTTTGCGTATTCTTCCGATTTTCCCTTGTCTTTTTTTGCATAACCTCTGAAGGTCAAAGGGTCACGAAACAGTTCTTTGCAGGTCCGAGGTTGTCTGTCAGGGACTATACCATGACCATTGAAATTTTGAAAATGAGATTGTGATCATTGAAAAAATCTTAAGTGAAGGGTTTTTCAATCCCCTTAGGCTTATAAAGCTGCCTCATAAGCAGAAATTAGCAAGTACCGTTTAAGCTTCTAAACTAGTTGTTATGGTTTGCTAATTGCAGAGGGGAATCACCAACATTTTGTCAGAACGGTGTTGTAGACCTACACTTGTCATTCCATTCATTGTTAAGGTTTGATTACATTACCTAATACTACAACGTCTGAGTGTCGTTTCAATTTTTGTCATGCTAATTGATTTATGTAAGTTTGTAAATTATGCAATGGGATTTATGGATTATGCTTTTGGTTTATACTTGAATCATACCCGGAGAAAAGTGTTGAAGATCTATTGATACTTGAATCACATATCACTATTAGATACGCTTTACGTAACGTAAACTTACGTCAAGTAAGCTATTAATGTAATATTTACCAGCCATAAACAAAAGAATTTGGGCCGCAACGGAGCTTCATGTCGCCATTGAAACATTAAATACGGTCAAATATACAAAATTTGATGGTGAAATCGACAAAACTCTGGGTCGTGGATGTATGTAATTGTGTATTTCATCGACTACGACATCCGTGCTTGTAAATATGTCAGAATATATTCTTCACAGTCTTCTCATGTAAAATGCTAAGGCTGCATGAACATAAAATGATAGAAATCTACTTTTCAACGATTCTTGGCAAGGTATTAACGGGTGTATAGTTTGCATAATCATGCCCCCCCCCTCCCCTCTCCCCTCTCTCACCAGAATAGCACTCTTTAAGTTTAAGCAATTAAGTGTTGCCTCATGGAATAATAGAATACTTTACTGCATTAGATCTGACATATTTTGGTTGGCTACGAGGTTTTGGTGCCATCAAGTATTGAATACAAAGTGGGGGTGGGGGGAGGAGCATAATAAAGCCAGAGGAGTCGCAAAATGGCAGATTGCCGTTACTCTGAAAGCACAAATTACTGAACTTGATATAAAAGAGTATACCACATAAAATATGATTTGTAATAATATTTTGAACACCCTTTTCTGCCATAGTAAGCAGTTCACAACGTTGTAAAGGACAGAAGTGACAACGACGAGCAATTCCGACTACAAATCCGACACCTTTTACCCGGCTTCAACTAGATTCAACTAGATTCAATTCAGTATCAGTCAATTCATTTCCACTTAAAATCCACTCAGTACAACAATGCAATACTAATGTGTGACCGTGCGGATTCACCGACGGAACGTGCCTCAAGTACACAAGACGTACGGGCATTGGTACATGCCTTCTTGGCAATATCTACAGTCCTGTAAACTGTCCGAATGCATATGGTCCCAGCGAATTCGATTCGCATAGGCTACGTGTAGACGCTGAAAGTATCTGATAAAATAATGTTGACTTATTCAAAATATGCCGATGCCTATGGGGAAACGGTCATGGTCTTCCTTTTGAGGCCTCGATGCTAAAACGCCCTTATGCATTTCCTACTCTGAAGTTATATTGACATTCACGTTTCAAAGAGAAATAGAACGTTACCATTTTTTTGGGGGGTGGGGGAGGGGGAACTCTCGCCCTGCTACACTTCATCCCACTTAATGTGATTCAATTTAACCTGAATAAAAAAAGATGACCTAACCTTAGAGACATTACTACGACGTATTGACCTTGTGTCTTACGTATTTTTTTCTGTTTCATGTCTTTAAGCCTCCGAAACCTAACTCCCATCGATTTAAACCTCTCATGTCAATTACAGTTTTTGCACCTCATTTGGTACTTCTTCACGACTATTTTTACACTTGGTTAACACAATAAGGCATGAATACTGGAAAACCTTGACGACTGCGTCCCATAAGATGTACTACCAGTAGTGGTGCAAGCGGTGAGGCTTGGATGGAAAGGAAAACGATATTAAATACACGTGTCCATGAATCTGAGAACGGATTAGGATTATGTGAATGAAAACATAATAGGGTATAACAAGGGCATGAAAATGTTGATAAAACTTGAGACACGTATCTTGAAAGTAAAAGGAAATCTGATACCTTGAGACAAGGATAGCGGAATTATTTGATAGAAGTGGGAGGCCAGCAATTAGAATTCCTAGACTACAGCATGGGCCGCAGCGACAGGGAATAGGGGCAATGGCCCTCTTTTATTAGCAAACAGTATACATTTATACAAATACATTTTTTGTGCCGCTGAGAATACATTGTGTAGGCATGTTAGGTTATGGTTTTTGATTGTCAAGAGCTTGCGTTTTAAGATATTTCAACTTGTTATCTTCTCTACCGACCGAGTTACAATTATAATTACTCTATCGTGCAATTATCCAATTACACGTTTTAATTACTCTTACTTTAAAGACAAATAGAGAATGTCATAATTTCAGAACTATCTCATGCAGGTAAACCATGCGGTGTTAAATATAATTCTGAACTGAATAACATTTCAGTCCAGGCTATCCTGAATGACTACCAGGGAGGATTTAGAATGGGTAAGAGCACCTGAGAGCAAATTACAAACCTTCCAATTATTGGATAACAGTATAGGAATCACAAATTTATTGATTTTCGTCATGCTTTTGATCGAGACAGTCACACAGCGAGGCTAATACAAATTATGCTCCAAGGTTCATGCACCTCCCTGCAGCAAGTTGAAATGCGTTTATGATTTATTTAAAGTTACAGGCAAGTAGATGCTTGTCTAATTACAAGTTCCTTTTCCAACAACTGATATATTTTTTGATATGTGATTCTGTCAAGTTCTACTCCGCGGTGCCTCCGCGCCGGACGGCGCGGCCGAGCCGTCCTGAAGCTGACGGACCAAATCGGCCGGGCTCGGCAGGTTGCTGGCATAGCAGAGGCGGATCAGCACCATCTCGGCCGCCTGCCGCGGGGCCGACGCGCCTTGAGTCTCGCCAAGGCCTTTGAGGAGAAGCTGCCAGGTGCGGCCCAAGACGGGCAGGCTCAGCGCCTCGGCGAGGGTCCGGCCGCGCACGCGCTCGGCCTCGGACACCGTCGGGTCGCTCCCGGTGTCCGGAACCAGTTTCGATCGCGTCAGAGTGTGGGTCAGGTCCAGCATGTCTTGCAGGACCACCACGGGCTCCGCCCCGGCGGTATAGAGTTCGTCGAAGATCCCGAGGGCCTCCGGTGCGCGCCCGCCCATGACCGCCTCGAAGAGGTCTGTCGTGCGGCCGCGGTCGGCAAGGCCGAGCATGGCGCGGACCTGGTCTTCCGTGACCTGTGTGCCGCAAAGGGCAATGGCCTGATCGAGCAGGGAAAGCCCGTCGCGCACCGAGCCGTCGGCGGCGCGGGCGATCATGGCGAGCGCCTGGGCCTCGATCTCGACGCTCTCCCGGCGCGCGATCGAGGTGAAATGCTCGATCAGGACCGCCTGGTCGACCCGGCGCAGATCGAAACGCTGGCAGCGCGACAGGACGGTGACCGGGACCTTGCGGATCTCGGTCGTGGCGAAGACGAAGATGACGTGCTCCGGCGGCTCCTCGAGGGTCTTCAACAGCCCGTTGAAGGCCTGGCGCGAGAGCATGTGCACCTCGTCGATGATGTAGACCTTGTAGCGGGCGGAGACCGGCCGGTAGCGCACGCCCTCGATCAGCTCGCGGATGTCGTCGATGCCGGTGCGGCTGGCGGCGTCCATCTCGATCACGTCGACATGGCGGTCCTCGGCGATCGAAGTGCAGTGCTCGCAAACCCCGCAAGGCTCCGGCGTCGGACGCTCCAGGTTTCCGTCCGCACCGATGCAGTTGAGGGTCCGCGCGATGATCCGGGCCGTCGTCGTCTTGCCGACGCCGCGCACACCGGTGAGCACGAAGGCATGGGCGAGCCGGCCCGAGGTGATCGCGTTGGTCAGCGTCCGGACCAGCGCCTCCTGACCCACCAGGTCGGCGAAATCGGCGGGCCGATACTTACGGGCCAGGACTCGATAGGGCGCGGTCTCTTCGGTCATCGAGGTATCGTTGCAGGGCGGTACCGACCTTGTAAACGCTCGCCATGCCGGAGGGGAGTCGAATCCTTAGGCGAAGAGGCCGGCGCGCCAGTTCGGGTCCGCAAATTCGGGTCTTTCGGAGAGAAGTGGGAGGCTGGGTCGAACGACCCGGGCAAATCTCGTTACGGCTGCTCCCTTCCGGGCCTGACCGGGTTGGCGAGGCGCCCGTCCGCCGCCAACCTCCCAACCGCACTATATCGGACCAGAATGCCGGGAACGCAAGGGGAGTCTCGCTTCCGCAAGGCAGGCAGTTCGGCACGACCTGCCTGCCTTTCTTATCGCGCGCTGCGCCGCTGAGCTTGAAATCGGCCCAGATAAGTGTATATGCACTCATCATGACCATTGAGACCGCCGATCCAGCGCCGCAAGGCCCGCCCGGTGATCCGGGCGATGTCGTGACCTGCACCTGCGCAAATCTGCGCAAGGCATCGCGTGCCGTCTCGCAGCTCTATGACGCTGCGCTTCAGCCGCTCGGCCTCAAGGCGACGCAGTTCACGCTCCTGGCCACGCTCTCCCGCACCGGCGGGATCCCGGTCAGCCGGCTCGCCGAGATCATGGTAATGGACCGCACGACACTCACCCGCAACCTGAAGCCGCTGCAAACGGAGGGGCTCCTGTCGATAGAGCCGGACCCGGCCGATCGCAGGGTGCGCCACGTCGCCTTGACCGAGACAGGGGCATCGAAGTTCGCGGCCGCCGAGCCGGTTTGGGCCGGCGCGCAACGGCGGATCGTCCAAGACCTCGGAGTCGAGCGCTGGAACGGCCTCCTCGCGGACCTCAAGGCAACAGTGGCCCTCGCAAGACAGGACTAACCGTCCAAGAAAATCGCAGTGATCCAATCACTAGATATAGGTGTATATACACTTAATTAGATCTGAGCGGCCGGCCGCACGCTCAGTCCAATCGGGCCCCGATTTCGAACGGGGTGGTTTGCCGCAGGCGCAAAGGAGCCGCTGGGATGTCGAAGGGAAGGATCGCGAGGCTCATGGTAACGGCCGCTGTGGCAGGTGCCGCTGCACTTGGCCTCGCCGGATTTGCGGTCGTATCAGCGCCAGAGAAAATCGCGCCGGCCGAGGTCGCGCAAAGGGTGCTGTCGGTGGCGACCTTGGACGCCCGATCCGTGCCGGGCTACGCGGTTCACCGGGCGTTTCTCGGACGTGTGGAGGCCAGACGCGAGAGTCATGTCGGCTTCGAGCTTGGCGGGTTGATCTCCGAGGTTCTGGCCGAGGAAGGTGACCATCTCGAAGCCGGGGAGACGGTCGCCCGGCTCGACACCGATCGCTTGAAGATCCTTAGGCAGCAGCTAAAGGGCCGACGCGTCGAGCTTGAAGCAAGCCTCGGCCTCGCGAAGGCCACGCGTGCTCGTCAAGAAAAGCTCTCCACGAAGGGCCATGCCTCGCAGCAACGGTTCGACGAAGCGCGCTTCGACGAGCAGGCCCTGATCGGACGGCTGCAGCAGGTCGACGCGGAGATTGCCGCGGTCGAGCTCGACATCGAGAAGTCGGAGATCAAGGCACCCTTTGCCGCCATCGTCGCCCGGCGTCTCGCCGATGAAGGCATGGTGATCGATAGGGGCACGCCGGTTTTCGAGCTTTTGGAACGGGCCAATCCGGAAGTCAGGATCGGGGTTGCCGGACCCGCGGTCGACAGGATTGCCGTCGGGCAATCGCATGACCTTTTGGTCCAGGGCCGCCGCCTTCCGGCAACGGTCACTTCGGTCCTGCCGGTCCGCGACCGGGAGACCCGCAGTGTCGATGTTCTCTTCAGGCTGGAGGCGCCGTTCAACGGCATTCGGCGTGGTGACCTGGCGCGTCTGGAGGTTGCCCGCCAAGTGGCGGAGCCCGGATTCTGGCTGCCGACCTCGGCCTTGACCGAGAGCGCGCGCGGTCTCTGGGCAGTCTATGTCGCCGAGGCCCTTGGCGACCCCGGCGATCTCGCCGTGCTGGAGCGTCGCGAGTTGGAAGTGCTGCATCAAGAGGCCGGTCGGGTTTTCGTTCGGGGCACCCTTGGCGATGGCGAAAGGGTCATCGCTGGCGGATTGCATCGGCTGGTCCCGGGCCAGACAGTTCGGCCGCTACCGGCTTCGGAGATCGCGGATGACCTGCTCGCCTCGGTCGTCGAGGAGTCCGCGCAATGACGACGCTGTTTTTCCGCAACCGTTACCTGCTGGTTCTCTCGATTCTGGTGGTCCTGGTGGGCGGGCTCTCGGCGGTGGGATCGCTGCCCCGGCAAGAGGACCCGCGTATCCTCAACCGCAACCCGATCGTCATCACGGCCGTCCCCGGGGCCTCGGCCGAGCGCGTCGAGACCTTGGTGACCGAGGTGCTGGAGGAGGCGCTGCAGGAGGTCGAGGCCGTCAAGACGATCGAGTCCAGCTCGCAGGCGGGCGCCTCGATCATCGCGGTTGAGCTGGCCGACAGCGTCACGGCCGCTCAGAACCAGGCGGTCTTCTCGGAGATTCGCGATCAGGTCGGCGACGCCGTGCCGCGCCTGCCGGCCGAGGCCGGGACCCCGGTCGTCGACGACAAGCGCGATCCGGCCGCCTTTACCTTGATCGTCGCCCTGCGCTGGAAATCGGACGGCCCGGCTCTGGTCGGCATTCTGAACCGACTGGCCAAGGATCTGTCCGATCGCCTCCGCAACGTCGAGGGCACGGAGCTGGTGCGGCTCTATGGGCAGCCGCGGGAGGAAATCACCGTTACCGTGGATCCCGCGGAGCTTGCCGAGCTCGGCTTGAGCGCGGCCGAGGTGGCCGGTTTGATCGCTTCCGCGGATGCCAAGGGCCCCGCGGGCGTTCTGCGCGGCGAGAAGTCGGATGTGCTGCTCGAGGTCCAAGGTGAGCTCGGCTCCCTGGCGCGGATTGCCGAGATCCCCCTGGTCGGCGGGGCGGGGCAGGCATTGCTGCGGGTCGGTGACATCGCGCAGGTGACGCGGGATTGGCGACGCCCGGAAACCGAGATCGCCCTGGTCGACGGGCAGCGCGCGGTGCTCGTCGCGGCCCGTATGGCGGAGGGTCGGCGTATCGATGCCTGGGCCCGGGATGCAAACCGCGTCGTTGACGATTTCTCGGCCGTCGTCGGCGGTGGCGTCACGGTCGAGCGGATCTTCGAGCAGGAGAGCTACACGACGAGCCAGCTTACCGAGCTGGTCAAGAACCTGCTGGCCGGCGCGGCCGTGGTTCTGGCGGTGATTTTCCTGATGATGGGGTGGCGGCTTGCGCTGATCGTCGGCGTGGCGCTGCCGCTCGTGGTCTCCCTGGTGCTCTTCGGTCTTCAGGTGACCGGCAACGCCATCCACCAGATGTCGATCTACGGGATGATCGTCGCACTGGGCCTGCTGATCGACAATGCGATCGTCATGGCCGACGAGGTGACCAAGAACAAAGCGCAAGGCAAGACTCCCCTGGACGCGGTGGACGCGGCGGTCCGGCACCTCTTCACGCCCCTCTTGGCCTCGACTTTCACGACGGTCCTCGCCTTCGCGCCGATCCTGCTCCTGCCGGGCAGTGTCGGCGACTTCGTCGGCTCGATCGGCGGCACGGTGATCATGGCGCTCGTTGCCTCCTTTGCCGTGGCTCTCACCGTGACCGCGGCGCTCGCCGGGATCTTCGCCAAGCCGACGCCGGCCGGCCGGCCGCGGCGGATTTGGCGCGACGGCCTTGGGGCCGCCTGGCTCACGGACCTTTACCGGCGAGGGCTTGGCCTCGGGCTGCGGCTGTCGGTGGCGGCGATCATGATCGCCTGTCTTCTCCCGGCTGGCGGTTTCGTCGCGCTGAAGTCGCTGGGCAACGAGTTCTTCCCGCCCGTCGACCGCGACATGTTCGAAGTGCAGGTCTGGCTACCGAGTGAGTCCGCCATCGGGAACACGCGCCGTCAGGCCGAGGCGATCGAAACGGTGATTCGAGAGGATTCCCGCACGGCGCGGGTCCATTGGCTGATCGGCGGAAGCTTCCCGACCGTCTACTACAACCTCGTGATGAACAAGGACGGCTCGGGCCACTACGCCCAGGCGATCGTCACCGCCAAGTCGAGCGCGGACGCCAAGGCGATGATCGAGCCCCTACAGGCCGAGCTCGACCGCCGCTTCCCCGAGGCGCAAGTCGTGCTCGGCCAGTTCGGGCAGGGGCCGCCGACGGAGGCAGATGTGGAGTTCCGTCTCTACGGCCCGAGCTTGTCCGTGCTGCAGGATCTCGGGGAGCGGGTCCGCCTGGCCCTGCAGTCGGATCCCGAGATCCTGCACAGCCAGACCACCATGCCGCGGGGCGAGCCCAAGCTTTGGCTCGAGGCCGTCGAAGTCGAGGCGCGCCTCGCCGGTCTGACGTTGGGCGATCTCGCCGGGCAGCTCGAGGCGAACCTGGAGGGCAGCCTCGGCGGATCGGTGATCGAGAACCTGGAGCAGATGCCCGTGCGGGTCCGCCTCGCCAATGACCGGCGCGCGAGCTTGAGCGGCATTGCCTCGACGACGTTCGTGCGCAGCGGCGCCGGGGACTGGGTGCCGCTTGCCGCCATCGGTAAGATCGCCTTGCGGCCGGAGCTTGGCGGCATCACGCGGTTCGACGGCGAACGCACCAACATCATCAAAGGCTACACCCGCAACGGCGCACTCCCGATCGATGTCGCCTACGCCGTGCTCGACCGCCTGGATAGCGAGGGATTCTCGCTGCCGACCGGCTACCGGCTCGAGCTCGGCGGCGCGGTCGAGCAGGACGGCGAGGCGAAAGGCAATCTCGTCACCTATGTCCCCATCCTGGTGACGCTGACCGTGGCCACCCTGATCCTGGTGTTCGGAAGCTTGCGGCTCGCCCTGCTGCTCGGCGTGGTCGCGGGCCTTTCGGTCGGGCTCGGTCTCCTGGCGACCTGGCTGATCGACTTTCCCGTCAGTTTCAACACGATCCTCGGGACTCTCGGGCTCATCGGGCTCGCCTTCAACAACAGCATCGTGGTGCTGGCCGCCATTCGGGCGAACCCGGAGGCCAAGACCGGCGACCGCCGGGCGATCGCGGAACAGGTCGTGGGCTCGACCCGCCACATCCTCTCCACCACCCTGACCACGATCGGCGGTTTCCTGCCCCTGTTGGTCATCGTCGGTGGCGATTTCTGGCCTTCGCTGGCGGTCGTCCTTGCCGGCGGCGTCGGAGGCTCGATGATCTTGGCACTGGTCTTCGTGCCGGCCGTCTATGTGCTGATGCACGCCCGCGGTCGCACATCACGCGCCGGCGCGGTCGGTGGAGTCCTCGCCGCCGCCGAGGGCGCGATTTGATGTGCCCGTGCCTAATCAGCCAGGCCGATCAACCGGTCTTGATGCCGCTGATGATGGCGTGCCCGGCCTTCATCCAGTGCACGTCGACCGCGACGAAGCCGGCGGCCTCCAGCCATTTGAGCTGATCGAAAAGGGCGGAGGGCTTGTCGACCGGGTCGGTGCCGGGAAGGCGGTAGTAGTTCCAGTCGTCCGCCTGAAACTCCGAGAAGGCCTCCAGGTTGCCGTCGAGGGCCTGGGCTCGCTCCTTGACCGCCTCGTCCCAGCAGTCCGCCGCGACACGCGTGCCCTCGACACGCGGCGGCTCCGTCAGGTCGGCCAACACGAACACGCCGCCCGGGGCGAGCATCCGGTAGAGGTCCGCGAAGAGCTCCTGCTTCTCCTGCCCGTCAAGGTGATGGACCGCGAGCGAGGAGACGATGGCATGGAAGGAGGCGGACGGATCGCGCCAGTCCTTGGCGGCGAGGTCGAAGGCCTTGGTCTCGAGGCGGTCGGCGTGTTCCGCGGCCCGCTTGCGCGTGCTCTCGAGCATCGCGGCGGAGCCGTCGAAGGCATGAACCCGGGCCTCGGGGAAGCGATCCAGCAAGGCGCGTGTCATGAGGCCTTCGCCGGGACAAAGCTCCAGCAGGTCGACAGGCCGGTCCGTCGCCGGGATCAGATCGCAGACAATGCGGATCTGCAGCTCCCGCTCGGGCACGTAGTAAGCCCCCTGGTCGATGAACAGCCGCGAATCGTCTTCCGTCCAGTGCTCGTGCATGTCGCGTCCTCACTCACCCAGTGATCCTTTATCTATGGTGGCGGCAACGGCATCCAAGGAGCCGCTTTCGCTGAACCACAGAGTCCACTCTTCGAAACCCGGCGCGCTTGCACGTTGGCCGATCGGTCAAGCAGACTGCGCGCCGAAAGAACCCGAGAGATCGAAATGGCCTCACAAGACCCGCTTCTGCAGCCCTACCAGCTCAAGCATCTGACCTTGCGCAATCGGATCATGTCCACCGCGCACGAGCCGGCCTATTCCGAGGACGGTATGCCGAAAGAGCGCTATCGCCTCTACCACGTCGAGAAGGCGAAGGGCGGCGTGGCGCTGACCATGACCGCGGGATCGGCCCTCGTCGCCGAGGACTCGCCCGCGGCCTTCGGCAACCTGCATGCCTACAAGGACGAGATCGTCCCCTGGCTCAAGCAGCTCGCCGACGAATGCCATGACCAGGGGGCGGCGGTCATGATCCAGCTCACCCACCTGGGCCGGCGCACCAATTGGAACAAGGCCGATTGGCTGCCGGTCCTCGCGCCCTCGATGGTGCGCGAGCCGGCCCACCGGGCCTTTCCGAAGGTGGCCGAGGACTGGGACCTGGCGCGCATCATCAAGGGCTATGCCGCCGCCGCCGCGCGCATGCAGGCCGCCGGGCTCGACGGCATCGAGCTCGAGTGCTACGGCCACTTGATCGATGGATTCTGGTCGCCGGCGACCAACAAGCGCGACGACGAATGGGGTGGCTCCCTCGACAACCGCCTGCGCTTCGCCCACCGGGTGCTGGCGGCGATCCGCGAGTCCGTCGGTCCCGACTTCATCGTCGGTTTGCGTCTGGTCGCCGACGAGGACTGGGAGCGCGGCCTGAGCAAGGAGGAGGGGATCGAGATCGCCCGGCGCATGGTCGCCTCCGGGCACATCGACTTCCTCAACGTGATCCGCGGTCATATCGAGACCGACGCGGCGCTCTCCGAAGTCATTCCGGTCCAGGGCATGCGCGCCGCGCCCCATCTCGACTTCGCCGGCGAGGTCCGCGCCGTGACCAAGTTCCCGGTGTTCCACGCCGCGCGGATCAACGACGTGGCCACGGCCCGGCACGCGGTCGCCGAGGGTAAGCTCGACATGGTCGGCATGACCCGGGCCCACATCGCCGATCCGCACATCGCCCGCAAGGTCGCCGAAGGCCGCGAGCAGGAGATCCGCCCTTGCGTCGGAGCGACCTATTGCCTCGACCGGATCTACGAGGGCCACGAGGCGCTGTGCATCCACAACCCTTCCACCGGACGCGAGGCGAGCCAGCCCCACGTCCTGGTCAGGAGCGAGACCCCGGGCCGCCGCGTGGTCGTGGTCGGCGCCGGTCCGGCGGGCCTCGAGGCGGCCATCTATCTATCTATCTATCTATCTATCTATCTATCTATCTATCTATCTATCTATCTATCTATCTATCTATCTATTGTTTGCATAAAAACAAAATAACTAAATTAGATGCAAAAAATAGTAATTTATTTTAGGGAGAAAATGTTATATAAAGTACAATAGATAATAGATCAGCTTAAAAGATACAACTAGGACAAAATGTTGAAAGGTACTAAAGCAAAATTAAAGGAAAACTAAAGCAAAATAACTTACAGCGAAATGAAAAATAATATGACTAAAAACGACCATATAATTCAAGGTCCCATGGTACTAAGTATGGTATTTGACCAACAAAAGATGTTAAGTAAACATTCAAAGATATGGACACTGTGAATCCGTAAGCATCATGAAACAGGACACCAAAGACAGCTGCCCGTTCTGTGACTCAGTCAAGAAGGTGTGACAGGAGGAAGAGTGAGATATTTCCGGCAATTGATGGTATTTCTGTGAGTTTGGCTTTTATCTTACTTTAAATTAGATTTGCTAACCATAACGAGGTTAGTTAAAACAATTATTTAATGTGTTTTCATGACTCTTTAACATAACGAATGTATCCTTCTGATAGAATTCAGATGCTGCTGTTAGTGCATTGTGAAGCAATTAACAACAACGCCACGAGTGTGGGGATTCAGGGTGTGTCTGGGCTATAAATACTTAGACTAAAGTTTCATCTATCAACGAAATACGCATCATCAGTAACTTACTAGTTATCTCTAACAGGTGGATATCTAGCTTAAATGATTAGAAAAGTAGAGTTGAGAGTATGTACAGAGTAATGAGATGTCCTTTAGTTTTACAAACAATATCCACTTTGAACAGCAGGGTAGCACGAAAAGGCAGTGAAATTTTAATCTCAGTGTTCAAAGTTCTCAAAGATAACCGCCTCTAATGAAAGTATGGCTTCTTGATCAGCCTGTTTATGTATTACAACAACAAAAGCATTAGAGTTAGCCATCGTCTGTGCCGTCAAAAAAGAACAAAATTGATTTATGGGAAAACATAAAATGGATCCAATTCTGTTATATTTTGTCATCCATTATGTTAGTCGAGTTAGCTCCGTCGGTAGAGAGATGATCTAGCAAGCTGAAGGCCGATGGTTTGAGCCTATGCTCTACCGTCGATCTGAAAAGCTCCTGCTGCAAACCCAGGAGGAAAATGGGTACCTTTAATTAGCTGGGGAAGGATAAAAGGTGGCGAGGAAAGGAACTGGTCACCCTATCTAACAACGCCGTGGCTCAGGACATGCTATTCTCTACCATATCTCGTCCCGTACGCTCTGAATATACTATGGAACTACCTTTACCTATATGATATTTAGAAAGAGTGACCTTTTTTGATCTCATATGTCTGTAAGAAACATAGGCAAAAAAGTGAGGAAACTTCTTTCAAAACAAATTTTATAGTCTTCTTTCTTCGTATTTACAGGGAAGATCTAATGATGATGGGACATGATTAAGGGAATATGAGTTCCAAATATATGCCCAATCAAAGATACGAGAGAATAACAGAGAAGTTCTGCAATTTTTTTCTGTACTACTACTTGAAGGTTTTTTAAATTTAATCTGCTTATTCCTACCTTCAGTGACTCGTTAGACTCTTAACCATGTCGATTGAATTTGTCTATAGAGTCTTGTCCTCACTAATATTAATAATTTGCTCTAGGGACATGGAATTTAATCAGGGTTTTGATAATCGAGGATAACAGGGAAAAGTATCTTTAATACTCAATGTAAGTTGGAAGAGCTTTCTATTCGTGTGTCCTCAATCATTGTCTAAAAAGGTAAAATGTGAGTGGTGATCTTATGAATGATTTTCACTTGATGATCACGGTCAGAAAATTGCAAACATTTTCATTCCATATAAATCCACATTTAAATACAACCTAGAAAACCTGTGTTCTTCATGTGCTCAGTCGTAAAAATGTTAATAATCTTGTACCCTCCCTTTAGCTAATTATAGAAGGAAATCCATGCACCTGATGCTGATACGTAGGCGCAATAGCTTACTTCCTAGGTACTCTCATCATATTCTCCCTTTGAAGGAATAGCAATGATCTTCGGGAATTACTGGCTTAATGTGCAAAAGAAGACACCCTTAACTACACCGCTTGTCCTTCGTGCTCCACAATGGTTTTCAGTGTCTCAAGATCTGTCAGTTTCGTGCATCATACTTCGCGAGATAGTCGTCTATCAAAATATTGCGTCATCAAGTCAGCTCTTTTCATATCTTTATCCTGTATGACTAGTCTAAGGTTATTCTACCCAAATGATGTAGGACTCATTTTCATAACTAATCTAACTTTACAATAGTGCATCACAGACATTGTTAACTAATTTATCACCAGCACGTTATTTGCTACACAAATCGACGCACACTTATGCCGTGTGTTAACCAAGTGAAAATTGAAGTTATATGCGCATATGTAATGTAATTCAGTAAAGTTATTGGTCCTTTAGTATAAAGGGTGGAAGAAGAATGACTATGAAGATGCAATCTTATCAAACCCGAAATGCAGTAAAAAAAAGAATTGAATCACTCTTGTTTAAAGTAGTGTGATTGCCGCGTGTGACATTCGGTTAGTGATTTCAATATCCTCTAGGAATAGTGTACGAAGGAATAAATTTAAAAAACAGTGCATGAAGGCATTGCAACTGTTTCAAAACTTTAGCAGCTATTATACTATTTAAAGTGCATTTGGTGTAGTGTTCAACAGCAGTAGAAAAAATAAGTACAAAGAGAATGATAACGTATAAGTGAAGACTTAAGGCTGATCATCATATTACAATCTTTTACGTAATAACCAACTTAAATAAAGGGAAGGATAAAAATGTAGCCCTTACAACAATCTGCCTGGTGCTTAGAGCCTTTAAAAATATAACAAGGAAGATCAAAATCAGTCCGTGATACATTTACAAGGTCAAAGCTTTATATTTATTGCATAGGGGATTTCGTAATTAAATTGGGGTATAAGTTTTGTTTCGTCATAGATTTATCTTATTTGACTACTTTACTGAGTTACAGCATGTACAGACGCTGTACTAAGGGATACTCAGCAATTTCTAAAGGGGAGGGAGGGGAATCAAAAACAGTAGGGCACCACATTTTGAGGGTGCCGGCTCTTTCCCCAGAGATTTTTACTGATAATACCTATTTAGGTGGTAAAATTTCTGACAATGATCACCCCCTCAAATTCAAATGTTAACTTTCTTAGACATTGAGACATCTTACTATTTAGTAAGACCGGGAGACAAGAATGGTCAAATGCTGCAATTAAATATCTTACAGAAGACGTTTGTATTGTAAACAAAGATGTGCCCTTCTATAACAATTATGAGTGCAAGGGGACACATTGAAAAATTTAATGTTGCAAATGCAGACAATTTTTTGTTGAAGCATCTGTTGAGTTTACGTAAAACTGTAATCATAAGAGAGAACTCACTGATGCTCATAGAATGTAAATGACTACTCTTGCTACTATCTTTGAAGTAGCTGGCCTCAAAATGTCAAAAAGATATTCTAATATGAGCAATTTAAAGGCGAACAACCCATTTTAGCTGCGTTGACCCAAATTGTGAGCTTAATTGAAATTGCTTGGATGACCTCGTTTTGAAAACATACTTTTGAAGGAGTTTCAAGAAGTAAAGCATAGAAGTCGGTGTACTATATATTGATATTCTTTTATAATGAGAGTGGAGTTGAATTTTTAAAGCCGTCTGAGTATATTATAGATACAGAGCATTTTGGGAGAGACTAGGGTAGCAAACCGTTTTAAGGTAACAGTAAATTTTAGACTAAATTGACTCCATTTAGGTGACATATTTGCAGTTTAGGGAATATTTATTGTGCTTGAACTAATGAATTCTACTAGTTATTGATTAAATTCCATTATTTGAAGGTTTTAGTTTTTTGTGCTTTCAAATAAAAAAAGGGTTGTGATAGTAATACGGCGTTATACTTGTATGCAAGGACGTAAATATACCAAGAATAAGCATCGATATTGGAAGGCATATACACTTACCAAATTGGGGGATGGGAGACTGGTGGGGATAGAGTGAGATTAAATAGGGGAACATCTCCATGATAAGCAATTAAATGCTTCAGCTGAAATTGGTTTGTTTTCTTGCAAAGAATTATGAGTCAATAATTTATGTTA
>JAAAKM020006971.1:42641455-42657049 GCA_010016025.2 Alatinidae sp. Z8VKAUB7J3
TTCCCTACTAAGATCTGATTTTACTATTTTCTGCTATAATTCGAGTTCACATTCCCTACCTAGATCCGAGTCTACCCGCTCCTCACTTGGACTCGAGTTTACTTTTCCCTACTTAGATCCGAGTCTACTCTTCCTTACGAGGACTCGAGTTTACTTTTCCCTATTTGAATACGAGTCTACTCCTCCTTACCAGGACTCGACTTTACTTTTCCTTACTTGGATGCGTGTCTACAGTTCTTTACAAGGACTCGAGTTTACTTTCCCTACTTGAATACGAGTCTACTCCTCCTTACGAGGACTCGACTTTACTTTTCCCTATTTGAATACGAGTCTACTCCTCCTTACCAGGACTCGACTTTACTTTTCCTTACTTGGATGCGTGTCTACAGTTCTTTACAAGGACTCGAGTTTACTTTCCCTACTTGAATACGAGTCTACTCCTCCTTACGAGGACTCGAGTTTACTTTTCCCTACTTGAATACGAGTCTGCTACTCCCTACTCGGACTCGAGTTTACATTGCCCCTCTTAGATCCAAGTCTACTGTTTTATACAAAGATTCGAATTCACAACTCCCTACTTACATCAGTGCCAACTTTTCAGTACTTGGGTTCGAGTTTACTACTCCGTACGTAAGATTATTTGCAATCAAAGCAACCCTCGAAGAATCATACCCATTCTTAATAGTACTCATTTTTAAATAGCCTCACTTTGAGACGATGTAATCCGTACACCACAACGTGGATTACAACAACGAAGACGAGAAACCCTGCCGTGTAGGCAACTGATATCGACGGACCTTCCTCAAAGTGAAAAAAGTAAAGGCTGATGTGCGTCTTGTGCCAATAAACTAAGGCAAAGACAGCATACAAAGCACTAGCTGTCACAGGATACATTGCGTGCATTAACCTCACAGGAGTGGCGTTCAAGAAGAAATCAATAAATACAAGCACAGGGCTAACAACATGTTGATCGATCAACAGGTAGTATCGCAAAGGCGTCATCCGCGTAACGTCATCATATCGAAATCTCGTACTCCAGTAGATGATCGAATCCAAGAATGTTAAATTGATAACGAGGTTAAAGAAAAGCCAATATGTCTTTAAGAGGATTTCCACGCCTCGTTCTAGCAGTTTGTAATCGTAGAGATCATCGTCAGAATACCAAGTGAATTCGCTCGATGTTTCGATTCCTATTCCTCCTCGGTAATCCATCTTTCTCCATCCTCTTGGTTTGAATATATCATGAGGTATCCTTTCCCAAACATAAACTGTAGACACAATTGATGCAAATAAGAAGTATATTGTAACTGTAATATAAGTCCAGTTAGAGAAGTCTGTTATCCAGTTTTTATTAAACTTCATCACGCCGGTAATGATCAAAAACGCAAAGGAATATAGAAGAAAAGATATCCGAAGACTCAGGAAAAAATTGGGATGAATCCATTTCGACTGAAAAGCAAAAACAGAACTGAAGAATTAGCGAGAGTGGGGGGAAATCTACGGATAAATTATGAGATACCCCGCTGCATTTGCCGGCTGACGAATTAAGACCCTTTTTCGCCGCTAGTAGACCTACTAGCTGCTTCTACAAAAAGCTTAAATTACGTGTGTAGTATGCTCAAACAAAACTACAAACCTGAAAAGACTACATTTCCCGCCTAGAATGTCGACCGCCAAAACGTGAGCGAGTATATTTTACCACTTGCTGTACACACAAGGAAACGTTTTGGCCTCATAGATTATTTCCACTATACAATATTTCAACGATGTTAATGGAACTCACTGCGAAATCGTGGAAGAGGGGGTTTGTCAACTGGCGGCAATAGCTTAGCTGTTAAAGAAGCAAACCATAAAGTAGTGAGCGAAAGGTATATCTCCTCAGGTCTACATAGCTCAGTTAGGTCTACATAGCTAAGAAACTCATGATAATATCGTAGTTATATCGTATGGTAGTTATTTGCCATTGGCTTATTATAGCCCGGCTGTTTAAAACATCCAACCACAAAAGCAAGAACAATGAGCATTTCTCAGCCAGTTGACACAGCTTAGCAGTTAAAAAAACGCGCCGGAAAAGCGTAAAAGATGAACGTTTTTCAGCAGGTTGACATAGCTTATCAGTTAAAGAACCTCATCGCAAACACGTGAGCAATGGGCACTTCTTAAAGCTTCGACATAGCTTAGAAATAAAAGCAACGTGTTTCAAAAACGTCGGGCGATAGTCATTTCTTATCGGGTCGACATAGTTCATTGTCTGAAGAAACTTGCTGCATAATACTGGGGAGGGGATAGGCCTTCCTCTTCAGGCCGACATATCTCATTCAACAAAACTAAGCGCAAACTATACTATTATTAAAGAAACGCGGGATGAAGTCGTAAGTACTGAGTATTTGCCGTCGGATTCGCTGCTAAAATAATTTATTAGTTTTGAAAAGACTCTTCAAAACTAATATTTCAAATCCTCTCTTCTCGATGATTCTCGATGAAAATAATTTCTCGCAAAATAGGGGCGATGGGAATTCCTTATCGGGTCGAAATAGTTTGGGTAGAAAAAGCTTTCCGAAAAAACGTGGCTAATAAGCTGTTCTACTATTAAATGGGAAATGTTTTTGATAGATGCAGATAGTTTTTAAAGCATTACTCTGGCAAAGTCAGTGCATTGATAAACAATACAGTATGGCATTTAAAAATATAGGTTTAAATAAATCATGTATCTTTTTCGGGTTATTCCAGTATGTAAGTTAAATACTCGAAATTCGAGTTTAAATTACATTTATATTTTTTAAAAAGTTTGACTTCAACACCGCTAACTATTGATGAAGTCCAAATGATCTGTTTCGACTTTGAATTTAAAAGTTTAATTGATTTCGGTTTCCTTTCAAGTATGAACAATTTTAAAACTTGGACTTTCTTCGGATTACGGGTTGGATTTAAATTCAAGCTCAGATTTGATTTTACAGTAGCTACTTAAAGCAGCGTTTCGGCTTGATTTGGGGGTTCATTTCGAGTTCCATTTTGAGCTCGAATTTACTCGAAATTCGAGTTTAAATTACATTTATATTTTTTAAAAAGTTTGACTTCAACACCGCTAACTATTGATGAAGTCCAAATGATCTGTTTCGACTTTGAATTTAAAAGTTTAATTGATTTCGGTTTCCTTTCAAGTATGAACAATTTTAAAACTTGGACTTTCTTCGGATTACGGGTTGGATTTAAATTCAAGCTCAGATTTGATTTTACAGTAGCTACTTAAAGCAGCGTTTCGGCTTGATTTGGGGGTTCATTTCGAGTTCCATTTTGAGTTCAATTTACCTGTTCCTTAGGATTCGATTCCGAATTCCATCTCAAATTCGAGTTCGATTTTGATTTCAAGATTTGTTCCAATATCAATTACAATGAAAGTTTGCTTTTAAGTCTAATTACAAGCTCGAGGTGTTATTTAAATTGCAAAACCAATTTTAAAGAAGAATTTCATTTTAATTAAAGTGCACCAATGTGTACACGTGTACGATGAACTGATATTATGTGCAAAGTTCGACTTCGATCAAAGTTTGTACACCATTCCACCCTAGTTTCATGTTGTCTCAGACAGCCGATCAAGAAATCGAGCAAGCCAGTTGCCTCTTTTACTAGGAAGCAGCTGTACACAATGGCCACTTAAAAGCTCAATAACAGATTTACTAACTTAAATAGCATTATCCTTGTATTACAAATAAAATAATTAAATTGTTATGAAACCACTATTTTGTAAATAAAGTTAGTAATCGGTTTATGACGTCATATGCATCTCTGTGAAGTAAGAGGCTGCAGGTGAAATCCGTCTCTTTGTAACAACATTTCTAATAAAATCCTAATATTGATAGTTTGACGTCTTTTGGGAGACAATCTATAATATAATCCTTGACCACATTATGTGAACTATAACCAAAACAAGCCCACATTATTTCTATAAAGATTGGATGATCGTCAGGTAATCGAAAATTGCCAGGAGAACAGAGCTGATGATACTGGAAGAGAAGGGATAATGCGATGTCACCTTGTATAAAAGAAACGCAAATGCTACAGAACGAATTAGTAGTCAGTTCAAAAAAATTGATAAAAATTGAAATAATATTATGCCAGCAATCACGAGTAGGTTATTTAAGATTATGGCTCACTTCTTATCAGGGGGCTAAAGTGAGAGATAGGTTATTTAAGATTATGTAAATGGAATGATTAATTCCTTCAGCAAAATGTCTTCGGTGAAAATTGAAGGTGAAAATTGAAGGTGAAACTGATTACTGTAAGTATAATTAAATGCCATATAGCCAAAATATATTTAAAGTCATCGTAAAATAGTTGCTATTTTCAAAAGTAATTTAATATGAAAGGAATCGAAATTAAAGGTATGAATACTAATCTCCTATCAATCAAACTGAATATGTGTGTTCCGCCTTGTAAATTTGTGCAACGGTTCTACTGCCCAACATTTCAACATGTTGCCACCTGACGTCCTTACTTCCTTCGACTGTTAACTTTAACTGCTTACATTTTCCTGACAATCTTACTTTCGTCCCCTTCCCACTACCTATTGCATCAAAATTGCAAAGATGGAGCTCTAGCTGCCTTAAAACCGAAGCCTTTGCACTTGGAACAACGATATAACTTTCTGCAGCCCTAACGCCTATCCATTATATATATATTTTTAACTTTTATGGCTTGTTACCTCTGTTTTTAGTTGTACATATATATATATATATATATATACCTGTTGTATTAAACTATATTTATAATGCAGACATGAAAACACCAACCAAATATCTATCTCCCTAAAATTTGGTCGTCATCAACACCTTCAAAAACCCCGTATTCGGAGAAATTATTCGCACAAGCTGTCAATAAACTGTATCTCTGGATTCATTTTCATCAAGGACGCGGATAGACGTAATATATTGATATTGTTCTTTGAATATCTAAGACCATTAAGAAGAGAACCCGTGTGCCATTTAATTTTTCTTCTTTCAGGAGGAACGCGAGGCACGTGAAATGATGAAAAGGGAACAAGACCAAGCCTACTACGCTTCCTTAGCAGCAGACCGAGCCAAGGTGATTTTGAATTTTGCACTATATTATAGTCAAACAGCCTGTTATTGCTTCATGCTGTTCTAGTATTTTGTCACGCTGCGCTTTGCGCAAGCGAACTAATGCTACTTAAAAAGTATCGACTGGCTCTGTAGAATCAGGTGCGTGATTGCATATATATACCTTTATATGGGAACCATTTACTTACGCCATGGTACGAACGAGTCGCGGTACGTAGTACAGCTGAGGCATTAAGTGGATTTGAGCCGTTGAGCCACTGCACTCGGTTGTCTTATGCATATGTTGATGCTGCAACATAAGTACCTGTTGTAGACATACTTCTATTCCAAGGAATGTCTTGGGTCGGAAGGCTCTGATATTGAAATGGTATCGTGCAATCATGAAGTTTTTCTTGTCTACTGACATTACGTAACGCCAGACCGAAATACAATTATTGTTTATGTTGGTTTAGATTTTTATCTGTTTTTCTAGAACATTGGGGGAGATGTGTTTTGAACTAGTGGTCCCAAAAGAACAAGTCTGGGCCATTCCCATTTTTACATGATAAGACGCGACTTACTTGCTTATGGGTGAAGTCTGCTACTTACTAGCTTGTCAGCTGTACAATTGCAATATATCGACATTAACACTAAGTGATCGAAAATGCCCTCTGATGAGCTAAACTGGGACCATTCCAGAGTACATTAGCAGAACAAGGATAGCAGTACGGGTTTCGAGCCCTTTAATGTTTTTAAGATAACTTTTAATTTGACATGGCCCGCCGGGTTCCGAAATGTCGTGTTTGCAATGACGTGGTGAGTATTATGTATATCTGCCCATCAATTCCAGTGGTCCACAAGCCATCGCCCAGCTTCACGGTCTAAGTTTGTCTACGACTGTAACTCTCGCTTCGCCCTGCTATTTTGGCTCCATTTCCTTCTTCGTTTTCAACGGATTCGCAATCCAATATTTTTTACCATTCCATAAAACCCTTTCCTGCTGTTGTCAGTGTTTCTTTACAATGTTTTCAGCCATGGACATAGCAATGGCATCAATATTCACTTTCCACGCCTAGCATGCTCTTAATTGCAACGGCAAAAGTTTGCAACCTCGCGACTCAGGAGTAACCGTAATTTCGGTAAATTTCGATTCTAATCTAATTGAAC
The DNA here is from genome assembly GCA_010016025.2 of Alatinidae sp. Z8VKAUB7J3. Taxonomy (NCBI): domain Eukaryota; kingdom Metazoa; phylum Cnidaria; class Cubozoa; order Carybdeida; family Alatinidae; species Alatinidae sp. Z8VKAUB7J3. The sequence continues at coordinate 42,647,680 of JAAAKM020006971.1, forward strand.
CCAGACTCTGAGTAAATCAAATTCGTCTACAACTGCAATTCTGTTTTTAATCTATTACATTTGATGGACGAAAACGAGGGCGCCTTACAATTCCCACATTTCAAAAAGAGATTGTTTTAAAAGGCATTTTCACCAGCAAGTGAACTTGATTAACCTCCTGATTAGTAACACTCTGTAAACGTCAATAAGCAATGCACATTGACTTCGAACATATTTCCACTAAGTCACAAAACTGGTTTCAAATAGCTATTAGCGACCAGGAGTTCAAGGTCAACAAAATTTACAGCTCAGCAATACCAATTTTCGTAATGAATAATACATTATAATATTTTAAGGAAGTGGTTTGCAGCAGTTAGAGAATGATCTCGCGTAACTGTACTGAGAATTTGCACCTCTGTATTTGTATTCGCTTAAAGCTTGCTCTTGTTTGCCTTACCTTACCCTATAGCCTTAATTATTCCCTAGTACAGTCCTATGAATGATTTTGTAAGTTGTTATTGACTGTTTTACATCCCCTGTCTAAGTAAGTTACAACCCCTGGAATTGCCCTAGTTGGCGAGTGACATTTCAAAGTCCGTTACAGCTGGCAGCATTGACGTATTTCTTAGTGCATATTTAGTAGATTGTCACAGCTAGTAACCATGGTTTTGTTATTTTTCGCACTTTCTTCAACATTCGGACATTGGTGGCAATGTGTTATACAGTGTTTAGTGCTATCTTTGCTTTAGAAAACACAGATAAAGCCTACATCTAACCGGATAGCATCTAGATATTTAATTTCAGCAATGCAGTAATTTGAAGACATAAGTCGTAGTGTAGGTAGTAATACAATTACTCGTGTTTGATCGTCTATGCTAGGTGGAGGCCGAAAAACTGAGGCAACAAGCAGAAGCTGATGCGAAACTCAGCGCAGAAATAGAGGCAAAGGAAAAAGAGGTAAGAAGCCATTTAGTTTTACTTTGTATAATTATGGTGATGCATGGGCTTTGACGGAGCCTTTTCAAAAGCGACCACTTATGTTAAGGACGGAGGATAAGCGCAGAAAAGCAATTAATGCAGAATAATACAATATTGTACCGTATTAAAATACGAACCCATAATCATTTTACCATTATCGTCTTCCTTGTTTCCTTGTGTTAATTTTCCTTTTAAACAAGATGTAAAATGCTGTCAACATTTTGGACGAGTGAATGACTTTCATGCTTGGCAATTTTGCTGGCAGTATTTCTCTATTGATCTGCTACATACTCGTCATTCTTCCAAGTATGAATGTGATTATAGCTGCTCCTTCAAGTATCGCTTTGCAGCTTTATTTGTCCAGGAAATATTCAGCCGGGGGGGGGGGGGCATACTGGCGTGGATGTGGCAGTAAATCGAATAATGTCACTTAGGGACGCACCTTGAGGTCTCCAGACCCCCGGAATCAGTAACTTGTAGAGTAATCGTGCATATTTTTGCAGAGAACTATCAATGTTTTAATCAATTTAAATGTTTCTTAGAATAGAACTCTAACAACAATTCTAAAATTTTTAGATATTGATCTTCTTGCATTCAGAATATGGAGTACTGAGCACCTAAGGCATTGAAATAGACTACTGTCAATTTTGGTATGGGATTTTTTTATAAAGTCATACATTTTACAGTAAACGGCCTTTAACACTAACGTCTAAGCTATTCTCTCAACTTTTTCATTTTGTAGGCGCGAAGGGTTGATATGGAAAATCTCTTGCCTGAAGAACCAACGCAAGCCACAAGTAGAGATACTACAAATATCTTGTTTAGACTCCCGGACGGTGAACGCATAGCTAGGAAATTCTTTGCTACGGATCGTTTGAAGGTAATTACTGAGAGGCATCAAAGGACTCATTTCAATTCAACCGGTTAAGACCTGGGTTGCTCCTGACCAGTGCGTTTTCAATTCGTGGTCAAGACCGTGGTACTGCCATCTTAAACAAAGCTGACCACGATCAAAAGCTGTGCATCATCTTGATCATCGTTGTTTTCCACACGCACGTGTTGCGAATTTGTGGGGATATTGCGGGGCATTGCATTTCAAGATGTTTTCAGGTATTTTCTTACAAGCAGTTGACCTCAATGGCTATTCTTGCCGAGATAAAACTGGTCTAATTTAGTTCGTTAATGAGAAATGTAAATCATAGGTACTACATAGTTCTGATTTGTTTCATGTTGATTTCAAGTACCCAGGTGTAGAGAGGATAATGCAATGCAAGTTATGTAATTCTGAAATGCAACTATAAGTTAAGTAAAAGATTATCTTTAATTCCTTACATTCGATGTTTGTTTATGCGTATGCAGAACATAAATGTAATGTCTCTTTCTATCTTTTCATATCCTTGATGAACGATGCTTAGTGCAATGTTATGAATTAAAGACCTCTTGGAATGTTTTAATTTATACCTTCAGCATAATCATCAGGCCTCCTGCCTTTATGCATTGTTCTTCCAATGGGATAAAATTGACGACTTTATGTTACTGTAACTTTTCTTTTAACTGTTCAAAAACACTTGACCCGAAAACCGTAAGTTGTAATAATGGCAATAGATGGCAAGTGAAAGGATGAAAGATCGCTTGTACATACGTGTTCAAGCGCCATCTTGAGATTTCTTTAAAAGAACAATTTTTGAACAACCGTTCTCAAATACTGTGGTCTTCATTACCGGAGAGTTGGACTCGAGCGTGGTTTGAACGTGGTTATGGTTCATGTTTTGGTCGAAAGTCACTAGATCGACACCACCGCTGCGGTTACTTGATAATGGATTTGAGTAAGCATTAATGATAGTCATGTCAACTGATGAAGATGTTCTTCACTTGCCCCTCTTACTACGTTTTCTGTGACACATGATACATCATTGCCTCTTAGGAATGTTTTAATTAATCGATTTGTTATAGCAGCGAAAACTGGCGCTTATCTTTATGGGGTGAAGGAGTATGTTTGTGTGGGTGTGTGCATAGGAGCCTCTCTGTGTGTTTTGGGATGGGAGATATGTTCAACTTTCCGCCCTTCGCCCAACCATGCGGGTAGCTAAGGGATCGATCATGCCTCAGAACTTTCTGTCATCCTCGTGTGATGTGCAAGGAAGAAGACCAATCCCAGTCTTGTGTGTTTGTACTAATATGCTAAAAGATTAAGCGAAGGAACCTCCACGTAACCTAACCTCAAAGAATGTAAAGTAACGCAAATTGAGTATACCTGACCACGCGTCGAGCACGAGAAATAGCCTGGATTGACCAGTATCCAGGGAAAAGAGGGACATATCTGCCTTGACGGCGGTGAAAATGGCAATTGGACACACATGTCGTTTCTAGCTTTGACAAGAAGAAGCAGAGCAGAAGAAAGGTTAGTGTAGGGAGAGATAAATTGGTGCTCTGCTGTTATTAGACACCTCCATTTCAAGTTACGTTTCATATCATCATCATCATAATCATCATCATCATAATCATCATCAAGTTCTGCCCGCGAGAGGGTTGGAGAAAATGTTAGACCTTTATCTTCTCTCCTGTACAGCTATAGCAGACTGAGAGTAGGTGAGTCGAGTCCATTCCTCGATATAAGCATCTCAGGTTGCCCTTGGTCTATCTCGCCGTCGTTTGCCGTTAATCTTGGTCTTTAGCAGCGTTTTATATCACAGATCGTATAAAAAAGTTTTGCTTTCCAGTTATAATTCCAAATAGGAAGGCACCAAATTTCGTTCCATTTGATAAAAGTGTGAGAAAATAGTTTCACGCAATTCCACGGTTGACGAAGGAAAAGTGTAGAGACTGTGACGGAGATGTTTTCCTTCGAAACCTTTCTTTCCTTTTTTTAGGAAAACTTGTATGTCTGTTATTTGTGTTATATCATATAATATGGTGGGGTTTGTTTTACGTATTATGGTGCTTCTCTTTATAGTACCATTTTAAATAAGAGTTTGAGAAGGGTTTGAATGCTAGTAGCGTATCAGTGTAAGACAATTCGAGTCAGAAAGAAAGAAACCCAATCGACAGTTGTGTCGGAAGTGCTAAAGTAGGAGTAATGCTAGGGGTATTATTCTGATATTTTGTATTTCGTTTTCTTTCAGGTTGTTTTTATTTTTATTGAGTCAAAGGGTTTTAACATGAAGATTCACAAGGCAGTTACAAATTTTCCAAGAAGAGAGGTCAGTAATGTTTTGTGTATTTGCAGTAAATTCAGTGGCTCAGAAATGCAATGCTTTCTGTTTTTCGTTGAATTACCTAACACCACAATGTAAACACGGCTCAGCTTCCGTTGCAGACTCAAACAAATCCTTCGTTATTGGGTCTGCGAATCAGAAGGTGAAAATTCGACCTGGCTAACCGGCTTCATAAGTAATATAACCTGCGTGCCTATTTAGCAAGAATCCTGCCAATAAGCCTGTGCGACTTTCCGCTGTCTGATTCGCAAATATCGTATGGAGTGGCTGTCCGGTCTTGTCGACAGACCTTGCAGAAATAGCCAAGCTGTATTGTTGCTAACCATTTGCTGATGGAGAAAGTAGTGACTCGATGCTTGAGAACATTTTTAAAGAGAGAGTAAAACGTAACAATGTTCAGTGGAAGTACAGCTATCACTCGCTGCCTACCAGATATTTTTCGTTGAGTGACCGAAGCATTAATTTATCGATTTTTTCTTTCCAATTGACACCGACGCCTTAAAGGGACATTTAATACTGCCCTACCTTCCCCCTGTTCATTATTGTTGGTTTACATTCGTGACCAGTGGTGTTCTGCCTTCTTGGTAAAAAAATTTACTACACCGTAAAAGTATGTGGGGTAAACTCTTTGATCTTTTTAATCCAAATCCACTCCAATGAGTCAAAAAGCGATAGAATCATTGACTTTTTAAACTTCATCGCAACAAATACTCCTATTGCAAGAGAAAGGAGTAATGGAACTCGCGTCAAAAAGTTGAACGTGTACGTTTAATTCAGTAGGTTGAATTTTGCTTGCACGTTAATCATTGTATAGCTCTTCAGGTACCTAGAATGGAGCTCTTTCACTTAAGAAAGTAACCTGGGTCCGGCCTTGACTAGATAAAAAGCATTTATTTGTGGTTTTGTGTACATTTGAAAAAGCTAAAGACCTTTCGAGTGCTTACGTCGAAAACTGGCGAATTTTATGGGTGTTTTGCCCCTTAAGTAGCATTGTTATTATGTTGCGGTGGTAAATATGTTGCTGTATACTGTATACACAAAGTAAATGGTAACGGTATAACCCAAGGCCTGCATGTAAGCAACAGGGACAACAATGTTTTACGATAATAATGCCATGATTATCCAGGAAGTTATGATGCGAAACTGGGATAACAGTGCTGCTCCAAAGTATACTACTTCCTAACCACCCTTCCCGCTGATGCTACAATGTATTATGATTATTTAAAGCTGCGATTCGTCTACCTCGTATTGACTGTAACTTCTGTTTCCATTTTTCAGCTACAAAATGCTGACAGCCAGAAGACCTTAAAGGAATTAAATTTATGTCCACAGGACACTATCTTCGTCGAGGAAATATAGCGGATTTTGTTTGAAAGTCTTATTTTGGTAACTGTTGGTGTCCTTAGATCTTGATTGTTTTTCATTTATTTAGTTTCAGCCCGTACAAGAATAATTCCAATATTGGTCGAGGTGGTACTAGGACTGTGCTTTCATTTTCATGCCTTTCCGCTTGTATTCTCAAATGCTAGATTACAAATCCATAAGAATCTGTTTTCGTAAGCGCCTCCTCTGTAAACAAACGATAGTCATATAGAGGTATTCAATTACATAGAAATAGCACGAAGTTTAGTTTTGTTCATTTTGTCTCTCTGCATTGTTATACCTGCAATAAAGGCTGTTCTTAAATGGAAGCCCGGAGATTCCAAATGACCTGAATTGTGCTAGCATTGAACCGTCTAGTGCAATTACTCACAGCAGCTCTCATTCCCAAATATACTTTTAGTAGTAAGTCATACGTACTTGCCAACAAAGCTATTAGCGTTCTCTTTTAATTATGGAAAGCGTAATCAAACTTACAAAGCGTAACCGTTTACAAAGTTTTTTGGGTTCTTATCAAAGTTCATTTCAAATTCTTCGTTTCTGCCCTACTTGTTCTTAGCAACTGGGTTGCTTTGTCTCTAGGATTGCGCTTCGGTCAAAGTAAAGTTACTCCGCAGTACGGCCTCACAGATAACCCCCCCTCGCCCCCATTTCCTTGACAGATACTTAATACTCGATTTTGGCTTCATGTTAACACTCTCTGAACACCTCATTAAACCGGATGGTTAATAAATTGAAGATTTGTTTTTCCAAACTTATTTAGTTTGCTTTTGCTCAATCAGAAAATAGCTTTTACTATGGACAAAAGCTTTAATATTGTCAAGTGTTTTTACACATGCCCCGTGTAGCTTATTACCTACGCAATAATCAAGGTATTGTAGTAAGAAGTAACCAGTAAGCAATTCTAAGACTGAAAGTGGCAACTCAAGGTTGAAATCAGGAATGACGTTGATAACCAAGTAAATGTGTTGCAACGAGTTTTGCCGCAGGTGACTTGCACCACCCACTCCACCTAACATTTCTGCTTGCCAATCAATTGTCGCTTTTAATCGAAGTGTGGGGTCAGCTTTCAGAACCAACGTCACGATGCTCATAAGTTTATCTAGTGGCATATCCGCCAAAGATAATTCTTGTTAAAAAAGGGTAGTGCTCATCCGCAAATATGATTAAGATGATGAATTTAACTGTCAGAGCATAATAAGCCATTGAGTATTTATTGAGATATGACATTTTTGGCTATATTGTGCAAGAGTGAATTAAATCTTATATGGGCATGCTGCAAAAAATGCTAGGACGGTATCAAATATTACTGTCAGTATATGCATCCCTCAACATCTGATGCTTTGTATAAATTGTGACTATCCCTTAAGGTATACTCCAACTTACGTTTTTGAATAACACTGGTCAACGAAAAAATATTTTGAAATGGTGTCGAGACTCTTAACATCTTTTTTAGCTAATTTTGGGGCGCTGAATCTGAAAATGAACTTAGTTTCTCTTGGTTAGCTACCGTTATTTCATACGGAATAATACAACCATTACTCACTTTACAGGCATAACGGTTACATGTATGACGTACGTTTTCCTTTACCACTACCATGCAAGAAGTTCGGGGTTAATAATAATAATAATAACAATAGTAATAATAATTTTTAAACTATTTTTTTTGCAACGAGATACAGTCTAACGCTCACAACTATTAGGCATGTTTGACTGATTAGAATACAAAACCTCTAGTTCACAAAGAGTAAACAGCACCTAACCCTATGAAAATAATGATAATAATAATAATAATAATAATAATAATAATAATAATAATCGTAAAAACAGCAAAACAACAAAGGCACAGATTGATGTCCTCTACCACACAAGTAATAACGCCTAAGTACGAGTATACAAAGCCTACCATACAAGTAATTTGGTCTCCTGCCAATTCTTATCACGTCTACAGAATATGTAATAAGTGCACCCTATCATGCAACCTATTATTTTGTTCAGAAAATAATAATAATGATAATAACGATATACAGTAGCTTTCCAACTTTTATTGGCTCTTCATCTCCCTTAATGAATATAAGTAGATGTAAACAAACAGCAAAATAACAGCAACAAACCAAGATGACCAAACAATAAATATACAAACACTTAGGCTATCTATTTCAGTTGCATCTGCGATCAGACTGTACGACAACCTTTCATACATTGACTCATCGTGTTAGCTATCTTTATGCGTTTGAGAACAAACATTTTTCAAAAAGTCCTGAAACTCCTGGCAGCTTAAATAAATTATCTTAAGAAAAAATTGTAAGGCTCGAAACCTGTTTGTAAATCGCATGTGTTAAATGAAGGGCGTTTGATGATCTATTCCCTGACATTATATTACGTTTTCAATCTTCACGAAAGGAAGTCTCACCACAATGGCTGTAGTTTGCGTGATTGAATATCTCACTACTTGGAGGTCAGCCAGTTGCATTACTTGAGCTCAAATACCTCTCCTTGCACGCCATCTGACTGCCATGCAACCCAAAGATATCGATCAGTAAAGATATGACATGAATTGAATATTGCAAAATGTTGAACCTAGTCTACAACGCTTGGGAATGTGTAGAACAACGGCCACGTAATGGTGACAAAACGTTGTCTTAATGTGTGTGTGTGTGTGTGTGTGTGTGTGTGTGTGTGTGTGTGTGTGCGTGTGTGTGTGATAGTAGGGAGAGACGCTAGCCCTACTAAATGCAGCCATATGTATTAGAAATCCATTGCTCATATTAAGGGAGAGAAATTGTAAAGTGCACAACTTGCTCCTCAGTGCTACTTTGATTTCGACCACTTCTCCTAACTTAAAGAACAAATTCGGTGGAAGTTAAAATCCTCATAGCCTACTTCTGGATAAACTACAATTGCTTTCGAAAAAGGCGAGTTTTTAAATTTTTAGCTTAAAAAACATTCCGCACCTCCTTCCCATTCTGTGGTAATTAAACGTGAAAAAGATATTGCTGCCTGCAGTGCTCCTCAGAAATTTAAATGGCCTAAAATCTCAAACTGATATTACGTTTTCCAAAATAATTGCAATAGCAATGATCAATTTACACAAAACGTGAGGTGTAAATGGAAACGTGGGTAACATAGACGATTAAGTGGATCGGGCAGGGAGGGGTGGGGTGGCGTCAATCTAGAATAATGTGATTTATGCCAACTCTTTTGATTGGACAGGAAGTATATTTTCGTAACAACACTTCAAAAACATATGAATGACTGGGTCTGACTGTGAGCGCATAATTTGCTGAGGAGAAAACCTTTTAAAGTTACTTTTGATACACTATGGAAGGAGCCCCCAAAAATGGCCAATATACCTTAGTACAAAGTGTTTGCCAGCACTATCATGCATAATCAAAACATTTTAGACAAAATTGTATTCTTACCATCACATACAATTTTCTATACACCTAATTGCCTTCTTAATGTTTTTGTCACAATGTTTGACAGCAGTTCTAACTACTTGCAAGTTTAAACGAGGCTTTTCAATTCATACATATCTTATTACCAATATTATCACCTGTCGCGTACTTACAATAACTTTAAAAGGAACTGATAGGACTTCCGCTTCCTCTCTTTAATCTTTCTTGAGGACAAATTACTCAATCACGCAACTTAGGCTGCAGAAGGCTATTCAAGAAACAAAGTAATATTATCAAGAACCTAATCAGCTGCCACTTAAAGTGGGCAAACCTAAATAGAAGCACACTGAGCATTGTTATATGAAGTGGTTGGCATACTTCTCATTCATAGGAGCAAGAAATTTCTTGAAGCAACGCAGC
>JAAAKM020006971.1:42670827-42725288 GCA_010016025.2 Alatinidae sp. Z8VKAUB7J3
TCAATCCTGTAGTTCACTACTTTAACCGAGACTTACCTTTGATCTTCTCCATCTTGTTCATGAATAGACACTTGATATTTATTGGTAGAGTTAAATGGGATCTCCGCAACCTTCTTGTTTTTACTTCTGACTTCAGCAACGTTTCCAACTGAGAGTTCTACAAATTTGAGAATAGCAGTCTCGGATGCGTCTCCAGAGCACTCGCGCTTCAGAATAGGTACGTCCTCTTGGCCATTCTTGAACTCTGCTCGGTTACACAATGCACCAATCATCGACAGGGCTTTCCAAGTAGCTGATCCCTGTAGAAGAAGTAAACATGCCAAATCAAAGACTATACACAGCCAAGGAAGTCTGCCGGAACCTTAGATACGGAAATAACATTTTATCCTTTTCCCACGAAATACCTTTGCCCTGTTATTATGTCTGAAAGAAATATACCTTACAGTATACTCAGTAACACCACCATAGCTTCAAAACAATCGTGCACCAGCATCTACATACACAACGTCATATAAACCAGCATTCTACAAATGCCTTTGCCTGGCCGAACATTTGGCTGCTATAAAGCGTGAAATAGATGAACCTACGATTTGTACAGAAATTTGTCTTTGATCTTTTGACAATTATTGCTGCAAGCTGAACGTACTACACCACATGCAAAGCCAAGTCAACACCTACTATCTCTAAACACCCGGGAACTGCACGAAGTTCAAAATACTTGACTTTTAGAAATCGGCAAAGAAATTAAAAATTCATTTACTTTATCAAACTCATACCAAGGTCGCTGTTACGTCATTTCAAATGCGTTACCCATGCGAGGCAATATAAACTTGTAATGAATAGGAGTTGGAAATAAGATAGCTGTTTCCTTCTTTGTTTTAAATGCTTTTCAACTTCATGCTTAAACTTATTGTTTTTTCTATACACGACAAATGATAAAAGCATTGGCGACAGCAGATGGTGTCCTAAAGCCATATTCTCTTTGAGAATATAGTATATGTTCATTATCATATTCGCCGTTGTCATATTATCATGTTACAGTTGAAATCCCCTACGTTCGATCATGACCTCTTCGTTGGTGAATGGCTCAGTTGTTAAAACACATTAACAAGATCTTGTGTTCAAGACAGCGGCGCTCAAGATAACCTACATTAACCATAAGCAACACTGGATCCGGTCGGGATTTAAAATAAGAGCTCTGAGACACGATATCCTTCCAAACATCAAATTTCATTAAGATCCAATACCTCCTTCGTAAGTTGAAAATACCTCATTTTTTCCGATTTTCCAGAATTAGCCCCCCTCCAACTCCCCCAAAGAGAGCAGATCCGTTCCGATTATGTCAATCACGTATCTAGAACTTGTGATTATTTTCCCCACCAGGTTTCATCCCGACCCCCCTACTCTAAGCGTTTTCCAATATTTTAGCCCCCCCCCTCAACTCCCCACAATGTCACCGGATCCAGTCAGGATTTAAAAGAAGAGCTCTGAGACACCATATCCTTCCAAACATCAAATTTCATTAAGGTCCGGTCACTCCTTCGTAAGTTAAAAATACCTCAATTTTTCTAATTTTTCAGAACTAACCCCTCCCCCAACTCCCCCAAACAGAGCAGATCCGTTCCGGTTATGTCAATAACGTATCCCACATCCCCCCAGATTTAACCATCCCCCAGATGGTCGAATCTGGGAAACGACAATTTCTAAGTTAATCTGGTCTGGTTCCTGATACGCCTGCCAAATTTCATCGTCCTAGCTTACCTGGAAGTGCCTGAAGTAGCAAAACCGGGACAGACAGACCGACAGAATTTGCGATCGCTGTATGTCACTTGATAAAAACCAAGTACCATAAAAGAATTAAATCCACCTACAATACCTCATTTTTCGCAGTAAAAGTACAAGACATTACAATCTGAAGAGATTAATATACTCCATTGATTTTTTCGACCCGGTCGATATTTTCTACAAATAACAGTGATATTCCTTTGTTTAAGAGATAAATTAAAGAAATCCTTTTTAGTGAGTCTGAATTGTATTTTTCTTTTTTAGGGGGGAAGTAGGGATGGTAAATACTAACTTATTATAACCTCTTGGGGGTTTATTATTTATTAAGTTCTGTATTATTTTTAGTGTATTTTTGCCACCCCCCTCGGACAATTTTTTTTTATTCCTCGGGGTGGCAGTTAATACTGATGTTGTATTTTATTTTAATACATATCTTTCTCTCTCCCTCAATTCTTGTTTACCTACTTGTATTGGAGGAAAGTACCGGCCCGTGCTACCGGGACTTCTAACTTGAAGTTACAATTTTCTAGCTGTGAATAAATTATCTCAGTATCGAGGAATAAAGTATTTTGAAAAAAACAACAATACTATCGATAAGGTACCGGTTTCGCCTCAAATTCTTGAAACTTCTGGCACATCGAAGCGAATCAGAAATACATTTCTATCACCGGAGACGCAAAGAAAGTCACTGGAAACTTGAAATCAAACCGGTAAATCACCAATGTTCTAATTCTTTTGACTTAATTTAAAAGTAAACCCACTGGAGATAGTGCATTACATGAGGAAAATATCTCAGCAAATTAGCCTATTACGCAATGAGGAAAATTACAAGCTGCTTTCGTGGGTCAAAATAACGTACAATTTATAAGGGAAACGCTCGAATTAATTTGTGCAATGATGTTAAACGGGACTTATCAGAAAGGTTTAATTTAAGAATGTGAATGGCGTCCATTATAATTCGTAGTTTGGCTCCATACACTGTGTCTGCTTAAACTAGTGGAAGAATTTCAGTTTGACCTCTTTTTGATGCCGTCAAAACAAAAACAAAAGAATCTTTCTCACTTTCCTTTGATATAAATTGAACTGAAAACGATACTTCAAGCAGAATTTAGAATTATCAAAATTGTCCGAATCATTTTCACTCCATGGGAAACAACTATCATTTGAACAATAAATATTTCAAACTATCAATGTAATTATCAGATATAGGCATAAAACCTTTCGCTTTGGGTGCAATCTCTCTGCAGAAATTTTTTTAGCATTATATAGTGCTATCTAATGCTAAAAAAACCTCTCATTAGCCTAACTGATGATAGTCAGTTAGATTACCAACTGACACGAATACAAATAGTAAGGAAATACTCGAAGGGGGCAGGAGCCAAACAGCATGAGTGCAACCTGATCTTAGATAGGTAAAAGCGAATATTTATGGCCATTGTTGAATACTTTAAAAAAAAAATTATGTGGATTCTCAGTCTCCCCCCCCCGGGTGAAGATATCTTTGAGGGTGGCTGTGACCCTCGAATCGCAAATTTTATAGCTATGCATTAAAAGAAAGATGAATATTAGCAAATGTGCAAAATACAGATCTTTCAAGATGTTAATTCTGTTAAAGAGCCTATATTTCTTTATAGACTATTCTCGAATCTATCTACCCAGGGAAGATATTAGTAATATCTAGTTTTGTTATCACGATTTTTTTTTCTCAACTGCAAAATTTAAGTTATTTTACATTTAATTGCTTCTTGAATAGACTCCTATTTTTATCCGTGAGCTTTTCTGCACCAACGGAATAAAAAAAGCTTACGCGTGTGAAGTTAAGTTACAAATAAGCATCATATTAGTTCAGTGAAACTTAACGTTCAGATAAAAGCCTAAAGGCAGCAGTTGTAAAATAAAATTTCGTAAGAGGGACTAGGGAAGATCAGTATGGAGCTGAAGAAACTAAAACTCATAGCTCCAAAGTTTATAGTCCTAAATCCAAACGTTTTTTGGCAAATGACCCTTCTGACCAAGGGCATATCCAGGATTTTATTTCGGAGGATTTTTTTTTAGAGGGGGTTTACAAACGAGAAATTAAAAACCGCATCAAAAGTTTGTTTGTATAGATTTTTGTTACGTTTTTAGGATACAAAGACAAGACTATAGGAAAGGGTTGCACCCGAAAGCCCCACCCGGGACGGCCTTGCTTCTGACCAAAACCGTGTGTCACTTAATAATTAGGTCATTGATTTTACCTTTTTATGCAAATTCAGATTTTAAGACTTAACAAGAACAAATTAATTATTTACTAAAACGAATTTTTTATTAGTTCCAACTCCATTAAATTCCAATTTTGTTAGCGTTTTTTCTAGCTCACTTCTTTTTCCTGACTTCTTACTCTCCTGACCTTTTCCCCATTTCCTAAGGTTTTGTTAGTAGAGTATCTGCAAGAAGTCTTTGTAGCACTAATTATTTTTGAATTTCTGCAACGCCTGCCAGGGGGTTTGATTTCCCAGAGAAAGGACAATTTTATATTAAGATAGTGAACTAGGAGGAGAGGGGGGCTCCTAAGATCAACTTGTTTGGAATCAACTGAAGCGATGCCATTTTAAACACACTATCTGGTAAAATAATATAGAAAGTTTATTTTGAATTTTTCCCACGCACAAAGATGCAGTTTATACGAATTGGCAGTCCCAGTTTCAGCATAAGGAGCTATTCACCACCAAGCTTCAACATGTTTCGGCAAAGAGTTGGTGCAGAATTGTCAAGGATGCTTTACCGTCGTCCAAGGGGACTTAAATTCCTACTCTACATACTGACGGGACTATAGAACATGATCCACAGGCATAGGCTGAAGCTCTTCCTAAAGCTTTTGCCCAATTCTCAAATCTGGACGAAGACGGCAGAGAAGTGCCAAGTTTATATGAACGAACCAATACTATCCTGGATCGTATGATTTTTTTTTTTTGTTCCTACGATCCTTCGCATTTTGCAGCATCTTGATGTGACCAAAGCCACATATACCGCAACATACTAACTATTGTCCTCAAATTCTGCACAGCCAAACTAGCTGGGCCTTTGTCATTGCCTTTCCGGACTTGATTTCACTCCAGATATAAAAATATTATGAGATATTTAAACAGCAAATACCCAGGAATAAGCTAAATCAAGTTCTAGAAGCCAAGAACAATATTCAAAAAGCTAACCTGTATAAGTCTAGGCTAGCTATGCTTAATTAAAATGTAATTCTTATCTCGTAGGTTAATTTCCCTGGAAATATTCTGCCAGGCGCAAAGGATTAAAATCTCGGATTAAATGGATATGATCCTCATGTTTTTTTGTCAAATATTAGGGAAGCTTTTGATAAACATGATTAGTTTCTCAGTTACTTGCAATTTATCATTCTAAAAAGCTTTCAATTCAGAATAACGGATGTGATTTTCAACGGCTCAGTAGAAATATTTCAACGCAGCCGTTAAACCGTTGTGACGCATAGACTTGAAGCAACAAGGGGATGAAATTTGTTGGTTCACGCAAAAACGGCTGTTTTTGTACATCAGTGGGAACCCAGGGTTATACCTACCCTAAAGCCGGATGACGATCCAACAAGCGTGAGTTCCTATAGGCCTATTAGCCTCCTTTCCTGCGTTGGCAAAGTCTATGAGACCGTCTTTAATAAAACATTTCAACAGTTCCTGGAATCAAACGACCTTCTAGGCGATCACCAATATGAATTCCGCCAGAAACGCTCCACATTAGACTGTCTAGTAGCCCAGCATCAGGAGTGGATCGACCTTCTGGCAATGGGGTGCGGCATTAGGCTATTGTCAATCAACATTGCTAAAGTTTTCGACAGAGTATGGCACCGTGGCCTGGTGCCATACTCTGTCTAAATCATACTGAATACTGAACATGGAAAATTATCCATGCGTACGGTGTGGATGTCTGTTAGAAATGATTGAGAGCTTTCTTTCTGATCAATCTCTGCGGGTTGCCCTCGACGGATTTATTCGCCACGAATTTTCAGTGAAAGCAGGGGCTCCCCAGGGCAGTGTCTAGGGATCTACGCTTTTCCCCATTAAGATAAACGACATGGGAGACAACTTTGCAAGCCCTGTGCATCACTTTGCCGAGGATACCACGACACACTCTGCCACCCAGAACACGAAGACCCGACACAAGCCTCCATTTCCTTACAGAGGGATTATTTTAAAATCAAAAAGTGGTCTGAAGCATGGATGATCAGGTTCCATGCAACGAAAACAAAGGAGCTTCTTATTACCTGATCAAAAGTGCCACGTGAACAACCCATCCTCTTTTTCAAAACGAAACCATAAAGAGAGACGATGAGTTTCGTCCACTGGGGATTCATTTTTCTGCCAATCTCTCTTGGAATAACCACCTTGATCAGGTGAGGTAGTCTGTTTTCTTGTCAATCACAAACACAATAGCAGCAGCGATGCAAGCCTTCGTTGGGCTAAAATTAGAAAATCATCAATTAATCCATACCGAAAGGAAGATACAAAAATACAAACGGCAGACACGAAAAAGAGACACTGAACAAAAGAAACAGAGAAAAAAAAAGAACTAGCAAAAAAAAAAAAATCCATGTCATGTTTTTCAATAGCCAGATTATGAAAAGAATAATTATTTACACTCAATCAACTGAAGCAACAGCGAAAGAAATGTCCAGTTTTGAAATTTCCACCCTGCTAAGATGGTGAATATCAATAGCTAAAAATAATATTATTAATGAATCATAAGAACAAAATTAAAGAAGCAACAAAAAGAAAATAAACAATTCAATCCAAGCCAAATTTTGAGGAGTCTCTTCGCCTCAGAGTCCTCATAAGCAGGAGAAATTATACTCCTTACGAATACAATTAATTATCACTTCCTCACAAATTGATTTTCGGGGAGGAAATCCACATAGATATGGGAATATAAAAGGGGCCAAATCAAACATTTTTAATACCCAAGACGAAGCAACCACAAACAAGACATGGGAAAATGCCACAAAAGAATTTTTTTATACATTTTCTTAATTTTGGAATACTTACAATGTGGGTTGAAGCAATTCAATAGCACTGGGGGTCCACACGCCTCTGATGAGTCGCTCGGCAATTTTAATGAATCCACCGCCGTTTCCTTTGACAACTCCGATGACTATCATTATCAACCAGGAGTTGGGGAACAATTTGGCAGCATGAGACACACCGTCATATACTTTCTTGGTTCTAAAAGAGAAACGCTGCTAAAACAAAGCACAAAAAAAACTATTAAGAAAGAATGTTATTATCATGGCCGTACTCGCTTGGGGGAAAACCGAGCGGAATGACCCCCCCCCCCCAGATGCTGTTTTAGGGGAGGGACAGAGGAGGAGCTTGACCAAGACGCAGAGATTTTAGGGGTAGAAAATTTCAAATAAATAATTTAACGTTTATAATGTAATTTTGATATTTTATTTTTATTAAAATACAGTAGAGGAACTGTTAATAAATGAAGATAATTAGTAAGAGATTAATCAATTAATAAAATTGAAACAGGTCAAAACCAAATAAATAAATAATAATTATTAAAATAGTCAAATAATTTAAACAATCAATTTAACGATAAAGCATAATTTATTTAATAAATAGAAAATAATTATTATTAATAATGAAAATTTGGCCAACCGAACAAGAACAAGTGAACCTCGAAATTTCGGATCTTAGCCCTTCCTCTCCTCCCAACTGAATTTCTAGGCATAACCATGAATGAAACCTGCACAGAAGCGATCAAATTTTCACTTTTTTTAAAGGAATGTATCCCACCCCCACAAAACTTTTCCACTCCACATAAGATGGATTTTTTAGGTGAAAAAGTTTTTCACCTAAGATGAATGTCGGCTTAGTTATGGAGTTTGAGAGTATTTTCGGCAGCAGCTTCAGAGACATGAGCTTCAACTCCTGGTTATACAGATGTTTTCACTTTTACCTTTAAAGAAAACCGCTTTCTGAATTATTTAAGCGCTACTTCACTTTAAGAAACTTGTCGGACCACTTCATTTTAAATAAGCACCTTTCATATATTTCTGCGGGAAGTACATACGCCCCAACTTCTGTTTACACATGCTTTCATATTTACCTTTAAATACAACCGCTTCTCAGACCTTTAAGCACCACTTCACGTTATTCGCCTTTTCGGACCGTTGTACTTTAAATAAACAATTTCCAGACATTTCTTGGGGAGAGACGTGAGCTTCAACTCCTGGTTACACAAAGTTTATGCAAATACTTTCATTTTTACCTTTAAAGACAACCGCTTCTCAAGCCTTTAAGTACCGCTCCACTTTATGGGCTTTTTCGGATCGTTCTGACATTTCTGAGGGAATGACAGGAGATCCAACTCCTGGTTAAGTTCAAGTTCTTTTATCCTTTGACTATACATATTTAAAACTATTCACATATTATCCCCGGCAAGGAAACTGGCTCGTAACCCGGGCGACAATACAAACGATATAAACAAACAAACCCAGGAGAAACAGATGTCATCACACTTCTCGCTCTATCCCTTCTCGCTCTATCCCACACCAAAAAATAAATGCCAAAAAAACATTTATTAAAATTATTGTCATTATTTATCCGATAGCTAAACGGCCGGGAGCTACTCAAAAATTTATATTTACTAATTAGCAGTGCTTTGATTTTAGTTTTTAATATTAATAGCGACAGCCATGGATCAAAAAAAGATTCATATGTGTTCCAATAATTTGTAATAATATTTTTAGGCGTTCGGAGACAATGAAAGGCACGGGAAGCTTACTTAAAGGACAACGAGTATTATATGGTCGGACTGAGGGAGGGTCTGGAAAAAATGATTTAAAGCAATCTGGTAGCAGATCCTTTAGATAACGGACACAAAAACGTATACATTGAAAAGCTAAAATTTGTCTAACCGGAATGATATTAAAATAACTGTAAAGACTCTTAGCTGGAAATTTACCAGGAAGAGAAACTGGGGAATAAAATAACATCTTAAGGATTCTCATTGCTTTATTTTGTAACGTTATGCAACGCTTCGATTTTTACCTTTAACAAAAACCGCTTCTCAGACTTTTAAGCGCCATTTCGGACGACTTTAATTTAAACAAACACTTGTCAGACATTTCTAGGGGAGGGACGGGAGCTTCAACTCTTGGTTACGCATATGCTTTCATTTTTACTTTTAAAGAGATCCGCTTTTCGGATATGCAAGTGTTGCTTCACTTTAAGCGCCTTTAAACTTTCAATTTAAATTGCTTGGAAATTTTACAGCTACTTTGAAAGCATTTACCGACTACTACGTTTCAATAGGGCTTTATGTTACAACCCTCTCTACGGCAAAATTATGTTAATAAAAAGATGCCAAGGTAAAATAAAGTTGATAACTTCAACTTTATTGCTGTTTTGAAAATCTCACATATCTGTGGGAATTGGCCTTGAAATTAATAGCTTTTATAGTGAGGATACAGAAGTCGCCATGTTTTGATGTATACGTTAATCATTATCGTTAACTTGAATCATTAGCAGAAAGACATCTTACCGATAAACTTCTTTCAATGCAGCAATAAGGATTTTCACAGGTAAAAACTTGGCAAATTTGTATCCAATATCAAACGGTGAATAAGAAATAACATACCTAAAAAACAGAAACGGTTTATTCAGTTATCATAATAAAACTGCAGCAAAAGACTTGTAAAAATACAATAAACATGAAAGAGTAAAGAAAGTACTGAGCAATAAAACTTATAAAAATGACAGCCTATCCTGGTAAAAAAAAGTAATCAGATTAACGTCGCTTCTTGACTACTAAGGTCCCTGTAGTGTGTTGCTAAAGCTGGATTCGGTCTCTGGGTCCCACATTACTAAGCCAAGGTGAAACCCACTGTATCAACACAGGACAAGGGCTATCACGGTGGATCGAATGAACCTGCCCTTTAGCCGTCTAATAGCACCAGCACAAACAAAAGTCGAAGAAGGAAAATCGCACTTCTTATTAGGTATGTGATTCGTTACAAACAACATTGCGTAGAATGAGCAATTGCGGACGTAAATGTCTGTAATATATGGTAATGTTATCAATCTTGTACCCTTCACGAAAACAATTCTCTCAATTAACAAAACAGTAAACAAATACACTTGCGTTTAAAACGTTTCGCTGCAACTTCTAGAAAATGTCGATAAAATGGTGCAAATGTTAAAGGTAGGTAGGCCCTGAAAGCTAGTCAACAAATCAAAAGCATCTAATTGTTAGCGTCACCAAATCGAAGGTGGGGTACCTGAGAGATAATGAAAAGTTTCTCTTTACCTTAGACTTTGCAAGTTTTAGCAAGGAAGAGATGGCACGGGGCTGTCCTTTTCTATTTTCTTTCTTGCTCCAGTGTTTTCTTTGCTGTCTTTGCCAGAAAAAATATTATTTGGTAAAAACCTGGAGGGATTGAAGTCCTCCAGCGCCAGCCAGTGGAATTGCCACTGGCATATAGGGGAAAGATGCCTTAACAGAAATACTAATACTACTCATAGATAAGACGGATTTTATTGGTTTGAAAATGCACTAGACTACTTCACATTACCTAAAACCCGAGTAACCAGTGCATGAGTGTTCCCAATATTTTCCGATTATTTTAAGATTAATTTCAAATTATGCCAAGATTTAACAATATGTTATTATTATAAGATTACTTTTAGACTATCAGATTATACTAAAGATTAGCAGATTAATTAAAGATTACTGAAATCAACTTATAATACTTCTCAGATTACAATACGCCAGGTACGAAACTCTATGGGTTACAAAATCGGTGAACGACATTTTAATATTGATACTAGGTTCGTGCCCACGGAGCGACACCCACTAATTCTTAATTGATCTTTCAGATATTCACCTACTTATGATAGAGGAAACTTAAGTGTTGTTTAATGACATAAGTGACAAATATATGTCACTAAAGTGTTTCAGTCGTCTCCTTTCTTATAGATTCTTCGCCAAAAGCTTTCCTACCCCACTCCAAACGACTGCTATTGTCAGTGTCTGGCAAAAAGTATAGTAATATGAATCCGTTACCAAACATAATATTGCACCAAAAATTAAGCTCTCAAAGAAAGTATCGATAAGAATGTAAAGTACAGAAGTGTCTCTGTGCATAGATATTTGCACCAGGCCCCGTATCACTCAGATGATAAAAACGGTATCAAGGTTGTTGGAAACGGTGTCACATTCCAAAACCTGTTTTCTTGAAATGCAGCTTAATAACATGTAGGGTTCTGTTATGTCTCGTCCCCCTCCCTGTCTCTTGCTCAAAATGTATATTTTAGTTATTAAAATTGATATAAACACCGTAGTCCAGTTGTTATGCTAAAACTCTTGTTCACCTGTCTCTCATCCTGATTTAGGGAGCATTTTTGATTTCATAGCTTAGAGTGTCGTTATGAAAGTTAAAAATATAGTCTCGGTTTCGCTACGAGGATGTAGAAAGTATAGATAAAGATTAACATGGAAACACTCGTCAGGTAGTAGCTGCTCAAATAAAATAACAAGTTTCTGTTAAACAGAACACAAACCGTTGACATTGGTACCTGGCAAATTTACCTTCTGGCCCTGTTGTTTACCTTTTAGCGGATTGAATCGATCTTTCCATTTCTTGAGAAATTAAAATCGTCTACATTGAGCATGAAATATTAATTTCCGTATTTATTGTTTAATTTCTAGACCACCCTGGTAACACCTGGCCGCGAAACATAATGTCATTTATATTTCAATGCAGTACGTTTTGTATAAAGGTTGAACCAATTCGATATTATCCGATGTGACAGAAATTTACCACACATATTCTCCTTCAAAATAACAAACTTTCGCATGAAGTGAGTGACGGGAGTGACTATTGACTTTGCGAATCAGATCTCCTAGCAGTCTCTCAATCGAACACCCCTGATAAGCAGTGAGTCCCATTTTGAAACCTTTATAAACAGAAAAACCACCAAAGAGGCTAGCTCCTCCCTAGCCCAAAGGATCAAAATTCCAAACGCACCAGTACTCGTTATTACTAACCATTATATCTCTAACAGTGATGAAAAGATCTTTGTAATGTTGTCTCAGTTTTAGCAAAATTTCAAAATTTGTCTGACTTCAGCAGCATTTGCTCAACCATGTTTCAAAGCAACGGTTAAGAACATTTGGCCTAACCCCCCTTTTCATACTGAGTCATGCAGTGCCATAGCGAAAACTTTATCACAACTTCTGAATATTCCACTTAAGTGGCCATCAAACGCTACGATGGCAGCCTATCAACTTACCCCAGGCAAGCCCAGTTAATTTTTCAAAGTAGGTATGTTGGAGTAGAAGAGAGATTCGACGTTTGGTTCAGTTTTACATATACTGCTTCTCGTTACCTAAGATAAAAATTTCTGAGCGAGAATATTCTTATACTGTTTCACCAATTAACGTCTATCCGGAAACCCAAACTGAGCATGTATGTCTCTGATCAGGGTTTGTTAGTGGTGCTTAAATGTTTATACGCTACTAAACCCTAAACTAGAATGGCATTGGTTACGCGGTGGCAACGACATGTTCAGCACTGCATTTTCTACTAGATGCTAATAATGTTCCTACAGGTTTGGTGTTGTCACCCATGAAACTATTTTGTCGACTAATTATAAGGGAAAGTCAATTTAATCTTTCTATCTTTAACACATCTTCCGTGACACCTACAATAGGGAAGTCATATTTCCAGAAGCGTTAAGAAAACACTGTATTAAGAATGTCGTTGCCACCACGTAACCAGGTCATTATGGCGTAACGAGCGCTTTCTGTTTAGTCGCGTATGTCCCGATATTGAGGCCCAGCCAATAGAGACTATTGTCATTTCACGTTAACTTTTTCTGCTGCTAAAGTCGCCATGCATTATGTGCGAAAAGCTTTATGTACTCACCAGCAGCTGAAGCGTATATAACCATAGCGGTTGTTAAAATGGCGACACAAATAACTTTTTTCCATATGGGAAAGATCTCTGATATTATGGGCATAACAGCCCGTGTCGCTCTAACTATGATGCTCTACTTAACAAACGTTCTTTTCCTTGTTTCTCTTGTTTCATTGCCAATCATTTTCGTTAATGTGGATTTAGGGGATGCACGGCACCTGAGTTTTTTTGGGGGGGTATCGGAATCTCATTTCAAGTACTACAGGCCTCTAAAATTTAAATCAGTGGAATTCCTATCCATGATGCCAACAGTCAGCTGTAAGGTTTTTTGAAAGCTATATTTAAAGCATTACAGACACTTCACGGTTCAAGATTATCGACAAAAGCATCGCTATAACCCCGTTGCTTATGAATGTTGCCCCCTACCCCTTGCAAATGATTTAATCCCTCTGTACTTCCGGTGTTTCTTTGACTTCAAAGGGTATATTTGAAACTTTAAGAGCTATCATGTACATAATAAAGGCCTACTTATGCAGGTTGCCAATGTCTGAGAACGTTTAAGGCTGTAAATCTTGCTTAGAACCCTGCGATCCAAGATTGACATCGCTTGGAACTCAACTCTCCAAATTAGGTGCCTGGAACGTTAAGTCATCTCACAATAATCTCTTCAAGATTGCATTCACGGTAAATTCTTTGTAACTAAAAGGTATTGTCTGCCAAAAATTGTCGTGGCAAAGGACAAGTCTGCAACAACCAAATCAACCCAACAAGTTTTCTTCTCTTTAAGTAAAATCTCTCCGTTGCAATGTAGTCAGAGTAGTAATTCATTAGATAGCTATAAATATCTTATGGGTACTTACTAAAATCTTAAACGATAAACCTTGAAGACGCTTACAAAACCGTTCATCATAATGCCTCCTGCTAGAAGAACACAACAGTAACACAGTACAGTACAATTGGATAGATGTGAAATCCTTTCTACTTACTTTCATAATCGCTCATTGTGGCTTGAAAGTATCGGAAGACTTCGTAAAAACTTGTCCATTAAACCAGGGAAATCATCTCGAAAAGTCTACTCAATGTGCTGAGTTCAACCTGCGATTGAGAGACGATCACAGACGATGAGTGTTTTCCAAGTCACTACTGCAGCCTCGAGTGTTTTGTTGCTCTTTTGTCATATGAGACCTAATTGTGTTGCTATGGTGATTTGATTGTGTTAACACATTTTCAATCAACTTATTGTTCTTCAGTGCACAATGCATAACTCATAAGGTGCAGTTGTCATAACTAAAAGCCACGACTAGAAAAAGAGTCCATTTCCTACTACCCACAGAAAGTTCATAAAAATAGTATAGTTCAAAGCTTTCGTGGTAATTTTGCTGCAGTTGTAACCGCAGACTGTAAATTTCCTGTAGCAGTTAATAATACGACAAGGTTGAGGAGTATGGGCATAGCGAAAGAACTGGTGAAATTGTTCATGCTGTCACCTCACAATTAACGTAGACTTCTAAGGGATCCGTTTAGACAGCAGTCATGACTCAAAAGATTTTCATCGAAGCGAATTTTTGATAATGTAACATCCAAGAGCTATGTGAATGAAAATATAGTCTTTAGAGGCAGTCTGACGCACTTTCGTATGGCGTGGACACGAAATAGTGTTCCACCTAGAAAAAGTATCCTTGTCGAGAAGAGAGGATTTGAAATGTTAGTTTTGAAAAGAAAACTAGAGAAATAGAAAATATGTCACCACCGGGGATCGAACGCGTGCATCGTTGTCTTAATAAATGGGTTTTAATGTCCCGACCTAATGTGCACCCAAGATGTTGGCTTTGTATATATGTTCGTAACTTTAACGAAAAAGTGATATATGTTAAAGGTTTTCCTACGAATCAATGTAAAATAACTGGGCTTAATAGGCAGTAAAAATCAAGGCGTGGTCACAATAGTTTCAATAGCTACTTCAGGTAGTGTCCCTAATTTATACAAAAGTTACAAATTTCAAGAGAAACTGTGGTGGTTCATCTTCATTCCTGGCGTAGAACGTAGGAGACAACGTGTCCTAAGGTATAACCTCTGGTTTGCACTTGGACTGTAGCTGTCAAAGACCTTTAACAGCCGGCTCAGCAAAGCTCTTCAAATCATATAGGCCCACATCCTTCAAATCACGATGTCCTTTTCCTGTATGTAGTATGTGTAACGGTATCTCAGGCTTTCATTAGTGAAGGACACGGGCAAGAGGGATGTAACTTACCATCGAAGTGGGAAATGGCTGGAAACAGGTCGTCAGAAGTAAAGTCAATCTTTTAGAATTTGTATTAATGGAAATCAAACAAGGTTATTAAATGGCATTTTCTTTATCCTCGGTACAAATTTTAATCACAGTTTGTATTAGTCGATATAGAATGATGATACAAAGTCAGTGACAGCCCCTGGGTACCTATTTGACGAATGATTTGCTCGTAGCCATCTTGTGTAGGCCTACCAGTCTGAAGTAAAATTATATGTAATGTTGTATAAAAATTATTCTCTAGAATTTTAAAAAAATAATGTAAAAAGGATACGATGCTGTGGGTCATTAAAACGATATTTGTAAACGGTAAACCAAAAGGGGCTACAACCGTGACATGCTTTTAGGAAAGGAAACGGCATGATTTCCGTAATCTAGAAATTCTTAAAATTTGCGTATTTTCTCTCCTCTAAAATTGCAAATCTTAAAAGAGGTCTGAACGGCCGATCCAAGCTCAAGAGACACTGTCCTTCTAATTGCTAAAGTAAGCTAGGCATCAAAATACACCATTCAAGAATTGGAAGATGTTAAGGCAACTCGAGAAATGGATAGCGCAAGTCATTATCTCATAGCTAAATAAAGGAAAGTCCACGAGGTACGGGTACCGTACTTAAATTTTTTGGGAGTCATTGGAAGTTATGTTTTACCTATGTTTGCTCTCAGACTTGTTACCCTGCAGAAGTTTTCAAAGTTAAATCATTGTTTGGTTTCGTTATAGATCATACCCTCTTTCTTTTAGAATGTGGGTGGAGTAAGACTTCAGTTGTTACGGAAACAGGTAGGCCTACTCATCTATGATAGTAACTGTACCTGAACAAAGGTTGGCACACGTCAGAAGAAACAAAAGGACCGTATCATTATGCCTCTAATAAGGAACTGCTATTTGGATCTTCATTGATAGCATATTGCAATTTACGTCATAACGAAGTACCGTTGAATATGAATTGGAAATAATGTAAGCAATAATGGATCTACGTTTGAAAAGATGGACAGCCCTTTTGCACTTCTTAGTTCATCTGAAATTGTTCAAAGGCCTTTTTGTAATTACTATGACGATAGAGTGTAGCCATAGTCACAGAGAACAGACTGCATCAGGCCAGGGTTAGAAATTTGGAGACTATTCTAATTTTAGCGGGGATGGGATTGCATCTGCTTAGGAAAACCCTGCAGACATTGCAACTTGACGGGAGAATCGGGGGATGATGGTAAATATAGGGGTCCAAAGCCCCTACGTAAACTGTCGGGGTTACGGGCTGGGTCAGCGTCCTTCTCGAACGAGGATACGGATTTAAATTGAATATTTCCATGGACTTGTCATGAAATGCCTACAGTTGCCGGTTCTCATTTCTAGATAGGCGCGTAACGTGCGTCAAAAGAAGTTGCGGAAGCTTACCAACTCCGTGATCGAACCCACATGGTTGGTTTCCACTTCGAATGCAAGGGGATACACCCCATTGGTTACATAACATTAACGCACCAATTCCACGGGCTGTGACAACGGGTATTCATAGCCCCCCTTTTTGGCACAAAAATACGAAACAATACGTAAAACATTTTTGTGCTGCCAAAATTATATTGAAAAATTTGTGATCTCTTCTACTTTAACCTTATCCTGTCCATCATAGTGAGCTTCCATTTAGTTCAATCTTGCATCGTCTACCCCCTTTTTTAAGCATTCTGCAGCTTTCGGTTGCCCTAAACGCATCCTGCTGAACTTTTCACCCATCAGTATTCACAAAAGTGAGCCTGATAACGAGTAAAGTCACAAAAAGTTAATACGACTACTTGGGTGGAGGTTTACACAAAATGTATATTACCTGAGAAGTTTTTTGGGCGCCCTCTCTCTTAATTGTCACTTCAATATTATTCTTTTAGATGCAAGATGAAACACCTCTACGTACACACATCAATACCATTCAACATAGAATCGTTTCAGACTTTCGTATTTTTTCTAAACTGAAATCTTAGCTGAGTAAGGCACATTCGGCAACCTCATAGTGACGAATAAAATGATAGAAAGTTAATAAAAGATTTTAATGAGACGTCGAGTAAAGTCCTGCATAATTATTGATGGAAAGATCTCAATTTTGGGGTGATCACTGAAAGGTATTTCAAGACATTCAGCAAAGACAAGAAGGCTGGTTCAAACTGAGCCAACCATAAAGCATTTTCACGTTATTTCACTGAGACATTTTCATTTGAAAGATAAAAATAGACAATTTAGGGGACATAGCCCTGCAGCAATTTCTTAATCATCGAGGATAGCCTGCTAGTGAAGCTCACCTAAATAAACAATACAAAACGTAACAAGATAATCAATAACTGTGAAAGCATTCAAGGATGAAAGCATACAATGTGTAGCCCAGTACTTTAAATAATTGTGTGTATTTGCAGGCTTTTGACCTTAGTCTTTAGCGACACAAAGTAGTTATCATCGTCAAAACTGATAAAGTAATTACTCTCGAGTGACAAATAATCGTACCCCCCCACTTATATATTTTTTGAAATTAATACCCCCCGCACCTTATTAGGACCCCCCTGTTTATAAATTTCAAGAAATGACAGATTTTCCGAAATGTTTCCAGTACTCAAAAAGTAAATAATATCTGAAAACACTTGAATAACTTCCCATGCAACATTTGACCCTGAAACAATTGCTAATTAGTCAATTAGTACGATTTTTGTCCTCATGTATACCATCCTTATTTAAAACTTTCACGAAATTGAGACTGGACCTCAGACCGCCCGTTTATTAACTTTAGACCGTAATGATGACTCCCTCGTTTATTCAGACCCCCCAGTTTATTCGGCACTCCAGAGTATGAACCATACGGTATGACAATACTCCCTTTAATGGCCTAACTTGAATATCAAACATCAGTGGAAACGTAGAGACGAAATCGTCAATAGTGAACGTCAGCGTTTAGAACACAGTAAACCATTTTTCTGAGGGCAGGGCAAATGAAAGAAGCGAACAAGGGAAAGAGAAAAGAAAACGACAAGAAGAAGATGTTTAAAGAGTTCTAATGTCGATCTATGAATCTCCTCATATCACTAACACTACAATATTGTTCCAATGATACCTATCAACACTGACAATAGTGCATACCTTTAGCTTACTAGTGTTTTGCGGTTTGCTATAGCGCACAAATATGAAAACAAAGTCACTTGTAGAGGCAACGGTCTCTACCACCCTAAATCCCCATATACCCCTGACTTTGCTGTGCTTGTTCCGCTAGACATAACGTCATACATTTCATGTTTACCTATGCTTAAGTTCCTGCATCAACTGTAACGATCCGATGACTCTAATTTAACTTTGGGATATTAACTTTTCACTTACTACAATTTTTATACTCTCTGTAAATACCTAACTATGATAAGCTCGTCGAAAATTATATCAGGTTTTAATAATAAAATCCTATGATTTAAAACCTTAACCGAACCAACTGTACTACTTAAAACCATGTCTGAAGATAAAATGTATAAACACTAAACAGACGTTAAAATAGCCCTAAGTTAAAAATACTATATAAAAACATAAAAACTGAAATATATATATATATTGTAAATGGATTATGGAATAAAATGAGTAGATGAGTACTTCGATCCGATGTTTAATAGAACACTACTGGTTCCTGGTCTCTTGACGATTTTAAAGCATTTAAATTTGTGTCAGTTACCATTACCTTTATAACATACCTTATTATACAAAATTAACGAATGATGAAATTAACGCGTTTTTTTTATTCGCATTAATTTTATGCCAGGGATAATTTTGATATTTTTAAATTTAGTCACCCCATAATTTTTTTGTTCACTAATTTTAACAACGTTAATTTTCTGCGGAAATTCCACAATTTTAGTAATGTGGTACCTGAAGGCCCAAAATGCCGTTTAAGGGATTAAATTTTTTTGGCGCGTGGCAAATACATAATAATTGATATACTAAACATGGACTCACTGGATGATAGACGACTGAAAACACTGACTTTTGTGGTGATTTTCGTTTCGTTTCTTATTCTACATTCATCAACTAAACAATGTGATACATTTAGGCCTGATCAGCACAAATAGATTAATATTGAACCTTTAATCCTGTGCTCAAGTTTATACCTGAGGTGTATCAAACTACAAATGGACTAACTTTTTTATAAAAGACATTTTGTAAATATCTCGGGGATTTATTGATGAAAGCCAACTTTTCCACATCCCCTCCAAATTTAAAATTAAGCAAGCACTTACCAGTGTGAAGAGTAATTAGAATTCTTCTCTAAGAGGGACCCGTCAAAGAGTTTAAGTGGGGATCGTCATCCTTTTCGCGCCTATTTTAGAGCTACTTAATTTCATGACAGCGGTCCGAGGTGATGATTTTATGCACCTGGGTTAGTGGTGGGCACTTAAATTCTTGGACTGGTTCCTCTTAGAGGAGAATTCCAATTAATCGTAACGCTGGTAAGTGATTGCATTTCTCTTTCAACTTATTTACGCTTCATATTGCTAGTTCCAGGAGCAGGGACATAATGTGATTACAATATCAAGAGTTACCTGCTGAGCATGTAGGCTACAAGATGCTGTTCTTAATGGTGACTTCGCTTAGATATTGAAACTCTTATGGCCCCATATTGATATCTAGTCGAGGTTTTGCTGCTTCCGCTGCCAATCAACAAAATCCTTCATGTTTTCTGTGCATGTTGAATCTTTAGTTAGATTTCTCTCTTTTTAAATTTTCGTCCTCTCTCAAGTGTTTTTTTTTGCAATGGTACTCCCTTTCCGCTGTTAAGCCGATGTTGTTCGACTTTATGCATCGTGAAAGTTTAGAAGACTTCGACGAAACTCCTACAGCCGCATCCAGTGGAATAAAATAATCAGGCTTTTTCATTTTTTATTTGATTAGATTTCTCCATCTTGTACTATTGTACGTGAAGATTGACTGTATTTCACAGTCAAACGCTTTTACAGAGTGACTTTGTTTACAACTGATAACTCTGGCCTCGTTTTCATGCTCAAAAATGATTGCGTAATGTAATTCGGGAAGTGTCTATTGTAAAAACGCGCGAAAATAATAGAACCGAGGTAATCATTTTCTGCAAGGTCAGCATACAAGAAAATAGGGTTAGATGCGCAGACATTACTACGTCAGTAGTTTCTGTCTGCGCGCACGCTAGTCGGTGCTGAGACTGGTCGATGGGATTTGGTTAAAATTATAAGCAACTGCCGATGGCTCGATCTTAATGATTCAATCTTCTGTGTATATGTCTGCAAACGGGTCATAATGCACCATTCAGGTTTTTCTGAGAAAGACAGGAGTTCAATAGGGGCCAGATGTCTTCCGGGCTTGGTTGTTTTCAATACTTCCGGTACGAAGAACACTGCTTTTCTATCATCTGAATTCATACAATTTAAATTTAGATCTCAAATGGTTTGATCTCGCTGCCCTTTTAAGATACAAAGCAAAGTTACAAGGCAATGAGACAGCAGTTTCAAAGGGCAGTCGTGGACGCTTAGTAATATCAAAAAGTACTCAAGTACAATGTTTCCGTCCCTTGTGAACATCTATGTTGGTATGCTGGAGCGAATGTTGAAAATGCCCTTGATCAAGCGACGAACGATTCTTTGCTGTCCGAATGTAATGGCGTCAGCACATCGAATGACTGTTGAAAGTGTTGATCTGGCTGTGTTTACGGACAAATACCCAACATCACTAAGAAAATAGGTTGTACGAAAGTAAATTCCCGTCTCTACAGATGCATGTAAGGGATTGTCATGTTTGTATATACAAAGCTCGAGAAATTTGTGGATGTGAGGCTTGTACCGGCTTGTGGTTCCCGACCTCCATGACCTTGTAATAATGGCAATTTCTTGTTTCGAAATTCTTCGAACTGTTCCCTGACAAGTGGCAGACTACCGAATTCAACTTGTTCCATAAGGAATGGATCGCTTCTGGGCCAGATAAGGTCAGTAGGTAAGTTTCCTCCGGTGCAAAATAATCTGTATGGCAGTGATAAGTTGCAGTAGAAGGGAATTATTTTTTGCAAAGTTTGACCCATAACTGAGAAGGGAAAGCGTAAATATTTAGCTAGGACCAGTCTGCTGTGAAAGCATCTATCAATTTTGCGCCTGGATCGGGTTTATATGAAAAATATACATCACATTGATGATTCAATCGACTAGCAAACACGTAAACTGTGGGCTGTACATTGAAATAGGTAAGCAGTGATGTGACTGTTCGTAATTTTTGCCCATTCCTATATTTCTTTTGCTACTTTATGACAGGCCAGAGAATGCGAGATACCTCATTTATTTATGCAAGAATTGTGTTATCAGTAAATACTTTTATGTGCCGGTTTTTACGTTTTGTAAATATCTGTAGCCCCAATAAAACAGCTTTCAGCTTTAAAAGATTTATGTGTGCCTGCCTCTTATTCCTCAGCCCGAGCCCTCCAGTTGATTTTGTATTATAGGATGCGCCCCATCCTAATGTGGAGGAATCAGGGTATAAGACATCTGTTATCTGGGGGTAAATTGTTTTCTTGTAAGCTTGATGTAAGTTCTATTCCCACCAGAGTATCTCAAAAATCGACTCGTCAGAGGTGGAGGCTTATCCATGAAAATTACCCCGGTTAATCTTAAGGGCTGCAGTTGTATCTCCCTCAAGAAATCGGTATTACAGGGGTCCATACTTATACTCTATGAATTTAGAAACCAGTGTTCCTACAAAGCTTGCCAACTCCCGAGTAACGGGAGACCGATTATGCATTAGCTCGGTGCATTTGCTGATCAAGCTATGCTAAACTGTATGATCATAGCACGCACGTCAATTGTAAGAAAACCCTAGAAAGTTAATGACTTGTGAAGGGATAAAACTACTTTAAGCATTAAGCATAGTTGTGACCAAATGTGATAAGATCATCTAAATAAATACCATCGCGCTGTCGCAGAAATGATAATGCAGGCTTTGTTAGTTTTTGTAAATTTTCGTGGGCCTGGGGAAAGGCCATTTGGGAGAGCAATGAATTTAAATAGTGATCCATCGAAGCAGCATTTCAAATGTTTGGTATAATCAGGTAAAATTTTGACAGAATAGTAGGCATAAAAGTTGTCATGAAGCAATTTGGGGTTACCATGGTTAAAATGGGCCTTATCGTTTTCCATCTTGAAGTGAACATACTCAACTGACTTATTAGGTTGTTTTAAGTTGAGGATAAGTCGGTGAGAGCTGGCGGGCTTACTTCTCAAGAAAATAGGGGAGATAAAATCGTCCTCGTGAGGCATTGCCTGTGTAATAACACCTTTGTCTAGGAGTAATGATATCTCGGGCCTGGCAATGGCTAACTCTTTTTTGGTCATTGCAACATATTTTGCATTTGCCTTTGGAGGTAAGCTATTTGAAGCAAATGTCATTCCTCAGACGGTTTCGAGAGCACTTCGGGGTCGCTAGTTAATTTCTGCCAATTGATCAGATAATTAGAAATTCTTTCCCCCTCTTTGAAATTGTGGGTTTCACGACGTAAATGCTCCTTAAGTAGGGGCAAGAAAGACTTACATTACTTACATTGTCCAGGCATGCAGTATTTCTGGTTCTTCTTGTAAGGTTGAGAACGTTTCCCCGTGAAGCTTTTCTGACGAACTCTTGTGACCGCTTGCGTAGCTCTGATTTTTTTTCGACGTTTATTGGTTTTCGTAGCGCATCACTTGAATCTCTTATCAGCTCGCTTGTGATAAGGATGAATGTTTTTATTTTTAGAAATTGCTTCATTTAGCTTTGGCACCTTAATAGCTCCACAATTTTGTGGGATTTTAAGCCTTTCCTGGAGGCTTTTAATAAGGGTTACCTTACCTGACTCATGGCGCCAATACTTCATGATCACCTCGGCCAAGCGACAGGAGATTGGTTTTCCCATTACTTGAGGCCCGCCCCTCTCCTCATCTATCTGGCAAAGGATATCACTACTGACATGAAGAGGAGGATCATCAAGTTGTAAGTTATTGCAGGCTGATGAATTCTGTTTTGACGGATTACACTGGTCAACACGATTTTTGATGTCAAAAACCAAGATATGTTTTTTAGCTAATTTGATGGTGCTGATTCCGAAAATGACCTTAGTTTTTTATTTGTAGGTACCATTTTTTCTGTACCGGAAGTGCTCATTTTTGGTAAAAAGATAGTTTTATGGTCTTGGCTGATTGCATATTTTAATTTATAAGGGTCATAGAAACCCATCAAGGTTTAGGCAGGTACAACAATTTATTGCCAACCACTTAAAATGTATACTTTTTGTAAGAAAAAAGAGATAAACTTGTTTTTGAGTTAATAAAATGAAAATAGGAGTACCAAATTATTCCAAGTTTTTGCCCAAATTCAATTTGCCTAATAAAATGTATCGATCATTATGATACACTTCAATAAACCTGATAGTTAAGATGACATTGTAAATAGGAAACACTAGAATCTTCTGTTTGGTATTAAACAATTTTGTTTTCGACCCAGCATCCACAAATACGATCCTGATGAATGGACATTGTTTAGTTAAAAACGTAGTTTATGGTGTGTTTCACTCCATAATACCAACTATAGCGCTAATACCTATACGTGATTTAACAACACTGAAAGAGGATATGATAATATTCAAACAGGTTATGGGAAAAATCGACTGTAAAAAGCATGAATGGATCGAGTTTGTAGATTTGAAAATGGTAAATTTCCTGCTTGGTCAAGAAAGTAGTTAGACAAAATGTGTTTTTTATGAGTGACAGCAGACGTAAAAAGGAGCACTTGAAAAGGAAGGAATGGCTTCCCCGAGATCTTAAGGTCGGTCAAAGAATGTTATTAGTGCTGTGATACTTCTTAAAGAAGCAAAAAATCATATTGCCTCCCTTGCATATCAAATTGGGATTAATGAAACAGTTTGTAGATTCGCTCTGCAAAGTAAGCAAATGTTCTTGTATGTTTGTAAATCCTTTCCAGGACTTAGCACCGACTGGGGTATAGAGCGATATTTGATCTGTTGGTTGTTCGTTATTCTGTTGCCTCAACATTACGTTGGTCATAGCTTCTATACCGTCGCTTAGTTTTGAAAAGGTAATCTCAATTCGATTGAGTCCCTGTAGCATACGTTGGCTAACATTGTCACGTCCATCGTTAACCTCGACAGGAACAATAGGAGTTTCAATATTTGTAGAACCCATTCTAGTTTACGTTAACAGACTTGCAGAACAATAAATTTATCAAAAAGGTACTTATCTTATGCGGATTTGAAGAGGGAAAATCTTTGTCTCAAAACAGGCCAAAAAAGATTGACCAAGAAGCGCGAAAAGGATACCGAATCCCCACGTAAACGAGAGGACTGGGACCGAATTGGAGAAGAACTATCATACAGAACACCAATGGTTATGGTAGAAAGTAGAAGTACAACTTATCCACATTTGGAGGCGTCCAGATCATGTCTGTCACTGTCAGAAACTGTCTAATGTAAACCAGTGCCTGGTAGATAGATATGTACGTAATGCAGAATTGATCAGCAATATGTCCAACTGCAGATTTGTGTTGCGATAAAGAAAGCAAACCTTTGCAATAATATTCCTCATACATTTCAGAAGCAACGAAAAGGTAGACGAAGTGCCTTTGAATTCCGTAATAATTCTCACTTCATAACACGTAATTTCCGTGATGACCGTCATCAATATTTGGTGTCAATCTTTGACTATTCTTTACTACTATTAAACTTAATAACTTTTGCTTAGGCTCTATATCTGAATTAACTGCAACGACCAAAAAGACTCTCCTAGCATGTCAGCTTCATTTGAAAGTACCTCAGACAATTTCAAATTTTACACTGTGCATAACGGCTCGACAATGCAACTGCAAACAAAATGAAAAATCGTTCCTGGGATTTAGAGTCCGCCTTCCCATAAGTTTTCGTGCCAGCTGTTTTCAGCATTCTTCAAACTCTTTATGGAAGCTTTGTAGTTAAGGTGGCAGTCCTGCCCTTTCTGTACAATAATCTACTCAGAAACGCTAATGTTAGTAACGTAATTTTGACATAGGAACGATACAAAGCACTGGCTAAACGCTTTTTCGCTCTGCTTAAAAATTCCTGCTTTATGACAATGATACTAATTTGCCAAGATAAAAACGGCAACTTTAGTTCCCTCCCCTAGAATTTCTTTTACAACCTATAATTGTTCAATTCTGTCTTCCCTACTGAAAACTCTCTCGATGATACATTACATAGTTTACCTTTTCTACTATCGTGTTGCATTTACTTGAATGAAACTCATTAGCCTCTTGGCACGGTGCAAAATTGTAGCTCCTGCCCTGCCCAGATAACGTGTCTAGTTTCCCAGTACATACCCATTGCACGTGATGCAGTAACCTTCAATATACTGAAATGTTTAAACGATATATGTATATATACAACCTTTCTAGGAGTAACATTTTCTTCCTTTCCAGTTGCATTTTCTTTGCACATTTCATCATTCCATATCAGGTCGGAATATCCATGTACCAAAAACAGTGTGAAGAACCATATGTTAAAGCACAAAAATACCGCACAAGGAGACAGCCCCCTGTTATGTCAAAGTTCATTTGTTCCTTTGATGCAACTGGTATATTTTGTATGAAAAGTTAGGATTGAACACCAATCTCTTGCAACGCCAGGCAGTATCACTTGCACTTTACCCATAAATTTATTGATGTCCCATGAACACCCCCCTCAAATCACACAGTTTATCCACAGTCTCTCAACGAACGGGTGGAGAAACTTCACACCTAGAAAAATAGAAGAATCCTTTTGATTTCCAACATCGATGTTGAGACGTACCGTCATGTGTCCCTTAGGGTGCACATAGAATGGCGATCTTTGTAGGAAACAGTGACAGTCATTTCTATCTCCAATTTTGATGAAGTGGACGATGCTTATATTAACCTTCTCTTGTAGTCCTTATCACTAAAGCTGAAGCTTTTGTAAGACTTCCAAATTGGTCACTTGCTGATACTCTCCACTTCAATTTTCTTCCCGTTAATTGTAACGATGTAACGAAACTACCTTAATGCATAAAAATTAACCTTGAACATTAATTAACGGTTTTGGAATTTCAAAACGTTAATTAAACCCACGTAAATTAGATTCTGACTTTAATTTACGAAACGTTAATTTCAACTTAGCGCTAATTTTTGAAACGTTGATTTGCGCCAAAATTTAAAAAAATATGTCCCCCTGTAAAATTTTCCTTGGTGGCAATATGTTGAAGTATTAAAAAGGAAACTTTGATTATTTTGCAGCATCTATAGATTTTGTTCATAAATTTGAGCTTCTTTGTTTTACAAGGATACCGCCATAGCAAAGCATTGTGTGACTCGCTATTGACAGGATTGGAGGTATATGAAATTTTAAGGGAAATGACAGCTAGGGATAAAAGTTGAACTGTGCGAGTTTGAACCTTTTCCTTTCAAATTTGCAGACGACTATCACGAGAGAAAGTACAGTGAAAACGGGCACCTGATAAAACCACCGTGCGTTAGATCAAAACCTATGATCTCCCACTTGATGGTCCTATTTTTGTATTCACCTTTTAAACTTTTCTAAGTGAATGTTCGGTAACGGTTCCCTTTAAGCCACTTTTAGGTAAGCATTACATAAATTTTACGGAAAGAGAACACTGCGGCAAAAGATATTTTCTTATAGTATTTGATTTTAGTCATTCATTAACACATGCATTAATCAATGGTGGCACTATGATAGTTTGATCGTTGGAAAAATGTTAATTAATGTCACTGGAACATTAAATTGCTCATAAAACGTTAATTACATGCAATTCTGTCCTTGCGGCCAGCTTCCTTTTAAGGGCAGCTTTGAAATGCGGGCGCAAAATCAAATTCCCAGCAAAAAATTGTAGTAAACTCTGCATTTAACGGGCAGCATTGAATTGAGAACTACGGGCAGTGACATTCTCGCCGGACTAGAAGTGTCATCAACATGACGCAACGACCGATGGACCCGTGTATCGCACCCTTGTTAGAGTGACTGCAATGAATCGGCAATCGGCAATTGGCGTATAACTTGTAAAGCTGGTTTTCCCCAGATACAGGCTTAATCACCCCTCTATAAAATAGCAGGTACAGCTTTATTGCCTGGTAAGGGGTTTTCAGGAATAGAGTTGATGCTGTTTTGAGTCAAATACGTATCAGGGCTCCAAGAATAAGCGCACTATGGTACGCTAAGATGAAGCTACCGTACGTAAAGGTCAGTTACAAGTACGTTAAATCACGGTAAGTTACCTTGTCGGAAACATCAGTACATTCCCACGAAAGAAACCTTTTAAAATACGCACTTCGCTTGGAAAAGTACGTTTTGTCACCCTGCGTATCTCGTACAGAGCTCAAGTACTTGTGCAAATTGTGAAAAATTCGCACGATGACTACCACAGCACTTCTTCAAATATTAAGACGTATTCTATGATACATACGTGGAGAAACTTAAGTAGGAAGAAAATAATTAATTTGAGATTCGATGTTTTTGGATTTGAAAGCTGTCCGCATGTGCGCATGTTTTTGTATTCCACATAAAACATCGTATAATGTTTCAAAGCAATACTTTGAGTCCTGCAGCTCTTCGAAAAGGTAGAAGAAATAGGCTACTTCTCTCTTCAAAAATATAGTATAGCTCAAACATAGGATTGAGAAAAGAGGATAACCTTTCTCCAGCGTAAAATTTTGCAATTGCAACCTTCCTCAATACTCCTCTCACGTAGAAATAGAAAATTGTATAGTTGCCTAAAGGGATTCCGAGTGAGGGTGCCCATATAGGGCAAATATCTATTTCTCAAATAGATTTCCTGTAGAAAAAGGAGGTCCGGAGCTTCCTTTGGTCGTCATTTTTAACCTTTTTTCTTATTCACACCCCTCTAAAAGAACAATTCTCGCGTTCCTTTCCAGAATTAGGAGAAAAACCGAAAAGTGATCTTGTGTTTAAAAACGCAAAATCGTTGTGTCTCAAGAATTGTTGCGTACACATCTGACGTCTAAATTGTGCATTAAGAGTGACTGTCTTCATCGTTTTCGTCACCCTAATATCCAGCCAAATTGCCGGCTCTGGGTCCAGTATCCTTCTTGTCCACAAAACACGATTGTGGACATTCTTCTCCTTTCCATATCCTTACTTTGTAGGTTCATCGCATGTCTTCTCTATTGCTTTCCTCACCAAGCTTCCATCTTCCACCTTTCACTCGCCGGACATGAGCGAACTACCTGAGTCTTTCATTTTGTACAGTGACTGACACCTTTGCCACACGCGTCTTATGTCGTCATTTCTCTCCTTCTCACTTCTTTAATACATTTTAGCGTTCTCATCTCTGTGGTCTCCAATAGGCAATCTTCTTTCTGACGATGATCTATATTTCAGAGCAGAACGTCAGAGCAGGTCTCGCAATAGCCTTCTAGATTTTAAGTTAGGTTACTTCCATATCACACAAATATGCATTCTACCAGAGAATCTCTAACAAGTGTTTGTACAGTATTCTCTTGTTCCCTTCTAATTTAAGGTAATAGATGTTTATGGCATCCTCACAACAGGTGTAAGTGCAACCGCCCTGGAACTTTCGGAAGCGCACACCTGCTAATATTTGCTAGATAGTCAATGTAACAATAGACCTAAAACTGACTTGGTTGTGTACTTCATCAGAATTTTTAGCCCACTTTGCCTCTTATATTACATTTTATATCAGTTCGATATATTTTTAGTGTGTGAACTATGTAACAAGGCGCGCCAAGTACCGAAATGAAATTTTTGCTTGCTAAATTTTCCTCAATTGTTCCTGTTGTTAACGTTAGGTATAGGTATTCATGAACTTCCTCCGACGCTCAGCCTGCATATTATTGTAACGCGGCTTCATACGTCTAGTGGTACGTCGAGTCTGCATAATATAATCAAAGTTATAACCCTTTTATGCCGTTCACGCAAGGTATAGTCCCGCGATTAAGTATTCTGATTCAACCCTTTTCTTAAGATTCCCGGCCACACCTCAAATAGTTCCTTTTGTCCAATGCAAGGAAGTATGACAAAGGTCTGCTTTGTGCTTATGAAAATATGAAGTTCATGTTTGATTTTTTCATCTTTATTATTAGAAAATACCTGAACCATAATTTTAAAACAGTGATATAGTTTAAAAAATTAGAATATGTGGCAGCGCAATCATTTTAACGTCTAAAGGCTAGATACGAGTTACTAAGAGCTTAATGGAACCTTATCACATGCTTCATGCGTTTCCTGATGCTGCATTTTTGCTCCGTTATCTATCAACTCCTTGCGAATCCCTGCTGTATTTAACCAAAGGAATATGTAGTATACAAAATCGAATTTTGTATACAGTTTCATTTTCTTCCCCTGATTCGGAAAGTGAGTATTCATGTAAGAAAACGAAACTATCAATCGTTCATAGACTAATTATGTGAAGGAAAGGTTCATAGGCTGATGGAGATGGAATGGAAAGAGTAGATTGTTTTCTGTATTTTCTAATACCGATAGGATTCAGGAGGGCATTTGTATGTAAGGAAATATAAAACAGGACCTTCTACAAAAGTTTTCGCGACGTTAATTTTAAAGGCCCTTTCGTGTTATTAAATCTTTTTGTTATAGTTAATTGATACCTTTAGCTATTGGTTTGGTGTACAAATATTTCGGTGTTAATCATTTTAAGAACTTATCATCTTCTTTTGTTTTAATTGTGTCAAGGCCCAGTGGCTGAAGCAGCGGCAGCACCACAGGCAGCCGGTGATGGACGGGCAGACCTCATGGCTGCCATTCGAAGCGCAGGAGGAGCCGGCAAAGTAAAACTCAAAAGTGCCAAGGATAGAAAGGTCGAGAGAAAGAAAGAAAAGGAAAAGAGTAACATTTCCTCTGGTGGAGATTTTATGTCCGATTTATTTTCAAAGATACAAATGCGTCGGAAGGGGATTTCGGGAGCAAAAGGGGAGAAAGCTGCTAGCGGTGGTGGGCCTGATGATTCAGTATCTGCATTAGACAGAATATCCTCCATGATTCCAGCACCCAAGGCTGCCAGAGCGGAATCGGTTGACAGTGCGGACTGGGAATAAATTGTTGAATTGTCTTATCACAACAATTTGGGGGTAATTATAGATTAATTGCGCTACGTATGTAAAAGATTTTTATTATAATCTGTTGTAGCTTGGTCTTGGTCGTTAGCCAACCAAATATCCATGTCAATTCCTTGTTGTAATAATATCGCTTGAAGTTAGGGAAGTAAAGTTTTCTTTTTATATAACTCCCAAGCTTTTCACCACAAGCATTGCATAGTTCGTTTTTTCATGTTAATTGCATAACCAACAAGAACGTTCAAAACCAAATACCTTGCCAAACATGTGGGACCTCATATATTTGCCATGAAGGGAAAGAGTTACGGAAATGACTTCAGAGCTGATCTTTGCGAGCGCGAAAGCTCTCCAATGGTCGAAACTGGCTTTAGTGCCAACATCAGTCAAAACTGATGTTTCACAGCCGGACTGTGTTTGGAAGCGTAGGGTTAAGATCATAGTTACTGGGAAAGAATGATATGTGGATCCACGATAACGTAGCAATTTACAAAACTCTGCACACCGGTATTGTAAGAGATAGCGTTTATGATGAAAACGTTTAGAATAGTCCTAGCCTGAAGGGTATCCAATGCGGTTCTCAAAGCATCCTCCGACATCGACAAGCCTGAGAATTATGTTCCATTTTGCTGATATTCTTTTATTGAAATTATCATGACTTAAGTCTTCCGTTGATCTTCGAATGAGTCTTCGAATGAGATCTTCGAATGAGTCTAATAAAAAGTATTGTTTCAGGCATTTAATTTGAAGTAAGGGATAGGATGAGCGAGAGTTACGAACGATTCTCTTCGTATAGTTGTGGGCAGGTACACATTCTATTCGGGGTTAAGTGAGACTGGTCTTTTTAGCGTCGAAATTACTCCTCTTCCATCTCCATTTTCACAGACCCTCACTTTAAGTGCCATTGTGTATTGTTATTGGCTGGCATATTATGTAACAAGGTATTAAACTGCGTGCGTTCTTTTTGAGTAGTAAATTATGTGAAAAAGTCACTCGAAGGCAATCAAAAATTTTCCTGCAACAATAATAGATAAATGGAGAATGAGAATTTAAGGCATGACAAATTGGTCCTACTACTGTTACATGACCATTTATTTGGCGAAAATGTCTCACGACTATATCGACCACACGTCTTGCTCTTCTAAACATCGGATTAAACTTAGAATATCAATGCTTGCATAGGAGTAATTATCAATTACTAATGTAAATGACGAAGATTGTCGTAATTGGAGCTGTCACCATTGTAGATTTGACTACTGAATCATCATTTTTCACTGGGGCGTCATGAAAATCAAAGATCCTCTTAGAAATGCGGTAAGATAGCTGTATTCTCTCAACAGACAGTAAGCAGACAAAATCATTTCAGTAGGTAATTAATTGTACAAACAAACCCTAATATATATAGATACAATACATCACGTTACTTTGTGAATATTTCTATACAATAACGTTGCAAGGAGTCATCAGTGTGAAAGTGATTCAGTACGAAACAACCTCACCTCAATTCAAAGTCTGGTGACGAAACCATCACTCAGTGTCTGTGAAGGGCAATTATCTTAGTTTCAAACTGTGATTTAACGGTCGTACCGAGTGAAATTTGATATTTTTCATAATTAACTAGATGAATGGTTGGCCTCGATACCCACAATGAAGCAGAGAGTAACATTACAGCCAAACCGTCTTTGTTTGAACATGTAAAACAAGAGATGTCATAGAGACTCCAATGTAAGACCTTAGCCACATTTCTATTAGAAAATGACTCTTCTTTGAATATCACAAGACAGAAAACAAAGAAAACAAAAGCATCAGTTCGTACTGCGGGCGAATTAGCTCCCTCCCGTTCCTACATGAAACCCTCAAAATTTGTTTACATTTTTGTTTTGTAGTGGGATAAATCATAGAATGATCACGCTCAATGGTTTCCTTCTTGACAAATGGCGTTCCTCTTTTAAGCACATTCATGCTGTCACATTTATCGAATTCCTACAAGGAAATCCGTTTTGTCTCGATAGTGGGCAAATTGAAAATCAAAAAACCGATCAAATCGTAGTCCTTAATTCGAATATTTAGGAAAATAAGCTGTAAGAGTCTATTAACGACCCGTGATGTTTGAGAACAAATTTAAACAAGCCGACAGTTGTTATCACTAGCCATATGTTGCAGTAGCGAATTTCTAATAGGCTGTGTTCCTAAAGAGGGATTTTACTGCTATTTGGTTCAAGTAAACATCGATATGGTAAGAAATGAAGGTCGAGATAGGTGGAGATCTTAGAAATAGATCTGGCAGCTAAAATATCTGCCTGCTATAGAAAAGTGTCGTATGTCCTACCTCACAGGACAAAAATTAATCAAACGCCCTTCGTTACAGACAATAGTAAGAGAAACTAGGGTTTATTAATGTAACACTTGCAAACCGAATCTGTTTTGATAATATCGGTTAGCTTTATTGTCTTCTTTTCTTCCTTATCTTTTTGCGGTCTTAGTTACAGCAGAGTTTCCATTGCAGATGTAAAATGGTAGCAACTGGTTTCCCACCCTCCGAATGTTGTTATGCTTCCCGTTATCTCTTAACGTTTTCTTATGCTAGTATTCTTTTTTTCAATTTAATTGCTGTATACCTGGTCGTTCTTTGCTTTGTCATTGGAACCTCACCGTAAATACTAGAGAGAAAATTTATCATTGAAATGGTAATAAATTTCGAGATTGTCAGATTACTAGGAGGTAGCAATGTCATACCACTACTATCAAGGATTCTCTGTAAATTTGATTCTAACTAGGGATTGGCTAGTCCGTTAATTTGGTTGGTGTTAAAATGTTCAATAACAAAAATTACAATGTAGATATGGACTACGAGAGAGGATCGCAAAGGAAAACCCATGCAATCAATATTGTCGGGTGTTGAAATCGGCGATCAATTGCTCGATCTGCCGCTAGGTTTTGGCCACATCAAACATAAATATCTGGAATTTTATTAATCAGCCAGATGATGTCAGATCGAGACTCGTTTTGCTTTATTCATTATCACTTGGTAACTACCTTGTTCTACATAGGGATGTGGGTGCTATTGTGTTCGACTGCGCTGCATCTTAATGTGTTCTTGCAATCCAATTCCTTTCTTGCCAAAAAGTAGTCTTTGAAGTGGTACCCGTTTCAGCCATTTCATCAATAAGTAACCAGGTGCTTATGGATAGAAAGAACAAACCAGGTTTCCCTTGGAAGCATGTTTCATCTTTTAACAAACAGGGTTTGAAACGAAAATGTTAATTTTATAATTGTTTCAGTCCTACGGCTAGTTGCTAGCTAGATACCATTAGTGAGACACTGGGTCTGGTCATGCATGGTGTGACAAATTTGAAAGACTTGCATCGTGGGACAACATCATCAACCTATCGTACAATGCAGAAGTGCGCTATCAATTTAATGTCCAGGCCCCAGACTGTATCAAGGTTAGACCCGGCAGACTATAATTCCCCCCTTCTTAGAAATGTGAAATACATTAAACAGGAAGTTGCCTCATTGCACCTTTCATGTTAGGATATGCTGACATCATACTTCTGTCAACCGTGAAATTTAGGTATAACGGAACAATCGCAATTCCTGCAAGAGACAAAGAGAACTTAATTTACATTGAGGATCTTAAACTTCATACAAAAAGTGGAATCAATGATAAATTATCTTCATTTTCCTTTCTCTTAAACCGGTTTCTTTTCTTGACCAAGGGCCATATTTTAATCTTTCACAGAAGGTTTAACAATTAATTGAACTGTAAAAACTTCCAGGTTTATATTTTAGACAAATTAGACTTGATTTTAAGTTCTCGTTACATCTGGAGCTCTTTTTAATCTTTCCCTTGAGTGTTTTTCTTAGATCGTGTAGTCTATATTTCGGATAAAGACTGAAAGATGACAGGCAGACGCTCATAGTGGTCTTCCTTTATATGACTGGTGATCAATTGTCATGAAAATAGAGCTGCACAAATAATACGGTGGAATTTTTTAATTCTTCATGTTTTCAAGCTGTCGATGTGTCCTTCCTTCACCATCAGATATACCACTGAAACTTTCAAAGTAAAGATTTCAAGTTTCGCTATAGACAACATTAACAAATAACATTAGACGTATTGAGTAAGAGAGAGGGGGGAGGGGGATTGAGATTTTTCTTATTCTAGAATAAAAGTTGATTCAAGACAAAGTAATACATGAATTAAAGAAAGGTCTTACTTTAAACAAACCGAGAGGAAAAATTCAGAGGTACAGAATAAGCAATAGTAGTAAGTAAAATATGAAGAAAAACTGAAAATTGCCAGTTATAAAGCGTTTCCCGTTGAAGACAAAATTTGCAAAGATAAGAGTCAATGTTGAACTAATGTATGATCTGACCCTCATGATTTGAAGTTTGTTATTTTGAATTCCTATTCAGCTAGCATTGATCGGTTGACAAAGAATGCCACTACTGCCTCACGTCAAAGGAGCAGTTTGTCT
Source organism: Alatinidae sp. Z8VKAUB7J3 (assembly GCA_010016025.2). Lineage (NCBI taxonomy): Eukaryota > Metazoa > Cnidaria > Cubozoa > Carybdeida > Alatinidae > Alatinidae sp. Z8VKAUB7J3. The sequence continues at coordinate 42,705,414 of JAAAKM020006971.1, forward strand.
AGTGATAGCAGTACCAGGCTGGTAAGGTACTCAATATATGTGGTTTTTTGTAAGGTTTTACCCCTATATACTCTATTTATTCGTTGAGACATAATAGTAGAAATGAAAAGTAGAATGTCAGGAACATTACCACTGCGATTCAAACCTACTGCCTCACGTCAAAGGAGCGGTTTGTCTAGTGATAGCAGTACCAGGCTGGTAAGGTACTCAATATATGTGTTTTTTGTAAGGTTTCACCCCTATATACTCTATTTATTCGATGAGACATGATAGTAGCAATGAAAAGTGGAAATGTCAGGAACATCACCACTGCGATTCAAACATTTAATCTTTTATTGGATTAACAGGCTAACCTTGATACTGAAATAGCAGAAGTGTCAATTCAGGAAGATTTAAGAAAAGGGTGTAAATTTCTTTGGTGAGAAAAAGTTTTTAACTTGATGACAAGCGACACAAAAAAAGAAGCGTTTGCGCGGATGAATCCTTAGGATTTGCTCTTACTTAATCAAAAGATTATGAAACATAATTATTGTCATTTAGTCAGTTTATTAGTGGTACAAAGCAAGAATATTGGACGAAATTAACATAATATTTTAACTTAACATGCGGTAAAGGAAACAGTATTTTACTGCATATGTTAGGAGCAGTATCCTAGTACCACAGGTTCTCTGAATAAAACTCGTTTCTTCGGGTTTGATGTTGCATATCCATCAAACGATGGAGTTATAGTGTTTGTTTGAGACTTTTTTAAAATTTTTTGAAAGAACACTAGAGGAATAGAAAATGTGTCACCATAGCGAATTTTCTATTTCTCTAGTGTTCTTTTCAAAAAACTAACATTGTCAGTCCTCTCTTCTCGATGATACTTTTTTTAGCCTTTGAATTGAATATTGCACGAAATAGCGAAAACATATTGTACTGAAAAGCTTTTTTCGTCTGACACTCCTCAGAGTACTAACCTCAGAATGACCGAAATGGAATGTTTGAAAGAGTATAACCCAACTGTATTTTGAAGGAGCCAATCAGAAATTGGACTGCCTGAATGGGTTGTGTTTTTTGGACCAATCCAACGAAATGAGACACGAAAGTAAGAGAGAGTGTGCAAATGATGGGAAGAATTGCAAAGCTAGATGGAGTATGATTTTGTAACTACAACGTATGCTTGTTTATTGTTGCTGTTATTTAGTGATATGAAAAGAGGAGGCCCGTAGGAAGCTTTATTATGGGGGGAGGGGGAGGGAGATTGAGTAAGTTGCTTGTATATAGTGGTTACCGAATGACAAGACATTTTGTAGAAAAGCATGTCCCAAGTGGCCGAAAGTGGCCCTGAAAGTTGTTTTCGTAATAGTGCCGAAGCAACAAAAGCATAAAACGTGGTGCTAACCTTTCTGTCCAGCGGTTGTGTTTGTGTGACTTTTGATTTATTTTGCCTCTTATTTGAATGTGTGACGGATGGAATTTTCAAAACAATATTTTGAATGGCTTTTTTCCAATGAAATGGTTTGCTATCGCAATTTAGTCCTGTTCATCATATCCTTCGTTGTGGATGAGTAGCAGAAGTAAAAGATTCAACCGATTATTGAACACCTTAGGCAGGTATTAACTTTCTTATTGCAAAGGAAGATTACTCACTTACTGCATTTATTGTTGGCATAGCACGTAATATCTCGACTGCTTCATTCAGCATCAGAATTCTAGAATGGTCCATTTCTTGGAACAACAAGGGAACATCGGCTATAGCAGAATTTGTACGTCAAAACCAGCACTTAATGCGGCATCAAAGACAGCTATACTTTTAATTGTGGAATGTTAAGATTGCCCCCATAAATTTGAAGCATATTATCAAGATCCTAATCGTAAGGTGTCCAAGTGAGGGACTTGAAATGACTGTCTGTAACGATGTGTACCTTTTTTCGTCCTGTTGGTTAAGCCTCCTTTCGATACAGCTAAATTATAAGGTCAATAATAACTTAATACGTCATTAAAGCTGTAGTCTTCAGAAAATCACATTTTTCGCATGTGAGGTATTGCGCTTCTGGTTCAGATTCCATGTAAGTTGTCAGGGATGAGACTTAGTGGCTAATTATGAATTAATCATGAAAGTTATAAATTTAATGTGACGCTCTTTCAACTCACAGTATTTAATTACTGAATGTTTAAAAATTCCTTTATAAATTCGAAACCATGAAAGCTCTTTTTACATAAGATTAGGATATTTCTTCAAGATAACAAAAGTTAGAATTGTTTCTAATGACTTTCAGGAATTTGTGATGACACTGGCCGACTGGTAAAAATTGACTATTAGCAAACATATTATCCCCGGCGGTGACATATTTTCTATTTCTCTAGTGCTCTTTTCAAAACAGATTTTTGTTTTGCAAATCATTAGGGGGTACGTGTCCCCTGGACACCCCAGTTCCTACGGCCCTGATGAATATTATGAAATGATTTAATAGTGAATGAACTCTCGGCCTTTTGAATAATTTAATTTCAATAAAACGTATTTTCTTATTTCTCGTTGGTGCCAATAGTAAAAGAGAACAATAGCTGTGTGATACAGACATCCTATAACAGCTCATAATAAAATTGTCTACTTTATACCAAGAAGCAAAGTTGTGACCTTTCTTTAGAAAGCTTTCTGTCCTATGGTAATGGAAAGATGATAATGCCGCCCCCAAAAATATTTAAGCATGATTGCAAATGTGCATAAAAAGAGAAAAGACCCCCGTATACAAGCAAAGGCAAGAATGGGATAATGACTCGCATGGTTTTGCACGTGACACACGCTTAAAACGTCACCTCACTGAAAAATTGTTGACACTCATTAGATACTTGGTTGCTATTTTTCGTTTGTTCTTTACCTTCAGAATAGCTTTTAATCATGAATACATTTTACTTTATGAAGGCCATCAAAAAGCCGTTCATATGACCATTTTCTCCCTCAAAGAGGCCAAGATAGAATGTTCACATTAAGCTTGAAAAAGGGCATTGAAAGACAAACAAGAAAGTTCACCGTCAGTAATAGTCAAACACTACAGTGTAGATCTTATAATTTCTTGATCTGGTAAAACAACGGAATCAATTTAGAGCTTTGTATATGCTCCAGCATTTCATTTACATTCAAAGATTAAACCGCTTCTTTGTAATTTGGCTTGTAGCAGATTGTATCACGCACCTACAACATCAGTAAGGATAACTGAGAGAATGCAATTATGTTTAAATTGTTTTCGGCTTCCATTATAATGAGAAAAGCTCTTCAGGCACCAGACTTCAATTTCGTGTATTCTCGGCATTGGCTCTACTGTAAAAACCACGAAACATGTTGAAAGAAGCTCTGAAAGCAACGTATCATAACAACAGTTGAGCAACAGAGGACATTGCTGCCTTTTGGTTCATTTGTGAATTACTTGCTGAAAGCAAGCATACTCGGTAGGTTATGGGCTCACATCTGATCAGCTGCTGCGACGAGGATACTTTTCGTCTGACGTTATTTAATTGATCATATGGGTTGCAGGTGCTTTATGCACAAAACGTATAGCAGATTCCATCTCAATATTTACACAGTTTTCTTTGAAACACTGTACTCAACATCATGTCACAGCTTTCACAATCTATCACTATTGCATTATGATGTCATGCTTTATGATTGAGCTGTGACCTTTGTAGCGCACGTATGTGATGAGTCGTATGCTATGGATTATTGGACATTTAACATATATAAATTCCATACAATTATTGTGTACTGGGCACTTTTGTTCATGAGCTATGGGCCTTAAGAACTCTGAAAACTAAGGGCAAACCTTTGAGCCAGTCAGCATTACAAACTCTCCCTGCAGTAACGTTTAAATAAATAAAAATTGCTGTCTCGGCCTTGCATTGCACCAGAGCTAAGGTATTCTCCATTTGCCTAAAAGTAAATTGAGCTGATAGTAAGATTCAGGTCTGATAGTAATTTTCTTTAGATGAAAAATGTTAACTAAAAGTTTTCACTCAAGAACTCATCCAATCCTTGCCCAGCACAAGTCGCGTAAGTGAAACATGAGAGAAAATAACATGATGACTTTTCGGTGTATTCTACAACCATCCTCAAATCAATTAATTATACTTTATAAACACGCTAGGTTAAGACCGCAACAAAAACAATAGGATACATCAACAACTGACAAGAGACATACTAAAAGAGGGAGATTTGTTTATATTACATTAATAGGTATCTTAAGACAAAAGAAGACGTTCCTTGAGCAGGAATTCGAATTCTGAAGGAGCTAAGGCTGCCTTTGGTTTCACTTTTCTTGCCCGTAGTTTCGCTGTTCATTTCACAAAGATCAGCCTCACAAACCTAAGATAGTGCATCCACAATGACCAAGTATTACAATGGTACCCAATTTCTTGCAAGAGACGCAACTAGTTAAATTACGAGTAGGTTTTGATACTAAAAATTTTCTTTGGGTTAGATTTTGCATTTAGAACCTTAGTGGAGTTACAGAAATACGTCTCAACGGAATAACTTGATCAACTGCTTCGGTCTATTTGTGATGAACATTATACTGTGCAGGCTACTGTGTGGTATGTTGAAAGTCGTCAGCTATCTACAATCAGATCCACTACCGTATCGTTTTTTGGAGGAACCTCTTTGCACTTTGGGGTCTCCTTCCTACACTTCTTTCCCAAAGTGTTGATGCCACTCCGTCAAGAGGTGTCATTAAAGTAAAAGGTGCTAATTGCTCTTTTTCAAGGTCGCTCATGTCTTATCTTTTTCAGCAAAAAATCAGTATGATTTTTCTGTGGTTTTTCTGCTGTTTGCTCATTGTGTATGAGTTGTGTTAACTCTATGCTTAAGTCCTCTGCTCAAAACACAAGCACGAGACATTTTCTGTAGGATTAAATGTTATAAAATTACAACTTTTTGAAACTGTACAATGAGCAATTTTCATCGCATGTTTTAGAGTTAAATATGTATATCTTAAGACTGCTGTCCCGCACCAATGTAGTTAGAAAAAATGTTGATTTTTTTCGAAACTTTATGGACCTGAAACCTTTTTTTCTGATTTACACATTATTAGTCTCACATATACAAGATAAGCTCTCATGTTGATCTCTCATTCTCATCTGCCATTTGACATTTTTATTACTTTAATACAGTTACACAATTTTTCTAGCATCTCCTTTTCATGACTGCAACATTTTGGTAATTAAGGGCGGTTATTTTGATATTATCAGAACTGTTATTTCTCATAACCTTTGACTTCTTGTTCAACAAATGTTTTAAATCATTGGATTTTGTACCCTCACTGGTTGCAATAAATATTTCTCTTTAACTTGCAAAATGCGGAGTAGTCTCTTTATTTTGTTATTTTGATTAATAAGGATTTCAAATACATTACTTACAGTAGAGTATTTTCATATATCCCTATCTTTTAAGTATAGTTGAACTTTCTCCAATGGTCCTCTACAGTTTACCTGCCTTACCTCTGACTATCTCCATTAATTACATGATTTAAAGACCTTTACAAATTATTCTCTCTCTATCCATGAGTTATATTTTACCTCAAAGACTTATGAGAGATATGAATCGTTGCAAAGGTTGTTTATGTTTTTTAAAAAACGATAGATAGGGGATCATTAATACATTCAAATTAAGGAGATTCTTTTTGAAAATTTTAAATTTACTTTCTTAACAATTAGGAAAATACAGAGTGCAGTTTATCATAATTTTCTAATGTACATATCTATTTTTAAATTGACAAAAAGATCGGATAAGACACGCTCACTTCACCTACGCCTCTGGTTGTTTTCATTACCTTTTTAAATTCTATTTTTTCTATTAGAGGTTTTATATCCTGACAACTCACGTATCAACTGCATTTTCGCCTGCCAACACACACAAAAGTAGATATAAAATCCTTCCTGTCTGACAAACCCAAATACTAATGGCAAAATATTTCCAGAGGAAGCGATTCCTTCTTTGAACAAGTTGTTAGCTACTTAACTACTTTGCTTGCACGACTTAAATCTTTCAAAGAATATTGTCGTCAATTTAGCGATGAGAAGGCACTTTAATCTAACAATTTAAAAGCCAGTACTGCTTCCCTTTCCTCGACGCCTGGAAACATTTTAATGCTTCCTAGATTAGTGTTTACTGTTTAAGTAAAAACTTGGATTTCCTTTTTTGATCCATCGGAAGTTTTTCCTCAAATTCAGGTCACAGTGCTCCTCCAGATGACCTTGTAAAACAACACAGCTGAATTATTCTAAACCTTCATTATATATAATGCCATAAAAGATTCCGTTTCACAGAAGAGTCGTCGTTTTGCTATTAGCTGATCCTAGTACGTCTCTAAGCAATCGGAAAGTAATAGATTTCACATTTTATCTCATTAGTCTGTGAATTTCTCAATACTATTTCAATTTGATAAAGCTATTTTACTGTTCTACTGTTAACAAAGTCTAATTAGACATGTCTGTTTTACATCTGTAGTCACGGACGCTTTCGAATCCCGAGGACAATAACTGAGTACAACTGATCAGCAACCAGTATGTAGATGAAGAGCTTTGGTGATTAACTGGTGGTCATACAGACAGCGTTCATCATCAAGGCTACTAATTAGGAACCGAACTCTAAACTTTATTGTCATTACGACTGCGTAGTCATTGCTTTTACTAATCAATGTTGTAAACATTGCAATTCAAGACATGCAACTGTTGGTTAGAAAATGATCACGTTTTATATTTGGCAACCCAATGTTTTGTTATCATCTGAGCGTAGAGTCGGTCTTAGAAATGTTTTCTGTTGAATTTAACAACAAACCCTCAGAGAAATTTAATAATCCTGAACTAAACTTATTTTTCGTCAGCATCACCGACCGATATAATTGATTTTTGTTTAGAGCCTGACAGATATATGATCCGAAATAGCTGACAATTTTCAAATTGCACCGATAAATATTCTTTTTATCCCCCTAAAATTTTGTCGAGGAGAAGAAAAGTGTAAGAGTACTGGCAGATGGAACCAAATTATAAGAATTCATAATCTTGATAGAAAGCATCTGTCAAAAGCTACTAAAATCAAAGTTTGGTATTCAAGTAAAAGTGCTCAACTTCGTTGTGTCATGACCGCTATACGAAGAATATGATTAAAGTCATTTCCCTGAATTTTGCAGTGAATTTCATTAGTAAGTACTAATGATCATTGTCGACAGTCATTGTTATTAACAATGTAGATTTAGAAAGGAGGAAAGTGCCCACACTACACTAAAACCCACGGGATTTAAACTCTCAAATCCTTAAGCACGCCTTCAATTATCCGCTTAAAAGTCAAACCAACAACCCTAAAGTTACAATTCAGTTACAATGCAGGTTAATGCATCTCCCAACCTTGTAACCTATTTGCTGTAAGAAGGACACAGAAGTCTACAGGGATAAGGAAAGCTATAAGGACAAATACAAACTAGAAAAACATTTCCCAAGGTAATCTTAGGTTAAGTTAATCTCTTCATCATCTGCACGCTACTCAGGTCTTTTCAACTTTGCCTGACACATGCATCATTTCCAGTCTTACCTTGTTCGAATAAGAAATAACTACTGGAACAACATTTTTGTTAGGATGTAGTGTCAAATATAGTACTATTTATAAGCAATAAAAATTTTCTCAAACCCCTGTGATACTGTGCTCATGAAAACGGTAAAGCAAGAACGGCGAGGCTAAAAGATTAGTAGAAAGAACGTCACATACACTTTGACGTTTGTGTGTACATTTCATTATTGTAGTGCGCATATCAAAGGCCCGACGATTCTCAATAGGTGGCGAGCTGGTCTAAGATCACTAAAATCCTGTGCATGCATTAATATCAATGATTGCAGTAGGATTGTGTGCATACATCAACTTATGTGCATGCAATAAGGCCATGTGCATACACTAAGCTTAAGTATATATGGAAATGTCGTGTGCATGGATTTCGGCCATGTGCACGAATCAATATTATTAGCATGAATTAGGATTAGGTGCATGCATTCTCGTTAAATGTACGCAATGGTCCTGTAATAGGTTTATGTGCATGCATTAAAAGTATTTCATGCATTAACTTCGTATGCATGCAATACCTCACTTGCATTTGCTATGATCATTTAATGACAAAGTCAAGACAGTGGTAGATATGGTTTGCTTGCTCTGCTTCTTTGCAATCACAAAACTAACAGGACTGATAAATTCACTGCTAGCAGGAATATCAGATGTTTCATTTCTCAGTCACCTTCTTCGTTATTCTCTTTTCTCTCATCTTTATGCTCACCTCATTGTTGCTAGTCCTTTTGGTCACGCAGTCGCTGCTCATGTTTTAAATAAATATTCGGCATTTGCCTTTTTTTCATTACCATTTGCTTCAGTTCAAGCCCATTTTTCTATAATTCATACCTGACGTTCTATTAATTCTGGTACTCTATGTTGATTTTGTCTTACCATTTCTTGCTTTCCATTTAATAGGCTTTACTACATACAACCTTTCATCACTATCCACAGAGCACACTTGTCAAAGTTAACTACAAGTTCACATCCCCCAAAACAGATTCACTCCTATCAATTTATTTCTTTCGCTATTGCATGCTTAGGATGCAGAGAAAGAAATTTATGTAAAGACAATTGCATTTGATAAATTCGGTATTAGGCAGTCTATCTGGATTGTAATTATTGTCTTATAATATAAAGCAAGTCTCCTGTAATGAGCTTTATCTCGTTTGCTACAACACAATCCAAAATTGACCAGCACCAACTTAGTTTGTCGTGTTCTGTTCTGCCGACCAACAGAACGATCTTGATTGCTGGTAACATTATTGACGTAGCTTAAAGCACAGATCAATTGTTGATAGTTTTAAAGCTTCCAGGGTGTTAATTAAGTATAGAATGAACATTCGGCAACACCAACCAAAAAACCTTTTCATGTTGTTTGCGGGAGGAATAAAATCCCTGGCAAGTAAACATTCGTTGATTTCAATCTGGTGTGAGACTGAATTCACAACACTTAACTCCCAATACAGCTAATCCGCTAATTGTGGCAAAAGGAGTACCCAAAGATATTCAAGTGGCTCTTTAAGGCTCAAGACGATGTCTTAAAACAACAAACCAGATCATCTCGTTAATTAACGTCAACATATCCTGGTAAACTGTACCTTGAGCCGTAAGTTTATTTACTGCACGTCTATATGAAAAGATGGGATGGGCTCCCATGCATTGCTGCAGACACGCCTCCAGAAGGAAAAGGAAGATCCAAGAATGCTGTTGAAGATTAGAGATACTCATGTCTAAGATGACTTTGATTATCTTTGCTACAAATGATATCATATTCGACTCCTGAATCGTATGTTATTTCATCATCTTGCAAACAAATAACAAGTTGATCAAGCAAAGAGGACCAACACGCTTCTGGACACGTAGGAAAAGATAATTAATTTTATTAATATATGAGTACTTGAATATAATATTCATCCCCAATAGGCAGGTCAGGGTATTCTTTCTAAGCAATGGCGGGTTTCTGAACACATCAATACGACGTTTTAAATCAGCGAAGGCCTTCAGAATTCTTAAGCCTTGCTCCATATACAAAGTATAAATCTGTTGCAAAGGAAAATCCAAATCAGTATTCTACAGCAAAACAAGAATGAAATCTATATGCGAAATAGCATGATGAGAACTTTTTAAAGACTGCATTTACTACGAGCACAATTTTGGTTTGGTCCCTGCCACTCACACGAACTTGTAAAGAAAGGTAAGGCAATGTGAAGTGTCTGGAGGGGGCTAACAGATAGAGACTATAATGTGCAAAAATTTAGAGACCTACATTGCATAGTTAAATTCACCGAAAGGTTAAACAAGAGCAGGAAGAGTTGCATGACAAGGAAGGCGATAAACATGACGATAAAGAAGACAAGACAAGCCATAAAATAAAACAATAGAAGAGTAGGAAGTTAATGATAGGAAGCGAACAGCAGGAAGTGAACGGTAGAAGTGAACGGTAGGAAGTGAATGGTAGGGAGTAAACTGTAGGTAGTGAACGGTAGGACATGAATGGCAGGAAGAGAAAGGTAGGAAGTGAACAGTTGGAAGTGAATGGTAGGAGGTGGATGGTAGGGAGTGAGCGTTAGGAAGTGAATGGTAGGAGGTGAATGGTGGGGAGTGAATGGTAGAAAGTGAACAGTAGGAAATTAATGGTAAGAAGTGAACAGTAGGAAATGAATGGTAGGAAGTGAACAGTAGGTAATGAATGGTAGGAAAAGAGCCACAGGAAGTGAACAGTAGGAAGTGAACGGTGAGAAGAACATGGTCACAAGTGAATGGTAGGAAGTGAACGGTAGGAAGTGAATGGTAGGAAGTGAACGGTAGGAAGTGAATGGTAGGAAGTGAACACTGGGAAGTGAACGGTAGGAAGTGAACACTAAGAAGAAAACGGTAGGAAGTGAATGGTAGGAAATCAGGAAAGCCAGTTAAATACTGTTATGAATGTGAAGGGCCCATAGATCACGAACAAGGACTGAGACAGAAATTGAGACAAAGACTAATGTACAAAACGAGAGAAATAACTAAAACTGCAAAAAATAGAGACAATCATAGTAGAGGTGTATGAAACACAAGAGTAATGCTATCAAGGCTGAGGAATAGAACAAACTGCAAAAGGTGAATACACGAACAAGACAGAAAGAAGACAGAAAGCAGAAAAGACGAGAAAGAAATAACGAAGGAAAAATGAACAGAGAAAAAATGAGGAACATAAAAAGTGAGCTCACAATTTGTTTGAAATGATGTAAAATTGCAGAAGGCAGAGTGGCATGAATGGATAACAAACGATAGAAAAGACCCGAAGAATGTATGATAACTGCAGGAATATCAGAAGAGCGGGAGAAACGAAGGTAAAAGAAAAGAAAAGTACAACGAAAGGATAAAAGATAGTGAACAAAAACAAGCCAGAAGTCGGAAAACAAAAAAAATTAATAAATAATAACCGACCAGGAATCGACAAGAACATGGCACGCTTCATACGAACAACAATGCAAAGGAGGCAACATATAAGAATCCGCTAAGAAATATGGTTAGTTAGAATTACGAATAAACAGAGAATAAACTTAGAAAAAACAAGGACAAAAGTACATAACAAGAAGAGTAGTTAATAGTCTCAGACTAAGACATGAAATAGTAAATGAAACAAACAAATAATGAACGTGTACCCATTCATCACTATGCATAAACAATGAAACTTTCACATATAAGAACGACCAAATATGGCAAACTAAACTACGAGCACATTACGTCCATAACCAATGCTTAACATACACCAATACGAAATTCAGGTAGGATAGGAATGCTTGTTGAATGACAGTTTTGGATTTCTAATAGCAGTCCAAACACCACATCAGGGGCTTGCTGGGCATTGTTTGAGCTTACAACTTCCTGTGAACAGTTCCATGTTTTATCTGGTTTCAAGCATCATAACTGTGCTTGTCAAACTCTGTGATTGATCTTGGTCGAGAAAGCAGGTTAACACTCCCTCAACATGTACCAGGCCGCCACAGTTTGTAGCATTTGGAACAATCAATATTCAAGTGCTCTGTTAACTTTCTGAATTGAAAACAACAGGATGTAAAAATGAAACAAGATAAGGAAATGTAGTAGTCATACTTCAAAATGGTTGCAGGTGGGGTGTGACATCATATAATAAATTAACATATCTAACATCCTAGTTCAAAGTTAGGGTTGTTGCCCACAGGAACAGTGAGGGATAATGGGTTTCAATATGATACAGAAGTAACACAGGAATTGTTCATATAACTTTACTACTAGTTTTCATACACAAAAAGGGGTAAAGGGTCGGCATATTTGACAGCATGACACATAAATTGCATAATAACTAAAAAATTAAGGTATAATTTCACTAACAAATTTTATAAAGAGAAGGGGAAACTGGTCACGGAAGTAAATCGAAACAAAATCAACACAACAAATGTTTCTACTAGTATTACTCTACTAACAGGTTTTCTACAGGGAAAGAGATAATGAGTGGGGAAATGCGACGAAACGACCGCATTGTAACTCGTCAATGAGATATGCAACAAAATAATGTATATCAATTGCATCATAACACAAAAACAAAGACAATACAAATACAAATTCTTCAACAAGGTACAAGTTATCTAGCAGGTTTCATACAGGGAAAAGGAAGATGGGTCGGGATATGCACAAACTTAACATTGAAACTGTTCAACAGAGACACAAGTTAACTAGCAGGTTTCATTCAGGAAAGAGGAAAATGGGTCAGGATATGCAACAAAATTACAGAACTCAATTGCACCATGACTCAAAGACAATACAAATGAATTCTTCAACAAGGTAAAAGTTAGCTAGCAGGTTTCATACAAGGAAAAGGAAGATGGGTCGGGATATGAATCATTACTAACATATCAATTGCATAGTAATTCAACGGTGACAAAAATGAATATGAAATGCTATACAATTGGCAAAACAATACAATTTTTCAGCTAGTGCATTTTAATAGAAGGTTTAATAGGCAAAATGGATAAAAGGACATGAATATGCAGAGAAACTACAGCACAGCAATTGCATAATAAATTAACAATTAGAAAAAATCAAAGATAGAATGCATACGTTTGACATGAGAATACAATGACAGGAGTTGTTTAACAAGATGTAACTTAACCATGCAAAAAAAAACTAACAAATGTATCAAAAGCAATAACAAGTAAAAGCAATTGGCAGGAAGATGGATATGTTTCGCCAAAAAATACAATTGGGAGGTATTCATTAATGAGATATCTCATACCAAGCAGGCTTCATAAAGGAAAAGAGATAATAGTTTGGCAAATGTAACTGGTCAAAAAACTGTTAATGGCAAAATAAATACGTGATCAAGAACAATCGAGGCAATACTGCACATTACCCTATTAATGTTAATGCCAATGGAAGGAATATTTTAACATTGCAATAGGTTCCATGCAGGGACATAGATAATGATAGCTTAATAACAGAACCAGGCAACAGAACCAGACAATAGAACAACACAAAAAAACTGACCACAGAACAAGACAACAGAGCAAGACAATAGAACAAGACAACAGAACAAGACAACAGAACAACAAAAAGCAATAAGCTGTACTCATGTAATGGCTGTATCTGTACCTAGATACTAACTTACTTAGTAACCATGAGATGAGCCTATCTCCCATCCATGTAACTAGTTCTGTTGCCACAACTCCACCTACTTCCTGTCTTAGAACATCCACATATCTGAGTCTTGGTCTAGCTCTGGTATTGTGTCCATGGTTTGGCTGCAGTACAAGTTGTGAGCATTCAATTCTCCATGCTGGTAGCAATGTCAAGATAACTGTATGCTGCTCGTGCAATCTTGTCTCCCAACTGAAGAAGCTTGCCACACAATTGTGGGTTATCTGTACAAGGTCACCACTTCATATGAAGTGCCTTCCTTAGGAAACATGTGTGTGCAGCTTGGGGAGCATTCTGTCTTCAGTGATGCCACATCAGTGTGATACTGCATCTGTGTGATACAGAAATCATAGAAGGAAATTATTTAGTAGTGGACAGTTTTCTAATTATGGGGGTGGAGGAAAGCTCATTTTGACTTTCCTTGTAAGGGTGGGTATACCCAAACATTATCAAATTAGGGGGAACATCTCCATAATAAGGCATTAAATACTGTTAGTGAAACCTGTTCCTCTTCTGGTATACTTGCATGGATTTATAATCTTCTTAATTTTAAAGTATCATCATTGAGAAGAGAGGATTTGAACATTCCATTCTGAAAAAAAACTACTTATATCATGCATCAAATATTCATAATGTCAGAAGGTCACTGAGTGGATCATGGGTCCCATCCCCCGTGGTGAGATAATTTACTATTTAGCGACTTTTCAATACTTACTTTTCAAATCCTCTCTTCTTGATGGTACTTTCTGACTTACAATGGGCAGAGAGAGACAGGCTGGCTAGCAGTCCTTCTTTGGTCAAGTCACATGGTGCAAAGAGGCTGGCTTCCAATTCCGAAAGCCAGATGTTGATATCCACAGGTGGGTACTGGGAGCTAATGTGGAACCAAGAGAAATAGAGAATGCTAACATTGGCCACCTAGCTAAGTCCGTAGGGCACATGCCACAAAGGCATGTGTCATGGCTTTGATCCTCGGTGGTGACATTTTTCTATTTCTATTTTCTTAGTGACTTTCCAATATCAATTTTTCAAGAAATATTTCTGGATGTCCCAGCAATACTATTCTACAACAAGATATCACTTTATTAGCAGGTTTTATGCAGGGGCAGCAGTATTGGTTGGGATATGTAGAAATTGTTACGCCCTTCACATTAACAGTAAGCCTAAACCAACAATAAGAAGAATTTACCAAAAATACAAATAGATAGATATCCTGATGATGTTAATTTTAATTAGAGGGCTTCATACGGATCAGGGAAATAGTTTTCACTTTTGGAGCAGGATATTTGCTTGGGACACTCAAAAACTGCTATAGAACAATAAATGACAATGAGTAGCAATCCAATTAAAGAGTCTGGGAGCATGCTTGTTTGTTTAAGCCTGACCTAAAGTTTTCTGCATAAAACTTGTTGCTAAGAAAGTCCAAATAACTTTCTTTGCTCCAATTATCCATATATGGTAAGTGAATGTTATTTTATTAGTAGAACTCAAAACAAAGTATAAAGTAGTAATGGTAAAAGCTGTTGATTGGTAATTGCAACTACAAAACTTGAGACATTTGCAGGTATTATGGCCAGTCTCTTTAAGTCTGCTTCACCAAAATCACTACTTTGAGCAAGGGAAGCTATCATGCTTCTTACGAGAATTGGTAAGACATGCTTCTTATGAGCATTGGTAAGACATTGGTAAGGGAAGATCAATCTTCTTGTCACAAAACGTTGCTTCAAACACAGGTTATTCCTTAAAAAACCCTGTTTTGGAGTTTTAGAGTAAGATTTGGAAAAATGTATGCATTTATATCAAAATTGCATAGTTGTTTAGTTAGATTTAGATTTATGTGGGTTCTTTCTCATCCTTCATGTGCAATTCTTATTTTCTACGACGTTGCTTCTTATCGTTTTTGAGAATGGACGTCTCACGCTTGGAACTTCAACAGATTATACAGTACTATTGCAAGATATTTGATATGTCCTCAACTTGCATTAAAATGGTGAGCAGGGGTGGAAGAGGGTGATATCAGCCACTAGCCTAAGGTGATGATGGTTAGTAGCTATATTTATAGAGTATTTAATGTTCTGTCTGATCGCACTAACACACACCACTCTGAACGTGTGTTATGTCATGTTATCTTCTGTAGGAGCGATAGCTATTGGGTATGAGCATTAGCAAATATCTTCTGTCTGAAGGAATCTGTCACATGAACTTGAAATAGCCTGACTCTTTGTGCATTCTTTTAAAAGAGGGAACTAGCAGGGTGATGTTGTGTCATTCTTAAACCAATAAAAATATGACTAAAGACCTAAATGAGCAAAAAAATGATTTAAAAGGAATATGTTAATTCTTGTTGGCAGCTTGGTCAGGCTGATATAAAAGTTAACCTTCTTAAAAGTTTCTTCTAACACCTTCATAGCAGCCACAGCTTCATAGCAAAGAAATTGTTCTTAGCCAAAATAAATGTAATGTTGGTAATTAAAAATGATAATTTATGTTGATCATTACTTCAACAGATATTTGTTTGCAGTAATCTTTTTAGATATCTAATCCTGTTAAATTTCAATTCTTTTACAAATTAAAGAAGATCTGTAAATCATTAATGATGGTGACAATGACAATGATGACAGTGATGATGATTATGATATGATGATGATGATGACGATGATGACGATGATGATGATGATGATGAAATTTTATGCTATGTATTGTCTTTTGGCAGAGGTTAGGATGGTACACACTTACATGGGGCTTTTATAGGAGCACAAGCACCTTAAGGTCAGATGTTCTTCCTGATGTTACCAATGGCCCTTCAGAGCATAAAACACTTACCCTATGGAATAGAAGGCAAGTGAAATCAACTGGACCACGGCAGCTTTCTTACAGCATTATATATAGCTGGAATTACAGTTCACAAAGATATGCTTTAAAAGTTTTGTGTTTTAAGGCTATAAGCAAGTTTTTATATATTGGGTGTAGTTAGTTGGGGTATATACCGAGTAGTTCACAGGGTGGCACATAATGTTCTCATTACATTTTACTGTTGAAGGAAGGAGTACTGTAAGTGAAAGTGTCAGCTCTAAGGGTGAATAAAAGGTTTTGAAGTTGCTTTTTTAATTATAATATCACATTCAGAAATAAGTGTTACATCAGAGGGTTTTAACACTTGGCTTTGTTACTGATGGCAGATACCATAAAGCTCTGAATTAATACTCCTTCCTTTCAATGCTCTCACTGAATGAACACTGCTCTAAATTCAGGATAAATAGATGACCCCTAAAAAAAATACCCTTTAAAAAGGACAATAAAAACAAAATCATATCATATAGATTACAGCTTTTGTTAAATTTTGGTAAATTGTAAATTTGTAAATTTCAAGTCATGGAAATTTAATGATAATTTGTTTACAGTAAGGAAGCCTTCCCTGAAAATTGTCTGTAACAAAATTATTTAATAATTTATGAAATTATTTAATAAATGCTCCCTTCATTTTACAAAACTTAGTTTAATGCTCAGGATCTTTAAATGAATCACTAACATAGCAAATCATTAGAACATAGGTAGATAATATATAACAAAGTGAAAGGGAGTTTACTTACTTAAATGTTATTAGAGGATTCAAAACAAAAAATAGTATTAAAGAATTGGCAAAATCATAAGTTTGCATCCTCGAATCTATCCTAAGTAATGGCTACTTAACATTTTTGCCAAAATCAACAGGAAATATAGCTGAATTTCTGGTAACTTGCAGTTACAATTATATCATTAAGCTGAATGACAATAGAAAATATGCATTTCTGAGTAGTTGTTAATCTATATTTTCCATTGTTGCTATTGTTAAAAGGGGTTGGTTTACTAAATTTTGAACTAGCACCATTGAGCAGCGAGGGTTTAAAATGCTGACTAAGAAAAGACACGAAAGAAAAAGAAAATAAGACACCATCTGGGCATGAACCCTTGATCCATGCTATTTGGGTGTATGCTCTACCAGAATATATTGGTCAAAACTTTATGGATAGGGGTCTTGTAAATATAAGGTCCATTCTTACGATAACTGTTTACAGGTCACCCCTATCATGTGGCAGATTCATACAGAGATGTAAACATTTTCCTAGTGTGCAACTGCTAACATGTTTGGCATACATTCTGGTCCACACAGTCCAATGTCAAAAAATAGAGGTCAAATTCATGGCGGAAGCCACTTGCCTGCAATGGTTGAGAAATATATAATAAATTCATACATAGTACCAGTACCTCTTAATGCCCATAAAAACCCATAAATTTACATGAAAAGTTCATGGCAATTGTATTACTTGCTCAAAAGTTGTGCTTGAAAATACACCTCGGGATCCATTTGATCCACTTGTCAGTATTATGAGGGTCAACCCCCACGTTCACCAATTACCATACCAAATTCAAACAAATGAAGCAAAACAATGGTTCGAAGTATTGAAAAGACAATAGAGAAATAGAAATATGTCACTGCCTGGGATAGAACACATGACCCATGCTAAATGTCAGTAAACATTCAAATTTTAAGCTGTAATATATGTATGATCATGCATGTAAAAAAGGATAATTGGCAGGAAATGTAACCTGCAGATATAGGCTCTCATTTTCATACTCTTACTTCCAGCTGCCTCAACAATGTCATCAGTGTGTCATTTGACCAAAATGTGGAGGAAAAGAATTCATTTTCTTGTAGACGAAAGACCAATCAGTGTTTCCATCAGGTTCCGGAAATTCCCTCCCAGAAAACTCCCTCCCGAAAACTCCCATTGGATTATTCCCTCCCGGACAATTCCCACCTAGGAAAACTCCCTCCCGGAAACTGCCACCCACACGATTTGCTTCAGAATATTACAAGTGTGTGTTGTTATGATATTAGCAAGTGTGGAAGTCATGTGGTTGTCTAGAAGCTGTATTCTAGACATAAAAGTATATAATTTATTCAATCAGTTTGTAATAAACAGTTGATTTCCAAAGCACACGTGGGCGAACGAATGAAAAGTAGTTCTAGGTATTTTGATAAATGATTTACCGATGCTAACAATTTGCAGCATCTTGGATAGAGACAACTCCAATAAAAGCATGCATGATTCAAATAATAATATGCGAGCGAAAGTGAGTTTCATCTAGTGATACACTATGGCACTCAAATATTAGAAACAGAAGGGTGGAACTACTTTTAAATGCATGTCATATTCCCACACTGAAAGAAGCTAGTTGAGTCACTGACTATCTACACGCAGCCATGGAAATTCGATGTTTATTCCAAAATTTAGTAAATAATTCATTCGTGCCAATCACTATTTAAGACTTCTCTTGCCATAAATAGCGCTGTTTTGTATCGTTTCCCGTGGAAACGACTGGTCCATATGGGTTCTGGATGTTAAAGAAAGTTGTGCAAAAAAACCTCTAATCGCAGAAACCCTTCAATCTGCTGGGGACTTTCAAGTTCTAAATATATCAGAAGATGTAGATCATGAGCCGGGTCACCAAGCAGTTTTCTTCAGCAATTCTCATTCAAGATAAAACAGGCACGAAATTTATTTTCAAGGTTTTTTTAACTCTCTTGGCCGTAGTAATGTCCACTTCTGGCCAGGGGTCAAGCACGGTCCGGGGCGGCAAAGAAAATAATTCTCAAATTTTTTCTTCTCCTTATGTCCTATTTGCAAACGGGAAATTACTCTTCTGCCATTTGACCGACCGAACTGACAAACAAATTGGAAATATAAAGCAAGGATGAATCATTACAACATTTGCCAAAATCAATATTTCTGAAGAAAATTTCATGACGACAAGAAATCTGAGGATTTTCTGGGGATGTCAAGAAATTGTACGGTGGGGCATTTTGGGGCAAAAATCAGCTTTGGAGGGGAAATGCCCCCCTTGACCCTCCATAGCTCCGTGCCTGCCAGGAGTGTAGTAGTAAAATCATAGGAAAAGTAACGCAAAATTTGAAATTGAAAACGGTGTTGTGATACATACTTTCATTAAGAATATCGACTGTTTCGTTACCCTTTGATATAGGCCTTCCGTATCCCATGTATCTTTGCGTAATGTTCAACTGCAATTTAAATTATATACAAAAATAATAATTTTTGGTTTGAACTTAAATTAAAGCTTTTTAAAGATGGTATACTTTTATTACGTTAAAACATTATCGAATATCTAGCAAGCTTAAGGTCGTCCCTTTGAGTATACGTGGCACAACACTGTTCCCAAAACCATTTTAAAAGCATAGTGGCGTCATGACACGTTGCTCCACCTTCTCCCCACTACACATCCGTTCCTGCCAAATCTGTCTCAATTTCTGTTATTTTCTTGAGAGTCGTCCTTGGATGGGCTACTAAACGAGGTTCCGTTGGGAATACTAAAAGACCTATCCGGCAAGGTCACCATGGTGGCAAACGTGGGATGCTAGAGCTACTCGTTGAAACTTTCTGATTGAGATCATACTTGGAAGTTTCCCTAGACGATACGCTATTACAAAGGGAATTCATGAGCCTCACCCAAGACCCAAAGTAAGAACACATTCTTACGCTTTCTCCCGGTAGGTATCTCTTGACAGTAGGAAAACAATCTTGTCTCGACATACCTGACAATCAAGAACGACATTCTTTAACAATTTTCGTCACGTCTTCGTCGATATTTTTTCT
>JAAAKM020006971.1:42725388-42739096 GCA_010016025.2 Alatinidae sp. Z8VKAUB7J3
TCTTGTCTCGACATACCTGACAATCAAGAACGACATTCTTTAACAATTTTCGTCACGTCTTCGTCGATATTTTTTCTGCTTTTTTCTGAAACTACTTGATTGTTCTCTGTAGACCTTGAAGTAAACATGTTATAGGGATTTGTTGGATATAGCAGGCAGGGCGGTTTATAAGCTTTTCTATTACTGCAAGGTCAAATGAGCTGCGAAGTTAACTCAGAAACATCGAGGTGACTGTTTTTCGTCACACGACCCACAACGTCTGAATCATTGAATGAACGTCTTAAAACACCATAGACGCATATTTATCGTGCTTGTCCTCTAAGCCCTATAACATTTAACCCATCAATTAAGTAAATTTGTGTTTTTCCCTCTAACTATAATAAATGCAGAAATTTTGTCGAATTGGGGGGTTTATGTTCGCAGTTAGCCTTAAAATTTCCAATCCTTTTTCTATAGAGGACAACTCAATTAAGTACATACTATTGGCAAGTCCAAATGGTATCTGCTACATTGAGGTTTCATGTGATTTATATTTTGTCGATAATAAAAAAATTTAGGGTTCCAAAACTTTTAGTTCCACCGCCGTCATGGCTGCTGAGATACATCGTTAGCCCTCCCCCTTCCCCCTTCCCCCTCACTCGATTTGTGGTCTTGTGCTTGGAGTTGAGAATCTTAGAGAGTGAACAATGAAACACTACAAGAAAGGGTCTGACATTCATAAACAAAATTATGATACAAAACAAGAAAATTGCACCTCATCTGTAATGTAACTCTAATCACTCTACTTCTTTCACTGCCCCCTTGGGGTGGAACAGCCCACTTTGGGAATCACTAAATCACATCTCGAAATATTAAATCATCATTATAAGGGCAAGTTAATGCATCAAGAGATTCCTCAAATACTAGTTGTAAATCATTGCATCATTATTCTATTTCTCAAGTTAATGGAAGCTGGTAAGTAAATCGCAGCTGACCATGTTAAGCTGCCATTGGTTACAAAATATCACTGTTACTATAATTTTACAGTGCTTGAAATAATGGCCAATAAATGAATAAACTTTCATTTATTAGTCAACATCATGGTTTGGTCACCAAGTATCTCTTTAACTTGGGGAAGCTTGACCGCCATATTTCAATTTCTTCTTCTGCAAAGTTCATTTTCCTTTCGTACTCCCGGCGCTCAGAAATGTGGAATGAAAATCTGGATGAGATCTTATGATAACATTTATGTTAATTTATTATTAGATTGCTCTGGAGTTTTAGGTAATAGAATTACAAAATCTAATAAGGTTGCCTCCATGTCTGGTGTACTAAATTGGGACAAAATTGACAAAAGTGACGAAAGTAACAAAAATGATGGACTGACAAAAGGAGAGTTTGCTGCATGTAGCCATTTTAGCCATCATATAATGTCTTTAACCCAAAGGACAGACATATCCGTGATTGTTTTGAAAAGAACACTAGACAAATAGAAAATATGTCACTACCGGGGATCGAACCCGTGACCCACGCTTTAGCTGCGTGCGCTCTACCAACTGAGCTAGGTGACCTCCGATGTTAACATACTTTATTTCTCTAGTCACCACATTAGCTCCCAAGCATCCACCGGTGGTCATCGACATCCAGCTAAACGCAATTGGAGACCAGCCTCTCTGCGCCATGTGACTTGATCAAGGAAGAACTGCCCTCCCACCCGTCATCAGTCCATAGCCCATTAAAACGTTAGAGAGTATCATCGAGAGGATTTGAAATGTTAGTTTAAACTAACATTTCAAATCGTCTCTCCTCGATGATATCCGTGATTCTGAATTAACGGCTGAAGCAACAACAAGATGCAGCCGTGCAACAATTAAAAATTAATTTCATAGCTGTTGTATTTTGTGGTAGGCAAGGCGTACCGTTGCACGGACGTGAATCTCTGACACGAAACGTTGTAAATCTTCTGAAAAACTTTCCAGAGAATGTGGTACAGAGGTTAGCTAGTAGCTTGAGTGACAAGAGAAGTATCTGTCTGATACCATAGGAATGAATTTTTAGAGACATATACTTACCATGCTCCTCATTTAGATTACAAAGAGGACAGGAAATGGCATCTTTATTGGTATTTTATATGATGGTACTGTCGCAACTTCACAGGCGAGGAGCTAAGGCAATGGGGTAAAAATTACTAGATACTCTCTTCAAAATAAAAACAAATGTAAATATTATAATACAGCTATGCGATTTTTTGATGTTCAAGTTAAAGACGATTATCGTAAATCCTAAGGGGATCTTTGTACATAATTAAATTTTTACATGGGGTTTATTCATCGGCGAGTTTATTGGAGAGTGGCAGTATTGATTGACAATATTGAGAATGGGAACAAGGGTATAAGATACGGGGTTCTATTATAAACAATTTCTATATAGCGTTAGCACTTGATTTGTTGATTGTACAAAACTTTAATGTCAAATTTAACTTATAAATCATTGAAAAAGGGAAAAGTATGAATGCAACTGATACATTATGGGGTAAAGAACGCATAATGTACTCATTTGCAACACTCTTTTTGGTCTGTTCGTCCCTAAATACATGAAGGAACCTCCATTTTAGTTACCATGAAGGCTTATCTGAAGCAAAGATCATGCTTTGTATGAGTACGAGTTATAATAAGATAAATTTAGCTTCCCTCAGGTTGTTCAAGGAGTGGGCTAATGTGCATTGAGATATATTTACGTTATGCCTTTTTGGACAGAGGGCTTATTTGAGGTCGGAGCTAATTCGAGGTTTCCCGGTAACATGGAAAAAATGTTATTTGGTAAACATTTCAGTAATCCAAAAGTGACAAATCTCAGTCATCCATTTAATAGTACAGTTCAAAGAGATGAGAGCGCCTGCTTGAACCTCAAAAGTTCTTCTATATTGCACTTCCTTTCGACAATGCAACTCTTATGTTATGAACCACACCCAAACTATTTTGGGGTTTGGTTTTAAGGGCAAGTAAAGTTGGAAACGCTGTCCCATAGCTGATTGCAAATGGAATTAGCATTTTGAGAGCCACCCTCCAATATCGGTGTAGGACTGTGCCATCTTAATCCAAAAGTTACTGCAACACATTTCACGGAAAACGAAAGTTACCTACTTCCATTATGCACCAAATCATGAAACTATTCTTAAATTAGCCTGTCCTATGAAAGGAGATCGGTAACGGAGACGGCAAACAAATTTCTCTTTGAAACAATAGCACTTTTCAAACTCTTGTAGATCAGGAAAGTACCAAAAAATTGCCTAAGAATTAAAACATGGTTCTTCATCACCTTAAGGATATCGTCATCGATGGGAAGTTTATTCTTATCAAGAAATGTGTTTAGCAGTGGAAATAGCTCAAACTTCTACATAACTCTGGATATCATAGCAAGAGCTTTACACTGACGTTGATGATACCTTTTCTGTTTTTCAAAACGAGCAGCAGTTTCTCACAAGACTTAAAGACTTGCGTCTTATACTCTTATGTTTACATATGAAAAAGAAGAAAACAAATCTTTACCTTTCTAGACGTGCGTATTCAAAACGATTACTTTTTTACTAGTGTTTAAAGAAAACCCTCATTTACGGGACAATATACGCGCCGGGACTCGTTTTGCCCTAAAACTAGCAAAACCAATCTCGTCGCTACTTCAGTTCATCGCGCTCTTGTCATTTGCTCAAAACGTAAACTCGATCAGGAATACGCCAACATTAAAACCATTTATCTAGAAAACGGCTACCCAAAAAAAGCCATCAACATTGTCATTTCTAACCAAATTGCCAAGTTTTCTTTTGACCCAAAATACGGCCCGATGAAGTGCCCAGTATATTTGCGGCTACCGTGGATTGAGACTATTTCCGTAAGTTTTGATAAAAGAATAAAAACAATCGCGACAAATTGTTTCCCCACGGTACAACCGTGCGTTGTTTATTCCACCTAAAAGCTGCTGCCTGTCGTCTCAAAAGACGTACTACCTGTTACACATAAAAGTTCATTAGTTTATTTATTCACGTTTCGCTGTGCGAGCGAATATATAGCGTAACATACGCCGGCCTTCATTAGTAGACGCAGTAAAGTTTCCAAATTTGACCGAATCGTGTAAACAAAGCCAAGTCAAAGATCCTAAAACAGACTCGGCAATAGGACAGCATTTGCTTGAAAACCCACCATGAGCTTACAACTATCACGAAAATTTGTTTAGGGTATTTGCTAAAGCCCGATCTCCTTTTCATCTTTTATCAAAATTGATTGGAATCAGTTATCGATTGGAATCATTTACCAAAAAAAAGAAGCTGGTACTCTGTCGACAAAAAGAGTTTGTTCGCAATTTACACCTTTTTCAATGACAACAGTGACAGAAAAGGTGTCGCTCTTGTGTCGGTTATATTCTACTTGTTTTGGTTTCCTTATTTCCTTAAATTCATCGTAAAAGCTGTCTCAATGCACTCCATACGATTGCCGTGATCAGTGCATGGCGGAAACGATTAGCAAACTGAATCCATTACACAGGGCAATATACAATGGATCACCTTATAAATTTTGCTTCTCGCCAGTTCGTAGGTCCGAACGGCCTCGGCTTCAGCTGTTTTTCGATCTGTTTGCCATGAAAATTGCAAATTAGTTATAGCGTAGTACATATGAGAACTTATGCATGAATTTAGTTTTTGTATTTCAGTGAAGATCTAGCATTCGAGCAAAAGTGCGCCCTCCCTCCGACAAAACATCAGCATTGCGCTGTTCGTGTATGGTCAAAAGGTACGCGTTGTAGATCTTGTTTACTAAAACGTATTTAATTGGTTATAGTCATCGGGCAATTATCAATAAATTATGTTTCTATACTGTACACGGTCTTCTCGCTGCGCCAGTGTTCATGCAAGGAATGTGTTCGACATCATTTCCTGTCGATTTCCAGGTAGTAGAGCCCAGCTGTTCCATCAACTGAGCAGGCGATTTAGCGAGATAAAGTTACGTCCACAAGGCAAAACTAGTCGAAAAGCCCTAGTCCTTTCTTGTTCCCACAATTGTGTAGGCGAGCAGAAATTCCACAAAAAACCTTCAAGTCCAGCGTCAAAATATCTTTATAGCATCCCCTGAGAAAATGTGATACCATGCCAACATACTTCCCCTCCAGGCAAATACTAGTTATCTGTGGTTAATTCCTTTGGTATTTCAGTCCAAAACAGCTTCCTTCAATCTGCTATATTAACGACAGCAGAATGTGCCATAGTAGCACTGACAAAAACACGACCGCTTGCAAGACTAATCCTTTGTTGCTAGGATTCCGACTTAAGTAATTACGTCACTTACTAAGTAGGTTGACTTAACAAACGCTATCCTAAATACACTGAATGTTAGGTTTATGAGGTACCATCTGCATTGTACAACTTACTTCCTAGTAGACCAGAGTTGCAGATAACTTCTAAGGCGTGCTGGTGACTGCTTAACCTACGCTGTTTCGCAGCGATTGGTGTGGGTACTTTAACAGTACTGGGGGATAAGGAGAACCGCGTTAAGACACTCCCTTTGACTCAGGCTTATTACCTCTCAGCCAAGCACGCTTTTATCATTGTTAAGGGCACATTGTGCTCTAGGAACAAGAAGTTCGGCCCTATTTAGGGCATTTGGAATTCTATGCAATATTGTCGTTGCAGAGTGAAATCGCTGTCATGAGGTCAAACCTTCTAATAAACAGGCACGCGATCATTTTTATAAGCAATTCAGGCTTTGGGTCAGATCTCAAGTTGCTTAAATTCATACTGGAAACAGCACTATAGTTGCTTAACTAGTTGCCTATTGCTTGTATAAGGAAGTTGGTTTTAAACATGAAATAAAGAGCGTTGTGACAACAAGGGATTAGCGAACATATACTATCTCCGCTGCTTAGGGGTTAACATCAACTATCGTCCACGAACGCACAAATTCTTTTTACTGAAGTACCAGGACGCACACTATTAAAATTTCAAATTGATTATTGGACAAAAGCATTGACTCTTAAAATTTCTCTAACTTCGTGTTTAGTTTCTTACAGGCTGCCTATAAAATCTTCGTGTAGTAGATGCCATGTTTAATCTATTTAACTCGGTGTCCGGACACTTCCCACCCCGGACACCTCCCACCCGGACATTTCCCATCCAGGACATTTCCCATCCCCTGTCGTGTCCCATCCCCGGACATTTCCCATCAGAACTACTACCATCAGAACATTTCCCATCAGAACATTTTCCATCACAACTGTTACCATCAGAACATTTTTCATAAGAACTGCTAACATTTGAACTGGTTTGGACAATCAGTGATAAAGCAGGTGGCAGGTGGCAGTGTTTGAGTTCCAATGAATCGAGTGTTTAAGTATTTTAGTTTAAGTAGTCAAGTATTTTGCTTTGGATCTTCTTGGTAAAGAGGACAAGGTTACTTTAGACAGATTGAAAAAAGCATTTGTCGAACCAACCGAACATTTGGACAATAACTCGATTCATTGGAACTCAAACACGACAAGTTTGCAAGACATAGCACAGGAAATTTGGAAAAGTTGTTCGGGGGTGGCATGTTAATTTCCCTGATCGCTTTATTTAAAAATTATTTCGGACATTTTATACACTTATTAGTTTTATTCCTTACATCGAAATTTTAAATACAATTTAACCGAAAATTTGTATTATAATAACAAGAATTTTGTACACACTCTTACTTTTTCTCTTACCGTTTACTCCTAGAATTGCTCTCTAGAAGGGGGGCTCTGTTGTCATTCTGTCACCCCCGGTGGGACAAATGACATTACAGCTGCTCGTCCTCGCAAGGCTGACAACGTTGCACAACCACGACGTCAATTGCTTAAGATCGGGGTCTTCCCTTTCTCTGTTTTTAGTAATTACATAATCCATTTAATTGTACGTACATATAAATACTATAAAGTTATCAATACACACTTCTAATGCCGACTTCCACAACATATGTGTGTGTGTATATATATATATATATAAATTATATATATTTATATCAAGGTTAATTGATTGCTCAATGGTTAAGGCATTGGTTTAGTAACCATGAGGTCATGGGTTCGAGCCCAGTCAGCCCATAAATTGCAAGCTATCATGGTAATGCTCCACTCTTTGAAAATTATATATATATACATATATACATATATATTTATATACATATTTATTCCTTCTTCTCGTACCACACAATTCTGCTCCATTTAATTTATCAAAAATAAAAACAATCAAGTCATATACAAAAAATACTTACCTGTATATCTTATTTAAAACTTCAATATTAAAACTGTTAAAAATTTATAAACCTATAGTACATTTAAATATTCTACCTAACATACTATTAAGTGTTCCTACCTAAAATCTATATATTGTTACAATACAAGTACAATAAGCAAAATAAGATGAAAATAACAACAAAAATTTATATTATAGATTATTTATTTCTGTATATATACTTGCAATATGTCTGCTGAATGTAAATATATTTACGCAAAGCTGCGACAGACACTTAAAAGCTGTCAGTAAAGGTCAAAAATGTAATACGAAATATAAGCATTACAACATGGCTGTAGCAAGTGAACTTGCGAACTTTATTACTTCATCTAAATAGGCTTATGTATAGTTAAATTTGTATCACATGACATAATGGATTAAGCCCTTCATGATGCAATACTGACTGAAGTCGTGACAATTCTGTTCATATCGCGGACTTTAGTACAGTTCCTACACATGGGCAAACGTTGCATTTAATCTCCCAGCTAGGAGTCTTTATTTTCTAGGCAATTTGCTTTCTTCTAAGAAACAAACTTCCGTTGTTCAGGTCTGCCCGATATAGTACATTGCAAGATTACGAAATGCAAGATGAGACGTTCTGGAAATACAACATGAGGCCTTCACTGGTAAGTTATCGTGAGTTAGGTTTTAAGCATTAAGTTGGCACGGAAGCCTTAAACGTCAGTACTATACCTTTGCAAACACTGACTTGTACAAGATAAACCAAATTAGTGCTATGTGGCTCGGCAGGGTGCCGGGCTGAGCATGTTGGAAAATACACACTCTTCAATTTTTAAGCGTCAGACCCATCTGATCCAGTAAGAAGCATGTTGGGCAGACTTTTATTTCAGCCCTGATTATTAATTAAAGGCCCGTCATGAATAGTTCCTAAGTCTTAATCATATGGCATTTCCCCACTAGAAGCGGCAGCCTTCTGTTCCGAGCAATTTAAAGCAGGCATGTAGTTCGCATTGGGCCTAATCAAGGACAATAGAAATCGCTGTTGTAGTCGAACCACAAACTTTATAAACTTACTTAGTTTACATCACATTTAAAGCACAACAGGATTTGTTTCACAAAGGCAAGAACTACATAAAAATGACCTGAAATTACGATCGCCAGTGGCACCATGCGGAAAATAAACTATTTACCCTCACTGTTCCTTCTTCTGTTTCCACATCTTTCCTGAAAAAATCTAGACCAAGTGTCGAGTTCAGTCTCTCATAAAACACATTTTCTCGGAATCTCTTGTATATAGAGGTTTTGCCAACTCCTAACTCTCCGACAAGCACCAACTTAAATTCAGGTTTGCCTGACTTAGTGGTCGTGCTTGTGTTGTATCTCTGCGCCATATCTGCAGTCTGTCCCCTTGTAATCTCCACTTAACTGTTTGCTTCCACGAAAATATAAACCACCGGAAATAGAGAGGAAGTGCTTGTTTCTTATGTCCTAACTCACAGGGAGCTCTCTTTCCATTTCTACTGCAGCGTCAGCAACGCATGTGAAACTGGAACCTGCCATGTTTTTAATGACTGCTTCAAAACGAGGTTTTTTGTTCATGTGAATTCCACGAGACACACAAACAGCTCGTATTCTTTGTAAACCACTTATGGCTCAATTTGATTACGACATAGCGGTGCTGTAGCCAGACTATCTCTGTAGGGCATGCTTATTACCTATGAGCATATTTTAGGGTATGCTTCATAACTTTAAGGCGTACGGGCCAGCCTGTTCATCAATTAACGTAATTTTTGTGTAACCCCTTCTGGAAAATTGGTGAACCCTTTTAAAAAGCGGGGCAGGAGTAGCGAAGAGGGGAAATTGGGCTTCAACCCATATCTTAGCTATTAAACATTGAAAAATTGGCATCATTTTCACAAAAATTCCCACATTTTCAACATATGGGAGGCTGAAGCCCTCTAGCTACCTGCTCCGTCGACGATGCGGGTTGATCATGAGAAGCCCTATAACCTTCTCCGCTTTTTATTAAAATCTTTCTCAGAAATTTTAATTCAAGATTTTATTGCTTTTAGCTTTAATTGATTAAAAATGGACTTTGAGTTTGTATATTTCTACTTCTACGATGAAGATATCTCGAACTAAAGGAACTTTCACAACCTAAGGAAAAGATACATGGAGCAGGGTATTCAACAAGTCTGAGGAATGCTCTGACATGTTTCAAAACTCTAGGACAGACGACCATGAACTAAGGGATGCTATTTTATTTTGAAGTCCACTTCCAGGGGATGCTAAGCATGCCAAGCATCTCCCTGGCTACGGTACTGCGACATAGTGTGGCTCTCGCTTATCTCAGTGTCATGACTGCAAAGGGGACACCCAAGCCATGAAATAGTGATTCCTAAAGTGTGTTACCCTCTTGTTGTATAGGAGTTGGAGAAGTGAATCCGGAAGAAATTCCGAACAAATTAAATTTGGTATAATTAGAAGCGTAGGCCTAATTTCATCCTACAGAACATACTACAAAACCTCTATCACAGACTTTGGGGAATATCCGTGGTAGAGGTTTGAATTTTAACGGTTCGGAAATGTATTTTTTACACTTCTTTGCCCCGTAACCAAATAACCAACCAGATATCATTTGACGATGGAACTCAAGAGACTTCGACTTGTGCGATTAAAACAACCGTGTTATGCTCTTGTGAATACAATTCACTCAAAGAACGCATGATTATTTTGGTGTCAAGGAAGTAGAGTTTTTGACAAGAATTCTAGATAAATAGAAAATATGTCACCACTGAGGATTGAACCCGTGACCCACGCTTTCGCTGCGTGCGCTCTACCAACTGAGCTAGGTGATGATTTAGAGTTTGTTAAAAAACGTTGAATTCTGTACAAGGTCTTTAAACTAAGGAGGTGATGTTGATAATTTGGAAATGATGAGGTTGACAGAAAATAAAAACAAAGAATTGGCATTTAACGAACAACAATTGAGAAGGTAGTGAGTTCATTACAATTGCCAAAAGACATTTAATGAAAATAAAAATATTGTTTAAACTGTAACGTAGTTTAGTAAATGAGGATGCCATCGCAGTTAATAATGACGTCATAATACTTTAAACTCAAACACTTGTTTATCATGTGGCCAAAGGTCAGCAGATAAGTTTTGACAAATTTGTTTTGCTTTCACTTAAATTAAAAGAAGTGACGTTTTCTGGCACTAGCAACGAAGTCTTCCCCACTCTTTTTCTTAAGTTCCAAAAAGCCCGTTTTGGATAAGCCAAAAATTGATCGGTGAAGCAACGATTAATTTAAAAAAGAGGGTAAAGTGTTTTGTTTGGGTAGGCACTCTTTTGTGGCTGGGTATGATGTGCAGTTAATGATTAGTATTTGTATCCAAACATAGACTATACGAATCCATCGATGGAGAGCACTAATATATGCTACAAATAGACTACTCATTGCTTACCGTTTTCCAAATTTAAAAGGATTTATATGAAGTTTTTCATGAACTATCATTGAAACAGATAACAGTGTAATGCGGTTTTAATCGCTTAACTCGGATCTCCTTAGACTTACTAAATTCACCGGGAATAAAAAACCGTATAATACACTAAACTACATTCCGCATGATTCCATTGGTTGATCGATTAAGAGCATGCTGATTTTGGCTTTAAGGAGAAACGTATGTTCCAAGGACCAGAAGCTCATGACAGAAGTGGTGAGTCAGTATTAATATGGAAAACCTTGTACCACAACAACAACAACAGGTCTTTGTTAATGATGACTCTATGGAACACAAACAGGGAGAGTGTGTAATCAGTGGGGACTATGTTGACTATGTGCAATGCCCAAATTTCAGCCTTCATCTAGAACATACAGTCAAAACGATTGCGTAATCACTACTCATATTTCAAAGGTACTACATCATCTATAAAAGTGTCAGGGGGCAGCTGCTTATGTCGAATTATTGGTTAAATTTAATTAATTGCGTGTTTGATTGTTATTGTAATTTATGAATAATATTTTGTTATCACAGCGTCAAGTAAATGGATATTTCAAGTTTGAAGTTACTTGAGCAATATAGGGCTCATGAGTATTAAGCAGATCTTTGCAGGATTTCCTGACAAAATGGTCTCAGATAATGCAAATGGTTCAATTAAGTAGATTTTCTATGTGTTTAAATCAAAACCAAACAGAAATATGTCCCCAAAATATCAAGATTAAAATCATAAGTATTTATTAAATAGTTTGATTGTCATTTAAACGAATAAAGGATCACCATTTCCCTATAAACAGCTCTGCACCTGCTAGTCCATGACAGCTCAAAACTCATTCATCAGTCTGTGTTGACTAGAAAAACCCGTTATTGACTAACAAACGCAATAATGCACCTTTCTACTTTATAACCAAGGTAATTCCAAGCCTTTTCTTTTAATGTTGAATGTAAGCTATCGTTAGTTATTCAGATGTATTTGCTTTTCTCAACTTATTATAGTCTTCCTGCTTCGGCCTCTGAATTATGTCATGTCGTCTCAGCAACCCCAGAGGCTAGCTGGATGAACTAACTTTAACAATGTACTAAACGTCAGCCCCCCATACCACATATATATAGCAAAACGTTGTTATTAAGAACTCCTAAGCTCCTGGCATTTAATTTGGACATGAAAGTCTAACTACTTGGAACATCATGATTATTGAAACAAGCTTAATATTTTCATGAGAACTTTTGAATTAACGAGAGTGGGAGCACGGCTACCTCCCCGAGAAAATAAATTAAAAATCAGGAATTATAAAGGCCCTTGCCAGCTTATTGGCGTGCATGGGCTCCGTTCTTTTAAGACAAAGTGAGAAATGCTTCTGCGTTCCTCAACATATTAGAATCATGAAATTTAGATAATAAATTTCAAATTCTCTCAAGTAGACAGCTATGAGCCTCTTTCACGTCTAGCTGATTAATCTCGATAATACGACTGACCAGCTTCATTCTTTAGATGTAACCCGTTTGGAAATCTATGAGTTTACTGATCACTTTCTCAAAGTCAATTTTCTGTGCGCATAACTTTGCTCATCGAAAAATCATTTTTGTACGCTCACCGTATAATTTTATATGAGGCATTATTAGTCCATTGAAAAAATTGACAAAAGTAATAAATGAAAGTTTGAAGACATTGAATAAATGCAAAGAATAGAGGTGCCTGTTAACAACATTTTGTCGCTCATATTGGAAGTGATTGGCCATATCCCTGCATATACCCTCAATTTAACTCCCATTTCATATTAGTATCAAGCCACTTTCTTCTTTTCTCCTTTTAAAGTTTATATTCAGAAAACTCAGGCATATACGTATTGTTTACGTGACAATAAACGACTTTAGTAATATAACAATGTCACTCAAATCCATGGATGAATACTTTTGCAATTCTTGCTTGTAAACAACATGGAACTTTTTGCCCCGTTTCCAACTCTCGCGAAGTTAGCAAAATTCAGCTAGATGTCTTAATTGAGAAAGATGGTAATCCAGCTTATCAAATTTTGCAAATTTTGTATACCGAAGTTGGTTGTAGACCTTACCGAACAAAAGAACAGGTGAAATAACCAAGGTATAATATTTCACAATGAGACGCGAAATTGGATTGCTTCCTGTTATTTAAGGAATGAAAAGTCCGAAATCTGGACACATCCTCTCTTTTTCTACGGATGCTTGGCTAGCGGTTATCATACAAAGCACTGACCGGATCCATTGTTTAAAGGTAAGAAAGGTGA
This sequence comes from Alatinidae sp. Z8VKAUB7J3, assembly GCA_010016025.2. Classification (NCBI taxonomy): domain Eukaryota; kingdom Metazoa; phylum Cnidaria; class Cubozoa; order Carybdeida; family Alatinidae; species Alatinidae sp. Z8VKAUB7J3. Next base: position 42,738,386 of record JAAAKM020006971.1, read on the forward strand.
AGCAAAGTAGGTAAGACAACTTGATAATAATGAAAATTTTTGTTTACTAGATTTACTGGTATCAAAAAAGACCTTGTAATAATATTTACTGCATTTTAAGAAAAAAATCTTAGTTAATTGTTATGGAAACTTTTAAAATTCGCTTTTTAGGTCTGAATCAGCCAAACTAGATTTATGAAGTGGCTATTTTTAGGGACTATATACAAGCAGGGCAGTAAATGCATCTTCCAAGAAAGTAGTTATGTAAAGAAACTTTGAGGTGCATTGCAGCTCGAAATTGAATGATGAAGCTGCCATTTGATTTGGTTATTGAGAGATTTGTCCTACTTTCGCTCACTTTGGACAGCATAAAATGAAGTAAATCTTGAGTACACACTGCAGAATACTCAGAAATATGACAATTGTCTCGTTAGTCTTGCCCAATACACGTGATATGTGGCACGTAACACTAGGAACAGCCAAAAGGAACAAGATAGCTTTTACTACAAGAGTATGGGAAGTAAAACTTCAGTTTCAATTGTTGATTGAGTAACAAACCAAAAATACTGAGCAGATTGTACTAAGATATAACATAAGCAATTATTTGTCATGCCCAGTAAACGTTATGATATTAACGAAAGTTGGCAAAGACAGAAGGAGAAGAAAAGCTAGCTCCTGATAAATAGAAAGCAAAAGAAAGCATAAAACGAGAAAGCATTTGCCGGAGACAAG
>JAAAKM020006971.1:42748154-42780182 GCA_010016025.2 Alatinidae sp. Z8VKAUB7J3
AAAAAATAAAGCCCTCCAGACCGTACATTTTGAACCGCTATGTACATTTCAAGCTAAATTAAGCATCGGGGTACCTTTTCGTTCAAAAATTCAGACCAGAAAGTCAATCCCACTATTGTGTCATACCTTTTATAACAGAGGCAGAGATACACGGGCATTTCCACTTTGTATATATTACGTAGGTTTAGTCGGTAAAGGACGTCCATGTGTAAGGTTATACCAGGTGTATATTTGTTAATTGTTTTCTCGGTCAAACCCTGTCCAAAATATCCATCTATCATTTTGATTTGTAAACTACAGACTCATATCTAATTGAGGCCATTATATTTATTAAAATAAAGAGTTTACTTTAATGTTACGTCCAGAAGGTAATTCCTTTCAGTTATATTTCTTCGCTTTTGCGTAAATTGACACGACAAATGGTCAGAAACTGCAATAGTTTTGCCAAGCGCATGGTCAGAAACTGCAATAGTTTTGCCAAGCGCATGGTCAGAAACTGCAATAGTTTTGCCAAGCGCGTGATACAAGCAGAACGAAAACTGTCAAATGGTACAAGAGGTGCAAAGTCCACATATTATATATAAATTCTGTTTGTGAGCTATATATATACTCTCGATTAAGTGTTTGATCCTGTGCTATCTTTTACTGGCACTTCATAGAAACCAAGCTCACTTCATACTACTGTTTTATCTGAATGACAGGGGGTAGTAAGGATGTGTCCCAGGACCTAAGGGGGGAGTACCATCAAATTCGATAACCACCAGTTTATCGTGTGACTGCTTTATCAAAGGCTGTACAATGACAAACAATTTGCTCTGGAACACTTCCTTCAACTGTGAAATCCACTTAAGTTGCTGAGAGAATTTCACCCAGAGCAAAAGGAATGTCTAAACAGATGGAACCATTCCAGTATCGATGATAAGCAAAGTAACCTGGCACCAAAAGCTATTCGGTACCATCAAAACGTACTTCACCGGGGAAGATTTGGTAATGGATATTGTGTTACGGAAGAATTTTCCGTATACCATAAATAGAAGAACAAGCAACATTTGGGTGCTCCTGCAAATTTTCACATGGACTGGTATTCCATAACAATATTCTGAAACAAAACCTTCTTTGGTCACCTTTGCCGTAGAGTACAGCCAGATGAATGCATCCTCACCGGGCATTTGATTAAAAAAGAAAGAGGGGAAAACCAGCAGCAACGTCATCGGCCATGGATAAAACAACTGCGACTGGAAAAAACGTGGCTGAAACCATCCACACTAGAGCAAACAGCAGTCGATACCGTGTGACGTAGGCCTAAGCTTTTCCTTAATGTGATCACTGAGTTTGCAGAGCTTGTTGACTTCCGTCAGACGACAACGCTTATCTACGGCATACAACAACCTAAACTCTTCGTTAAGGAGCCCTTTTTTAATTGACATTACAACGACATAACAATGTCCTGAAAACGATGGCTAATCACCTGGCAGGCGTAAATAAGGAACGTCTGCAATTCTTCGTAGACTTACCAGGCTCCAAAATCCATGTGTGCTATTCAAGTCTTTACGACCCGACATTGCTTTAATCGAGGGTAACGCAGTAACTGTTGTAGAGCTATCAGTTTGTTTTGAAACAAACTTAAACAATTCGAAAACTTACAAAGAGCAAAAGCACCGGAATCTTCGAGATGACCTTATGGACCGAAACCAAAATCTCAAATTGTTAACGCTAGAGATATCAACGCTAGGATTTTATTCCAATAATGCTTCCAAATTTAAAAAACTGTTGGGAAAACATGGCCTTGATAGTAAGAAGATCATTGACAAACTTACAGGAGTAGCATTGCGCTCTTCTTATTATCTTTTCTGTCGAAGAAACAAACATTGGACAAGCCCAGAAAACCTAAATTATCATTAAATTAGGACCTTATCTTCATTTTTTTTTAAAAAACTTATATTGACTTTGCGTCTTTGGTTATCGCCACCATCGATCTTATTGCTATTGTTATTATTGTTATTATCGTTGTTATTGTTATTTCCACTTCTATTAATCTCACTGTCCCCATTATGCCGGGTGAAAACAGTGAGAATGTAAACGTTAGTACTGAAGTTGCTGAGACCTTTATATTTGAATTATTTAAAAATAATAGTGATTGATACGTACCTGGTGGTGGAGGTCCTGATATGGAAGGGTGACTGGATGGAGGATAGCTTGAGACATTGTCCTGATAGCTGATCGTCGAAATCGGATAAGATGGCGTGGATGGATCGTACGTCACAGATTGCTGGCGAGGCAGATTGTTCGGTAACTGCTTTGACGAAAAGGCAAACCCAAGCCCCTTCATGTCTAACGAGGACTGTCTTCTGTAGTAAGGTGGAGGGTCGTTCTCAGCTGTAGCGATAAAGAAAAACGCAAAAATACTGGTAAAAGTTGGGTAGAATACGAATTTTGTACTTGCTTTCTACAACTTACGCAATACGGGATAGGACGTATTTCAGGGAATAGAACTGTTGCCAGCTTGAGCGACAAAGCACCGAACGGACGATATCGAATTAGAGTTGCGACCAAAACGTTCTGGTTGGCAACTTGCAAGAAAGCAAAATCGCATTTCTTCAGCAAACCAAACCTCCAAAACAGCAAACTTATTGCCTCTCGAACTCCTTTTACTCATGGCATCTGTAAATACAGACCTTCCACTTTTGAAAGGTATCATCACTCAGCAAGTCCGCCTTGTGGACCTATGGGCGACTCCATATAGGATTAAGGTGACAATATACAAACCAATGTGGGACACAGATGAATACTCGAGGCGGGGAACTGACACAAGAACACCGTGAACGATCCAGTTTTTGTATTTTCTGTATCTGATGTGACATATCTCATGACAGTGGATTATTTAACAGGGTGAATTGTCAAGGAAGTATTATGGATCATTTGTCTTAATAATGAATCTGATAAGTTTAAACTATACCACCTTGGGGTGGCGTTTAAGAAGAATATTGTTTGGATAAAGAAAGAAGCAACATTCATATTAGAAGGTGAACGCTAGCGTTCCCGTAATGGTGAACACAATAACCAACAGCATGCTCTTGCAGAACTACTCTGTGGATTGCTGTTCTGAAATGTAGAGGGCCATTATCAACAGTTGCTGCAAAAATGTAGTCGACCTGAAACATAAAGATCAACGAAGAAAGCAACTTTACCATGAATACAGCAGTACATTTGAATATAGAAGTATTCGAACTCTCGATCTTTAAACAAGAACCAGAAATCAAAAGAACTCCATCGCGATTCCAAGGTCTCTGTTATTATAGATTCTTTATAAGGATGTTTAGTATTCAGGTTATATCATACATACAATCCAAGGCATGCGTCCATAAGGTATAACAAGCACTGCAGATATTACGAGCAAGCATATAGCGTAACATGTAAGCAATAATTACTTGAAACTGAGGCATAAGGTAGCACATTTATACCTTTGAGAGCATTTTGCAATGTAGCCAAACTGGTCATAGATTTGAAAGTACGATGACTCAGTACTCAAACAAGGGCCCACAGCGTCTGAAATTAATCTTAGACAAGTTATTTTAGAGGCTGCAAGAACTAAGGAGTCCTTCGCCCTGCAAAATATGGATGATTGTACTAAGTTTACTAGAACTCGCCCTCCGCCCCTACTTACTAAACAGTCAAGACAAACTGTATTACAAAGTATCGCAATGCAGAATAGACAGATTGCGCTCTTATTACTCTACTGCACAACGATGAAAACCTTGCAAGTCATGATCAAGATAGGCAGCATGGGGCGATAAAATCATACGGAACTCAAAGAACAAATCATGAGCAGTTGCCAGGCTACAACCTTCAAAAACTCAGTTAGTTCATTGGAAAACGGAACGATTCATCACGCAGTAGAAACTTCCACGATTATTTTCATAAAAAAACGTTCATTTTACCTAATAAATTGTAGCAAACTTTAAAGCAAGTCCACAGACTGCCCCTCCCCCCTTGTTGGAAAAGATCGACGGAAAAAGCTGCTACAGATCACCAATAGTTTGATCCTCCTCCCTCCACAGTACTGACGTACATACACTTTTTACAATTTGAGTAACACAAAGCTTTTGTAAGATCTCTGATACTATCTCACTGTCGCCCTCAAGTTCTATCGATAGACAATGATTGCATAACTTTGTGACAGATTGGATTAAAGTTTAAACAGATGAAGCATCTCATAAAGAGAAAAACACTAGCAAATTCAGGATTTCTTGAAATATCTTATATACTGGGAACAATAGTTCGGCGGTGTATTACTACCTTGAACTCGGGGGAAGCTAAAAAAATTTTCTGATTCAAAAGCTAGTATGGGATTTGGATGAAAGGACATTAAAGCTACAAACAAATTACTGCAGCAGGGAATAGAGCAGAGGTTGTGAAATATCTTTTGGAAGACTTCTTCGTATACAAAAGACTCTTACATTGTTGCGTAATACATCAATTAAAGCACGCAATATGGTTATCACGACTTAAAGAACTTGAAGTTATTTTGTTTTGATCCACCTTTGTTGTACAAGGTCGTAGGGTCTACGTGACAGGTTTTAGAGAGCCAACAAAGAATACACCATTGAGAATGGATAAAACCACCTAAGTGGTACAATTGTTTAGACTCAGAAGACAAAGATGACCGCAAGGTGTGTGACTACAAAACAGCTTTTCGCAGTACGGCAATTCTTTCCGTTCAATCTATCGGAAATTTTAAGCTTTTTGAGAACCCAGGATTTGCAATGACGGTCACACAGGAGGCTTTGTTCGAAACCTAGGGATCAAAGTCAACTTTTGTAGTTAACGCCTTGGGTTCAATTGAATTTCTTCTGTTTTTCTAAATACTATTATTGCATGATACTGAAGCAGTGATCCTTAGTTCTCTTAATATTATGACTGCATTTAGAAAACGAGATGACAACAAGAACTCTACTTTAGTACACAGCAAATAAAATCTGCGAAACAAACCTTAAATATATGAAAAGTTTAAGAATAATGTTTTCTAACTTTCTAAGACCTCGTACTCTATTTGTCATTTAGTTTTGAACTTCTGACGTTTTGTTAACAAATTTCATATCCCAACCACTACTACTGCTATTGCTGCTGATGATTCACTGTCATTGCATTATGTTACTACACTGCCATCTTGTCATGTTATATTTTGCTATTTTTGTTTTTTCAGATCTTTGTCTTTCTTTCTTTAATGAGAATAATACTGAGGTACTCCTATGTGTTACAAATAACTTTTCGTGAAAAATCATCCGGTGCTGCCAGTGACAGAAATGGTATTGATGGTAGGTGATGATTACAGTGCTAGCGGTGGCAACAGCAGAATTAGTTATTAACGTAGATAGTGGATCAGAAAGAGTAGGAGGAGGATGGGAAAGAGCAGTAGAAGCATCAGGGGGATACGGAGAAGGAAAAGAAGTGAGAAGAGACATTACAGACGTAGTAGCAGTGGCGGGAGAAAAAGGAGAAGCAGGAACAGCAAGAAAACAAGAAACAAGAAAAGAAAGAGCAGCAAGGGGAGGAGGAATGGCAGCAAGTGGAGGAGGAGGAGGGGAAAAAGGAGGAAAATGGAGGAGGCGAGAAAAGAGGAGACGAAAAAGGAGGAGACGAAAAAAGAGGAGGAGAAATAGGAGGACGAGGAAGAAGATGAGAAGAAATAGGAAGAGGAGAAAAACGAGGAGGAGAAAAAGGAGGAAGAGAAATAGGAGGAGGAGGAGGAGGAGGAGAACCAATAGGATGAGGAGAAAAAAAACGAGGAGAAGAAGGAGGAGGAGAAAAAGGAGGAGCAATAGGAGAGGGAGAGAGAGGATAAGCAGAAGCAGTAACGGCAGGAAGAGGATGAAGTGGAGCAGTACGAGAAGAAGAAACACAAGCGATGATAATAGGAGTAGAAAGAGGCGCAGGAGCAGCAGCAGCAGCAGGAAAGAGGAGACATAGTAGTAGCATTTATTGTTGTGGTGCTTTTACTAATAAAAGTGACTGCAGTATTAGAGCTTTGATGTGGATCCACCATGAAGTGGAAATTGGAAATTTATCGAGAAAGAACAGTAAGTCAATGGTTGCATATACCTTACCAAAGTAGCATTTGCAACATAACAAAGGTTGAAATCAACTGACAACTCCTCCAACTAATTTCTTATATAACCCGATCAAGAGAATCATTGCACCTCGTTGCATTGGAGCAAAAGAGGCCATCTGAATGCTTATCCCAGCTTCATTAAGAGTATCAAAAACGTAGAAGCTATTACGTCATGACACTTATGATGAAACCGAACGTGGGTTGCCACGTCGACGTGATAACACCCCAGCGTATCTCTCCTTGGTCTTCATAAACATAGCAGGAAGAACACTACGGTAAGCTGTAACAACCCAGGAGTGTACTTGGTTTCTAGCGTTCAAATTTCTCTGATTTAGTTCAAACTACGACCGTTGGTTACTGGTAATAGGCGGTACCTCTCACTTTGTAGCATGTAATTATATTCACGATTCATCTTGCTAAATATAATGGCAACATAATTGCCCGAATTCCTCAGTTGTTGTACCATTGCAATGCAATCAACCGAAAGAAGTGGCGCCATTGTACGTCGTTCCTACAGACAACGCAACAAAGTTGACTCTTAGTTTCTAAGCTGATTATAAGAATAAGCTGGAATTTTTCTCCTGTATTTGCTCAAACAAGCACAACGATTTAATGCTCCCATCTTGCTACGACTATTCCTCAAAATTTAAATAGAAAAGAAAAATCAAAAATGTGAAGACAGTCAAGCAGACATATGAAAGAATGAATCAGGTATAGACAATAATTGTGTGAAGGGTGGATAGAAAGGGTTGACGGTTCCTCGAGCAAAACATGGGGCATGGATCGACAAGGTTCACTCATGTGTAGATCATTGAATCAAAGTATGCAATATTACATTGAAGGATAGGTATATGGGTGGGTGCATGATGTGTCCAAATGCGGATGGTTTCATGCACAAATAGATGCATGAATTGATGCATGAATTGATGCATGAATTGATGCATCGATGTTTGCATGTGTCAATGCAATGGCCAAAGGAAGGATAACAGTATCGATGAATAGATGGAATAATACATGAAAGAATGCATTAAAGGAGTGTAGATAATTGTGAGATAGAAAATCTTACGTTTCCATATATGATCATGCATTGTTGAAGTAGGAAATTTTGATGCTGTTCATTCTACAGATACATTACATGACTTCTTGTAACTTAGTGCGAATTCGAGTAGGAATCAACTCAAATCGATTAGGAACTCATATTCGGAACCCATTCATATTTAGAAACCATTCACGGAAATAAATCGATATAGAAATAGAGATTCGTCGAAGAACCAGCGTAGGATTTAGTCATTTAAGAACTGTAATCAGAAATATTATATGTATTAAAATCAGAATTTGGAAATATATTATACCTTCCATATAAAGCAAGTGAATTTTCATATCATAATCTCAACAAGGGGTCATTGATTAAGTCAGTGTTCTGAGTATTGGTGAATGCACTGGTGAAGAGGCATGCGTGTATAGATAAATCGGTGCTTGGAATTGAGAGACTTCGAATGCGCAGAAAGTCATATAGCAGTGAATGGAAGAAACGAAGGGTAGAGTAAGATTCTTAACGCATCGATGCAAGAGTACTGGTGGTCGGGATTTGTAAGATATGCTGTTTCATATATTAATACGCTCTTATAGATAAATAACAGACACAGAGGACGGGAGCGATAGATGTAAAAATGCGTTACAGGCAAACCATTTCTTAAAGAAGATTGATGAACAGCAGGATGAAAAGTGTAATTGTGATATGTTGCAAACAGTTCACCACATCATGAATGAATGTCGGCATATAAAAGCGCCAAGTGGCACACAAAAAGAAAAACTCGACGATGTTAAATGGTTCAAAATGATTATCTGATACGTTCAGTCGTTAAAAGAATGATGACGACGACCAAAACGACAGTGACAACAGCGGCGACAACAACCACCATGCCAACAACGACGGTGACAACAACGACGACGCCGACAACGACGGTGACAACAACGACGGTGACAACAACGACGACGACCACAACGACGGTGATAACAACCACGATGCCGACAACGACGGTGACAACAATGACGACGACGATGACGAAGACAAAAAAACGACAACGACGACGACGACTTTGGCAACGACAGCAACGAGGATGAGTCAGAGTCGCTACTCCTACTTTGTTACAGACGAAACGCCATTGATAGCAGAATTGACAGTAGCTTAAGTGGTAACTTAAACACCATAGAAACACTAGAATACTGTAGATGGTAGAGTTTACCATGTCTTGAGCCTGTCTTTTTGCGAGCTACGTTTCGAGAGAAACTTCTCGCATCTTTAAGTTGCCGGATTTGTATAATGTCGCTGTCTTTATGAGGATGAGCTCAAATCTGGCAATATGAAGATGGGAGAAGTTTCTCAAGAAACGTAGCTCGCATAAAGACAGAGACCCCAGACGTGATTAACTCTACCATCTATGGCAATGGCTAAGTCGAAAAAGTGTTAGAATATTTGAAACTAGAATACTGTTCTGTTCTCTCTTAATATAACGTTAATAAAGCATAATAAATAATTTGAAAGCAATATCTGATCTCATGATCATTAGTCTTAATGGAGTACCGAGACGGTCATTTTGTTGTGGTAATGTCTTTTGGAAGTACCAATGTTGGCTTCGATTTACTGTGCATGTCTTTGTTCCAGTAGGAAACACAGAGCACGTGTTGTTGACGATTAAGAAGGCAAAAAAACTGAAATGTCATGTCAACTCCTCAGATCCTATTTTATAAGAAATATGTAGTGTACATGTGTAGGACTTGCAGACATGTGTTAGAGATCAGGAAACAGGGGAGTGACTCTTACGCATCCCCACAGTGCGGTGGACTGGGACGACTTCAACTTCAATAATGCTATTCTTAAGTGTGTAATTGTAGGGAGATATAATAGCATGGGGATTGATTCTTTCACTAAAATACAAAGGGGAGGGTCACAACAAAAGGGGCTGGGGCTGGTGAAAAGGAAAATTTCCTGTTAAGATAATGTAACTTCTACAGCTGAAAAAGAGGAAGGCAACTGTTATGACTTATTTGAGTGGTAAAGAAGAAGAGGTTCCAGTTTTACACTTTTTTCTTTTCTTGCCGTGCAGACCCAATAATTGCGTATTTTAATAAGGACGGGGGCTGGTAGATCCTCAAAATTTCTTTATTAGGGAGGTCATAATGAAATGAAATGGGTAGAGAAATTTTCCAGAAATGAGGGAATAACTGTCTGCGTTGAAACTATGAAGTTCAATCTAGGGGCACAATAAATTTTATTGTAATTTGATGTAATATAACATCTCAGCACATGTCATATCATATCATATCATATCGTATCTATACCTATATATATATATATATATATATATATATATATATTTATCACGGGGTGGAGCATTATCACAATAGCTTGCCTTTTTTCAATAACGAAGCTGAGGGGAGTCGAACCCACGACACTTTGGTTTGAAAACACAAACTTTAACCACTGGATCATCAAGTCCGATAATTAAGGTGAGAAGTCAATCTTGCCGTCTTTTCCCCTCCACTAAGTGGGTTAGGGGAAGTTCATTAATTATAATTATTCATTGTGTCTCGACTTTGAGGCTCCGTCAGTGCCAGTAATATAAAAGTACTCAGCAGACACATAGCATTTGTTATATATTGTTATATATGTTTTTTATATATAAATATATAAAGTAGCGACAAAAACCACTTGCATAAACAACATGAAAAATATAACAAACAACCTTACAATTACAATTTTGCCTGTTATTGTAATTAATCTTGTAATGCCATATTTGGTATTTAAGACGACCCATGTGACACAAATTAACAAATTTTGCAATTACATATAATTCTCAATTACCAAAGTGAAGCATTACCACAGCAGCATGCAGTTCAGTGTGTTGAGGGGATTCGAACCCGCGACCTCATGATTACAAAACCGAGCCATATTGGTAGTTTCTAATTTCCGCGTGTCACGTGATAATGTAAGTGCTCTAGCCCAGTCTTCTTCCTCTATGGTGGTGACATACTTTCTGTTTCTATCGTGGTATTTTCAAATATGCAGAGGAGTTGAGTGTAGTATTCTGGAAGACCCTGTAAAACAGGATTTCCACTGAGCTCAACTTCACTAAAGTTTGATTTCGATAACGAACAATTTGCGTGGTGGCATAATGCATACGCTTGAGCATTTAACTTAATGTAAAAATCAGATAACTTCTTTAATTACTTATATAAATTAAATAAAAGAAAAATAAAAGCATGATATTAAAATATTGCTATTGAATTTGTTTTAGCAGTAATGGAATATGCAGTGTAGTTTTCATGAATAAGTTGATTTTTAGGGGGATCATAGTAGATTTCCAGGCAAAATCGATTTTTCCCGGTAGCAAGATTTTTTTTTTATATATATTTTTCACATCAGTGAACTCAGAATATGTGAATGCACAAGAAAAGTGACACACTGGATCGAAACTAAAAGGTTCATGAACATGACATACCCTAAATTGTTTATAGAAGTTAGTATTACATATTATCATTAAAAATATAGTCCCTACTTTCCAAAAATATATATCTAGGTCTACGATCTAAAATGATGCTTTTGTTTTTTACGTACACCCAAAATGTAGTAAATAACATTATTCCCTTGAAATATTAGCCAAAAGTAGTAAGCTGCGAACTGTGTAATGAATTACGAATTACAGCGGTCAGTCACAATTAAGAACGTTACCGAAAACATTTTAATCAGGGGGGGGGTCCAGAGGGGGCTTCCGTTACAGGCCTCTTTTGAGTCTTTCAAAGTTTTAAGATCGTCATAATGAGCTGTTTACTGTCCCTGTTTCTCAATTTTCGGGAAAATACAACAAGTGTTGGGGCAGATCAAAATGCCCATATGAGTTATTTCTCGTTGTTTGGCCATGCATGCCAACATTGCTTTATGTTGTTGTTAATGTAATTGAACAAAGCCCTGATATTTGAAGCTTAAGGAGTTGACCACCATCTACTTATTGAAATTTGTAAGTTTAATAAATCAAGTTGCTTCTCTCAGTAGTCCTCAGAAAAAGGTTCATTTACGAGAAAATCAGGAGCCGGGCCGAATGGTTGGAGATGAATCGGCCTTGCCTTCCTAAGGATGTCCTAGTCCACCAATTCACAAAACTACAGTTTACTCCTTCTTACATGGTATTCTCAAGCATTCAATTATTGGAGGTGGATGTTTAGTAAAACTTACCGATTTGTCAGCATTCTCTTGCTCGCCATTTCTAGGTATTTATCTTGATCACTTGAGTGTTGGGTTATTTGGACGGATTGACGTAACTGCACTATTATCGTTGACAGCAGCTATTTCTACTTGGATCCTGTGTTTAAGCATTCATTTGGGCGCACATCCCTGGTTCCTTAAACATTATATGTTTTGCCCCATTAGAACTTCCTAAAATCGCATATAACTACGCTGTTACTATCTTCTCGCAGCCTTCTCCTCCTCTCGTCTCTCTCTCTACATCTCAGGCACTTGTCCCCTGCAGAGAACTCATCTCCCTCTTTCCAATGCAGAGGTTGTGCCGTCACCTCGCGATCGGAAGATACCGACTCTTCATATTTGCTCTTGGTGACATGTCAGTGAACTCTTGGTAAATTAAAAGAATTATAAGTCACTGAGCATGACAGCACGAACAGGGGGTTTTGAAAAGAGTACTAGAGAAATAAGAAAATGTGTCACCATTGGGGATCGAAACCGCCATCCACGCTTAAATTAACAGTTCAATTCCTCTCTTCTGAACTAACATTTCAAATCCTCTCTTCTGAAGCAACATTTGAATTCCTCTCGTCTGAACTATCATTTCAAATCCTCTGTTCTCGATGATACTTTCTAACTTCAATGGGCTTTCGATAGACAGACGGGCCGGAGGGCACTCCCACCTTGGTCAAACCACCAATTACGTTGAGCTGGATGACGGTGTCCACCGGTGGGCCACCGGTAGGTGATTGGGAGCTAATGTGGCAACTAGAGAAATACAGGGGGTTTTATTGACCTTTGGGTCAGTATTGAAAACGATTTTGAAGTGGAATTTCCTATCTTTTATAAGGATGCCTTACGGCTGATGTGGGTAAAATTTTTCGGCAGAGGGCGGCTGAGTGCTGCATTCGATTAAGGAAAAATTATGTTGGGCCACATAGAGATCTTAATCTATTTACAGTAAATATTTCAGTTCTGTTCTGGGCCCCAATGACGTATGAAGAAGGAAGTTAGAAGTCCACTCTTGGTATGCCAGCTTTTCCAGCACACGCCACTGGTACCTCTGTTTCATATTTATTTATGCATATTTTCTTTCTAAAGGAATTATCTTTAAGAAAGTTTTTATACTTTTTCAATACTGGCTTAATGGACAATCTTTGAATCTGTGAGAGATGATCTATATTTGAGTTATTGGTTTATGGGCTAGAGAAGCAGACCTACTCAGGCAAAAAGGACAAACTTCTTGTAGAATGAATTACACCATAAACTCCATCAATGACTTTACTTCAAAATGTTTCTATAGAGAAATCAATCAGCATATATGTTTTCATTGGCTGTTCTGTAGTCACACATAAAAGGAAGGCTGAGAAGCCTACACTGTTGTTCCATTGCCTTGAAAGCCGTAAACGTGTTAAATCGACCATTTTCATGCCTTAAAATTATCAGGGACAGGGCAAGGTAATGCGGATTTGGGGGGGGGGGGAGAGGTGAAAGTAGGCGGGGTTCAATTATTTTCCATTCCACTAAAATGCCTTGATCATTGTCTGGATAGGGGCGTTTTTTGTCGATATGCATAACTTGCTCTGAATGTGACACACTGTCTGTTGTAATCAATTTCAACTTGATAAAGCTGAAAAGTGGTCATGGAAAATATTGAGATTTGGCAAATCTTTTGGGGAGCTATGGCCCCCTCTGCCCCCCTGTTCCCCCGTACCTGATTATAGTTGTCCTGCTGTTTCCCAAGAGTTGGAAAAATTCTCATTTCTGTTTATAAATCGTGAGCAAACAGGTTTAACCTTTAAGCCAGTGACCTATTATTTCAGCTAAGGATTCAGCTCATTTGCTTTTTTATAACAAATGGAAAATCACACATCTACATTTTCCAATTTATTTTCTTTAGAAAATGTCGACGAACATATTGATCTCGCAGAAAAATGGATCTATTCCCCAAGGTACGACATCCTCTCTAACAATTTCCTGTGGCCACCCAGCAGATATTTTCGTGCATGTACCTGTGTCCTGCAATGAACCACAAAACCACTTGTGCATTAGATCCTTTAATTTTATTATATTCACTGTATGAAAACGGGGTTTTTAGTAGTGTAGTGAGAGAACACCCATCCACCAGCTCCCCAGGTTGTGGATAGGTGGTCGGCCCAGTGCCGGTTTTAGGGGGACCAAAGATGGAAATTGGGGGCCCTGCACAGCTCGTTGAAGCAAAAAACCTTTTGACGTACTTTTGCAAGGACTTAAAAGAAGGCCCTCCAAATCACTTTACGGTACAGGGCACCTTCTTGCCAAAAACCGGCACTGGGGCGGCCTCTAAAGTAAAGAAATTGTAATTAGTTTAAAAATCAGTTGTTATTAAGTTGTCATGTAGAGGAGAAGGTAAGAAAATTGGAAAACGCATTGCTTTAGTTTCGTCTTGAAGGAACGGAATCTTTTGTCAATCACGACAATTATCTGGTGCAGTTGACAGGATTCATTCAACTTCAACGTCGGATTTCCGAGTATGGGAGCGACAGCTCATGGTCTATTCTCGTCTAAAGAAGTCGAAGGATGGGGACTTGACTTGATGTTATCATGCCTCAGCAAGGATGTCATGTTGATGGTAGTCTATGGATTGCCAGACGACGCGGATTACGTGACAAGTTTTTAAAGACAAGACTTCTTGTGGACGATTCGTTACAAAAACGTCTCGAATTTTTCTCCATAAATCAGAATTCCGAGACAGTTGACAATTATGCTCCGAGGATTCAAAGAATATATGAGAAAAGATTCAAAAACCTCGACCGAGACAGCCTTCTCATAGCTAATTTTTTATCAGGCCTTTCAAATACGGCTTTATCAAAGGAACTAGTCACTAATGGAGAGTTCGAAGAGTGTTCATGTGTCCACAAAGCCAAACGAGTCTTGATTTCATCTCCACCAACAGTCAGCAATACGTTTGCTGCCGCAGTCGCAACAAAAAAGCGTTTTAAGGGAAAATGTCATTACTGTGGCAAGTTGGGACATATGGGGAAGCAATGTTTCAAGAAGAAAAAGGAAAAGGTAGAGCAGGGGACACAGAAGCAAGAAGGTGTGTCAGTGGTGAACACGATTGACAGCAACACATCTGGTTCGCTATATATTTTCAAAGTCACTAATTATTCTTAGGGCCTTGATTTTGTATAAAGCACCGAGAAGATAAATTTTCTAGTTGATAGCAGAAGTTCAATTAATTTAATCGACGCGAAGCATCTTAACATCGATCTATCGAAATACCCCCTTAGTGAAGTGAATGCGTTCACTGGAGGATTTAACGTTCGTGGTCCCCTCACGATTAAGTCAAGATTTCGACCTTAAAATGGTATACTCACCGACTTGACAATCCAAAACGTGTATGTTGGAAACATTTTAAGTTTTAACGTGTTTGGGGTGCAATTCACAGGTCAGTTTAAATGTTTGCTCGATTTTGAAGAAAAAGTAGTTAAATTTGGGAGTGATCACTTTGACTATAAACTACTACGAGAAGATCATAAGTCAGATACTCATCATCTTGACATTAATGGTTTGGTCTCGAGGCATCCGTCTGTCTTCACGGAAAAACCTGGTCGAACCGAATTAATGAAACACGAGATTGTTACGGACAACGTTCTTACTCTGTTCCATATTCATTACTTAAGGATTTGTACAAGGAAGTAACAAAGCTTCTTAAGTGGGACGTGATCGAGCCATCTACGTCGCCGTACCGAACCCCCGTGTTAATGACGAAACAGAAGGATGGTTCGCATCGTTTCTTTCTGGATCTCAGAGACTTGAACAGCCATGCTGAGAAACCAGCATACGAGGTGCCAAGAGTTCCAGAATTACTGGACAGAATCACAGGCTGTTGTGTTTCTACGGTACTCCATATCGCGAGTGAATTCTTTCAAGTTCCACTGACTAATGAGTCAAAACGTAAAACGGCATTTAGTGTCAGTGGGACACTCTATCAATTTAAAGTTTTACCGATGGGGTTAAACAGTTCTAGTCAGTGTTTCCAGCGCTTGATTGACAGTGTTTTCAATGGTTTACCGTACGTGTCCTGTTATGTGGACGATATTTTGATATTTAGTAAAGATGAGGAAGAACATTATTCTCATATAGAGTCTGTTTTAGATAGGTTTAAGTCGAGTAGTTTAACTGTCAAACCATCGAAGTGTCGCTTTTCTCTAAGTAGTATTGACATTTGCTGGACGGTAACAGGACAATTTCCCCCTGGACAATTCCCCCCGGACAATTCTCACCCAGGGTAATTGCCTCCCGGGCAACTCCCCTGGACAATTCCCACCTAGGATAATTGCCCCCCGGACAATACCCACCTATTCCCCGAAAATGCAATTTTCAGTTCTTGTTTCCACAGAAAAAAATGTTCAGAATCCTTCCAGTCTTAAAATCTACGCTTTTTTCTCTTTCCGAAAATTGGTCATGTTTCCGCTTATCGACCTCAAGTCTTACTTTATTTTACCTTTTGATTTGCTATAATTTATTTATCTCGTTCAATTAACAACTTATGCCAATTTATGACAACAACAGTTATCAAACACTGAAGTGCTCAAGGTAATGATTTTGATGCCTTAAAGAGATGCTACGTATGTTTGCCATACTTTCATGTCTGTTTGTTCTTAACTAATAAAATCAGCTATATTTCGCCAAAAATTGCCATTGTAAAACTTAAACCAAGGTTTAATGAAATGTTTCATGTAGGACTAAGTGGGTAAGGGTTTTTTATGACGTAAAAATGAAAATATATATCATGCAAAGTGCAGCTGCAAGAAGTATAAATGTAGAAAGTTTCAGCACTTATAGCACCACAGTTCAACCATTTTCATGAATAAAGTCCAGTCCCATCATGGTAACTGTGACATTACTTACAGGGACAAGGTATGGGCAATTTGTCGAAAATTGACTAATATCTGTCGATTAGGGTAGTCGTCCACAATGCGTAATATACGAGCCTTGCTGTCCGCATACCTTCGTCTTTGTGGTTGGGGTGTTTGAAGGATTTTCACCCTTATAACCCAGAATGTAGGGTAACTGGATGGACTGGGTAACTTATTTTCTCATTTTCATTCTTATTACTAATCGCTGCAGCGGGAAATACTACACCAAAATAGAAGTTATCTATAAATAAATTATTGACACCAAATATAAAATTTACTGAAAATATGAAAAAAGGGCCATGTTGCAAAGAGTTCCGTCAAAGAATACAGTAGACTGTTTTCATTAGTCGGGGCATACGAATTAATTTCGAATGAAAATAGTCGAGTACAACAAATGTAAATGCTGGGAAAAAGTGGAGAAACTAGGGGAAATGTCCTGGGTGGGAATTGTCCGGGGGGGAATTGTCCGGGGGTTGTCCAGGGGAGATTGTCTGTGGGGAATTGTCCGGGGGAATTATCCAGGGGGGGGGGAATTGTCCTAGAGCCCTTTCTTAGAACCCTGTTCATGCTTACATGGTCTCTAACCACATTTTCAAAGTCACAACAACTATTGATGACGTCATTTCCGTTGTTCCTGGTCTTCTTCAAAACAAGATGTCGCTGAAGCTCGGACTGTGAGACCGAATCTAAGCACGAGAACTGTATATGGCACGCAGTTTCATTACAAATGGTGAATTTATATGTTTCAAGGACGCAATCTGATATATGTTTCATAACTGACGATGTCAAGCTGTAGGACACTGCCACTCACCGGTTTGAAAAGTGGGAGGTTCTTGTACCGGAGAAGGCATGGACAAATGTCGAATATCAGCAGTTGTATTGACACACCTGGAATTGACTATAAAAAAGATGCCGGATCTGCGCTGCAACTAAGTTGCGAGAAACAAAAAAATGAAGCAGTTAGTGTGGAACCATCCACGAAAGACATCTCGTCGAGAAACAAACCAGAATGTTTCCTTTCCTTTGCGATAGGATTTTGCATTTTGAAGTTTACATTTCCAGCCGAGGATTTCGCCGATTTGAGGAAGCCAATTGGTTCGAGGAGGAACGGGCATATAATCTTAGAATGCTTAGATATCAGTGCAGCAGACCTAAGAGTGACTTCTAAATTTGGCTCATGGGACACGATGGTGGCTCGCCTGTTAGTGGAATGTGCCTCTCCAGTTCGAGTGTGTTGGGTTTTTGACACAGACAAGGGTGTTGTGTATGAAGGGTCCATTTTGAATTGTTGTATGGTAAAGGCAACATTAGAAATTGAACATTTGCAGGAAGCACAGCAAATCTTGCATGCCCTGAAACTGGCCAGAAATTCTGACATTAGAGTATGCAAAGAGAAACAACTAAGAGGGGAGGTAAGTACCCGTGCTCCGCCTGGAAAAATCAGGGAAGGTCTGCCGGAATGGGTGAACTACATTCCATACAAATGGTATTCATCGAAACTCAGGAAAAGTATCGAATATCTTCTGGTACTTTACACCGTCCTTTCCTTGCTTTGGGCATTTTGGCAGCTTTATAAACATGTCGATTTCGTTAAAGCATATCTGAGACCGTTGTTGGATTTCCTGGAGTATTATATTATTGTGATGAAAAGTTGGCTGATCTGGTTAGATCAGCTGACAACCTTAATGTCTCAATACTGGTGGAGATATATGAAGCCGTTTTACATTATCTTTGTCACTGCAATGGCTCCTGTCATAAAAGTATTTACGCCACTAAAAAGTATTGTCAATGTTATACCTCACTTACTTGATCCAGTTTTTCAGTTTTTCAACGTAATCTATGCTTTTATATACCCATTTGTTTCCCCTCTTTATAGTCTTTTCGACCTGGTGTTTATTAAAGGTACGAAACTTCTTTTTGACTCAATTTATCAGATATTGTCAACCTTAGCAAACAGTGGAATCGTCAAGTTAATTACTGAAAAGGGCAGTCAAACATTCATTGTAAGACTGATCAGTGAGCTTCTTCATGGAAAATTAGATCCCATAAAAGCCCAGGTTTTAGTTGTAAGGGACTTGATATTCAAGAGTCTAAAATCTATTTTTATTGGAGCAAGGTTTATCACATCAAGAGTCTATTACATGATAGTGTTTGTACAAAGGGAGAAACAGTATGCTAAGGAAGAATTGGTAGCAAAGGATATGGAGAAATCAAATTTGAAGTCAATTAATGATGATGGAAACATGATGGATAAAAAGCTTAAAATCCAGTAGAGCTGTAAAAAGATTATTTACAATTAACAATTTAATAAAGTACATATGTATATGTTGTGTACTCATATTTAGTGTGTATATTTATGTATACCAAAGACATGCCTGTAATCACTGGAGGGCTTTGGAGTGGCTTAGTTTCCTATTGATTTTTCTTGTTCATCTTCATTCCATCCTTTTTTCCTTCTCTATTCAGATCGTTCAAGAGATTCCTCAGCTCTTCCTCCGTAAGCATCTGTTAATAATAATTCCTTTTCTTATCAGTTTTCATAGGCGACGCCATAAAATTCATGTTTTTTTCCTTCCATCTTCAGAGAGCATCTTTTAACGTTTAAAATTTGACATGGAGCTCCCCTTTACCTGTTCTCTTTTGTTTCAGTGTTTCTCTCATTCTCTTAGCCAGAGAAAGACATAAGTTACCAAAAAAGGGGAGAGGTTAAAGCCCCCCATACCCACCTCGGACGTCGTTACTGTTTTCGCCAGCGAACTAGATACCATGACATTATATTTCTGAAATTTGTATGGTTTTTATTCACTTATTGCTTTTATATTACTGGTAGATTCTTCGCGAGATACAAATTGTAAGTTTGTGGCCATTACATGCTGGACTCTGATGAAAGTTCATCAACACCAATAGCTATTTCTAGTTACACAGTATGTATGGCACTGTAATGTAGATCAGTGTAGAGAATCCAGTAGAACAATAACTTTTTAGTACTTATATAGATACATGTGGTCATAGTTTCAATCATGCAAGTAAATTCGAAGTGCCCCATCATACAAACCTGATATGGAGAACACAAGCCAACATAACCGCTATTACACTCAAAATATCCCTTCTTGCCCATAAGAGTTAAATGTCAAAGGAATAAGATAGTAAAACTTCTGCGGTGCTTCCCGGAATAAGGAGGAATACGATAACAAAACTTTTCCAGTGCTTTTTGGATCTAATATCTCCTAAGGTGAGGCGAGTTAAAGAAACACTCAATTTGTGCAAGCTACAGGGGTGGCACCATCAGATCAAAGTGACGTGCTGCGAGGTCACAAAAGGTTTCTCTCGTTTTTCTATTTGATCCTCGGAGGATATTTTGCATCTTTTGACAATTAGGGGATGACATGGGACTCTCATTTCCTGCTTTCTATCTTGTTTCAGTGGGGTTTTTATTCTCTTTTCTGAAGAAAAATGTCACAGAATAACGGAGAGGCTTAAACCCCACATTCATCATCAATATCCAGTAAAACGTTATGTCTATTCATCTATAGGCTATAGTGGACTAAATTCGTCTATAGAAAACTCCCCACTCCGATTCGTATAGTGGAACGTAGAGTTTTCCTCAATAGGCAGAGTTTCAATATCACTTTTTGTCCATTAATGCATTACAGCTCAGACGTTTACACTCTGGTAAGTTAGCATCTATTTTTACAAGACCTGGAGTGAATTAAATTGAGTTTTCTGATGCAAAGGAAGAGATATCCATTACGTTAAAACAATTTTACATTTATATAAGCAGACGCATATAAGTTTGTAACGCATACTTAATTCCTTATTAGCGTTGAAAAATATTAAATACGGTCTTTCTTTATACCACACAAAATTATTTATCTATTATGTAGCTAATATGAAATGTGTAGTTTCCATTGTTGACGTAGATTATAAGTTTCAAAACTAATTCTATTAAACTAATAACTGATTTATTAAAGTGTTTGTATCTTTTCCAGATCTTGAGATTTTCGTCACGGATAAGATATGTTTGTCTCTTGAAACGTTTCTACTGAGAATGTCTCCTTGTCAGGTAAGCAAAATAAATTCTCGCTGATAGCGGCTCCTCAAGGGACATCCGTTATCAGCGAGAACTGATACTATATCGTATACTGGCCGAAAAGCCGAGAACCGTATAGAGGCAAATCCCAATTTTATTACGGATTGCATCATTTGACAACTTGGCGTCTCGGTTGTTACGTAGCATCCAATTTTAGCAATTCGTTGGAAAAAGCACTCATTATGTAATAAAACTAAACCTTAATATAACACAAACTTGAATAAAGAAGGTGAGTTTTTTGTTGTCTCTCATTAACATATTCAGCTATCCGACTTTCTTGTGGATTCAAAAACCATCTCTACATTCACAGAGGATATTCATTCCATCATTCAAGGAGCCAGTATACCACTTGAGAAATGTCTGGTGTTACCGAGGTACGTTGAAGTTGGGCTAAAATGGATATTTTGGTATCTATACGCTGTTGTCACATGCAATGATTTCTTGATTCACAGTTCTATCATTAACCCCATCATCTTCTTAATTTTAAAATCTCCTGGCCTCAAGTGTGTCTTTAAATAGTTAACACATAATGGTTGATAATGAAGAAGCGTAGCCAATGTATATTGATGGGCAACTTAGCAGACTTGTATATTCGTGTTAGAAAAGCTAATGCAATTTTTTTTATCCAAAACCCCTAATGAGCAATGGAACCAATAATGAAACTACGGTAAATAAGCGGTGAAACCACTAAACAGCCTCACTAAAAGGTAGAAGGGTAGCTGGAGCGTCCAGATGCGGCGACCCTCAATTTTAACCATGCTCACTCAGGCACCCAGTAGGAACGCCTCTCACGCATCATGGAAGGCAGACGTAATCAGCGAGAACAAATATCGGTACTACACCCTATTCTTTGCAAGAGTTAAAGAAACAACGCATTAAAAAAATATTGCAATCTGTTTGTCATAATACTTTGCTTACAATCGTAAAGAAAGCTACAGCGTTTTACCTTATTGTGAGTACAAGTTTCAGGTGTATCAAAAAGAAGAATCTCGCGCAAAAGCTTTGGCGCACACAGCATCGAAGCACTAAATAGAGAAGAGGAACACGGGGCACTCGACGCTTCTATTTTTAGTAAAATTTCTTTTTGCTTGAGTGAAAACAGTCTAAACATGCTAGCCATTGACGTAATTTATATAATTCCGGTATATATCCGCTAATTCGAATGCAGTTTAATTCGAAATTTCACTGTTTCGAACATAATATTTAGTCTCTTGTCTATTCAAATGAGAGGGCGTATACTTAACTGTAGCCGTTTGAAATTGTTGCATGATTTATTGCCAATGATTATAGTATTGGTTTCGAAATTTGGTACATACTCTAGTAATACATAAATACCAACTTCTGACTAATAAAAAGACATTATTTAGCTATGAAAAAAGGTAGTGATCAAGAGGCAAATCCTCAAAAGGAACTTAAGATATTCTAGCTGTTTTTAGAAGAACATAATATTCCTAGAAGTAGTAATATGTTCTTCAGGTCAGGGTGGCGGTGCACACACTATCAAAGTAGAGAAGACGTGGAACGAATAGCGAGACGAGAGATTATGAACCATGAAAAGTTTAACGAACTGTGTAGCAGAGACTCGAAGGGCAAGAGCAAGAAACTAAGAAATACAATAGCATAAAAGTCATAACAGAATGCCAGCAGCTCCGAAGATGTACTGATATGTAAGTACCAGTGTCACTGTGAGAAATTATATGTAGGTCGTACATCTCAAAGGCTGCTTGGCAGGGGCAAGCAACACTTACCCCGTCGAATACTTGAAGGTGGAGCTGCTGTTCCTAGGAGACAATCTGAAAGATCAGCTAACGTAAAAGAAAGAGTGGAAAAAATAACCAGATCGGTGATAGAGGACTACCTAGTGGGAAACACAGGCTGTGCACAAAACTGCAGTAACGAATATTTTTCGGTTTGAGGTAGGGGACGATCTAAGTTTCATTTAGCGGTTTAAGAATCTAGTTTTATTTCGCGTCTTAAGCCTAGTTTGTGTAGACAGCTAATAGTGTAGGAAAGATTTCAAGTAACTATTTATTTGCTATTTAATTTCATATTTTTAGCTTGAAGACTGGAAGAATAATTTCTATATCCCATGGTTTCTGCAAGAAGTCTCCGTTTCAAAACTACAGTGATCTCAGACAACACTGGAAGCTGATGGTAAAGTTACATATCACAATATTGTTTGTCTTTCAATCTGCTATTCCAAGGAATCGATTAGTATAAGAGCTTCCTATTTCTAAGCGTGAATGCAACATGATGGTTTTACAGAAGTGTGATTCGTTATCAAACATGAAATACATATAAAAACATTGCATTATTTACAACGGCGTGAAGATTTCTATGAAACATGCTGTCTCCTCTACCTAATTGTAGGAGGTTGTAAGTCTCCATTTTTTAGAAAATCTCATTGATTGAATACATTACTATCTCCCAAACAACGAGTTTTTTGTAAAATTTTGACCCCCCTTAACAACTGATATCCCAAATAATTTTCATGTGCAAGGAAAGGATCAGAGGAAACTCAATAGAGTATGTTTTTAGGTATTCTTTCTTGGCGTCTAGAACTTGTAGCAATTAAGGTATGTTTATGTTTGAGAAAAATGTGCACCATTTTAAGTACCACAATATTTGAGTAGGAACTTTATGTCCAATAGTGAATTGCACTTCGGTTAAGACCGTAGTGCAATATTTACGTTTAATAATAGTTTCAGCCTTTTCTATCCATTTAATTTTACTAGGGTTTGTTGATTGCAACTTAACCTTCAAGTGCAGAGATCTTGATATGCAAACTATTGCTGCTGAATATCAGCACGTTGCCCAAATAAAAATTTGAAACGAACGTTTTTGCAGATGAGCTATTTAAATTAAACATATCTTTTATTGATATTTCAGTTTACCTAAGATACTCATCACACTTTTTGTACTAATATCTATTTTTTGATGTCATGTTTTTGCAGTATGGATATCGCCTTCCTTCTCAAGACCCTCCATTCTTCGTCAATATTTCTTTCTGTGGGGATAAAATATTCACGTATCCTTTTCCACGGGTACGTTGCAGATCAGGATTAAAACAATAGCTTTATTGGCATAAATATTAATTTCCTCTTAACTGTACAAGATACCCGTCTTACTGCGTACGACAAAATGATCCTGCAGAATTCAACCGATGCGACCTAAGAAGTATTGCTCGGTCTTTCGTCGACTCTTTGTTGCATCGGCTTCCATCTCTGTGTGGTTACGGCATTCGCGTAACTGACAATGCTGTGTTTCCTTTACAAGGATTAGTGAAGGCAAGCATTGGCGAGAAAGACTTTGTATATAAAGTGCCAGATGATTACACAAGGAAAGACACTTATGTGCTTTCTCATCAAATACAGCCTCTGAGTTCAATTGGCAAGACAAATAGACTTGGTAAGACAAATAGAGTTCGATACGACAACTTGATATTTTTCGTCTGTTAAGATGTTAACCTTTGAAAACACACTCAGCAGAGCAGATTGTTTTAAAAAATATCATTATGACGTATATGTAAAGAGGTTTGGAGGGTACGGGGACAATTGGCTTTGGGATCGGAATGTAAACTGTAACTTGGTAATAGGAAACCATACAGGTTAATAATTTTTTGTAAGTTTGCTCATCGATGGGATGTTTTGAGCAAACGTAATCAAAGAAGTTAATTTGTAAAATCCTTAATTAAAGGTAATCTTTGCATTCCTATAGCATTCTTGCGAACCTTTAAAAGAGGTTGGATTTGAAAATATAACTTTGGAATGGTTTTCCAGTGACTTAAATAAACAAAAGGGACAAGGCCAAGAAAAGATTAGAAGTGTGACAGAAAACTAGAACCCCCGAACGCGGCAAGGAGCACAGACTATTTTAAGTTGAATTTTTGTAGGTAGAACACATTTTAAATGTCTCCTAAACATCTTTTTATATATTCTAACTCCACAAAGTTTTAAAGTCTTTAAGTATCATATCGAGTAACATAATGATAAAAGAGTAAGAAGAAATATTTAGTTCTTTCCAAAAGTGAAGCTAAGTTAGAGAAACCATATCCACTTACCGATTGTTTCCGATTGGAAGTGTTGCGAGTCCATTTATTGATTGGCGCATGTATATGTGTAGTTGTATTTATTTATATTTATATATATATAAATATATAATATACATGTCACTATGTTTTCTATTTGATTCCTATCCGCACCAACAAAATGATATTAGAATAAGTAAAATTTTGGCATCTTTTTATCACTTTGATAAATCAACCTTTCTTTACCAGGAGACAAGAGTCATTCTTATAAGAGATTTTGTTACAGACGTAGGAAAGCCTGATCTTAAAAGAATAGATCAAATTGAACTACTGCCCTAGCCACGCACAGTAAAGGGTGTCATGCCCATAGCCTCACCATTTTCATAACGGACTAATGTACTATTGTTAAAAAGCATAAACGTTTTGCCATGCCTTTTGAAGGAATTCCTATACATGCTGATTAGCAAAGGATAGAAGTGTCCAAATACACGTTTCGTCAATTTTCAAATCCTATTATCGATTTAAATTGAATTGCACTAATACAAACCTTACTTGTACTTTCTTTTCAAGATGAGTCTACCTCAAAAACATTTGAAAATAGAGACAAACCAAGATTCGTCCCTCACTTCACATCACGTCAAAAAGTTGGTGCAAAGGGCAGAGATAGCTATGTAACAACAAGAGAAGAGGAAAGTATTAAACACAACCGAAATTATCTAGATACGGAAAATCCAAAACTAAAGATCTCAAAACTGAAGCAGAGTATTTTAGTTTCTTCAAACAATAATGCTGAACATGATATAGATAGGAGTTTAAGGGGCGAATCTGTCACTGGTACTACTAATACATCATACTTTCTACCAGTCTGCACTTCAATGGCTTCACAAGAATGTAACAATCCGAAGAAAGAAAGTAGAAAAGAATATACCTTCAAGTCATCAATGAAAGAAGGAAAGATATCCAGTATCTTTTCAAGATGCAAAGCTGGGGAAAGTCTTGGCCCTAACAACGCCTCCAATCTATCAAGAGCAAAGCAAAAGTCAATCTTTTCACGTCATTCTCCAACAAGCAGCTTAACCATTGGTGCCAATAGTATGAGTCGGGCTAAAAGTAAAAGAGAAAGACCACCAGCTCCAGATTTAGACCATACGAAAAAAGTAAATTCAAACACCGGGGAATTTTTATTCATTTCGGAAGACGTTGCAGATAAACAAAATTTCGCACCATCAAAAAAAATGGATGTAGAATTAGTTGACAAAAATAACTCCTACTCTAGAGTTGATATCAATGGAAGACAGCCTGAAAAAGACCATCTTCTTGGGTTGGAATTAGCGAAAGAAATAATTTTGGCTTGTAGTACATCGGATGATGGCCTTAAACGAACAGAAAGTAAAGATAAGGTAACAGTTTTTACATTCAAATTCTCATACTATTTCACATTTTCATGATTAAAGTACAATATTGAGATAAGCAACCGCTTCGATTGTAATGCAGTAAAGGCCTTATACGCTCATCCGCAAAATTCTAAAAACTTCTAATCATTTTCTAAGACTTGATCATTTACAGGAAGAACAAGATTTTAAACTCAATCATTGCTATTTATATCGGATGGTAAAAATTCAATTTTTACCTTGTAATTTAAGCAACATGAAGCAAGACTTTTCAATAACTCATGAGCTTGATGCCAATCTTCACTTTTCGTTACTTAAAGTAGCTTCTATTGGATTTGTTGATTGATTTGAACCCAGTAGGGTCATGTGTGACCTCTCTGCTAGGGTATAAATCCGTCATTATTTAGTAATTGGATATGGCTTTGCTAATGTCAACATTTGCCATACATTTTTAAGCGTAATTACTGAGAAGTTTTAAACTTAAGTTAAAACACAAAACACATGAAAACTTAAAACGTGTTCGAAGCTCCCTAATATTTGTGTTGGGAATATTTGAAATACTTTCGAGGCTCAGAGATTTCTTAGTATTCCTTGAATTAGATGATGCGATATCTTAGCTCACCTCTTGATTTAATTTTAAAATATGAATATTAGCGCTGAATTTAGGCACACACAGTGTAAACTGTTAACTTCGTTACGTACTGATGCTATTTTTGACAACATTAAACATCGCTTCGGGCTGTTGACAAACCTTAGAAACATCGAGACGAATTTCAGCAAATATCATATTTTATTTTAGACGAAGGCTGATAAACCAAAGAGGCCTAGACATACATTTACGGCAGCAGAGGTGGAAGAGTTATACAAAACCGGAAAGGTTTGCCTTTTTTCACATTTTTTTTCCCCCTCTATATGCAACATTTATCTGGTTTTGATTTATCTGTATTCTGACATGCACTTTCAGGGAGAAGCATCGTTCCGCATCGTAATGCATCTGCTTTCTCTATCAAAGGTTGATTCGTCAATAGTTGTAGTTGACATCAAGACATATATTTACTCCAACAAAACTTTAATGCTTTGGGTTATTGGACTAAGTCCACTGACAAGGAAGGAGGAATACACTAAACTCGCTCTTGAGTCTGCTATTGAAATAATAGTGAAAAAACCACTACATTGGATGCATAGATCTGCTTTAAGTGAATGTAACATTGAAAGAGATGCAGTTAAATTTGCATTTTAAGCATTTCAAGCCGCAAGCCCCTACACTGGTGCGGCCGAGGTCGCCTACACATCAAAGTAGAGATGCCGATCGTAGCGCCAGCGGAACTACGGAGGAAACTGGCCACCAACAAGGCCAGAGAATAGCTTAGCTTCTTCTCCCCTAACACACCCCTGCCACAGGTGATGACAAGAGCACCAGAGACGCAACGCCTAACTTCTTTTAATGTTTTAATAATTATATATATATATATATATATATATATATATATTCTCAGCAGACACATTGCAATTATACATAATTCTCAAAGAGTGGACTTTTACTCTTAAAGGAAACCTAAAGAAGGGAGAAACACTTTGAAACTCACCAGTGCTCTCGAAAGAATATTATATGTATTTGCGTGCTGTAGTGACTTTTTCTATTCCAAACATTTTAATTTCAAACCAAAGCTTTGAAACTACAGCACAAACTCTTACTTTAGTAAGTAAGTGTGGAAACTGATTGTCAGATTCTAATATGGCCTGCGTCAGGAAAATCTTGTCCATACCTGTTCTAAACTTACAGACATTAATATTGTGAGTTTGAAATGCAGGATGTAAGGTTTGTCCTTAACTCAAGAAATTTAGATCACTGGCTACACCAGTTACAATTTCTAGAAACGTCTTGGCACAAAAGAGATGAATGCTAGTTTGCATTTTCCTTAGCCCTTTATATATTAATCAAGAGCTGTCATTGGTGCAACTGTAAAGTATGTTTTCCTTCATAGTGAAAAACACATCTCGTGGATTGAATTTTGTGCTAATTTTTTCTTGGGGCTAGCTTCAAGTAGCCCCAAATGCATAAATTAAAGGCAGAGTTAACCAATCAGAGGACAGAAAACATTTGAATAGCTGACTCTTTCACAGCACATGACTGGTTGATTTTCTTTCTGTTTTGGGCTGTCTCTGCAAGATCGGGACTTGCTTGGTTTAGCCATGGAATGTTACTTTATGTGCTGAGTATAGACAGGTGAACAACATTAGCAAGAAATGAAGGTCATAGAGCTTTGAAATTAGAAGGAAATGTTGGCATTAACATAGACAGTAAAGCTTGAACCAAATTGAAACCTTACTTTTTAAAAACTTCAATGGGGCTGAGCTCCACTAGCCCCATATCAGGCACCACCACTGTGCAAACCCCTCTGATACTTTGTACTCCCCAATATGTTCAAAAGATGTAAAGTAGAACATCTTACAAAATCAAGCTTGGGTGCAAGGCACCATTGGCAAATTCATCACATTGCTTGGATGAGCATGACAATCTCTGTAATTCTGAATGTCATTTTCCTAGATGACTTTCATTTGTTTTTCTGTGAATTCTTTTCTTGCTATGTGGTTGCTGATGGTTATTGATGATTATCTGGTATATGATACCCAGATGGGTAGAGGAAATTGACAGATTATAATCAGTATGAAAAGCCCATGCTAAGGGACAAGATAGAATTTTGTGCATGAAGTTCCTGAAAAAAACGCAGACATTTCTCTGAAATATCTCCATTGATAACCCTACCCATGTGTCAATGTTTTTATATTCAATAGTAAATAGAAAAGAATGAAGATTATTTGATAATGTGAATCAAGTTTAGTTTTACCTAGCATGATGTTAGTATGTGATTTGATATTGATCACAAAGTTATAAACATAGGAGAGAATACTTATTACATGATTATCACAGAGCATGATAAATATATGACCATTCTTACAATAAGCATAGAGCATGATAAATAGATGACCATTCTTATAAGTATCCAGTTAGATATATAACATTTATCAGAACTATCCAGTATCTGACCAGATAGTAAAATTCACTATCCAAGGCACCCCTTGTAAAGGAGCATTGATTTGGTCACAGGCTTCTGTTTTTGAATGTATTATAAGCTAGGCACTAGGCCTAGTTAAAACTCTGCAGGGATAATGTCTTTTTCATCAGGATATTTTGCCATCATTTTCTTTCTCTCAGGGAAATGTAGCTTTGCCATAGTGAATTATTTTGAGAGCTGTAACCCATGTTACCAAGAGAGACAATCAATTTGTTTTCTTGCGTAAGGTGTAATAAGAGATTGTCATATCAGAACATGGCAAATTGACTGTCCATTGGCGTAAAGCTGTTCTCATTTGTCAATGGAATCCTCTGTACTGTTTCAAATTGTTCAATAAACTGGATGTTTACTAATTACAGTTTGAAGGTATACATGGTAGTTGACAGGAGTATCTTTATATTTATAATACGATAAAGCTGGATGAAAGGAGCAGTTGATATATTCTTCTTAATACACAGAATTACAGGATGGTTGTAAGACCCGTAGAATGAAACAAGAGCAAAAAGTCAATAGCGGTGGTTACACACACCAGAGTAAAACAGATTTTCCACTTTGGTATCCCAGGTCTCAAATCTGTCTTGGTATTTCAGTTATCCCAGGGCTTGGGGTCTCACTGCAAAATTGACTCACAGCAGGATCTAAACGCCCAGGTCAGATCGTGCCTT
The DNA here is from genome assembly GCA_010016025.2 of Alatinidae sp. Z8VKAUB7J3. Taxonomy (NCBI): domain Eukaryota; kingdom Metazoa; phylum Cnidaria; class Cubozoa; order Carybdeida; family Alatinidae; species Alatinidae sp. Z8VKAUB7J3. Next base: position 42,777,657 of record JAAAKM020006971.1, read on the forward strand.
TCTTGCATTGTTCTCCAGGTGCGATGTCTCTGAACATGTTTGTATTTTGCGTGGAAATTTATTTTGAGTTTGACTTTACCCAGAACCTATCAACAATCTGTCAAATGCTACTAAATGATTGGTTAGTTACATCTTGGTGTCTGAATCACACCACTCTTTTGATGCAGTAAATGTAATCTGAGACCCTTTTGTTCTTTTTGACGTTGCTATGGAAATTTAAACACAAAAAATCGTTGCCCTGATCAAAACCCGCTGTTTTGACGCGGTAAAAAATGGCAGAGTAACTGCAACTAATGTATATTGTGTAACTTCATCAATTAACACACCATTAAAGACCTAGAAACCAGAAACAATGTGGATATGATTGAAAAGACATCATCATCATCATCATCATCATCATCATCATCATCATCATTATCATCACCACTATCAGGGTCATTATCATTATTAATATCCTCATCTCCATTGATCATCATCGCCACAGTTATTATTATCATCATCATTATAACTATCATCACCATTACAATGATCAGCAGTCCGAACATACCAACCTGTAAGATACTATAGCTGCCATGGATGCATATATCAGTGTTGTTTCATCAGGTGGCTCTGAGCCTTATGAAACTGATTTTGTCAGCTTTTGTTCATTGTAACGATTAATCAATTCCATTTTACACCACCACGTATTTCCATTGCTTATTTGACAGATAACAAACTGCTAGAAACAATAGAACGTCTTAAGAGTAATGACTAATGAACTCATTGTGAGGTGTTTACACTTATATGCAAAGTGGAGGAGGGACAATAGACCCATAAACTCTTGATAAAGCGGAGTTTCTTCATGCACATACCTTGTTGATGCAGCCAAAAGTTGGAGTGTGCACTATTTGGCCCTATGTGCACTGTTTGGGCCAGATGTAGTGTTATATATTGTTGCTAACAATCCTGCAGTTGCTATTTATGATCAGCCAGCTAGCTTTGCACAAGAACCATCTGTCAGACAAACTCTGTTCTCTATATAGATTATCTGTTTATCAAATAATAATTTCACTTGTATTTTTCTGTCGTAGGTGCAAGAATAATTTCCCAAAGATTATGAAAACCAAGCCACTTGTTAGTATAATTATCTGCTTTCACAATGAAGCATTCTCTGCACTGATCAGAACTGTTCAGAGTATTTTAGATCGAACATCAAGAGATTTATTACATGAAATCATTCTATTAGATGACTTTAGTTCTTATGGTAAGTTGATGAATCATTGCACTCATGTTCTAGCTGCTCCCTATTATAAAGCTCTATCCTGATTGTGCTACCCTTGCGCTTTTCACTGTTACACTGAAATAATATCACCCTGAGAACATGGCATTTTTGAAGCCTTAGGACCACTGTTATTTTCCCTAATCCATTTCCTGGTGTGATAAAAACATAATGGATGCCTGCCATGCTGAAGTATTTTTGCCTTCATAGCCATAGCTCAATTTCATTACTTGTTCTTGGAAACTGTACGAGATTGCATGCCTGCTTCAATGATAATAAAGCAGGACTAAAACTTAAATATAAATTGATCTTATGACTCTTGGATTATGAGTAAGAAGCTGTACCCTTATGGTTTTTATCTTTTACCCATTGAATGCCCCCTACATGGCAACCCATATCTTGTCTCTCGCCTCATCGCAGAATAGCCTCAAATGAATGAAGAGCTTCATTAACAACTACCAGGACGGTGACATTTTTTATTTTCCCAGGATCTTTTTAAAATTGGGAATAGATTGTGCAAGATAGATGCTTAATATAGTGCCCCCTTGAATAAATACCCCAATCTCTGTGTGATGCTTATTCAGAGGATCTCCATGCATGTTCTATACATAACTTCAGGCTTAAATATCTTGAAATTTCAAACAGAAGATGGTGAAGGCAGTGCATAGAAAAGTTAGAAAACAAATATACCAACATAAAATTGGTGTTCTTTGAAAAAGCCACCACCCCAAATAACCTTTGCCCTTGAAGAACCATCACCATTGAAGTGCTGCTGCCCTTGACGAACCACCATCACCCTTGAAGTGTCACTGCTAGTGAAGAATCACCAGCACCCTTGAAGAACCACTGCTGCCCTTGAAAAATGACTACTGCCCTTGAAGAACCACCAGCACCCATGAAGAACCACCAGCACCCACGAAGAACTACCACCACCCTTGAAGAACCACCAGCACCCACAAAGAACTACCACCACCCTTGAAGAACCACCAGCACCCATGAAGAATTACCACCACCCTTGAAAAACCACCACCACCCATGAAGAACTACCACCACCATTGAAGAATCCCGTTAAAGTGCCACCACTACCTGTGAAGATCCATTGGCCTTCAAGAACCGCTACTCTTAAAGAACCACCACCCTTTAAGAACTGCTGTCATGAAGAACCAAGTGCCAGCCTTGAAGTGCCACCATCCTTGAAGAGCCACCACCACCCTTGAAGAGCCACTGCCACCCTTTAAGAACCACCACCCTTAAAGAGGCAACACCTG
>JAAAKM020006971.1:42788332-42804834 GCA_010016025.2 Alatinidae sp. Z8VKAUB7J3
AGCATTTGTTAGGAATCCCAAGGCGGTAGAAGCCTCTTGCAAGCTATTATCAATGAAACGTCACGATTCACGATTACCGTAACCTCGAAGCTGCGCCCATGCGCGGCCGTGGACGACTAATATACTCCGCACAGCTAAATAAATTGCCGCGCACAAATTTTTGCTGCACAGTCTAGCACGCTGTAAGTGCCTTATACCATGCCATTGGACCGCCAGTATAATGCGCAGAAATTAAGATTCACTGCGCACGCCACGTTGAGTTTCGCGCACGCTCACAAGAAATTAGAGTAAACAATGCTCACAGTGCCTAACTGTAGTGGCCATTGAATTGTGAATTTGCCGGCTGTTAGGCTTCGCTGTGCTTGTAACGTTTGAGATGAATGACTTCAAGGCATCAACACGCCTCCATTGTCGGCTAATCTCGTTAAACAGAGTTTTGCAACGAGTTCATTGGGACGACAAAGGCGACGGGGATGGCAACCAATATTGTAACGACTCGCACAGCGGCGATGACAATGTCCCGAATCCTTGCAGGTGAAACCGGGTAGCATCGACGTCATTGATTGTACCTACCAATCTCATCATGCAACGCTTACTTATGCATTGACTCAGTGTCATCTGTTTTTCATGTTGCCATTAGATATTGAAGTCTTCGTGATACTTAATTATTCAACTTTGATAGTATTGAGTGGACGGTGATGTATGGTGGCCTGCAGTCCGATTATGCTTAATTAATGAAGGACTTGTTGTCATCCACAATATCAATAGGCGATGTTTCTGTTTAGGTACAGTATGGAGCTTGAGTGCCTATAGAATTCTGGACAATGTATTGTTTCCTAATGGATGAGATTTTGATAGCATCTCAGTATGAGCCACACAGATAATCGAATACCTCGAGTGCACGGTTTGTTCTACAAAGTGTTGGAAGAAAGCTTGCTTGCTTTTCGTTTAATTCGTAAAAGCTTTTTATGCTATCCGTAAGAAACAGTAGGTCATATCATGAAAGACAGATGTTTTCCTTTTTAAATCGATGGTGACTAATCACTACGAAGGCAGTGAGGAGGGGGAGGAAGGGGGTAATTGAATATATTTTACACTTACGTTTTACGTGCAATTGCAATTTCCGTACTTAAAACTGCCACCTCGCAGTTGCATTAGTGTATTCGAATGTCTCCTACAGGTGTGGTTAGGAACCTCCTGTAAACTTTAAATCCATTTTAACCCTGATTATCCATTCAGCGAGCATTGCATTGTGAAGGTTTCTGTGTTTCTGTTGTCGAGGTAGGGCAGTTTACCAAGTTGCTGCATACAAACCCAGCGTCACCTGAACAGAGGCATTCGAATCCACTGGCCTTTCTCATCCTGACGTTATGATTCCGTCATAGTCTATCAATCGCCTTAATTTTCCGTGTTTTAAGCTTTGAACTGAGGTTCCTGGTACACACGACTGTGATTTACCTTTGTACACGAGTGGGCTTAAGCCTAGCCGGCGACGCAGACCAAATCTAATTTTATTATTATGGTCTGTGAACCAAATAGCAAAAGGTCGTGCAGGCTTCACAAGATTGTTGTGAAGTGCTCGCGCGAGTTGTATATAGTCACTAAATGAAGAAAAGCGCATTTGACTATACCAGACTCCGTCGATCAATTCGTTAACACCTTCAAGCACGTTACACGTAAGAGGTGTCATCCTTTCATGGCCCATGGTCAATTACATATTACATGTTCCGTCTTACAAAATTTCACACTTTTCGATGAGCTCCTTACTTACCCTTACCATCGTCCCACTTCTTTCGCACACTTACTTGGCACCATATACCTGGAATGAAGTCGATCCTAATTATTCATTTCTTGAACTGTTTAGCTTTGGTAAACGTGGCAGCACACCTATGCTCATTCCTTTGTTTAGCCTCTTAAAATATCTGGTTTACAGATGTTTCACAGCTACAGTACTCAAGTCACAATATCATAAATTCTTAAAGTAATACTGTGACAATTTAATGTCGATAACACATCCACTCTATCAATTGCAGGCCAAATCAATAAAACCAATCTATTAAACATGAGGGGTTACGTTGACCCGGAGATGCTATGTTTATCTAAGCGGGGCTTCGAAGAAAGAGGAGGAGCTTTAAGTAACCATGTGCGGATTTTAGTAAATTCGATGTATAAAGTCTCCGTAAAGTTAACCATGAAGAAAAGTATGAAAATAGGAAGTTTCACTATTTTAAACTTAAAATGTCATCACAAAATACAACCTCAAGCACATAGGAAATCGGCATCTCTAGCTCATCTTACACGTAATCAAGGGTTTCTTTCGGGTTTTTGAAAAGGTTTTCGCTCCACATCTGCTTGTGCTACTACTAGGTTTCGAGATACAATTATTTTACACATCTTTTCACTTTTTACAACGTATTTTATCTTCTTGCTGCACTATGTTGCGGGGAGCCCTATTCCTAAGGATGAATCACTGTCAGCTTTAAACGTCAAGCTGAAGGGAAAAGTGGAGTTTTGTTCAATTCGTATAATTTGAATTTGTTCTTATTCACATTTTTACTGATTCCCTGAAAAGTTGAACTGAAGGGAGTTTTTGTGTAATAAAGGCTTATCGAAACGATATTTACGGAAAGCGCAATGAATTATCTTGCGAGAATTACAAGAATTAATTTTGCTAAATCAGAGCCCATGCAGACCAGAACCGTAAAAATTCAGAAAATCGAATCTTAAGTCAGGGAAATGCTGAGATGTATTTAATTTAAGTCGTTATTAATGCGTGTTTCGTAAAATGTTCTGCTCCTTAAGATAAATTTTTTCATTTACCAGACTTATTAGAGTTTTGGGAAGTCATAAATGTGAAATTTACCCCAGGCGACCGTAACAAGTCAGAAAAATTGGAAGTGTAACCCTTGCATGAAGCCGGTGAAGTGATCGTGCGAGGTTATTACATTTAGCTGGATGGAACTTTAAATGTCCTGTCATAATCCCTGGACAATTGTGCCCCAATGAGAGAGAGAATCTAAGCATTTTCAACCAATTCTTCTAAGGATTACGCAAGATTTACTTGTTTGTCTAATAGTAATTAGCTATATTCATGAACATCATCTTCTATTGAATGGTAACAATAGAACGGCAATTAGTGTGTTTTCTTTAGTATTGCGTAGCTATTAACTCGGTTTTACCCAACCCATTGCCAAATGGCCATGCCTTGATCAGGTCGATTGTTTAACACAATACGTTCCCTTCGTATTGTGAGAACAGCTTTTTTAACGGTTGAATGATATGATTGTAGTGCTAATTAAGCCTTTGTTGGGATTCGCTTTATGTGAACCAAATTTCAAACGGAAATACACAGGAGTTTACCCCAGCTTGATATTAGAGTTAACATTTCACCCTACCGGATTTCCAGTCACGAAGCCTTTCCAGTTGAGTTACCTAGCAGTTAGTTAGTGTTTGGTGGGTAGATATTACGTGTTTTAAAATTTGAGTAAGATCTGACGGACGGTGTTAAGAATCTTCTCATAAAAGTAGCGGCCAGTTTGAAAACCTGTAAAGAAAGAGACACGATTAAAACCGTTCAACTCCAACGTTTCGTCTATCTGAAGTGTAGACATCCTCAGATAAATACGTAACTGAAAACAGAAGTGGATGGAAAGGATTTACAAGAAGGAGAAGAATTGTGAACGCACGTATAAACAAAGGAATAGTAGGAATAGTAGTGTTAGAAATATGTACATGTAAACAACCTTGAAAGGGGGGTGAAGATTTCATACATGAAAAAGGATAGCTCAATCGAATTTGTAAGTATTTATAATGTTGATGGACACTGAAAATTCTCATTTATGATAAAATAAACCATGCACGTCACTGAGGGTAGGCGAAGTAGGGCGCCGCCTGCCCAGTGAGCGCTTGTTTCAGTATTCCTCCAACCCTGGCGAACATATGTCACAGATTAAAATTGTATGCATTTTACCTTCTCTACCATGTTTCTGTTAGTCCGTGGTTACTAGTTTCCCATGAGTTTCTCATAAAAAGAGTGTTAGTGCGTTTTTCGTCGTATTTCTTCCCCGTACTACGGAGACAATGAATATATGTTCTGCCTACCGTGAGATTTTTTGGAAGGTCCTATCACCTACCCTCTGTTGAAGCGCCAAGGTCGTGACTGAAATTAACTCTTATGTTTTCACGGAATTTCTCAGATCTATTCCTACCATTACTAGCTCTTTAAAATCGAATTAGTTATATCTTAAATATCAATAGAGTTTGTTAACGTCAACGTGTCACAGGATTTTCAGGAAACAAAGTTCAAAAGGACCTTATCAGTGACGACGTATATTGATGCAGCTCTAGGAAGAAAATGTTCGAATCCGGTCAGCGCCATTAATTTGCAAGCTATTGTTGCTATTGCAAGCTATTGTGGTAATGCTCCACTCTTTGAGAATTATGTATAATTGCAATGTTTGTGCAACCCCATATTGGGTCATGACTCATAGGATAAGAAACACCCTTTGAAGGTAGGACATTCAAAGGTATTTTACCACTGACATTTACTAAGCATCCCAAAGATGCTGTTTAAACATTTTCCTGATCCATTTCCTGGGGAGTTTAGATACATAGAACCTACACATGGTTCTTGCATGTTTTTAGCCATCATAGCCATGTCCCAACTTCACACATTGGTAAAAAAAACCAACAAGAGAGTATATAACTTGCTCAGGGGCATTACAAATGAAATTATAAAGAAAAGCTTACCATCACTGTGCAATTTCTGCATAAATCCATCTATGAGCTCACTTGTACTTTCATCCACTTCATAGGTCCATGTCAAGCCAGACTGGGCATCTATGAAAAGCTTTAATGCTGTCAGAAGACATCTTCGACCATCATGATACAGCAGAGTGGCGATATCACGTACACTTAACCCTGAAAGTAATAAAGACAGATAATTCCTCATTATTAAAGAATGGAACTCAGTGGTAAACACAATGCTAACATTCAGAGACAGGCTACGCCTTGTTACATGATAATAACATACCATCCTCCAATCCACCTGCCACCCCCCAGGAAGTTGAGAGGAGGAAATTTTTTGGATTCAGCAGGACCACAAATTGTGTAACACAGAGATAATGATAGCACAATTGAGAATGCTAAGGTTTGTGGACAAGTAAAAAAATCTGAAAGGAGGAAAACTTTTTCTTTTTCAGCAAAATGAGTTTTAAATGGCTTACCTTTTGATTTGTCAATACTGAAAAGACACTGGAGAAATATAAAACATGTCACCACCAGGGATCGAAACTGTGGCCCAGGCTATTGTGGCATGTGCACTACCAACTGAGCTACGTGACCATTGAATGTTAACCTACTCTATTTCTCTAGTCGCAACATTAGCTCACAGTCATGGGCCTGTGGACATCGACATCCAGCTTCCTCGCAATCTTGCCTCCCTGCACCAAGTATCATCTATGCTACTTTTGCATTTAAATGTATGGTCACTGTGAACTAAACAGGACTTAAAAACATATTCTTTCTGTAATTCTAATAGATACTTGGCATTCCAAGAGACTCCTTCTCTGCATATCCTCCACAATAGTAGAACCTAACAGACTGTCTAAAAAGCTACAGTTAAACATCTGTGTCGGTATCAACACAAAATAACTACAAAACTATCTTTTAGAAATAAAATGGAAAGCAACTAAACTGGGTAATTGAGGCATAAAGGGTGGTTGGCACACCCAAGGGTCATGCACCTCAACTTGCACCAGTTGGTAGGGAGTGAAGTATGCAATGAGGCACCTTTAACTACCTGCTTAGACTACCTCTCAACAATTACGGAGAATATCTGCAAATAATAAGAACAGACACATCCCCATCAGAGAGCTAGCTTATTCTACAATCAATTACAAAAAGTTTAAAATCACTGAGGAACAATTGTACCAAATATCATCCTTTAACATAAACATGTAACTTAAAATTCTAAAAATAATAGTTTTAATAAATATGAAATTTTGCAGTGATCTATCCTCACCTGGAAAGTTAGGCAGTTGTTGTTCTGCAGCAAACAGCAATTCCACACATGAAAACTCATTAAGTTCAAGTGCATCACTGATGATCAGAACATCTTGGATTACTTGTTTTGTTAGTTTCACTAACCCAGTGTGCCCTTCAAGTTTAAGACCTTCTCTTGATCCCTTCTTAATCTCTTCCCTTTGTTTTGCATTTCTTGGCTACAACATTAAGCAGAGTGCAAATATATAAAATCACATAACATAATCATTTGTAAAGTTTATAACAAAATTATAATTTTAGCCACGTAAAAAGTTTCATAGGATTTTAGAGAAAAAAATGCATCAAATGAAGATTAAATATTTTTTGTGGTATAAAACAAGAATATTGCATGAAATAGAGAAAACATTATGTACTGAAAAGCCTTTTTTGTTTGATACTCGTCAGAGTACTAACATCAAAATGGCCAAAATGGAATGTGTGAAAGAGCATACCCAACTGTATTTTGAACAAGCCAATCAAAAATTGGACTGACAGAATGGCTAGTGTTTTTCGACCAATCAGCATCCATTACAACCAGATTAATTCAATAGGCCCATCCAGAAAACAAATTCTTTTGATCAGCATAGCAAAGGTTTTCTTGCTTTTATGTGGACTGGCTCCAGCCTTTCAGTACACAATGTTTTCACTGTTTCATGCAACACAAATGAAGATGATGATAATGATGCTGCTTCTGCTGATGATGATGATGATGACAATGATAATGATGATGATGATGATGATGTTAATGATGATGATGATGATGATGATGACATTAATGATGATGTTAATGATGATGAAGATGAAGATGATGATGATGTTAATGATGATGCTGATGATGATGTTAATGATGATGATGCTGATGATGCTGATGATGATGTTAATGATGATGATGATGATGATGATGTTGGTGATGATGATGATGATGATAGATATAATAGACATGACAATATTGACAACATTGACAACAATGTGTTTCTGTTAATGATGATGATGAAATTGTGACAACAAACAGTATATATATATGTTAATCTCTATACTTACAGGATTTTGTAACAATGAAATAAATGAAGGTCTGTATTGAAACAATGCTGCTTGTAAATCAAGATGTTTCTCAAACTTCTTGTGGTGAATAACCGCAACAGCAGTGGCCAAGAGATCCTTATATGGAGCCCAAACACCTAAAATGGTACAGAACATATTGTAAGTGGAGGCACTTGGAAACATCATCATGTAATGAATAATAGCTACAGCTTGAACTACCTTTAATTTTTATACCCAGCTTTGCTTCCTTGTCATATTTACACATTTCCTACTAGTGTAAAATATTTGAACACTTTTTGCCTCAGTAATTGCCATGAATAGTAGATTAAGATTTATGGCATGGTGAATTATCATTGAGAGGAGAGGATTTAGAAAATTTTAAAAAGACACTAGAAAAATAAAAAACATGTCTAACATCTCTCTAGAGTCTTCTAAAAATTGCCATTTCAAATCCTCTCTTCTTTATTGTACTTTCGAACTTTTGATGGGCTCCAATTTATTTCCAATCAGAGATCATTTGTCAAATCTTGAAGACGTTCAGTAATCATATAAGAAGACATTCAGTTTTTGCATTTAACATAGGCCTATATTGTCTGTGTGTTTACGTTTGGGCCCAATATTGTTTGTTTTAAGGTATCTGCTATTCAAGAAAACTGCTACTTTTTATTAAAATTGTCCATTTGTTTTATATATTTTTTCCCCATGATAAGTACATGAAGTCTCTCAAGGTTGCCATGCAAGTACATACATGCAGGTTTGTCCATGGCAGTATATGTACTATCGATCAATTCATTTACAAACATACAATACTGATGCTTGCTATTAAACCTTGGTCTATTTTGGCAGGTATTATATCTAGTTTCGTAATCTTAATGAAGGGACTGGGGAACAGGGGGCAAGGGTGGGTATGCCACCCCACCCCACATCCAGATACGCCAAATCTCAAATTTTGCGTGATCACTTTTCAGCTTTATCAAAATTGAAATTGATTGTGACAGATATTGTGTCACATTCAGAGCAAGATATCCATATAGACACGAAACAGCCCCTTTCACACAATGACCAAAGGCACCTTAGTGGAATACGAAAATATAAATTTGAACCCCACCTACTTAACCAGATTATGCAAGGGTGCTGTAGAGGTAAGTAGCCTACTCTGAATTCTTCTTAGCTGCACTGCACAACTAGGCCTATCGGCTCTATATATGATCATTTTGAGGCTAATAACAATATATATAGTATAGACCGGCCTCGTATATGTACATCTGCAGTGACTAACTGTACACCATCAACAGGAATACATTTCGATGCTCAGTTCATATCTAGTAATTCATACCTTTTGCTAGCTCCGATCGAAGCCTAATAAATTTTAGAGGTAAAGAATGCAGCAGAGGCTTACAAAATGCATCGGCTTACAAGTGCCGAAAGTTCGAAGTTGCTCTCTTCTATCAACCACACTCGATACGGAACTGTGCCACTATGGTCATTGATTACGCATTGTTTACCTTCTAAGGTCACAAAGAAATTCGTGTAAAGTGAAAATGCAACATAACTTACCAAGACTGCGAGATTCCGCCATGTTTAACAAACTTCATGCCTTCAAAAAATCGCGCGGAAAAACATTGATTTGAGGTCTGAGCCTGGACATAGGGAGCTGTGAGGAGAACAAAATAAACATTTGGCAAAATAAATAAAAGCCAGACAATAGTATGAACAGTATATCACAATATATTATATTTTTGAGATGCCTGCTCCTAATACAGACATTATGTATATATTCGTTGATACTATCTATGTGTCTAGACATATAGACCTTAGTTTCTATGTGTAATTATCATAAACATCATCATCGTCGTCGTCTGTTTCTTCTTCGAAATCTTCTTTTTCGGTATCCTCCCATGCGGCAAGTCCTATCTCATGGAGTTCGAGCGGTCTTTGTGTTGAGGTTGTTTCTTCAACTCTTCACGAGATCGTCTATTCTTTAGGCTGTCCATCAATTTCAACCTTTTGCCTCCCTGTGTTTATGATTATAGGAATATGTCAAAGGAATTTGTGTGATATATTATGTTCGTCACAGAGTCGGCCTGTATTTGATGTTGAGAAGAATTACACCCAACCCCCAACCCCACCCCTAGCTCCACTTGCCATTGGACTTATATAAGATAAATTCTGAAAAGAACAATAGAGAAATAGAAATATGACACAATCGGGGATCGAACCCGTGACCCACGCTTTCGCGGCGCACCCTCTACCAACTGATCTAGGTGACCTCCGATGTTAGCATACTCCATTTCTCTAGTCGCCACATTAGCTCCCAATCATCCATCGGTGGACATTGACATCCAGCTTAACGCAATTGGAGACCAGCTTCTCTGTGCCATGTGACTTGACCAATGAAGAACTGCCCTCCGGCTCGTCATCAATCCAAAGCCCATTGATATTAGGAAGTATCGTCGAGAAGAGAGGATTTGAAGTGTTACTTTTGAAAAGAACACTAGAGAAATAGAAAATATGTCAAAGATAAATGTCGACGATAAAAATATGTTGAAGATAAATTCTGTATATTTACAGAAACTTTATTCATTGCTACAAACTCTGAAATAAACTCATCGAGCACTCTCTATTATTTCAGAAATTATTTAAAATCAGACGGCATTAAAGCCGACAACCAAATTGAAAAAGAGTAGAAAAAGTATCAAATTGGTTCAGAACCTGGTGGTTTCAACTTAGTAAAGAACTTAATGGACAAAGTTTTTCTTCATTTTCAAATTCATGGCACTGTAAACAAAGAAAACACTGAAAGTAGAGAGAAAAGTGGAAAAGGTTGTCTCGTGTAAATTCTTAACAGGCACGTCACAGAGGGTAGGCGAGGTAAGGCGGCATCTGCCCTGTGAACTCTTGTTTCAGTATTCCGCCTACCATGGCGAATATATGTCACAGAAAAAATATTATATGTATTTCACCTTCCCTACCGTGTTTTGTATGCGATCTTTTCTTTTAAACCAGTGGATACTGGTTTCTCAGGAGTTTCTCATAAAAATAGTGTTAGTGCGTTTTTCGTCGTATTCCTTTCCCATACTTTGGAAACAATGACTAGGTCTATATACACTGCCTACCCTTATGTATTTCGAAGGCCCGATTGCCTACCCTCTGTTGAAGTGCCAAGGACGTGACTATTTCTTAATTGTTAAGAAATGCAAGAGCTCTTCTGAAGATGAAGTAGAAAGAGAAGTCCTACATTATCTCTTCCCCCCACCCCACCCCTTTATTTGATTTGGCGGCTTCTCTCCTTACTGTTATCATTATGGGAGTCAATTCATGTTGATAATGAAGGGGGCAGATTGCAGATCCTGGGATATAATGTGACATCTTCCGTGTTAGTTCAGTTTTGGCATTCTGTGCACCTGGGCCTCATTCCCAAAGAAATACAGCCCTGCCTTCTACAGTTTGTAACTTCCATACTTGCAGGAAATAAAATAAACCTAAAGGACGCAATAACATACCGCAACCAAAGTTGATAGATGCAATAAACGTATGGTGAAATATTTTCACAAATTCATTTGATGTGCAATATCATTCCTAAAAGTGAGGGGACAAATGAGAGCCGAGGGCCCTCCCAGCCCCCCTGTGGTGACCCCACAGACATTGTAGTTAGCCCATTACTATTATTCAAAAGACTGTCTGTATATTTACATAGTAACCTAAATTCTCCTTATCTATTTATCATGAGACTTACAACCGTACAGTAAGTCGTGTAGTGGAGACTGGTACGAAGTAATAGAAAAGAGCGCCAAAAATAAACCATGTTCCCTCGCAACTTGCTCGGTGTTTTCGTTTCCGATAACTTCAATTTTTTAGTCTTCAGTTTGGCGAGAGGAAGGGAATCTCAGAGAAAATGAAAGGTAAGTTAAAAATGCAGAAATACTTCATTTGTTTCAAAGGTGCTATGAAACAGTTTCAGATAAAGACGAGATGATCCTGTAGAACGTTTACTAGTAGGCCTAATGTCATAAAAGGAAGACGAGCTTAAAGAGAAGGCAGTCTAGTTTGCTTCGATTTCCTTGTAGGCTCTTTCGTGACCGGCTACAACAGGAGTAAAGAAACCTATACATCTTCTAACTGATATTTAGCTCACATGAACAATTATAAACCGTTTGGTTTGACGATTTTGCCTAAGGATTTTCGTTTTAAAATCATCTTCTGAACCGTCCTTCCAGATAATTCTCTTTCTGAGGCGCATGCTAGCCAAAGATGTAGCGAAGAAATTACGTTCCGATGTAAACAGTTCACAGAAAATTTAAAAGGCAAGCGAATGGTGAAAGAATGAAGTTGTATTTGGATCATATTTAAGTTTGATTTTTCTGGGGTATCTTAATTTTCATGTTCATCTGCGTCAGCTGTCTTATTGAAACCATCTTTTGTAGCGATTGTCGACGTATATCTTTGTTTTGGAACAATCTGGCTCGCCCTGACATGAAAGAAAAAACATAAACAGAGAGGGGCATTTTAGCAGTAAGTACAAACAGCTATTTTCTTGCTTTTAGAGTAACAATTATGGAAAAAACATATCTTATTTATTTTATTTTAGGGCAGCCCCTTACTTTGAAAAATCCTTGAATAATTCAAAGACAAGATTTCTTAGACTATTTATGATCTTGGTATTTCTCTTGCCTCGATAAAATTGGCAACAAGTAGTAAACAAGACTCTTGCTTTCCTGTCAGTTATTCATGTTTTCGCATATTGTGGCAGCGATTTATCTAAAGTGACATAGGGTAAATTTATAAAAAGAGGAGATTAACTGTAAGGAGAATGTTATTATGATTTTTTATCAATAGTACAGAGACGGGGGAAGGTAGGCCGGATTGGAGGGACCAAGTAGGCTGGGTTCAAATTTACTTTTTCACATTCTATTAAGGTGCCCTTGATCATTGTGTGGAAAGGGGTGTTTCGTGTCGACATGCATATCTTGCTGTGAATGCAACACAATGTCTGTCCCAATCCATTTTAATTTTGATAAGGCTGAGATGTAGTCACGGAAAAAATTGAGATTTGTCAAATCTTTGGGGCATGCCTCCCTCTGCCCCCTGCTCCCCCGTCCCTGGAATTACAAGACGTTTTGCAATTATTTTTCTTGATATTTTTTACCTTCACTAAGATACATAGTCATGAGAGATGATGATTTTTTATCACTTTTTAAACACACTCACCAGTTTATACAGCCTGGCTCCGCAACGTGTATGGTAGAGTGTGTTTAGTGGCATTCCGTTGGCCTATAACCTATAAAAACGTTCAAAATTGTGACCAATTAAGGATAATTGTGATATGAACAGCCCTTGCGAATTCAACTGCGCCGAAGAATAAGTGTATAAAAACGCACATTTTCATTAAGCCGATTGCAGCGGGAGTAGTGAGTGCTCACAAAAGAGCTGGCATATCTCCCTTGCTTTGGAAAATCCTACCTACGACACTAAGTGCATTGCCTAACATATTAAATATATATATACTGTTATGTCTGTGTAAGAGGTGGCTTGCGGCAGGGGCGCTCTACACAGACTTGATGGATCATACTTTGGGTACACTCAGCGTCGGGAGTACGAATTTATTCCATCACTTTATTTATTCTAGAACTTTTAGTTCCCCCTGCTGGGTACATCAGAGTAAGTAAAAAAGTCCCCTATGAGCCTTACGACGTTAGGTGCTCTTTTCGTTTTTGAGCACAATTTTTGTTAATACCTCTATAAAGGGACCATTATCGAAACAAGGTCTTCCGAACCTTTTTAATGCTATCCCTGCCACTTTATCAGTAGGGGTTTTGGGGCACAATTTCTTTGTTTTTCATTACTGATATTTTGTATTTTATTCTTTAAAGTGACTTAAATATTTTGTTTAATTATATTTTCATTCTAAGAAACACATATTTCTTCAAGGTTGATGACCAATTATCCCCTCTTCCCCCAAGTTATTATTGCCAATGCAGAGCTTAATTAAAAAGCTATTACATTTTAGATTGCATCACTTGAACCACCAAAACTATGGAATCGTATTCCAAGGCACTTTGCATAAGTGTTCTGTAATTGATGAATTATTATAATAATAAACGTAATATCGCGCTTAAAAATCAGTTCAATTAATGAAGGTTTTTGCTCGAAGAACGGAAGGAAGCGAAAGCTCTCTGAAATAAGAAAATTCTACTTTTCTCATGTAAATTTCGATGGAGGACGTTTAGCTGTCTTTGATTGGATAATCCACTTTCATCAACATTGCCTATATTGTCTTCGACTGGTAAAGACCTGAGATTTAAAGACCCAAGATTAGAATTACACATTTCCATCTACACTGCATCGACAGGCATGAAATAAACTTGTGTATACTAAGAGCCGGGTAGGACTTAGGTAATTCAATGAAGTTTTCCTAACACTGATAAACAGGGGTAGATAAAGAGTGGGGGTGTTGAAAAGATCAGATTATCAATAAATATTGTTAGTATTGAGGGATTACCTTACACGTTGAGTACAAGGTTACTTCAGCAAAGAAATTTATAACTATCTTGCGTACTGTTTTAATGTTATCTGTGTGTAAATGGCAGAATTGTTCTGAAGGTTTTATAAAAGGCAATCGAGAGCCTGAAGCGTAGCATCTTCTTGGCGACCACGTCGCTTGGAATCAAGATAGTGCTTTGATTAGCTGTTGGCGCCATACCTATCATAGCTCATTGGTAGAGAAATAAAGAATGCCTCTGGTAATATCACATTTTAGAGAATTTTTAAATTAAATTCTCTCTTGAGTTTATAAGCCTCGCTATGTGCTTTTACTTTGCTTAGCTGATAATTTAGTGGTATCACTCACTTAACTAACACGTCGCACTGAGTTTTTAAACTTAAGTTACAAATTTGTACTAGACGGTTTCTAACCGAGGGGTAAAACGCTTTATAGAAATCGTGTTCGTTTTCGCCGTTTATATTACTGTTTTAACAAAAATCCATAAGAAATCCTGTACTTGAACTAGAACGTTCGCAATCTCTCAGTGCAGCCCCCTGATAAGCAGTGGGGCCTTTCCCCAGGGTCCGTTCTTTCCAAAAGGGAAAGGGGTTTTCCTGGGGGGACCACAATTCACAATATATTACTTACAAGTATGATAGTGATAAAATAATTTGCGTGGCAACGCTGCCACTGTCGCTTGCTGCGCCGCGTAAGAATCATGAAAAAAATGATGACACGTCACTTACTCACTCACACTCAGGCCCACATCTCACACTCTCTCGATCTCTCTTTGTAGAACTAGAACGTTCGCACGCTTTTCGTGAAAAGTGTTTTACTCCTCGTTTGTTACCAGAAACTTGCCGCTCGCTCTGCCATTTTATGCGTGCCTTGAAAGCTCAGATGCATACAAAGAAACCATTTCGACTGCCGGCTCCAAAGACATTTATAAAGGCAACTCTAATTGCCAAATTACACGTAATGATTATACTGATAATGGACAACTTATGTTTTCGATAGGAACAAGAGAGAAGCCGCAGGTGGTTAAGTATTTATTGTAGGCCGGTGGGCTGGCAAAGTTTTCAAGACATTAAAGTCTGTTGTGTGCGCCATGGAATGCTTTTCAAGCATACATTCCGGCTGAGGGAGCGGATCATGCAAAAAAATTTAACAGAGGAAATCAGAGACAAACTTTAATTGCATGTTATCATGAAAACTACTCGAAATTCAATTAACTTGTGGGGTGTTGTTAAAAGTAGTTAACATCTGACAGAAGAAAGCTGTCATGAGTTGATAGTAGTGATCAATTTTGAATAAAACTGATAGGACTATCTTTGCGCATTAAGATGTCATTGGAGAAGATTTCTGATGATGTCCGTTGGCTAGGTTTGGACTCCAAGCGTAAGGGTAGATGAATAACACAGTTTTTACGTTACAGGGTTGATAAGAAAGTGTCGAACCTCGTTGCAGGCACGTAGCTTCAAGGAGAGGGGCATAGAGGGGCTATGTTCCACCACATAGTTTGTTCATTTGTTCTTCCAACCCCCGGCTTAGGCTTAAAAGTCCATGGATCCTTAATGTGCCGCTCTCTGGTAAGAAATTTATGTACATTTATGCTCCTATTTGTGAGTGAGTGAGTGTGTGTGTGTGTGTGTTTGTGTGTGTGTGTGTGTGTGTGTGTGTGAGAGAGAGAGAGAGAGAGTGTGTGTGTGTGTGTGTGTGTGTGTGTGTATGTGTGTAAATACGCCGTTTATCCGGTGTGCGTTGTAATTGATTTATTGTTTTCCAAGGCTTGTTTTGGTGGGCTGATACACTATGGAATGGGGGAAATGGACCTTTACGGAGGAATTAATGAGGCAGTGAGAATATTGTTGTTTTAAGTTCGATGGAAGATTTGGCAATGCATTTTCAAGGTACTTTAAAAATAACCCGCTTATGATCCTATACAAGTCACCCCCAAATTAATAATCTAACCGCTCGCGCTAAAGTCCAACATAGTTTAGTTGGCTGCAAATCCTAAATGAATTTTTTTGGAAAAATTGGTCAACTTAATTTAGATTAAGACATTTCAAAACAAGCCTGTAAAACATCTAATGTACTAACGTCAATTTGAATGCTAAGGTTTTGAAGGCCCATGGCACTACAGCTCATCACAGGTAGTTTTCACGTTTTGAGCACTGACTTTAGGAGTAAGATCATACATATTAAGTTGTTTAGTTAAATTTGCTACATAGTCACCAAGATATAATTTTTGCCTTTTAAAAGCCAAAAAGTGGCTGACGCAGAGCATATTGCAGGGGATTCATTGTTAAACTTTTTAGGGAATCACTGATCACAACACATCGCCCCGAGTTTCTAAGACATATTTGCCAGCGTTTGCTAGAAAACATGTGCTGTCAAGTACCAAAATGATTTACTTAGGGTGTAAACAATAGCTATGCTTTAAGTATGCAAAACTACTTTGAAATAATGGAAAAAGCTTAGTCCTTTGTCTACAAAATGAACAAATTTACAACGCTTTGTCTTCTTTCAAGAAGTGAGCTGCAGGAAACAGAATCGTATCGCGTACATACGTGTTATTTTTAAAGATGTATTAAACTTCACTACTATTTGTGAAACAATATGCTAGGAATTTCCTCTTCGGCACAAGACCATTGCTGTGAACAGTGACTGGCGAAACATTTATTAATGTATAACGTCAGATCAAACGTAGTCAAACTTGACTTGGGTCTGAGAGAAGCCCATATACCGGCTATAATGGCAGAAACTAACGGCAGAGGAGCATTCGTATTTCCTACGACCATCTACTTCGGCTTCTTCATCACCTTCTGCTCCTTCTGCTCCTTCTGCTCCTCCTCGTTCTCCTCCTCGTTCTCCTCGTTCTCCTCGTTCTCCTCCTCCTCCGCCTAATTGTCTAACATTAAACAAACTGTACTTCTGC
>JAAAKM020006971.1:42807687-42826226 GCA_010016025.2 Alatinidae sp. Z8VKAUB7J3
TTAATATCGCAATAGGCACCCCCGAGGAGCCAATCGAATTGTCGACAACGATATGGAGCACCTGTAATCGACCAATGGCGAAATCGAGCCCCTGTCGTCGGGAAAATCATTGGCTCTTGATAAATTGTCCAATGTGTACAGGGGCCCGATAAAATAGCGCCAAAATACTTAAACAGAAAAAGCAATCACACAATTACCCACTACGACGATCGAAGCTTGTCAAATGGTGGGTTTTCTTTCGGAATTTATGAAAGTGATGGTAAAATATTACCCGGATGAGTGACAACAAAAAATACGACAAATAGGTAAATCCAACTAGGTCTAGAGTAATAAACTTGTTGGTACGATTCTGACAGGGGCTTTTGCACCCTTAGCGCCGGTCTGGATCCGCGCTCGCATAATAAGGATGTTGTTGTTTACGATAAAGACAATATGGAAATAATGATTGTTATTATCTATTTAATAGGGATTTTGACAATTCTGATTATGATAATGTTGACTACGATAGTGGTTATGATGATAATAATGGAGATGACTATAATATTGGTGACAATAATGAAGATGGTCCTAAGGACGATGAAGACGATGAATATTATGATGATGGTGATTCCATAATGATGATGATGATAATGATGATAGTAACAATAAAAATGGTAATATGATAACGACGACCATAAAATATGTTCTGGTGATTACTTTTACGATGATAATGATGATTATCATCATTAAGGTAATTATAATGATTATGACAATAGAGATCGTGATAATAACGCCGAGTATAATATTTATCATTATATATGTTTAATATGAAGACAGAATAGTGAATAGTTACTACGATTGTATTTAATTTCGACAGTTAAGTTCTGATCCTCTTGTTTCCTTTGAGTGTTTGAATCGTAGCCACAAGATGAGCATCTTAAGAATTTATCTAGAAGTATAAGATATTTATGTTGTCAGTAGATCATTGTACTACAGCATAAGTATAAAAAACATAATTAATATTTCATTATCGAGCAATCAGCATACTGTCCCACAGTCTACTGAAGCTACACGTTAACATTATGTTAGCAAAACATGGCCTTATACCGACAAGATCAATATGCTTGGAGCTTGAGATTTTCTGCAACACTTTTCTAAACTTGCTTTTTGTACCATGTTTAAGGTAATTCTTTTGGGAGATATGAGATGTATCGAAGATGACAATTTTGGTGTTAGATGTTAGATGTTGCCCAGTTTTGGCGTTAGCAGAAACTCGCCTGAAGTCCATTAAAATTGATATTGTTTCTGACAAATGGTTCTATAAATAGAACTTTAAGATAAATAGGTCTTTCAAACTTCCACTCTCTAATCCCAAGAGCTTCTTGAGTGGACATGCAGCTGCCCAAGATCCGTTAAATTTAATCCGTCCTTCCCACAGATTAATTTTAGCGACACTGTTTCTTACTTGCGAAGACGATTGGGTTTGGAATGGAAATCTGATGATTTCCTCGTCGGTGGAATTCAGGAAAGTATAGGCGTATACCAATGTAAACATTATGGTGATCGGTATGATGCGGAACAGGCGTTGGACAAAAAAGCAGTTACTGTGCAGGTGCTCAATTATTTTGCAGAATCTGTCAAGAAGTACAAATAACCTCAATACAGGAATATTTTCCCAACAGTTTCGATTTTAAACGGACAAATCCCTCTCCCTTTTGTAAACGAAACGCTGGAATCGGGGGAGGGGGGTGGTTGCTTCTCGGCCTTTTGGCAAGGAACGGATGTACGATTTGTTCTCATTGTCGACAGACTCTTTGCATGGTCCATGAGAGGCGGTTTTACTGGGCGTTAAGCCTCATGGCTTGCTCCTTTACCCGTTAGCCTAAATTAAGGGGCGTTGCCCTTGGACACCTCAACTTTCTCTTATGTACTAGTAAGCCTGTTTAGTGGTTTTACTATTTATCTAGGATAGTTTCGAAGTAGGGTCCATTTCATATCAGGGGTCTTTGATTGCAAGATTGCGGAAACGGGAGGGCACTGTGTTCATGGCCTCTAATCATTTCCGAAACTCAGGAATACCCTTCCCCAACCTCGTAACTTTTGGCCTATCTAACAAAATGTTGTAGGTTTTTGTTTATTTGTTCGTTGAGATGGAGGGAAACATTTTCTGTGTATAAAATGCTTCCCGGTTCGTATGCATTCTTGCACTATGTATCTTCTTTGCTTTTGTATTGCGGTGTTCAAAGTTATATGCCCCTATGGGAGGAGGAGGAGAAGAAGAAGAAGAAGAACTTCATCAATATTATTGTCAATATCATTGATCGTCTATGGCCCGCTTTACTAACCTCGCCAATTTCTGGAGGGTCCAGGCAAAGTAAACCTTGACACTAAGTATTTCTAAATTAACTTGAAATGAACTCAAAGCAAACTGACAGCAAAGTTCATTCGGTCGACTGACAACCCAAGTGCAGTGGAAATGAACAAACGTTCCTTTAAAAAAAATTAAACTAAAATGGGAATAAATAATATTTATAGAACAGGAAAAACTGTATGATGGCATGACCAAGTAGAAAAATATAAGATATGTATCTTGGAAGCTGTTATTAAAATTGCTTCACTTTAAAAACAATCCGTTTATAAAATTAAATTGCTGTATTGTTGTCTTATCATACTGTTCTCTGTTTTAGGGTTGGAAAACTTGAAAAGCATGAATTGGAAGAAGCTCGCTTGCATCGCCTAAAAGAAATCAAGTTCTATGAATTTATTAGATCAAATGGCTTCTACTTACTGTACATTTGCTTTCTTCTTTCATTGGCATATGCAATCAGAGATCCGAAAACATTTTTCTTTTCCAAGGCATTGTCTAATTTAATTTTGACAGAACGATTCAGTGAGGTTAGGAGTTTTCTTTATATTTCTGTACTCTGTTTTTGCGTAAGTGAAATCCTTAGGTCTAGTGCAGAATACAACTTAGTTGCTTCTGTATAAGATTTGTCAAGAGCAAGAGCGCCGTTGGCTCGAACACATGTCTCATTTTTAGAACTTTATTAGTGCCTTTTATTTTACGTTTCTTCTTCTTGAGATGCTTTTACAGTGCAAATTTGTCTGGATCCTCTTTTAGTGGAAAATTTTGTTTATCTACCAACTTTTCAGCATTTGAAATTGATCTGCTCTGTTAAATCGGTGTAGCCTTGAGGTGGACCTGAAATGACTTATTTAGCTGACAGAGCATCCTTTTAGGGGAATGTCTCGTAGGAAAAAAAGACGGATTTCTGGTCCCTGTAAGAAATATATTTGTTCGGGAGCGAAGAATCGCACATGCAACTTCCTTTGCTCATGTCGCTGCACATAGAAAAAGGTATTACTCGTTCGGTGTTTATTGAACTTGTGCTCTTATCTTCAGTTCAAAATATTTGTGTCACAGCGATCTTTAATGGAGTGCCAAACTCTGTGATTTTATTCATGCATGTATTACATGTGGATAACTCTTAAATATTTTTCATAAGAATGCTACCCGTAACACAACGAGCGATAGTTGGCAATCGGAAAAGAAAGTCAGAGAAGCACTAAAATAGATGCTAGGTACAGTATCTGTCAGAAATAGAGAGAGCAATTTTGAAGAAATATAGGACCCCAAAAAGAATTTAGTATGCAGATAAATCCTCTCTGGTTGGAATAATAAACAAATCAAATCACATCTGGAAACTTTCAAGTACAATCGCAGATGTAATTACACCTTTGAAATTGGTATCAGCACGAGCAATATTTTGGTCGCCTGCCCGTCATTTCACTGGCGGTTTGTGTTTTTCGGTCGTGATGTATCGTTTTCATGTGTCTCCTACTATAAACTGTTACATGTTTAGCAAATTGTCAACGCTTAGTGATGATATCAAATAACCAAGCAGTCGGAAAGGCTGTATTTTTGTTACTTATTTAGAAGGGGCATCCTCACTCCTACCATCAACAATTAACGTTAACAACCTCATGAATATTTTTCAGGCTGTTAAAATTGTTTTCGTGTTCATTTGTTATTGTAAGGTTTAGGATAACATTACATTCAGGAGTACCTGACGATATATTCTATTTTCTTGTGTGCGTTTTGTAATTAGTGATTCAGGTAGATCTTAAAAGAAACTCTTCGGGAAGGAAGAGGTTATTATTAAGCATCAAATATACAAAGAAAGCAATGTTTTAACTTTAGATAGGCTTTATTTGAAAATCCATACAGCTTGGAATAACAGCTTCAAAAATACATAACGTTAAGGTCCGTTTTATTTTTAAGCCCAGCCGTCGCATCGCAAGCTTTTTAACCTTTTAAAGACAGAATTTCCCGGTTCATGAGGTCGAATGCAGTATACAAATTTCAATGTAAGAGCTACAATGCTCTGTACGTAGGCCAGAACCGGCTCCACCTGCTCATTCGTGCCTCTGAACATCTAGGGATCTCTCCCCTTACTCTGTGTAGTCTTCAGATCATTTTTCTCTCCATCGTACAGATTATTCCTCCACTTAGTAGCGTCCACTTTATATTACCTATAACTATGAAGGTGTCAACAGTTTTGTTTGACGAAACGTCAGTATAGTTTTTAATAAAAGGGGGAAAAATATATCAATATGTCTCTTTCTTTAAAGATACTTAGCCTGGCTGTAATTTTTGTAAGCAAATTGCGTTTTCTGCCTGGCATTTCACAAGTTACAACTTCAAAATTATCGCAGATTCTTGGTAGGGCTACTAAGACGTATCAGGGTGGTCCTCACTGGGATCCTGCTGCATCACCAATAGATCCAATTTAATGTTGCAAATAATAAAAATATTTTTCTTACAGATTAGAACTCAGAATGACCTTTGGACATGGCTTAGAAATGATGCATTACCTGTATTATACGATGGAACATCTCCAACAAACGTCCTTGGCACTTTTATAACTGATAAAAGATCTTTTCGTTTGGCCATATCAAGGATTCGTCAGGTCCGAATAGATGAGAGAGGTATGTTATTAGTATCACCTCATCTCATGATATTTCTTAAAGAAATTTAATACCAAACTATTTATACCTTAACAATATTTCTTTAAGGGAAAGGAAGATGCAACTAAGTGCCCTCTTTCCATCAAACGACAATTTCATAGTAGATCAGTTATTTCCTATCTTTTGTCCTACATATACAATGGCCTGGCTCAGGAATCACGGCGCGTAAACGTAAATGTGAGTGTGACACAAAATCAACAGAAATGCATATTGTTCAATCTATTTTTCTACAAATTAGTCAATTGCCCTTTTGCAATTAGCCAAATGACTAATCAATTAATCAGGCAATGACAGCATTCGCATTTAAACTATTGAATATTGGAAAAAGCGAAAATTGTTGTTATGTTAAGTTACCCAATATTAAATGCCATGTAAAAGGCTATAGTCAATGTTGCTAATTTTCTCCTCCGGTGGGGAAGGCTGGCATTTTCAGGCTTTATCAGTCATTTGCGTTTTGGTCTCTTCGTATTTCAGTTCGACTAGATAATTTTAGTATCAGTAGCAGAAACCAAGTTTCCTTTTAAGGTTTTCTTGATATTGTTTCCTAAGGTTCCCCTTTTAATGGAGTATACATGTTTCTGTTTGTTTACTAAGTTCCAGGCATTATTTCTTGCCCTTTAAGAGTTGAGTGCTTCGTTACCGCACAGAGTACACGTCAACAAAATAGTAGTTGCAGTAGGCTGAACTTACGCCGATTCGTGACAATGACATCATAAAGTAAAAGTACTAAAATACTTGCCAGCGAACAACGAAGATTTTTAGTTCATTTATGACAGACAGTTATTTTTTCACAGAAAGCGTTAGAATGGCAGAGCAGTGAATCACACTGTAAACCTTATCATCAAGTAATTAGTAGAAATTAACCTATTAAATTTTTATTTTAAAAGCACTTTTTTGCCTTCCGCGCAAAGCTTGCTAAGGGGACTGTACCCAGTGACCTCTGGTTCTGCGATCAATTGCAAGATAGGAATATTAGCATATGACAATCAAGTTACCTCAGGGCACAGCCTTATATACTCAACTTTACATGTTTTTTTGTCATACTCTGTTTTTTACTTTAATTTCAATTAAAATTATAACTACCATATGTAATATTTTTATACTTTAGAGGCAGCCTGTATGTTGGCTGATCCCGTTAAGAATCAGTTTAGTCGCTGTTATAAATTTTACGAGCTCCTGGAAGAACAAGAAGGTGATTTTTACCCACGTTGGGTGCCAAAAGCAAAGAGAAAAACCGAATCCGTCGTAGTACGTCACAACCCATGGTATTTCTACGGTATGTCACAACTAAGAGGTTTTCCATATTGGGGTCAACATGCTGTCTACGGAGGAGGAGGGTATGTTGCAGAGTTTGGACGAACGTTAGAGAATGCGTTAGCAGTAACAAGAACGCTGGAAAAGAATGAGTGGATTGACCAACGGACTAGAGGTGTCTTCATCGAATTCTCCCTTTACAATGCAGATATCAACATGTTCGCAGTTTCTTTCATTTTGCTGGAAGTATTACCAATTGGAAATATGGCTCCCTATGGCCAAATCAAGGGCTTTAATCTATATCGATATGTTGGGCCTGATTCGGCGTATATAGTTGCCAGTGAAATAATTCTGCTTTTGATGCTTTTCTACTATATATATTTGGAACTCCGCCAACTGTATCGCTACAGACTTGCGTTCTTTGTCAATGTTTGGAATTTTGTGGATATTGTGCTGATCGTTCTTGAAATCACTGCCATCGTGTTATACGTGTCCCGTTGGTATGAGGGCGATCGCAATCTAATACGCCTGCGCAATGACCCCTCCAAATTCATCAGCTTTCAATACGCAGCTAATATGGATGAAGGCTTAGGAGTGGTTATCAGTCTCATCGTTTTCTTTGCTTCTTTAAAATTCCTACGAATTGTAGACTTGCACCCTGTAATAAACTTCATTGGATCTGTAGTGAAGGCGACCTATAAACCAACAGTTTATTTCATGATACCGTTTATGATCTCGTTTTACGGGTTTGCAGTGTTCGGTTTTCTTGTATTTGGGACATCCTTGGAGAAGTACCACACAGTTTATAGAGCGATGCAAACGCAATGGACGATGATTCTAGGAAAAGTAAGAGCGTTTGATATCGTCTCGTCTGTTGAGGGTTTTGGACCTACTTACTTCGTATTATTTGTGCTGATTATCTTGTGGAATTTAATGACTATGTTTGCTGCCATTTTAACTGATGGCATCGATGATACGCGCACAAAGGCGTATGCCGAAGCGGAAGACAGTGCAGTGGTGGAAATATTTTTAGAGAAACTTTATGCATTCCTTGGAAAGCGATCTCCAGTAGTTCTCAGCAGTCATTGGATAACAATGAAACCGAAAAAAGAGAGAAGGGACAGTCGAGCAAGTTTTGACTCGCTCGCCAAAGCTCAAATGAAAGCACTCAATTCAGTAGATTTAGACCTGGACTTAATTTTAGAACGTGTTGATACAGCATTAAAAGATCTTGATGTTGATATTAATCTTCCACAATGTCAATAAAATTTGTCCGTGCTTACACAGCATGATGTAAATATCTAACATATAATTATATGGGGCCCGGGTCATTAATTGCGCAGTCTAGATAGTCCAGGACTAGTCAAATACGTGGTCTAAAAGGATCTTCGCCTGCTCTTCCCCAAAACGTACAATGTAATAACTGTAAAGTCATATCTGACAAAATTTTAAGCCATTTAAGGTAAAGGTCCCATTTGCTATTAAGAGCGTAGGGGGTATGATATATTAGACAATCGCATGGCTTGAACCACGTCGTTGTGAGGTAGAGTGGCCAGTGCTTGTCGCCTTTTATTCTTTAAATCATTTAGAATGAAACATTCACTCATTTCTACTGAATACTTTAATATTGCCCGAAATAGCGAAAACATTGTGTACTTAAAAACATGGTGTAGTGGATACCGATTGGTCCAAAAACACAAGCCATTCAGGCAGTCCGAATTCTGATTGGCTCTTTCAAAAATACAGTTTGGTAAACTCTTTCACACAATTCATTTCGGTCATTCTGACGTTAGTACTCTGAGGAAAGTCAGACGAAAAAAGCTTTCAAGTACACAATGTTTTCACTATTTCGTGCAATTATTCTTGTTTTCTACAACGAACATACTATCTGAATGCTATAATGTTGAATAAAGACAAAGATTCAGTAAAGAGCATATTTAGAGTAAAGGCGGGTGTACCTATCCACAATACCCTCGTTTACGCCCTTGGTTATGAAATGTGTTCTGATTTGTTATAATGTAATTCTTAACCTCCTGGACCCAAATGTTATGAATGTTGAATCGAAGAGTCATATTAAAAAATGGTTTGTATGGTGCCTAGGAGAGGCACCGACTGGGGCTAAAAGATGAAGAGTGAAATGTAATTGAAAAGTTTGTTTAAAACGACTCTCCTCAGGCAGAAGGGGCTTCGTTACCCCCCCCCCCGCTTACCCCAAGAAAACGTTTGCTTCAATAAGCGCGGGCTTAGTCTTAATAGCTATAATTTGGAAAAAGTGGTTAAGGTAAGAGCAACTCAAAGTCGCTACTATAAATAGTCAGCTTCAGGGTCAAATTGGTCTTAATGTTACAGCTATGATACTAATAACCAGATTAAACTACAGTTACTCTGTTTAGGAAGTACTTTACACAATATGTTTCCTTAATTTCACAGAAACGCCATGTTGATCGGTGTCCTTCGTACAAGAAATGCCCTTCTCGCTCTTTCTTAAAGCTCAATCATTTATAGTCAAACGTTTCTCAGCATTTCTAGTATCAAAGAAAAGTGCAAACCAACAAAAAGGTGAGCAAACTGCCGTGGATAGTTACTGACGCTTGCCAAGTTACATGGGAGCGGAGGGAATAAAGGTAGTTTATGCACCCATGACCATTCTTAGACCCTGTAAATGCTTCTTAAGCACTAAAGTTTGATTTATCTTCTCCGAAATAATTTCGTTGCCAGTAGCTGCCAAAGAAAGTCATCCCTTCCTCTAAGCTACTATGATTTGCTTTCCTTTTATAATGAAAATGCGAGAAATGAATGGTTTAAAATCCTTGAATATGAGGCAAATCCCGTTACGAGTGGTATTTTAGTCTGTTTAAATCACCGGGAAACCTGCATTTAAAGACGTAGGCTTAAAATGGTAACTGTGTGATTTAAAGGACTTCTTGACATCACGTGTCTTGTAAGCTGGATGAAAGGAAGGCTGTAAGCGAGATTTTATGGTACTTACGCCCACATGACCTGCATTGGGTTTAAATTAGACCCTTTCATTGGATCATTCGACCTGTGGATCAGAAAGTTCTCTAACCGAAGCTTTCAAAGAGGTCTTGAGATATCAAAAGCTTCTTTATTTGAATATTCAACAAGAGGTTTAACCATAGGGTAAACATCCAATATTTACTAACTTGAAATTGGGGTTGAAGACTTTAACACTCCTTAACTAAATTGCTACAACTCTTCGGTAAGTGTGTACTGTACCCATCCCCGTGTAATTTTCCAAACACCTTGGCTCTTATTCCAGCCTCCCCTACCGATTATTTATGATGTGCTGTCAGAAGTAATTTCAATCATCTTGTTGACTCAGGGAGAGTCTTGGTTTATTCGTTAAATGCAGAGTGTCGAGTTGCTGTCTTTTACAATGACAAAAGGCAACAAAGTTAATGCCTGTCATGGTTTTTGCTGGAGCGACGTTGTTAAATTATGCAATAATTATTCATAACTCTTTCCAGGCTCCCTGATTACTTCTAGCCTCAGTCTTATAGATTTGTTCAATTTTCCTTACCCCTGCTTATCCCCCCGTCTAGTAGGTAATTTAAAGGAGTGGTTCACAACCTTTAAATGTCATTTAAAATAAATTCGGGTCTCCTCCGTTAAAGTATTGGCAAAATGCTTTTTCGATTTAACTTTTGTTATCATTCGATGCCTAGATGATGTTGGTTGAAGGAAATCAATCTTCCAGCATCACTGTTCTGTTACATTATAATAAATGGCCCCGAAATAGTAATCATTGATAGTTAATTACCATTTTCAATTTTAACTAATAGTTTACTCCTCCTCCCCGTCTCCCTCCCCCACCCCCCTGATAGTTCATCCTTCCTGTCTTCCTTGCTGAGCGTCCTAGAAAAAACTTTACTTTATCGAGCGGTCTTTAAATAAAGTTTATCATTTGTATCGTCCTAAATCATCGCCTCTGTAGACTCCCGAGATACATTCTGAACTCCTCCTTTTTTTTACGATATAACGGTCTGAAAACTTGAGCTCGTTATTTTTAAGGTGCAAATGGAGGAGAGGACAAAACGTCACACTATAAGCAGGAGTATGTAGCTCACAATCGAAACTGAAACATAAAGTCAAAGATCTACTCAGTGTCTGAAATCCAATGCCTATCATCCCAATTTCTTACACCGCCCCCACAATTGTTTCCAATGCCAACAGGTGGGATGGGCCGGTATAGCCCACTTTGGGAACTACTGATCTAAAGAATGATCCTTATGTCATTCTGCTACTGTAAGTCTTTAACTAAAAAGTTTGATAACTTTTCAAAATTCCTAAGTCGAATTATCTATAACCAGGACATCTAAATCCAATTTTCGAACGAAGTTCTGAATACCGTATTGCCTCTTAACCCTTTAACTGGCACTACCCGAAAATCAAATAGTTTTTTATTCATACCTGGTATACGTAACTATAGTGGTGTGACTAAGAAAACCTACAAATTTTGTACGTCAAAGTTTACGGGATACTGAGATACGGTCATGTTCTCATATGGGAACGTTGCCAGCTTTACGTACATATTTTTTCAAAATAATGACATAAAGATGAGCATTGAACCCATGGAAACCTTCCAGTACGGCTTGAATTCGCTCTACAGCCCGACGCCTGATATCAACCAGGGCTACTACGGCGCCGAGGCCGACGTGCGGGGCCGTGAGGATATCGCCGCGCACCGCCAGGTGCTTGGCGACGACACCGTGCAGCAGAGCTACCTGGGGGAAACCAACCTCTGCAGCAGCTGCCACGTGGTGATCGTGCCCAAGATTCCCATGGCCTATCCGGAGGTCCGCAACTCGGGCCAGATCTCGTTCGACAAAGACGGCAAGCCGATCATCTCCGACCAAGCGAAACTGCCCCATACGGACATCGCTTGCGGCGCGCCGCCCCCGGGGCCGAACCATCCCGAGCTGTTCGATCCCGTCGCCGACCCCTGTGTCGAGGTCGCCTACGAGCAGACCACATTCTTCGAATGGGCCGCCTCGAGCTCCTTCGGGCACAGCGATCCGCAAACGTCTTGCACCTTCTGCCATATGCCCTCGGTGTTCGGCCCGCACGAAGGGGTCGCCAACGTCTTGACCAGCGGCTTCCCCGACGGTGTGGCCGCCTTCCCACCCTTCGCCTACCAGGCCGCCGACACGGAGATCCAGCTCACGGCGAACAACGGCTATCCGCGACACCGGCTAATGGGCATCAATCTGCACGTCCACGAGATGTTCCAGCAGTTTCCCGAGATCCTTGGCCTGTCTCCCAGGAAAGGCGTGTGGCGTCCGGACGATCCGGCGATCCCGGACAATCCGGACTACGGCCAGGACCCCTTGCTCAGCCAGGACACCATCAAGAACCTGCTGAACGCCGAACAGACGATCCTGACCCACGCGCCGACCACCTTGACCCTCAGCATCTGCTATCCCGGCAGCACGTCGCACGGCTGTCAGGATCCGGCCTATCTGAACGCGGTCGAGGCGGCCGGCAGCGACACCAGCGTCTTCCGAGTCGCGGTCGCGAACAATGCGGGACATCGCTTTCCGACCGGCGCCGGCTTCCGCCGCGGCTTCATCGAGTTCCGGCTTGAGGACGACAAGGGCGACCCTCTTTGGGTCAGCGGCGCCACCAATGCCTATGGCGCGATCGTCGATGGCGCCACTGGGGCCTTGCTGCCCTCGGAGTTTCCGCCGGCCGATGCCTACATCGACCCCTATCAGCCGATCGATCCAAAAATCCTGCAGCCACACTACGGCGGCCGCGATGCGCCCTTCATCTCACGGCAGGACCAGGTGCAGATCTACGAGGTGCGAACCCTGGACGAGGACCGCCACCTGACCAGCTCGACCACGCGCCTCTTCACCGACGTGAAGGACAACCGTATCCCGCCGGCCGGCTGGATACCGCCGGTCACCTGCGGCGAGTACGATCCCCTCTGGCAGGAGGCGCGCCGGCTGGACAGCGAGGGCAAGCTGCCCGATTCGCTGGCGGAGATGCTCGAGGAGCTGGTCTCGAAAACACCGGGCACCGGGACCTACTGCGCCTCCTCAGGCGCCGGCCCCTGCACCGAAACCAACGGCCTGAGCATCGCCAACCTGAGCCGCATCACCCGCCCGGCCGGCGACAGCTTCACCGACAGTGACTACTGCAGCGCCAATCCCCCGGGCGTCGATGGCGCCTTGGTGGGCATCTCAGGCGTCGATCACGTCTGGTACCGGATCCCGGCCGAGGACGTGGCGCCGGCCAAGATCGCCCGGGTCGTGGCCATGATGAACTATCAGCTGACGCCGCCGGGCTATCTCGCTGCCCGCTTCGCCGATGGGCTGCAGTTCTCCCAGACCATGGCCGAGAAAGGTTTCGAAGGCGCCGCCCTGGGCAACGCGATCAATCGGCTGCTTTACATCGCCAGCCGCCTGGACACGGACATCCCCAACCGCATTCCCGATCAGTTCAACCTGCCCCACATGGCGTCGAGCGATTGGACCATGCACATAGGATTCGACTGCTGGCAGCGGGCGGAGGACGTGAACCCGACCGGTGATCCGAACATCGTGCCGCACAAGAAATGCGCGTCGGCAACCCTGCCGGCGATGCAGTAGTCGTAAGGATAGGAGACCAGCCATGGCAAAGGGTGGCGCCAAGGACCTGGAGACCTTCATGGGGCTGTCCGGCTACCTGCTGGGCGTGCCCACGCAGGGGCTCGAGAGTCTCGATCCGGAGCTGGGCGCGACCTATCTCCGCGGGCTAAAGGATTATCTTCGCGAGACCCAGGACATCGACGAGGTGATCGGCTCGGTGCCGATTCCCGAGATCGGCCCGGCACCCCTCGCCACGATGCAGCTCGGACCCAGCTCGCTGGTCGATCTGCTGGACATTTGGCGCGACGTCGGGCCGCAGAAAGCGCCCTTCGACCAGGCCGTTTTCTTGAACCGGGACCGGCCGGACCTCTCCGCCCTGGCCCAGAAAATCGTGCTGCTCTGGTACGCGGCCCAGATCGACAGTATTCCGCTGGATGCGACCACCTACGACCGGGCCCTGGTCTGGTCCATGTCCTATGCGCACCCGCAAGGCGTGCCGCGGTCCTTCGGTTACTGGCAGTACAGCCCGGAGGCGGTGGCTCTGAACGACCCGCCCCGCCTCGGGGACAAGAAGCTATGACTGTCGAAGGCGAGTTCGACGTCGTCATCGTCGGCGGTGGCATTTCGGGCCTGCTGGCCGCCTGGCGGCTCGGCCGAAGGAACATCAAGGGGATTACATAAACATGAGACGCGTAACACTACAGAAATCGTAAACACTCCAACATAGCAGAGGAAGGTTGTAATGTGGGAGCGATTACCATGCGACAAGTGAGTACAAAGTAGATGTTACGTTCTTAAGAACCAGATTAATTTAGTTATGATAAAGTGGTATCCTTGACGGTAGGGTCAACACATTTTATTCACATCTTTATAACTTACTTTTTCAGATGCTGAAGAACGCTTTATTTTGGACAGGAATCATTTCGGACAAAGATTTGCAAGATGTAACTATCGATGGTATTATAAATCGTTATCTGATAGCTGCCTTACAACAGTTTCCATTTCACCAAGAAAATTCTGAGATTAGTAGAACGGTAAGTAAGTTTTACAGAAGTGGATGAATTGCAGAGACGCGCTTGAGGGTGGGTGGAGACGTGAATCAAGCCTCCAGACATCGATTGCGCGGAGTTTAGCTTAAGTAAGCTTATTACTGAAGAACAGTTCTTCACATTGTCTAAGTGTATGAGGAGGGTACATCTAACATGTTGTAAAAATCCATCGTCTTTTCACTCCACGAACACCGCAAATCGATTATTTAAAACACGAGCGTGAAAACGCGCGTTTTAGTCGATGGGAGGTTTCTACCAACACTTGGTATAAGTGGAGAGGCTTAGCAACATCATAAAGAAGATATAAGCTAAAAATAATTAAAAACAGTTAATTGAACAATTAACAGTTGATGCCCAGTTTATGATCAACTATGTTTTTGACGAGCTGTACACTATACATTGTATTTGTTACTCGGCATGAGAGTTTCCCTTTGCTTACGTTTAGTGCTTGTTAAATTTGTTTGGTACATCTCAAAGTTTGTGAACGTTCAAAATCACTAGGACACTACAAATTCATTTAATAAATAGAACAATCAAATTAGAATTTTTGGTTTATTTATGTTTACTGACATCGTTTTAAAATGGATTATCGAGGGAGGTTTTGAAAGGATATCTTTCTGCTAAAAGAAAATAAATCTTTTTCTGGACTCCTTGACACACTTACGTAAGTAAATCTCCCTTTTATATTTACATATAAAATAATATTTATACAGGGAGGCTCTGTCACCTCAGTGATTTTCAGAGAGGTTCTGGTGAAAAAAGGTACAAATTCAGTCGATAGCAGATCACAAAGGTATACTAAAATTCGTTTATCTTATTTATAGGAAAAAGTCACCAAGGTAAGGTGAATTTTTATTCTAAAAGCCGATTCAAAAACGCCCTTTTAAACTCTAAAATATCCTTGGAACACTTCATGCTTTATGAGATTCTCGGAGAACAAAATTATCAGTTTTACGAACTGCACATTATACAACTAATAAAATTGTATGGGTATACATGGATGGTGAGGGACAGGACTTGGTGAAGAATATATTTTATGGGTCCATTGTCCCTGGCCTTCAAGGATAAAGATGGCAAAAAGGCAAAGCTGATTGATTGTGACGGTTACCTTTCCTGTAAACCAGTCAGGCGTTTTCCACCTCAGCTGACGCAATAGCTACCACCCAACAAGTAAAATTATGGTACACTCTAACACGAGTCCACCAAAAGCATTCAACACCCCCCAAATTTGACTCGAATTATGGACGTAAAGATTCGATTTTGTACTCTTCTTAGATAATCTCGGTTCTCCCGAAGACGTGGTTTGAAACATCGTCAGAGAACATGCTTCCGGTTCTGGAGCCCTTTTCAAGGTATTTGGTTGGCTTGGCAGGATCCATATATAAGGCATCATTGGGGTATTCAAACGCTGAGAAGAAGAAAGCAAAGTAAGAGTTTATGTTAAGTAGCTCTGTTAAAGTTTTGTGTGCTTTTAAGAGTTTGTTATTCAGTGTAAGCCCATATTTGAAAGAACTTGCATACCTTCAGGTGTATTGTTTTAGCTTGTGAGATAACCCCACTATGGCAATAATTGCTGTTTCGGATTGGTAATAGGGGACGGTGAGCCCCGTTTTGATGCGGATGCAAAGGTCCTTTGTGTAGCTTATCTTTCTTGCCATCAGCCGAAATCTGCAGATAAAACTCCTTGTGAAACAACGTAATATTCATATTTACTGATTCGTGACAGGGAACAAGAAATGCTCATATTTCCGAAGTTCTTCCCAGAATTTGATTTGGTTTAACGCCGTGCACACCCTGTTGCCAAGGGCTATGGCATTGTGCATATAGACGTAAAGGTAGCACAGAGCACTTTAAGACGAGATCCTTCATTACATCATCAATTAGTAGTTGGGGAATCGACCCCGTACTTTTTATAATTTCCCCCCGGAATTTGCAGAAACCTTATGACGTTAACGCAAACAAGCAATCAGGTAAACAAGGGAGCCATGAGGTATAAATCAGGCAAACAACGGAGGAGTTACGCATAAGCCCCTATAGCAGATGGACACTTTCGGAGACTTAGCTGAAAATGCTGTATCATACAACTGACATTTTTTCATGTCTCACTGGGGCATAAATTGAAGATGTATACATGAAGTGAACACAGGCAAACGTAAAATAGCGAATAGGGCCATAATATTTGTAGTGCAGCTGAAGATCAGGGATGCATGTAATGAAGTGAAACCAATTAACAGTCTATGGGCTGTAATAGGCACTAGAGAAATTTTAAAAAAATTGAAGAGCAGAAATCGTCGTGTAACAGTTACTTTGGTCCCCGAAGTAGATCTCTGGTTAATGTTTGGCTGGAGGGCTGTTAATTCTTTAATAAAGGTAGTTGTCTTTAGGCTTCATTAAACAGAGGGCACACACAATCTAAAACGTTTTTTCACAAAATAGAAATGCTCTGCATACATCATATGACATGCATTTCTTTACTGGCAATAAATAGAAAGCGATGCTTTGGGTAAGGATGTTTTGCTTGTCCAAAAGTAATGAAGATTGGCTCCGACATTTTAATTAAATATGAAGTTAGAAATTTGAACTCTTCCACTTCAGTCAGCACTAAAACCAAACTGAACAACTACCATACGAAGACATTAATATTTTTCACTCGAGCATCATGTCCAAGCCGTCCCCTAGTATGAAGGGTGTACGTACTTAACATGTCGCTGCTCAATGTCAGTTTTCTCATCTCTATTTTCAGGCTAGCAACAAAACGAATCATCTCCTTGCTGATGCATATGCACGCATTTGAAGTAGCGAGGACCGTGGCCATGGAATACAAGTACGACCTGTCGTAGAAGCTCAATGAAGGTGGAGACGATCTCGAATTTTCAAGCGGTGTGAGCATATGTTATAATACGTATCAGCTTCTCTTTCTAGAAAGTCATTTGCAGCAAGAAGTTTTAGCGTAGAACCTTGAGCTTTGCCGATGATAAAACATTGTACCAGCTTAACGTCGGCCTAACACACGGAAATCGACGTAGGTATTGGCGAACCCGTGAACGTCGACATCGATATTGACACGGAGGGTACTAGGAGTGATCTGGCAACGTAAAGGAAATGCAACATCACATCCTTTGATTTCCGTTTTATGTACTTGGTAACAATAAAGAGGGGATCGCTCTGGGATTTAATGGGATATACAGTGATTGGTTTCTGCTGTCACGATCCTGTATAGCATAACATACGATACTTGTATATGGGTTTGGAAGTGGCTGGAAAATTTACATATAACCTTTGATGGGCGTTGGTAGATTTTTGTACTACTATGTCTTGTCAAGTCTTTCTTTGCCTTGGTCTCTATGCTAACGAAAGCATGGCTGTGTTTGCAGAAGTGAGTATGTAACTTTTTTTCAAAGGGTCTCTTGGCCCCCAATGTACAGAACAGAAGCCATCTAAGATGCATTACTTACAGTAGCGAGTATCATGAAAACCGTATGTACACTACAAAATGTGTCAAGGTAGGCGCCATTGTCACTATTGCGCATGCCCAGTAGGAGACCTTATGTGATTTCAAGGGGAAGTATTAGTGGGAGCGAAATAATAGGAGAAAGCTGTCGCTTTTATAGCTAGGAAGTTCCTGCTCGAACAATAAGCTTTAAGGGGTGCATTATATGTGTCGAAAGAGTAACATGGCGGGCACGATTGTGGTTCAGGTAAGGTGACTTGTTCAGTGCGGAAGCCAATTCTAATGCATAGTCTATCATTTGGTCTTTCACAATGTGATATGGTAGCAAAATGTTGATAGTGATACAGCTTTATGCGACAGGTACTGTAACGGATGTCTGGTCGTTTTGCCATAAGTTGGAGGCTTTTGATGACCAGTCAGTGCTATCGTCCATACGGGTGATGTATGAAAGAAATAGTCAACATTATCAGGACACTTTGGACTCTTCTAATGTAAAGATTTACTAAATTTCGATGGAAATGACCGGAATCTCGGAGGACACTTTATAAAGGAAAGGGGCTCCCATTTCTGTTATCACTGGGCATCTGCCCCCCCCCCCCCATCTCCTATCAACAGAAAGGTGTGACAAGCATGTCACCGAAATCATGGTTTTCAAAATCAATTGTCCGTTGGAACGGGGGCTAGACCAGCTTACATTTATTTTATTCCGAATTTGTAGGTGTACATAGTTGTCCTTGAGTAGTATCGTTATCCTACCTTGGTGGACTGATTCAGCCTGGAGTATTGGCCTTGCAGTTACTCGACTGAATTTTCAATCGGCACCTGGATATACTGATATTTTGTTGTCAAGTCAATTGTCCTCCTATCTATTAACACTTCCGAACCAAGATTTGGAGTAACTTCTGATTTGTGGTAATATTGCTCGAGCCAGTTTCAACTGTGCGTCTTTCACTTTTTAAACTACTAGCACTAGCCAATTTGAAATTTACATATAAGCACATAGAATTGTCACCTTTAGACTACAGGTGATGAAGTGAGATGACGAGAATACCTTTATTTCAACATCTGCTTCTAAGACAAGCCATACAATGGGAAATTCATTCATGCTATTTGCGACTCCATACTATCCGCCCCCCCCCCCCCCCCAACAACAAAAAAAAAAAAAAAAAGCCCCCCCCCCCTCTT
>JAAAKM020006971.1:42829967-42859092 GCA_010016025.2 Alatinidae sp. Z8VKAUB7J3
ATCCAATACAAAATGATAGATAGGAGTTGATGTTTAACAGTGCCTCAAATCCATTAACATGAAGCACCTCACCTCAAGCTTTCATTGGAACATATTGCACCCAACTTTTATCTACAGACAAGATCCTCTTTTCAAAGAAAACACAAACTAAACGTTATCTTTTTTATGTAGTTGAAGGAACTATCCGGAAATCACCAACAATTATTAAGCAGTTGCAACCAATTTCGATTGAGCATCAACTCCTAAACGTGAACATGACCTTAGCGTATAACAAAACCCCTCGCAATCCTTTCCCTTCCAAACTGACCAAGTTGTTATCTATGATCTCTGAGAACAGTTAAATAACTACTCCGAGAGTTTACACAAAGGAACAAGCACCCTGAAAAAAGTCTTTCGAAACTATATGTGCGATCTAAATAAAAATTTAGGATTAGATACTACATTTATTTATTTTTGGAAAAGTATATAATTAAATGGTGGAACTTGTTGCAGAACAAATATTCACCTAAGCAAATATTGCCAAACTAAAATCAGACATGGAATTCAAACAGTACAAATGCTGTTAAAAATGTATTTATATTTATACTTTGAAATGGCTTGTGAGCTTGGTCCACCACTTTGTTTCACTGCAAATTGCTGTACAATAGGGGTGTACAAGAGCAAATATATATAGAGAATTAATGCAGAAATACCTCATGATGTGGAAATTCTCCATTGGTCAAACCAGACTCAATCCATTTGGAAACGAATGGAATGGGGATGAACAGAAACAGGCATATCAGAAACACAGTCCCACACACAACACCAAGGGATTCAGGTCTACAAAAAACAACAATGTCAACATTGAGTGAAGAAGTATGTGTACATGGTTTCATCCAGCTATTGGGCATTACACAATACTCTTCTCTTTTTATGTCTGCTGTTGCTGGTCATATGTTGTGTTTGACAACTATCATTCACATTATAACAAGAAGTGTTTGCAAGTTTCTGAAACTCATGCCTGGTATTCACAGTAGATTGGCACAGATAGAATTTGTCACCACGTTTCTGGGTGGGGTTGCAAATGTCCTTGACAGTCGCCCTATAGATCTTATTCTATGAGCAAGTTCACCAAAAAAGAGTTGTTTTGGGATTCTGACCTCTATATAACTATCACGCTTGGCTCCCACTTGACCACAAATAAGCAGAAACCAACAAGAACTAGTCAGAACTAGCAAGGACTAGCAAGAACCAGCAAAGGGGAGCCAAAGTTGTGTAGCGGGAAATCAACTCTAAAAAATAATTAATAGTTCTCACTCAGTTTGATGAGCAAAAACAAACAACAACTACCCCCCCCCCCTCCACCCAATACAAGCAGTTACATTGTTACTTGCCTTTTTGGCCCAAAATGAAAGGGTAAAATGTCAAAAAAAAAATTCATAGCATCTTGGGAATTTTCTGAGCTGGAATGCTCGTTTGGATAAATAATATGAAGAACTGTGTTGACGTTGACATATAGGGGAGGGCAAACTCCAATCGGAAACCTCTGCTTCCTTGCTTCACCTACTCATGAATAAAGCTGTGAGAGCACTCTGAAGTGCTTACAACAAATGATGGGAGGGGGGAGGGGTAAATAGTCTAATTACATGGAAAGGTCGAAAATATTTTCAAATTCTAATAGACAAGAGTTCAAGTGGGATTTCAAAAAATCTAGCAAAACTTTATACTTGTAGCGGGTTCATAGTTTGATTTATGGAGAAATAACAGGGTTAACACTTGTTTGCCAATTAGAAATTCTCTAACTTTCACAGGTTTTACCTCACCTTAAACAAAGTTTTCCCTGACTATTCCCATTTCTAATAACATCAGATGGGGAGGGGGGGCTTTGTTATTCAACAAGGTTGGCAAACTATGAGGTCTAAATGGCTCCATTGGACCCACATCAGAAACTTTGCAATATTTTTTTCATGCTATAGGTGCTGGAATTTGAGTTCAAATGCATAAAAACAAAACTTCTAGTGAACAAAATTAGTGGGTCTGGAGGACTTCCTGGGTTGATCCACACCACCCCAGCTGCTTCACGGGTTATTTCATCCCAACAGATCTTTCATTTCACTTCAAAGGGATTCAGTTGTCACTAAACTTGAACTTCAGCAAGACCATCAACAAGGCACTGCAAAAGTTTGCATTCCTTACTCAATCTATACCTGGCCAAAGATGGGTATTCCTGCTACAGTTAAGCAGTTGGGCCATTTTGTAGTCATTGACAGTCAAATACTCTAAGAAAGCAGCTAGAAGTTTCCCTTCCTTCATATGCATAATTGGGAAGTAAACAATCTGCTCTTAGAGCTGGACTATCTTTGCTGGTTATGGGGAACACTAGCATGTGGCGCTTTCTTGAAAGCTTCATGGATGACAAGTGTTCCACAACTACCAATACTGATGAGTTGTGGGTCAAAAGCATCTTCTTTCTTGCAAAATATTACCAGTTATCCAATTCATAATTAATTGCTGAATTTACCATCAACCCATGGATATCTATTGTTGGTTATAAGTAATTCTTTATTGTGACAAATTTTGGGCTTTCTATCTCAAAAAGGTTGGGCTGAAGTAGAAAAATCCTTATGAAATAATCTAAGTGTACTCAGGACATAGTCTGTACTTACAATTCCCAAAACTGAGGGTCTATATAAAAATCTATTTAAAAGACCCTCACTGGAAATAATAATTGATTCTTGTAAGTGATCAATTGATCAGTGTCCACTACCACTAGGTTAATTGAATAGGCCTAATGAGAAAACGAATTCTTACAGACAGTGCCTGCACTTCCACAATGATTCTCCAGTGGCTGCACTTCCACAATGATTCTCACAGCCTACCGTCACCGTTTCACAGCACATAGTCAATGCAATCCCTACCCTACCCGTGTACAGGCAAACAACACTAGATTTTCCCATTACCTCCTTTCCTCTGCACTGCTTCTGATTAGTGAACTATCCTCCCTGAAGGTTCAGTAAGGCTAACATCTGTCAACAACATGCTTACCTCTCTCTTTTCCTTCCATGTTGTCATGAGCAAATTTGATGTTCTCTTCTGCATAAACATGGTTTCTCCTTTCTTCAACTTTTTAGCTAATTGGTCAGACAATCTTTTCGATTTGTTTGTATGGTACCACAACTATAGACACTTGATCTCATTAAATAAAGTAAGACCTCAGGTAAATTGAAAAACTGCCAAAAAGGACATGGTGATGATACTCGAGACCATGTAATTTCCTAGTTGCTTCCTTTCACACACTTCCCCACCTTATAATTTGCCAAAATAAACCTTGTATATAATTCAAAATGTATCCATTCATTGAGTCTGCTAAGTGCTGATCACTGCACAGATATGTATGATCCAACCCCTCCAGTCACATACAATAAGTAAAGGGTTAGTCTTGAGTAAAATGAAGCTGTTAACACATCAACGTTACAAATGCTTTTCCACCTTATTACTTCCGAAATCTTTAAGACTCATACTTAAAAATTCTATAAAGCATTTTAAATTAATCTTCTGAAATGGTATATAATGTATATAAGTTACAGGTGAAGCACTAGTCAGAGTAAATTCAATTATTTACAGATACATTCGTATAACTGTTTGTAAAATTATAAGCAGCATGAATACTGCTTATAATATCACAAACAGGTATAATATGCCTTGTATATACATACAATATCAGTTTTGCATGGAAAAAGTATCAAATTAACATCATAAAGCTCCACAACTCAAGCGTAATACAAAATGCACCTAAATTTTATCTCAATATCAACATGTGACATGTACATAAGGTGGAAGTGTTGTTTAAAGTACATGAAGACCAATAAATCCACTCAAGAATGAAAGTATGCAAGGTAAAATTTGCAGAGCTTTAGAGTGGACTATATACATATAGGTACCCAAAGCTTTACTATTTATCTGGGTAAATAAGCATCCATATAAAATATGCTTCAAAAAACTCACATTACAAGCTTTTCCTTCTTGCTCATGTCTTTCCCACTGAGGCCAGCTTTTAAAAACAAATCCTTAGTTGCAGGTATGAGCTTTAGTGTCATGATGAGGGCAATTACAGAAAAGCAAGCATTAACCACCAATGGGTATAGCCAACTATACCCCTTTATTGCAATCATGACTCTCTCCCTGGTAATAAAGACAAAAGATACAAAGTACTTAGAATTACAAGCATTCAGTAAAATTGCATTTAATGCACACTTTTACAGCAGCAGTACTTTACAGCAACGTACACATTAAAAATTACAATATGCTTTGAAGTGGCATTTTTCTCTAGACCATCTTTTATCAGTCTGAAGATAGGAGAAGCAGTCTGCAGAAAGGCATCTCAGTAGTTTTCCAAGGGCAAAAACGATAGATAAAGTAAAAGCATTACCTTTGCGATTGACTGTATAGTTTTCGGTACTTTCCTTTTACTTTTTGTTGTAGTATGAAAGTCCTAACTCGTGCAACAATCTGCTAGTCTGATGCAATCACTAGGATAATGTTATGGAACTTACGCCCGGTCTGAGTCTACTTGAATTGATAAGTCTACTTCCCGTTCTTAACCTTAATTAAAGTTCCAAAACACTGAAACAATACCGTTTCTGAACCGCCAAAGCACTAAACGATTTTTTCTTTGAGTGGTGAGTCTTCGCACCTTTCGGTTTCTACGATTTATTGATAAATGACTACATCGATGTTTGAACTCTCGTGTATTTTGAACCCATCTTCAATTGTGCGCAGTCGCCATGGCCCATGCACTATCAGAAACACCATGTACCAAGTACCATCGTCTGTAGCCCCGATCTTTGCTGCGTTTTACGCTATGGTACCATCAGTAGCCTCTGCAAATAAGAAATCACGGTAGCTTTGTTCTTCCATTCCGTTACTCTGGCTATGAAAGGACACACAAAACAAATTTTCAAAGAGAGAACTCTTTAAAAGATAGAAAGTATGATGCTTTGGCTCCCTATACATTTTTAAATTCTCAGTACGCATGCGGTCAGTGCACACAAGGTGAGAATTCTAAGAACTGGCAACGTTTAGTTTGTTTCCACCATTATTGAGTCGTAAGTACATGATAACGACATGATCGTCTTGTAGATCATGGATTTTAATTACGTTTTTACACCTCGGTGCTTATTCGATATGTTTTGAATAATCGATTCTATAAATATCGATTTAGGCCGTTTTAGCCCTATCATATCTGGAAAGATCTGTTGTCGATAACTTTTGTGTGTAGTGCAGTGACGTGAGGACATGCCAGTTATGATGTCACAGTACGTATAATATCGTAGGCCTACTATAGGCACCCTGTACCTAATCGATCGGTCACGTCACACGATCCGGCTTGGCAAGCCTAGGTACTGTAGGATATGTATGAACTCTTTTCAGTTGCCCTATATATATGAGCAGGCACTTTGAACAGGCATATTTCAATTTGCTTGCATCTGGTGCAACTTTCGTCAGGGCGAGGGCTAGGGAGGGGTATGTTCTATCCCTTATTGAATTACCCAAGTTGCCTGTTATCTTATATGTCTAGGGTAAACATACTCTCCTAGGGGGGTTATAACGACTTCAAGTAAAAGTAAACCGCACCTGATAAACTGCTGTACTGATTATACAATAACTGGCGCCTGCTTTTACTGCTTCGCTTCTTTGGCAAGGAACGGATGTAGTATCTGTTCTCATTGATGACAGATGCTTTCCATAATCTGCGAGAGACGGTCCTACTAGGCGGTTGAGCCTGCCTCATGGCTTGCTTCTCTGCCTGGTAGCACAAATTGAGGGGTGTCGCCCTTGTGCCGTGAAGACGGGTACTGTAGTTTGTTAATATTATTGTCGATCATGGTTGTTTTCAGGAGGTTGCTTCTTTTACAGGT
The DNA here is from genome assembly GCA_010016025.2 of Alatinidae sp. Z8VKAUB7J3. Taxonomy (NCBI): domain Eukaryota; kingdom Metazoa; phylum Cnidaria; class Cubozoa; order Carybdeida; family Alatinidae; species Alatinidae sp. Z8VKAUB7J3. Next base: position 42,835,865 of record JAAAKM020006971.1, read on the forward strand.
GGTCTTCTTCGCTTTTTGACAGACCATACAATACCTTTTGCAATGCATTATGGGCAATGATAGAATGTGTTTCAACGAGTAAATGGATATCAGTTGTGGAAACACATCTTTGGACATTAATTGAAAATTGAAACCAAGCTGCAAGTTCTGAAAATAATAGGTTTATGAAAATTGTTTTTGAAAATGTTGAATTATAAGTAGAAAGCGAAGCAATCCGCAAGAGAGTACATTCTGCTTGTGCAAAAGTGCAAGATAGAAGTCTCACAATCAAAGACCCCTGATGAGGAGTCGGTCCGACATTGAAACAACCCTAAATAAACAGAAAAACCACCAAACATTCTAACTAATAAATAAAGGGCAGCTGGGGCGTCCAAGGGCAACGCCCCTCAATTTAGGCTACCGGGCAGAGAAGCAAGCAATGAAGCAGGCTCGACTGCCCTGTAGGACCGCCTCTCTCGGATTATGGAAAGATTATGGAAAATGGCATACTGAAAGAGCATGTTTTTCAGTAAAAGATTTACTTGGCTATAGTTTACTATAATTGTAGTCCCTCAAACAAAGACTACTGTCCGCGGGCTAGTGTACCACATGAAACAATCAGGTTTAATAAATGCAAAATAGATTTCTTTGTGTGATCATCATAACTGAACTTAGGTAAACTAACTCCTCCTTTGTTACTGACAAGAAATATAAGAAATTTATTGACAGATAATTACTTTGAAATATGCTTCTGATACTTTCAAATGTCATAATCTAACTGCATTAGCTATTTATAGTGAGAGTGAAACATGAATATTCTTCATAATTGGAGTTGCAGGTCATGTAGAAGATATTGAGACGTCTAGATTTGCAAAAACATTTCATTATAAAGATCAAAATGTAAATATTCCATTAATTTACTTTCAGATTCATTATGTCAACTTTAAAGTGACAACCTTGTAGGCAAATATAGCTTCATTACAAAACCTTCTAGTGAGTTTCTACCTTATCGACAAATACAGTTTCATTACAAAAGCCTTCTACAGTAGTACGTTTTTACCTTGTAAACAAGTACAGTTTTACTATATAACCTTTTAGTGTTTTTCTACCTTATAGAGAAATACAGTTTCATTTAAAAAACCTTCTAGTACATTTCTATCTTATAAAACAAATGCAAATACAATTTCTATCTTGTAGACAAATACAGTTTTACTAAAATCCTTGTAGCATGTTTCTACCTCGTAGAGAAATAAAGTTTCGTCACAAAACCTTGTAGTACGTTTCTACCTTATAGACAAATACAGTTTCATTAAAAAAAATTTCTAGTAACTTTCTAACTTGTAGACAAATACAGTTTCATTAAAAAAATTTCTAGTAAGTTTCTAACTTGTAGACAAATACAGTTTCATTAAAACATCTTCTAGTAAATTTCCACCTTATAGACAAATACAGTTTCATTAAAAAACCTTCTAGTATATTTTTACCTTGTATATATACATTGGTTGAGGAAGCTGATGCCTTTGATACTACTAAATAAGTCTGAAATATATTTGGAAGTCCTAGTTGATCTTTCGCAGATGCAATTATTGACGCGAGAGGTTGTCTATAGTAGTTACTGCTGCAAATCAAACTTTTTACGAGGAGAAGTCACCGCCATGTAAACACTTTCATGTTGATGAACCCCTTATTTTAATATTTCTTCAGCTGAAATCTATCACTTCAGGTATCATTTCTACGTCATCACTTACGTGTTGCTTTTTAGCTTTATTGCAATGAGGCATGATGAGTAATGGAGAAATATGTAGTTACTATAAGCCGTAGTATTTCTTACTCACCTTCAATTATAAGTTTTGGATACATTTGGACATAACCAATGTTAATTATACACATAACACAGATGATAATTTTGCCTGCAACTGTATTGGCTGCTCAAAAACCACGCTTGTTAATCGTCGGTGCAGCAAACCAAACGTTCGAAATTATATGGAAGAATGGGCTCTTTTCTTACTCGCGTTCTTTTCAACATCTCATGTGTGTTTGTGTGTTTAGAAGACACCCTTCTTTTTACGGTATTTAGAAGTTTGAGCCGTGGGCGTGCTGTACTATCCTTAACTAAGGTGTAGACTCTGTTGTGCTTTGATGTAAAATGTGTAAAATTGGGGCATGGATATGATAGTAAGAAGCGGTTAGGCGACTTTTCATCTCGCGACGATTCATCAGGCGACAATTCATCACACAGACTATTCATCAGAAAGACAATTCATCATGCGATTATCTATGACCTTAAGATGACACCAAGGTGTTATTAAGTAACATGTTATTTTGGTAGTAAGCACACTTTTTAAAATATACCAGGAATGCCCCTAAGCACGCTTTGTTCACGCGATTCTCTCCCGTCAATATTTATTGATCAACTTTCGTTCGACCCGGTGGGAGGAACAGCGAGCGGCATTGGACTGCCTGATCTATATTTGTTACTCTATCGTCGGCTCTCAGTGTCACTGTCAGTCTTTTGAGTCGGTTATGTCAGGTGAAACTGACATTTTAACATATTTAAAAGCAGTGCAGTATCTAGCCTGAAAGTAGATATTGTTGTAATTTGGTGGAATAATTGTCGCATGATGGATTGTCAAAGTGTTGAATTATCTTGTGATGAATTGTCGCGTGATGAAAAGTCGTAGCACCGTAAGAAGCACGTTAGTGCCGTGTGCGGTTGTGATGTGTCTACAACCACAGAAATATTAAGAGCAGACTTAAAATGCGGCGTAAATGTCAGTTGTGAAGTGCCTTTAAAGGTGCATAGCACAAACAGGCAGCTTGATAAATGCATCGAGTTTTGTACTTTGTACTTTTACAGTGTACGCTCTTCAAGGTCACTTGGGAATATAATTTTCTCTCAACCCAGGTCCCGAGCTTAGGGGTATGCTGGCATAGTGGCCCAGAGCTACTGGCATTGTATAAAAAATTGAGCGATCAGGGTTCGATTCAAGACAGTGGTGCCAAGTATCAATCACTCTTCTATCCTAGCGTGGTCGGTGAACTGAGTACCAGCTATACTAGGGAAAACGGTCAAATAGCTTTCTTGGGATCGACGTGGTACCCACGCCTATCGCCATAGTGGTACAAACGTTGATGTTGCCTTCGACCGCGGTTTACCAACTTCTACCGTATACAAAAATTTGCGCCCTTTTCACCGTACTGAAATTCAGGTTTTCATAGGCGTTCCGATTTAAAAGTCTCTGAAACAAGGGGTTTCCCCCATACATAAGCTTCTCTCCCTGCTTTCAGAATTGTACCCCTCTGATAACTCAAGGTCAACGCCCGTGTTGTCTCAATACAATAGACTTTGTAAACAGAATCAAGTAATACCTACAATATAACTGTTGATAGTGACTTAGTTACAAGATCAACTCTAAATTAAACGATTTTTCACTTACTAAGTTTCACATGTTGAGAGACGTAATTACTAATTTTATTGGTCTTTTATCTTACTTGAACAGGGAAATTTCCTTGGCTTGTAGGCAGGTCCAAGCTGACCTCACATACAAAACCGAAAATCAACCCTAAACCTACAATACAGTTCTACCCGACAAAACAACAACAAGAAAAGATTCTACAGGTCATCAAAGAACTGAAAGAACTTTTGAAACCATCAAATATACACTGGGGAAGACATACGATGAATCGTAAGGTGCTACCGCTGACCCATGGCTTGCAGAAACAACAAGTACAGAAACGTAAACCGATTTACAAACAACTACCACGACTTGCGACACGGGCTTCTCATGCGAAAGCGCTGTTGCCAAAACTGCGTCGTTTGCCTGCGCACTTCCAGCGAAAACTCAAAGGTGAGCTTAATGTGGTATAGTAAATCGAGGGAAGGGTAAATATTAGAAGAGATTCAGTACTTATCGCTTTACTTAATTCAACGGAGAAAATTGTGGTTGAGACCTGGTAAAAGTAAAATCTTCAAAGCAGAGTCCAGAAAAAATGTTGACCTGTCTTCTCCTAGAAGTACACATTCAAATCCCTCACCTTAATTACACTTTATAAGATTTAGTCGAAGCAACAATAGACCTTAAATTCTTGTCTTTCGTCTGGTATGAGAGGACGAGAAATACTTAAGACAGCGAGCCCGACATTGATTTTGCGAATCTTGTTTATTCTATTCTCAGCAACGAAGGAATTTTATTCATTGATCTAATCTTCTGAGTTTCGTTAATACTCACCTGAGACTTTTCTGTCTGGCTTTCTTCTCAGTCAAGGGAAGAGTTTACGGCCTTTTAATGCTTGATAATTTGAAGTATCTTCTTGGTCTGTCTCTAATTTTGACTGTTGCTGGGTTTTCTCCCTTACACATTCGCTAGCCGACATTCCACCGGCTAACGACTCTGCAACCGTTATATTTTTTGAATTCTGCTTTGAAGTAGCTTAGTCTTATACTCATGTTTGCCTTAATTAGTTAAAAAGTGAAAAAATAACGAGTAGAAAATACTCCAAGGTGAGAGGAACTCTGTCGAGCTATAAGTAAAACTGTAAAAATTGGGGAGCCAAAAACGGTCTATCTGAGACTCTCCTGAGTTGATTATTGCAAGCAACATTTGTTAATTTTGGTAGTTACTTCCACTGTAAGCTGGCCGTTACAAGAATATTTTAAAAGTTCACTCCATAAAAAATGGGTTGACCTTATGCGTAAATTGGAGCGTTATTAACCCATTTTCATTTTGGAGTGGTAATCACTGAGATGTAAATTTTTAAAATTTTACAATGTTACTTCTTATTTCTTACGAGACTTTTTAGAAATAGACTTCTCTTGAAAAAATAGACTTTTTCTAAACTTCAGTGCATTTTAGTCTTTTAGTTCTTTACTAAGAGCACGGTGTTTGCTTTCTTTAAGTGCTTACAAGCCCTTGTTGCAGTCTTTTGCGAATTCATGCTTCTATTCGTGCAGCTGCCCAAAGCAATCACTCCTCAGGACTTATCTACGTACCCTTTTTTACTGACATGCTGTCTAAGATAGCATCATAGTTAATCACAGACTTGACTCTTAAGTTCGTCTTTCCTATCCTTAAAGTCACTGGATAAGGGATTGAAAAGTAGCTGGGGCAGGAGGATCTCGTATTCTCCTTGTTTTGGAGCCAATAGTTTGAATGCGTACCTTTCAATGTAGCCATCAGAAAATTTTTACGGGGTGCTCTGTCAGCAATTAGTACTTAGCGTCAAGCAAACATAAAGGATTTTGCATGTTAAATTTTGAAAGACCATTCTGCTCGTAAACTTTTCCTGCTATTTCTTTAATTTATAAGAGCTGAAACTTGCTGACTTTTACTTTTATTATATCTGTCAGGATATGTTGGCATTTTGTTTAAAATTTTAATCAAAACTGGTCAAAATTGGCGACTCAAAAAACCGTGGTACAAAATCAGCCAAGAAAACTACTTCAAACGGTTATTTCCTGAGTAAAATCGCCTATTTATAAATTATAATAAATAGCTCTGGAATTTTTTATGAATTTGTTTATCGAGTACTTTATAAAAATACATATAGTTTAACTTCCAAACTTAAAAATAAGCTCATTTTCAAGGTAAATATAGAATTTTAACAAAAAGTTCTTTTAAACGGCATAATAACTATGGCCTTGGTATACAATAGGTGCATATGCCAAAGACATTATAAGTAGAACTTTTTTTTTGCACAGTTGTAGCACTTAAGATTAGTCCTTAAAATATGTCAAACCAAATGGATTTGGGCGTCACTATTGCAAAGTTACACTGGGGGCTCGAAAGCCCCCCTTACGAGAAACATCGTATGTTAATAAAGCCGGAGCAGAATAAGTAAAAAGTATTGGGAGGTGGAGGAGGGTTAACCATTAGACATCAAACCCCCTCGATGTTTTAAAAGACAAGTAACATACATATGAATGTTTTAGACGACTATAAGACTTGGCAAAAGTCAAACGTAATTGTTAACTGAAATACTTGCTGTAACAGCATGCATCTCATAGCAAGAGTATGCATCTATACATTTTATACATTTCAAAAGTTAATACTATATAACACAAATACAAACGCTGTAACACCTGTGTCACATAAGCTGCTGCAGTTTTATTACAAATTATGTTTAGGAGTAGGCCTGGGTGATCGACTTGCTTCCTGTTGCAGAGGCTGCTTTTGTTCTTCTGCTAGCGCGACACTTTATTTCGATTTCTGTTTTTCTTGGCTTAAGGGTCTTTGAAGGGTATATCCACACGTTTCTTGATCGTTTGTTCCTTATTCTTGACATGATAATGTTACAGCAGCTGTATCTCCTTTGTCCTATCATTGATTATTCATCATTCCTAACATTGTTCAGACGCCGGCAGTTTACTCATCTTCTCATCTTGTTGATTCCTATAATCGACATATTTGTATGCATGAAAACTTAAATGAGAATAGAGTTAGCTGAAGAACTACCTGATCACAACGTTACTCTCAGCTGTTGTTTTAAGCAATAATTAATATATTTTACCTCTTTCTATGTTTATGAGCAACTATTTAAAAGTTTCTTTGTATCTGAAACGGAACATTTCTTATTTATAATGAGTGTTAAAATATTGACGGTTTGACAGACATTCTTCACAAAAATATCGCATCGTTATGTTTACCAACGTTGACAAGAAATCTTTGATGCAAAGACACTGTAAGACCATTGGACAACTACATAGTCGTAATACATAGACGTGATATACGTTTGGAGGAAACCCACAATATAGACGGATATAATTGCAATATGACGTCACATTGTTTAACACTTCTGCAACTGTGTAATATTTATACACAAATTTTCACAAACAAGAGCTACGTTTTTAATGTTCATTTACTACAGTAATTGCTTGAGTAATGTTTTAGCGTATGATCAGATCAGTTATGTTGGGGAACTACTGTTCAACTCTATGCTTCATGGCAGATCACATCAAAGCGGCAGAACAGGTGAGCGCCTAAAGTAAGCTGTTCGTACACATTATTAGCTACAAGTTATATTAAGGGTATAGCATTTTTTAAAAATAGCTGCCTTTGCAATTCACCGCAAAAAATATCTAATGCAAAAGTTTTATGAAGCAATATGCGACTCAACAAGAAATCGTTGTTGGATCATAGCAAACTTGATGGAAGATATATTATTCTTAGGGATAAATACAATTTTGCTCCATTATGTACGTGGCTTCAGGTAAAAACAATAAGATGAATAAAGTTGCTCCATCAAGAGAGACTCACCGTATATGCCCCATAATGAGGCACATTTACCTCAAGAGAGTAGGGAAACTTGAGTAGGTGTACTTCTTTATGTAAAGGTACTCATCAACAGCATACGCTGCTAGACCCAAAGCTAGAAGGACCTTGGTTACGCGGTGGCAACAACATGCTTCAAACAATGTTTTCTGCATGCCCATGCAAAAAATCTATAGATGTGTATAAGGATTTTGATAGATAAAATTAAGTCACAAGTATATTCGATCGAGGGAATCGTTTGATAGGTGATAACTCAAAACCTGTAGAAATAATTCGCCGTCTTGTAGAAAGTACTGTGCTTGGTATTCCGTTACCACCGCGTAACCAAGGTCGTTCTAGCTTTGGGTTCAGCAGCGTATGTTGTTGATGATGCAGATTTGACTGTCTTATATCAAGGGTTCATAGATAATACTGAGAGTTTACTGTAACTGCACTCTATTCTGCTAATCATGACTTTGTGATAACGTTTCCATCTAAGCTAATTAAAATGTAATTTGATGCAATGAATGGCAACAGTGGCGAAGTCAGAGTGCAGGCTAGTCAGGCCCAGCCTGACCTAAAAATTACAACAAAATTTAGTAAAAAGGGTCTTCCCACTGCCCCTCCTTCCAATTAAACTTTTTGGTGTCACCAAGTAGTTTGATGTTTTCGTAGCCTTTGGAGAAGGGTCATGCTCTCCCACATTCGGCCTGACCAACGTCTCGGATTCGAGCTGATTTAGCCATATGATTGGCTGAAGGAGTCAGAAGTAGCCTTTGTTCCATGCCGTCTACGCAGGCCTAATTAAAACCGCCTGTCTTACGTAAGAGAGAAGGACAATCGTTTTAAGAACGGGGGACTACACCGTAATAATTTCGCTTTACTTTCTAAGCGAACTAGTATCTTGTAAGCAAAAGGCTGACTTGGAAAATGAAATGTATTTACCCCCGTCTAGTACTTCACTACTTTCACGTTCTCTTTTTCATCATTCATTCAAAATCATTCAGCACCTTCACACAAAACTAAAAGAATCTGACAATTCCATCGACTTTAAATACTCCTTGTTGAATGTTTTTAAGGAGTTATCTCCCAAATGCAATTACAGAAAAGGAGTTCTTGCAAATGCGTATCAGTGGGAATGAACTTTTAGCAATCAGTAGGCCGACTGCGTAACTGACCTCTTTTTAAAAGGACTGCATCACGTAGGAGATTGCATCAAGTACACCACAGACTAGTAGCTAGTCACGCCTAATGGGGGTTCGATGAGCTATCAAGGAAGAGGCAATACATTTTTTATGGAGCTTGAAAATTCGCCTACATTAATACAAGAATCAGACGTCAATGATAGTTAAACGTGCGATGTATTTGGCGTAGGAGAATATAAAAGTTTTATCAAGCTTGTTTTAAAAACCAAATTCCCATGCCGTCAAAACGGAATATTTTGTTCTTTTAGAAGACGTCAAAATATTTTTAAAAGATAAACTACAGTCAACTGTTAGCTTTTGAACGTTCCTTAGCAACTGGCTGAATCTTTGAACGAATCTCAGACTCATGGCTGGGCAACCAAGTTGTTTATTAAAAACTGATGCATCAAAACTTCAGATAACTATAAATGGGTAGCGGAGAAATTTTAATAACAGGAAGTTTATATGAAACCACATTTTTGTTCCTCCTCTAACCGATAATATCCTCTTTATAACTACACAATCCACGATGTCTTGTCCACATACCTTTTAATCTGTTAACGGTAAAATTTGACAAAGTTGACACGTATATGGTTGGATATGGGTCCCAAATTGACGTCTCCCCGCATATAATATTTGTCAAAAATTTGGGCGAAACTTCGAAACTTTATATGGTAAATCTTTGCTTTGACGTACTATTTTGGTCAAATCTTTCATCACCCCCGCTTATTAGAGCCCCGTCTATTCGGAACCTTTGAGTATCACAGCCGAAAACGTCCATCGGCCATTCAGTCAGCTTCTCTTTTCGTACTCTTTGATGTATACACACGCTGCACTGCATATAAGAATTGTTACAACACGATAGGCACTGTGAAAGCCGCATATTATGTGAGCTAAATTGGGTGAGATATTAACAACATATTGACAGCATCTCCTTAATAGGGCCCCGCGTTGAAAAGTGCCCAGAGCCCCACACGTCGGAAAACCGCCCCTGCGTATATCTACCCCAAGTAAATAGTCCCCTCCTTACAATAAGGTAGCATAAAACACTATTATTGTATTTTTTGATTTTGAACTTTGTGGTTCACGGTGTTCATTACATTGGAGCATCGTTTTCGTTACGAACGTCTTAAAGAAAGTTCTTTCACACGTTTAACTCTCATATATAATCCTACCAACGTCTAAAATACACGTTGCTTACCTAAAATTATTATTTTTACGAACACAGCTCAATTTCGGATGCCCCGCCCTCAAATGCTTTATTTACTAGGCGGAAGTACAATAGGCGATGTTTATCAGGGAAGTGGCGTAAGCAATTAAATCTGAATGTCAAACAGATTCATGTGACAGAACATGGTTTCTCAGTGGTTTCACTTTCTTTACTTAAAATATTTATCAGTCTTACACATAATTATTTTCTGCCTTTAAGTTAAAATTACGTTCTCTAAAACTTTAATTCATATCTTTCAGTTGCACTAGGGCAGATATACGTTTCCTTTTCCCTTATTGTTATCCACAGCCTCTAAGAGAAACAAGGTACCAAAAGTCGTAAAACTGAATAATGTTGTGGCATATAGGGGGGATATAGAATCTTGTTTCCGTTGTTGACAGTCTAATTGGTAATAGATTAAAGGGCAGCTATTCACTAGATATTCAGAGTCCTTGTCAACCCATTTAAAAAAAGATTTATTCATAGCTTTGCTGTGTGCTAGCTTTATCTCTTGTTGGGGCCGGTCACTAAAATAAATGACAACAATAAAAACCTTTGATATAGAGTGGGCGATAGTCGGCGAGCAAGTGCGTAAACGAGTGTGAGCGAGAGCGTGTGAGCGAGATAGTGAGAGAGAGTGAGCGAGAGAGTGAGCGAGTGTGTGAGCGAGCGTGTGAGCGAGATAGTGAGAGAGAGAGAGAGAGTGAGCGAGAGAGTGAGTGAGAGAGTGAGCGAGAGAGGGTAGAGCACACAACAAAATGCCAGGCCCATAATTTGCAGTGAATGCTACACCAATTAAATTGTCTACAGTACAAAAATCGCTGGATGGAAGGAGAGAATGATATCTTGGTGACAACAAATTACTATAACAAAAAAGCAATAAATTGTACCTCGTTACAATTTGCAAATTCATATTTCACATCGTTATGTCACATGCTGTACATAAGTTCTTAATTAAACAGATACCAATCTTTCACATAAGACATTCAAGTCAATATCACAGTTCGCTTTGGTAAGCTTAATTGCTGTTCGCTCAAGTTCTCTGAACGTTATGCGTCAGTTGAAGAGTTTCCTCAACACAGTGTTTAATGTCTTATGTGAAAGAAACGAGGTGCTTCCCAATTATACAAGATACCAATATTTCTCTAGTTCACCGTACAAGTTGCATTGATCTTCCACCAGTTAGTTACAAACACGAATCTTCAAGCTACACATATTAATGCCTGTTCAAGCATCTTAGTTCGGATGCAGATCGCAACCAAAATAAAGTTACAACCTGCCCTATTCCAGTCCAATCAAGCAAAAGAACAAATTTACACGAACCGTAAAAACGAAATTACTACAGTATATTTAAGTGGAGACCCCACATACAAAGGTACTACTTCAGGGTTGATAACGCAAATATGAACCTACTACAAATCGGACCCAGGCCCCCTCTATTCCGTTGCGACAACGCTTACCCCGAAGTTTATTAACATAATGTACGTGTAACAAAATTAGACCAGAAAATCTACCATGCACGTAATTTCCCATCCATAAACACGCCATGTTATAAAATCTAGTTCGAATTTCACCAAGTTACACAACACAGTGGCTGATCTAGATACATTCTTCGGCGTTTCCTGTGGTATATGGGAAAATCGCCAAAATCTATTTGCTATATTCGTTTCTGTTTTGCTCCTCTCAGATTTTGGAGATTTAAGTATTTGTTAAAAACTAACTGCAGTACACCAAAATTCGAAAAAAATGAGCTAGATTCAACGTTTCAAGAGCTCTTCTTGTTACAACATCAATAAGCCGCTTCTCTTATCTGTTAAGTAAACGGGAAGTCTTTAATACCGTGAAGTTGTCAAATGTTTCGGAAAATTGATAAACGGTAGTAAAGGAGGTGAAGCAAAATAACAGGCGGGCCGCGAAATAATGGGTGTCTCTTTTCACAAACACTCCTACTCACGCTCACACTTGTATGTGTTTTTGATCCTCTCTCTCCAACTCTCAAGAACACACTTTTCCTTTGAACAATCCCAAATGAAACTTTACAATCTGGTCATCATTCCACCTCCACTGGGTACTACCTGTCTACATGTCACAATGCATTATCTAATAGTTTCTGCAAAAATTAAATCACAAAAAGCCTTAAAAATATTTTGCCCCAATGACCCACTAATTATGTAACTTATAAAAGCAGGAACGATCGTTCTTGTAGTCTGGTTATGATATACACTTTTCCTTGCTCTCCCCACGTGCGCCCATTAAGTAATAGGCAAACAGTAAAGCGACTACAAGCAGCGCTTTTTTAAGTATATAATTCCCCTTGAGAACCTACTAAGTACTCGACGTATGACCCAGACGTAAGAAATGTCAGATAATGTGCATATTTCATAAAGTATGGAATATACACCACCCTTTCTTTTCTTGCTACGCTGAGTAGTATTTCGTTGGCAGTCTCCACAGGGCATCCAATTGGAACCCCCGCGATGTGAGTTGCATTTGGAGGGACATGGCGCATGAATGCCTCTGTTCCAATCGCTCCCATTATAAACACGGTAATCGAGACATTTGTTATTCGCTGACTTAATAAGTCTAAGCGATAACAATTAAAGAAACCCTGCAGAGCATGCTTGGATGCTGAGTACAATGTTTCCTTCGGCATGGGTGATACTCCAAGAAATGATGACATCACTCCAATGCTTCCACCTGTTTGAATCAGTTCCCGCGAAAACAATGTGGCAATTGTGACGTAACTGATATAACTGACGTCATAATACCGACGAAGAAGATCCTCGGACAGTAGTTCTCTCGTCCACGTCTTTGTCCAATTCATCAGCTGACCCATAATCAAGATGTCAATGCTTCCAAAAACGCGCATCGTTTCCTACAATGACAGGGTAAACCGATATGTAATGAAGGAACTAAGTCACTTTAAATTCCAGAAAAAAGTATGCAACTTCTACGTCACGTCGCGAATGAAAATGCGAGAACAGTGCGTTGCAAATAAAGGAAAAAAGATATCGTTGAAGTGCATCAGGACGATGCCATGTTTAAAATAAAAACTCCTGTATAACCTGAAATCTGAGTAAACATTTTTTTATAAGAAAACTCGATTTTCAGGGTCAGGCGTAAGGTTGCTAAGGGTATGATACACTTTCAGGGCTAAAGTTGCTTACCAGGTTGCTAAGGTTGTTTTTTCTCTGTGATACCGAATCATGAATCACCGAAAAATTGCAAACACGTCCACATATTGCCAAAACTAAAGTAATAAGGTACCCTACAGTATTTGTTTGAAATCAGAAAAGAATTCTTCTGTCTATATTTTAACGAAAATTTATAAGTTTGTTCTGCAAAAAAAGTTGCTAACTGTCAGGGGTGAGGGTTGCTAAGGAAATCGCTTAATTTTTTTTGGCTAATTTGAGGGCTGAAGCCTTAGCAACTGGGTCGTTTATTAAAATATTGTATAATTTTTTTTTCTAGAAACATTCTTAATGATTTAGAACAGAGTCCCACAAACAATTTGAAAAGATAATCTTTAAAAGCTAGCAACGGCCTGCTCGAGTTTAAAACACAGAAAATATAAATGTGTCATTGAAAGTACCGAATCATTCTCATATCTACACGAGAGATGCAATCCCCCCCCCCCCCCCAGAAGGTTGGGGATATTTTAGAACGGGCTTCGGAATGCCTTCCTTCATGTTAACATATTACAATGAACAAACTGCTTAACATTGGAACATCAGAGAGGCCCATAAATGTGGACGAAATTTGCGCCTCCGTTAATCTATCTGCAAGCCTATTTAAGTTGCTCTCACAGAATAGCTCAACACACAGTTTCTTAATCTCAGGCTACTTCTCCATTGTCGAGACCACCCTTTGGAAAATGAAGCGGCAAGGGCATGCTACGGTGATCTGAGCTGAAAACGATTACTTGATAACATAAATTCTCCGATAATTGAACGTATTCTACACCTATTTACGTTACTGAACCAATTAAAAGGGGGGCATTTGAGGACGTAAGTACTCAGTCCAATCTAATGCAGGAAAATTTGTCAATCATTGTATGATCAGCTAGAGGGAATCTCACTGAATTTTAAAAAATCTAGGTATATTTGGCAAGATTGCCGTCCTTGTGAAAATCAATAGTTAAATTACTACTACCTACAGCAGTCTGAATCTCTAGAGAGAACCGGATAAAACTTGTACATGTACTCATACCTCAGAAACGGTTCTACCGCGGTCGAATGTTTAGTGTAATAGACTACCTATTTATACATATTGTAACGATGACACATCATCTACAAAGCATTGCTGTCCCATTTATGGCTTTGAAAGTATTACCTTACGGTCATTGGATAAGGTGCACAATTGGTATGCTATGCACCCTTAAAGCTTCAAGAATATGCATTCCGTCATACCCTACTACATCAGCTATGGAGGCAGCCCCTTTGTTAAAGTCACCATAAGTAAGTGAGCAGGGAAACACGCTACGAAGGCGTCGCGGGTTTGAGTAATGGCGGTGACATTTCAATGGCCTTTAGCACTTCTTCAAAAATAGGCTTTTGGAAGTTCATGATATACGCGACTAAACTGGAAACGCCTGTCAGGCCATAACGACCTTGGTTACGTGGTGGCAACGGCGTTTTTAATACAGTGTTTTCTTATTGCTGTTGAAAAAATGTCTACACTATTGGGGGTATCACGCAAGATATGTTAAAGATTTCTGATAAATCAGATGAACTTACAAGTATATTTGGTTGAAGGAGTCCTTTTTAGGTGATAAGTCAAAATCTGTTGAAATTCTTTCAGCATCTCGTAGAAAATACTGTGTTGGGTAACTCGTTGACACCACGTAACCAAGGCCGTCCTAGCATGAGGTTTACTGGCGTATAAAGCAGTTTAGCTTAAAGTTCATTTGTTACATATTGGTTTGGATGAAAATTACAAAATCGGCCTCACATCCCTGACAGGTACAATGCGGGAGACACTTCAGTTGCAATACGCCCAGCGCCGCTTCAAAGTTAGTGAGTCAAGAACATTCAGTTTGTGTACAACAATCTATTATACTGGGGGAAATTACTCCTTACAAATTTAAAAATGTTATACATGACTGAATAAAGTGATGTTAATCTGTGCATTTACAAATATTCTATAATCAGGTGTTAACAGTAAAACATTTTAAACTTTACATATCGTCACTAACTGTATTCATCGCATATGCATGAGGTGTTAAAGTTGAACGCGTCCTTTAACTACAGTGACAGGTCAAGTCTTGTATAGGCAGGGAGGGGGGAGGGGGGTCCAATACGGGAGTGACAGTTTTTAATTCAGGTAGTTTAACGTCCTCACTGCATGCACTGGCATTATCATCTGGATTTTATTGACTACATCAACATTTTCGTAACTGTTACCTATTCTAAAGTAAATCAATAATATCGCACGAAACAGCGAAGACATTGTGTACTTAAAACCTTTTTACGTCTGACATTCCCCAGAGTACTAACGTCAGAGTGACCGAAATGGAATGTATGAAAGAGTGTACCTACCTGTAGTTTGAAAGAGCCAATCAGAATTTGGAGTACGTGGTATCCTACATATCAATCTGTACACCTACTTCCCTTAATGCGTTTGAATAAAGTCGAAGTCCACCTGAAATAAGCTACGTTTTCTCCTACCTTGTAGCACAAGGACACGCAGTGAATACACACCAAAGGATATTTAAAGCTTTGACAAGCTGAATGTATGTCATGCATGCCGGTGTATTAGATTACGTCTAACAAAAATACACAAACATCGTTTAATCAAGTGTTACTACTCATAAATAAGATAGCAAATGTTCCACAACATGTCAGTGGCATCAAAACTAATGGTGCTCTTTCTATTATCTGTAACTAAAATAGTGAAAACGAAAGGACGAGAGCCATGTATAATTAGGATTGTTTACACAAACGATATTCAATATAAAGCTAACGAAGAATTACATGATTATAACTACCTGGCTAGAATCGAAAGGTCAAGTTTTGATCTCAACTATTCCACAATTATCATTGGTTACTAACCTTTTCCTATTTAGCTCACTATACTGCTATTTTACCGTATATACCTTCCCGGATCTTAAAGATATTCCTTTTTAGACTAAATAAGTAGCAATTGATAAGAGCAGAAGCCACAGAATTTTGAAAACCCAAAAATGTCCCTCTATTGTAGAACGCATCTAATTGGGTGACGATTGTGCATTGGGAGTAGAAGGGAAGAAATAATCGTGACAAGTTTAAAGAGCACAACTTTTCAGTATCCTAGTCTTTATTCTAAGTCTTTATTCTAAGTCAATATTCAGGTCACCTGCATTTTGTTAACCTTTTAAATACCCGACAAATTTTATTGCCTTCGAATAGTCTACGCCAGAAAATACATAAACAGTTATCAAAAGCAGCTTCAGAATTATTTGCTAGTACAACGGTTCTGAGGTAATCTAATAAGCATCACAAACTCTTGGGTGCCTTAAAAGACGTCCCCCCGCTAATTAATTTTTCAAAAAAAATTCCACCCAGGACATTCTTATTCCACCCCCCCCTCTCCCCGCCTATTAATTTTTTAGTAATCTCCCACCCATGGCAATTTTTTGAGGAGGTACTTTGGCAGGCAAGTAAAAAATATCTTTATTAAAATATGAAAACCGCACATTAAAAAGATCAAGGTGGCCTATTACGAGGCTCAAAGAAGTGTGAAGACGCACATAACAGATGTTAGCAATAACACAGTCATTGAGCCGAGGATGAGGGGAACATTTTTACAATCTTGAAAGGCATGTACGAGACCACCATGACCTCGAATAACTGACTATGGTTTGTGTTGTATTACCCTACGTTTAGGAATTTGCAGTTGATTCTAAATATTAATTCCTGACTTCATTTTTGACACTTTTTGTCCCCCGTCTATTACATTTTTGGTCATTTTCCAACCCCCCGTCTATTCCAACTCCCCCGTTTATTAAGTTTTTTGGATTTTCCAAACCCTCCCGTTTATTAGGCACCCAAGAGTAAACATCTATCTTGATCGACGAGACTGCCATGCCTCTGCGGCCGAACTCCTCATAGCAGTAGGAGGTGAAGCAACCCAAGTTTGACATCCCCTCATCTAGTCCCTACGATATACTCTCACTTTCTCTGGATCTTGCAGGAGATAGTCCCAATGATAATCATTTGTTAAAAACGAGATATAGTGTATGATCTTCATGTAGAACGGAATATACACCAAGCGCCATCTTGCAGCGACACTGGTTAGTATTCCATACGCTGCATCGGCAGGAGAAGAAATAGGAAGGCCATTAATGTCAGTGGCATTCGGTGGTAAGTTTTGCAACAACAACTCTGTACCAGTGGGACCAATTGCACAAATAGTGATGGAGACATTCAAGATTCTCTGACTCATTAAATCGAGTCGATAGCTGTTGAAAAACCCATGAACTGCATGCTTCGACGCAGCATACAAAGTTTCCTCTGGCACAGGAGATACTCCGAGGGTGGATGACACAACACCTATACTAAAACGGGTAGAGCTGTATCAGAAGGATCAGATAGACATCCAAGCTAGTATTTCTATAGTGAATTAACGTAGTAGCGACATCACTTTCGTTGAAACAACATAGAATCGACATTCCAGCTAGCACCTAGACATAAATGATTCGTTTTATATGGTAGTTAAACGTACGTCAAGTTTCAGGTGCATTGACGCCAATCCAAAGTCGGTAGAAATTATGTTAAAATAACGGCATACGCTTCGTTCCAGTGCAGGTATAGAAAGCTAATAGGCCTTCTATCAACACGACACGTCCTGTATTAAGCCCAAAAAAGACAGGAACGGAATTTCATCTTAACTGACAACTATAATATCTGTTAATTTAGGACAAGCCCAAAATAGTCTCGGCACAACCTTTCACATCACAATGCCTCTACTGTACATTGAAAGATCAGGAGGCTGATATCACATAGATAATGGTCACGTTCCAGTTTGGAAATGCTACTGGTGTAAATAATCCTTGGAGAACAATATGCGGAAATGTTTGGAAATAATATAACCCCTATCTCGCATGGTGATGATGACTATATTTTTGCCTCTCCTTAATACAGGAGTAACATGGTCGGCTCTGGCGAATTTTACACCAGAAGATATTTACAAGAAGGTATGTTTTGAGTTCCAAATTAAAGGAAGTTGCCAAAAAATATGCGCGTGTTGCTATCTGTATTAATGAGGCCCATAACCTTGATTTTAAATTTTTAAGGGCTATTCTTTGGCGAGGGGCGGCTATTCTTAAATTTCCGGGGGCTGTTACTGCAACTGCTTAAAGAAAGCCTGCAAATGTTTAAAACTTAAGTAGTAAATTAGGGGGTAATGGTAAACGTAAGGGGCTACGGATCTGATAGGATCAAATCTGTTTTAACCAGATGTAAAACATATGGGGGAAAAAATATTACACCAAGCTAATTTAATAAAAACTATACGAACTTCAAACCGTACCGTAATTATTCGATTTAAAGCACCCCCTTCGAATAAGCTCATCCCCCGAACAAGTGCACCCCTACTGTGCAAAAATTTATAATAAGCACATCCCATCGATTAAGTGCACCCCACGTAATGTTTATTGATCGTGATGATGGTAACTCAGATGAAAAGCTAGATCATGATGATGTTGACATCTAGTTTCACATGGTGTTTTGTTTCATTTTGTCAAACACTGGTTTTCCAACTTTTATCTGGTGTACTATCTCTTTCAATACTATTTATATAAAGAATCGTGTTTGTAAACGTTTTGATAAGCGCACTCTCTCGAACAAGCGCACCGCCAAATAAGCGCACCCCTAAAAATTTGAAAACTTTAATTAGCGCACCATGCAGTTAATCGAATCATTTCGGTATCTATTCTTGGCCGTAATCAAATGTTTACATTCTGTAAGCCAATATAAATTCAATCTCATTTTCCTCCTGTTTTTTGCTGGGATGTTTCTCGCACCGTGGCCAGTTGTTATTGATAGTAATCAGCATGTCTGCCTGTGAGAGAAAATTGATAGTAAAAGATTGGTTTACTGTAAATGTCATTATTAAGGCATTCTCTGATAATAAATGAAACCTAAATACACGTTATTATAAGAAATCTAAGCAACGGCTTGAGTCTCGAGTTTCTTAATAAATTTTCCAATCTGAGCCTCAAATGTATCTTAATTTATCCAGTTTCATCCTTCAAAGTTTCTTAAGAAGTATTTCCTTAAAAACCATGCAAGGCTGTTATATGCACTCACAAAATACCATTTTAACTGCTTATAAGTAACATATGGTATTTTCGATGAAGTGCAAAGGTGTATGTAGTGTGTAATAATAGATCGTCCGTCACAGATTTACTCAAAGGTTATATATATTGGCTGTTGCAGATAAATAATCTTTCCACCCATACTTTTCAGGAATGTTTCTTGACTTTTGGATTAGTTCAGCCTGCCTAAGTTTCTTAAATTTTTCCAAATCTGAGCCTAAGGTTTCTTAAAGACTGGTTTGTTTTACTAAAAAACCATGGGGTACTTTGCAATCTTTTAACAGTGGGGCTATCACAGGTGACATAGCTGTGTGTATTGGCTATGTGCTTCAAAATCTGGCGTAGAAAAAGTGATACTATCTACTAATTATTTCCTTTTAACGTTACTTTAGGTCGCGATCACTTGTAATACGCCACCTTTTAGAGTCAGAAACATTTCGCAGCCCGTAGAGGTGTACGTAAGGTTGCGACGAAAAAGTAACGGAAGTGAGCGCTGCAAACCAGCCAAGTTCATCTACGAACCAAGGAAGCAAGGTATGTGCAACTTTAATCTTTTTTTTTCAGAGCGCTTATAGAAATATCGTACTTATCGCCTAACTGCAAAGACGATTAACTGCTGCACTACGCCACATTAGGCATTATGATATCAGCGACACGCTAAAGGTGATGCAACCTAACGTCAAGCAAGTCATGACACAGAGCGGAGAAAATACGATCGTCCCAGCCGGCCTGCCGATGTCGGATCAACGCAGGATTGTCGTCCCCTCTTACGTCAAATAGACCTCGATGGATCATTTTATTGTATAGCTTACGCTACGTCGCCTACCGGACGTAACGTCATATTAAGTCTGATCCAATGTCAGCAGTAAGATTAATGAGGTAGGCTTTACCAGTTTTGCTACAGCAACAAACACTGTTGTTAAACTAGTTACGTAGGATAGACGTCAATGCAATGTCGGTTCCCGGCAAAACAAAAATTCTACCAAAAGGCGACATTGAAATTTTGTTTGCTGTCAGCTAGGATGGCACTGCTATGGGCTGAGGGAAGGCTAAAGTAATGTTACAAAAAATTTGTATAGAGATAATTTCTGTATAATGTACATTTTAATAGGGTTTTTCCCAAACATTTTTTGGACCCAGTGTCTTGTATGCTTTATCTCGCATTGATTGTTCACAATGTAGACATCTTGCGTGAAGATATGTTACAGATGGGAAAATTGATGTTTAACAATATTATTTAGTTTTGTAAATTTCAATTACCATTTAAACATGAAAATCCGGCGATAGACTTCACCAAGAAATACAAAAACAATTTATAGAAGATAAATGCAGCCTTCCATTGCTAAAATTCATGAGACTCGCTATAGAGGTATCTAACATTATGTTGAACGTGACGTACTGATGATCATGACTGTGTTCTTTAATCATCTTTCAACAAGTACCTGACCATCTTAAGGATTCCGGAGTAGGACAAGGTTATTAACCTTGACTCCTTCTTCTTGTATAGTAGTGTTGCTTATAGCTTCTTCGTTTTCGCGAATGGTTTGGTTTGGATGATGGCACTGTAGTTATCCTAGATCCCCTTATTGATGAATGAAACTACCAAGAAAAGTTGAGACGATTTCTAAGGCGCCTTGGGGTTGTCAGATAGGTGAATTTATCAGAAAATTTTATAAGCGTGAATCGTGACACGTTAAGGAATCCTTATGTGGGGGGGAATATTCTATTCTTATCTACGATATCTTTGCAGCTATACTTTCTTCCTTTTTTTGCACAGATAAATACAAAATAGGTGAAAAGAGGGGGAAGGAAACCCCTGCAGCTGTTGACGAGCTCCTGCAGCTTGAGGGTGCAAAACGCCCTCCAGTATTCTTTTACCAATTCAACGAAGATCCAAGCACTTACATTGCATTCTTGTTGGATTGGCTACATGAATATGAAAGGAACAGCTTTCCACAAGGATCTGATGGACAAGTTTGCCCACGCCCCTCCACGTCACATCGTTGATTTGCTAAATGAGTGATTGCAAGCTTTGAGTGAAAATTGTGTAACTATGTACAGTACATACCCCTTTATCTTAAGAGAAACGCAAGCCTTTACCGATAAAGCGGTGCAAAAGTAGGATTCAAACATTCATCATTCACTTGCTTCCTTTTTTTGTATGGTATCAATCATGGATTTTAGACTCAGGTGGAGTTTCTCTGCATCAATGTAAAGAGTCTGTGGTGAAATGACAGCCAGCAAGAAGGGGTAAGATATTTAGTTGTTGATGTACTATGTCAGTACATACCCCTTTATCTTAAGAGAAACGCAAGCCTTTACCGATAAAGCGGTGCAAAAGTAGGGTTCAAACATTCATCATTCACTTGCTCCCTTTTTTATATGGTATCAATCATGGATTTTAGACTCAGGTGGAGTTTCTCTGCATCAATGTAAAGAGTCTGTGGTGAATGACAGCCAGCAAGAAGGGGTGCTGCCCGCCCGAGCAAAGAGATCTGCCCCTTTTCCTTGTCAGGTATATGCGTAAGATATTTAGTTCTTGATGTACTATGTCAGTACAGATGTAGTTAAATGGCTGTTTATGTATTCAATGTATTTTATTGTTGGTAGTTGTTGGGAACGAAAAACTAGTAGTTGGTAGTTACAACGAAACGTTATAAGCTAATAACGACACATTTTCATTCAGAAACGGAATGTGAGTAGTTTCTAGCGAAACCTTTGTAGCTAAGAAGAAAACGTTAGTAGTTAATAACGAACATTAGTAGTTAGTAACGGAACGGTAGAACTTTACAACAAAATGTTAGCAGCTTATAACAACATATTTGCAATCAGCAACGGAATGTGAGTAGTGTTTAGCGAAAACGTAGTATTTAAGAACGAAACGTTAATATTGCCATTTTTGATCAAACTGCCAAGTTTTCCTCTACCCAAAATACGGATCAATGAAGTGCCCAGCATATTTGCAACTACCGTGGATAGGAAATATTTTCGTGAATAGGAAATGTTTCCGTGAATAGGACATGTTTCCTTAGGTTATAGTAAAAGGATAACAACAGCCTTGACCTTAAGTTTTCCCGTTGTACAACCTCGTTTTGTTTATTCCACACCAAAGTTCCTGCCTGTAGCCCAAAAAGACGTACAAACTGTTACATATAAAAGTTTATTAGGTTATAAATTCACACATCGCTGTGCAAGGTCGTACGTAACACTTACCAGCTTTCCTCGCAGTAAAGTTCCAAAAATTTTACCAACTAGTCCATACAAAACCACGTCGGAATATTCCAAAACAGAATCGGCAATAGGACAGCATTTGATTAAAAACCCAACATCTGCCGTCGACTACCAGAAGGATTCGTTTACGGCTTTACCCAAAGCACGATCTCCGTTTCATCATGCCGCTTTTGAAGTCGCATGCATCAAAAGAAAAAAGCTGATACTCTGTCGACAAAAAGAGTTTGTTTGCAGCTTAAAGGTTTATCAGTAATATGAGTGAAAAGGTAATGTGTTGCTTACGTGCATGTTACTTTCTGCCGAATATTGTTGTCCTTGCGTTTCCCGCAAAGTTTTCGCTGAAAGTTTTCTTTCTTCACTCTGTACCAATTGCCGTTACCAGTGCCTGACGAAAGCGTTCAAAACGAATCCGTTATGCAACGCATTATTTAAATTTTGCACCACTAACCAACCTTTTTACGGAAGCATAAGTAGTGAACAACGAACTTTACTTACTAAAAACGAAAAGTAAGTAGTTGTTAGTGGAACTTTATTATGTAAATAAGAAATGTACAGAATTTAAAATGAGATGTTGGTATTAATGGCAAGACGTTAGAACCTGATGGAGAACTTTATTAGTTAGTAGCGAAATGTTGGGATTTAATAACGCCACTTTGTAGTAAATGAGAATTTTCTCATTTTGTTCAAAATTGGAAGAGTTTGTCGGTAAATATTTTTGTAATAATTAAGTTCCTATTCGTAACACCAGTTGTAAATATATTGAATGAAATGCTTTGAATAGATGGAATAACATTGTACTTATGCCTTCCAAAAGGTAGTGTTTTGTTTAACATTCTCTTCTCATTCCCAGCACGTTTAGTAACTATATTTCGTACTGTTGCTTATATTATATCGCGATAAAGATTAATGAATTTGTTTATATTAAGTGCGGTGACGTACTCGGCCAGATCGATACAGAGATTAAGATTGCGAACCACAGCCATGGAGATCCTACTTGTTTATATATTTATAGTTTGATCGCGTTCGTTTATTGCGATTCCTTTTCTCTCAAATAATAATGGATTTATACAATTTGGTTATGG
>JAAAKM020006971.1:42859102-42889715 GCA_010016025.2 Alatinidae sp. Z8VKAUB7J3
CCAGCCTGGGGTTTCTTTTTTTTTTTTTTTTTTTTTTTTTGTTGGTTTTGTTTTTTTTTTTTTTTTTTTTTCAAAAAAAGTGGGGTTTTTATATATTTGGGTGGGGGGGGGGGGGGGGGGGATAGAGTTGTGTTTCCTTAATTGCACACCACTTGCTTCTGTTTCTATGGTAACTTTTCATCCAGTTGAATATTCTGGTTTATTGAGCCATACTGTTCTAATTTTGTTGGCGAATATTATGATCCATGGTATCAAGGACTTTTTTCCAAAGCCATGGAAACTCCAAGCGCACAGTTTCTATCCTTCAAGGCACTTGTTGGTTTGTCTATTGTGCGGCAAATTCCATAACCAAGTACATAATTTTTCTGAAGCCATATTTGCCCATAACGTTTATATGTTCGAACTAGTTGCATAGTCGATCATATATTATGCGTCGTAAAATGTTTAAAATACAGGGAAAATGATATAGGGTCGATAGTCCTACATCTGTGTTCTATCGCCTCCTTGAGAAATGTGGGTGAATCTTGAAGTTTTTAATTAGTCTAGACATACTACTGATAATATGAAACAGTTTATGATTTAGGCAAGTTGTATTGTTCTTCCTTACACGTTTTAGGCATATTTGACCTGATTTATTAGGCTTTTAATTGATGTATGGCTTCCAATACTACCTTATTGGATATACTACTGCGAACGAATTTACTGCTGGATCGTTTGATAGCTATAGCGTATAAAGTCTTTAATGCATTGCGAAACATTTGATGCTAATTTCCTGCCGATGATTGTAAAATATTTTAAAACGTTTTTAAGCAATGGTATCTGCGTTTGTGATTAATCTATTACCTGTTGTATTAGCTTTGGAAAGGAGAGAATCAACGGTTTAAGAGAAATAATGTCGGTAATAATATACCGCGTTTTACTTCATATCGTTCAGTGCTTTTGTTATTATGAAGTAGAAACATCTTCCTCGTTCTTTTCAATTAGACTATTAAAAACTCTCAAATAGTTTTTATAAACCTTTAATATCATTTAGAGAGATTTTGGAAAAACCAGCCCATTTGTCATCCCATTTTCCCTTAAATATTTGGTTTTACAGATTTCATAACTTCAGGAAAGGTAGAATTGAAGATATATAAAAGCGTACTTTAAAATATTCCATATGCTACATTTACAGTTTCTTCAAGGAGTACATTACTCTTTAAATTCATTGATTTTTGAATTGTTAATTCTCTGATTATGTAGGGGAATTCGTGTTAAAGTTATATGATATGATACCTTTTGGCGCAGATAAATATTGGAAAATAATTTGATACGAAACAAAGAATAACACCAGAAACTATTTCGTGATTTGTAATGTAATTCTAAAGCACGTTATCAATTATGGTACCGGTCTCTCTTCTTTTACAAACAAGGTTATTCATTGTTAGTAACGACAATTATAATGAGCAATATTTCGACTTTGCTTCTTCGAGTATACTGGTGAAAGTCTAACTTAAAATGACAACACAGAAATAAAACGCATTGTATAAAGGTATCAATCAAGTTATCTATTTTAGATAATTAATTAAAAAATATCAACTATCATGTTTGGGCATCTTGCATCTTATGATAGTGTAAACATGTGTGCAAATATAAAATATGCAAACACAAGCCGTGTTTTACAGAAATAAAGCTGTGAATACTTTTTGATACACAAAATCGCAATCTTTATCCTTGTTGACCGTTTAATCTTTCGCTAGTGTTATAGATATCTCCACGTAAAAATAGAACAGGCAGCCCGTATGAAATACTACAGTAATCATGCTATGAATCCTAATTACTAATACGATATCGACTTTTATACTTGTGCCCGTGTAAAGGAACTAAAAAAACAATCCCACAAGCTTTGTTATTATGTATGTTGTTTATTTAGGCCGCTGCGTCCTTATAAATCTTACCTACTGTTCCAATTTCTTATACCCAGAGGGTGATTTGATAATACATTGAAAGCTTGGTTATTAAATATATTGTTTTATATGTTCAATTTGAATCTTCAATATGTTTCACATGCGCGTTCTCTGCTGGGCATTGCTATTCATTACGAAACCCACAAGCTCTATTCATATTTTACAGCAGTAAAGCTAGGAATAATAAGTAATAAACAAATACCTAATCTCCGTCAACGCACTTTTCAATCTTGTTACTGTTATTAAGTTCTGCACGTACAAAAATCACACTATCATGATAGACTACGGCAATCATGCTACGAATTAAAGTCAGTAGAAAAAATAGCAATGTCCATCTTTGTACGTCTTATAAACTTGCAGCAGTATAAAAGGTCTCTAGTTTAAGAGAATGAAAACGGAAGCTGTCGACAAAACGAACAGAATTCATGCTACGAATTAAAATTAGTAAACAAAAAATCAATGTTCATCATCGGCTTTCATACTTCTCTCCGTGTTAAACTTGTAATAGTATAAACATGTGCAACTAAAAAATATATTCACAAGCTGTGATGATATTGTACAGCATTGAAGCTAGGAAAATTGTCAAGAAAAAAGTTTCTCCCTGAGATTTTCTTGGGTGGATTTAGCATTGTTAACAAATTGTAGAAGAATTGAAGTTTCTTTGAAGCCATAATTCCAAGCTGTTGTCAGGTCAAATTAATTTTTGTCAAAGAAAAATTGGCAAAAACTGATTCAGATGTGTCTGCGCAAAAATATATATAATATCATTTTTAAAATATAGTACCGGTAACTTACACAATTTCACAATGCTTTTAAAGTCAGTTTTCCACGACAAAATGTCAGTTGAAATGGACTTCTCAACAAAACACTGTGCTTGTGGAAATTATCAACTCTTTGTATTATGTCGCCCCCAGAATTGGGTGACATTATTCAGTTCCCCCCACTTTTTTCCAAAATCCTAGGCCCCCCATAAAATAAGAAAGTTCAAAACGTTAGGTCCCCCCAGAATCATGGGGGTTGAAACCATGAAATTTTATCCCCTTCCCAACTTGCTTGGGGCAGAACACTATGTGGTGCCAGAACCAGGGAGCAACTGATTCTATTACCCTATCACTTTTTGCTAGCACGCAGATATAGCTCTTCCGTTATAGATATTAACTGTGTCTTAATTATAGAGAACTGAATACCACTCCAATAACTATTCCAGCAGACAGAATTATATATAGAACTTTTACATCAAGGCTGGAATATTTCTTTTGACTGTTATAGGGCAATTCCCTGAGTGGACAAACTGACAGACACATAGCCCAAATCAACTCTAATACTATTGATGATCCTAACCTTAACCCGAACGAAACCTGAGGAAATACTTGTAGGAGAAATGGCTATTTAGGAAGGGCCAGTTAGGAAATTTTCCAGTCCAGTCATTTTATTTAAATCAAAAGAAATTAGTAAGAATAAAAGCTACATCAACTTTCGTATGTGTGTAAATCTTCAGGCCAAACTGGAATCATAATTTGATAACAGTTGTAACTTATCTTATAACCTCTACACAATAAAAGCCTTCATATCAACACTTTGGTAAAAACAGTCAATGAAGAAGTGCTGCCTTGTTATGTAGATATACTTTTTATTTTGGGAATTTTATTATTTAGCTAATAATAATCAGAAATGTTTATCAACCAATTACTAGATGTTTATTCTGCAGTCATCCATAAATCTTTATTTAATATTTAATGCACAGGTTTAAATAAGTTATATATATATACTTTCTTTCCCAGCATACCAAAATGAAGTGTGGACCTGTGGTTTGGATGGGCTTACTGCTGTTTTTGACTGTCACAACTACTTTTATACATGCAAACAGTGGCTTTGAGAAGATTCTGGGCCCCAAGTTTGCCTCTAAGAAAGCTCTGCAGCAGGTGTTGTCAACAATAATGCAGAATGGTTTTGCACTGAATGTATCTCAGGCTTGCCAAAAACAGATTTTTTCTCCACAGTTCCTGAGCCTGTGGATGCAATGTAGGTACTAACAGTTATGACATTATTTCACTGCCCTTGACAATTATTTTGCTCAGGTCTTGAATTTTTCCAATGTAGGTAGGAAAGGAAAAGGACTCCCATTCCCATTATTATATACAAGTTATCTGCCCCTTACCTCCCATTAAGTCACTAGTCGAGTCACTAAACAAGTCACTAAACTCATTTTCCAAAATAAGTCATCAGTTGGAAGGGAGTTTGGTCCAGCTTATATTAGTTTATGTGCAAAAGTATAGATAAACATAGGTTTTGATATGTCTTGATATGTGGATTAATGACTTAGATTGAATGCACATGTTGGATGCTTAACCATGTGATGTACACATATACGTCTTCTTTAAGTGCCAGACCTGATACAGGCAAATTTGCAATCATATGTCTCCACACTAATCTATCATAGCAAGTATGAAGGAACTCAGAGCAGCTTAAGCTGCTATTGGTTGCCCACCAGATATGTTGTTCTTGGTCTTCTCCATCCTCTTTCACCTTCTATTTTCCTAACAAAATAATCTTTACAGTGGATGGTGTCTCACAATGTGACCAACAAATTGCATCTGCCTTTTTCTGATTGTTTTAATTAGTGTCCTCTTTGAGTTTGCTTAGACAAAGAATTATAGTAAAATGTAATGCAAGGTGCATAGTGTGAGTGAACAGGGGGTTACATTACATGTAATGTACAGAAATTATCCACACCATGGCATCCTCCACATTTGGTCCCCTCTCCCATTTGTCACATATTCCCCAAATAATGTTAGGATAGGTGATGTATATAGATTTATCAGTACGTTTGGTGCAGGAAAATATAAAATATACTGAGAGAAACCCCAGTGTACCTTAACGGGTTATCCTAAGTTGATAAAATGCTAACTTTTGGTTTTTTGAGATTAAGAAGTTGAGGGATGTTGATTACAAATATCTAAGATGTAAAATGCTAAAGGAAATACACTTTAATAAAATCACATATATGGAAAACAAGATGTACACCATTTGAAAGATTGAAGCGAGACAAGAGTAGTAGTATGCATTTTGGCATAATGCCTTGTTAACTTTCAGTACCAAACTGTGTTCAACATTTCCAGTATTTCTTAATTTTATTGTTTCAATGAGGCACCACCATGGTTGGTGCCAAAGTCAAAAAAAAGTTGAAAATTGGCAGTTCTAGATTGCCAGAAGATTACCGCCCCCTGCATTTCTTGAATAAATGCATTTCCCCACCATTTCAGCTCCAAATTTGTGGTCCCCCTGAGCTGAAAATTTTATCCCCCCCAACTTTCTTGAGGGAGGGTTGTGCTCACACTATAATGCTTGATTATTCCATTCACTCTTTTAAGACCTGGATGCATTGGGAAAGCCTGGCAGTAATCTCTTGAAAGGAAATCTGTACATGCCTGGATCACTGGATGAATGTGAAACAATTCCAGGCTCACATTATTGTATAACAGAAGTGTATGTAAATTTAGCAGCCCTTGGTCTAGGTAAATCTACAGTAGGTATTCCATCACAATTTTTTATATACATGATAGTACTGTTGTATATGTACTTAAAAATTTTAATGTAGGGCCATGATACTCTAGGTGGGGAGGGGGTTGCCTCCCAGGAAGCTATAGGAATAGCTACGAAGGTGTAAAGGGGCTATGTGTTGTTGACGACTTGACTTTATGGAAACCAGCTTTAACAAATCACAACCTGCATTATATTTGTAGGAGGATCACTTAGGAATATCAATGTTTTGTTTTCTGGCATGAAGCTCACCTTCCATACCAGTACACAATGTTTAATTAGGTACTATTGTACTATGTGTATTTTGTAGTCAATTCTAGGGCATATGGGAAATACTTGGTGTGTTTACCTCCAACTGGCTAAACTTGAAGAATTACCCATGCTTTAGTTAATAGCTCATGCTCATTTCCTAAATTTGTGATAGATGCATGTACAAGGGAACTTTATCACTTAAGAATTTTTCTTAAAGTCTGAAGTCACACCAAATGCATTAGTTGACATTTAAAGGCAGAGTTCACTAAAGCATATTTTCAGTAAATTGACAGAGAACACTCTTATCACATTTCTTTGAGTAAAATAAGTTGATTGAATGGTCTTTAAAGAATCATCCAAGGCATAGGCTTTTCAGTCCAATTCCTGTGCATTGACAAAACCAAAAACTAAACATAAGATAGTGTAACAAATACCTCTGCTCACAACTAAAAGGCATTTGACTAATCACACTTCAAAATTGACAATAGTTCGTTTTGTAGTTGGTGGGTTGTACAAATTTTATGATGGGTTGTACTTTGATGGGTTGTAGAGGTTTTATTTTCTTGAATTACCTTGGAAGTTTTTTTGTTCATCATGGTTTTCAGCATTGGATTCTCTTTAGTTATTTTTACCATTAGAAATGTTCCACTGGTAGGCCCATTCATATTTTTACAGGTCCTTGACTTTAATTTGTGTTACACATTTGTTAGATTTTTTGGAGTAAAGAAAAACAAATTGAATAATGTCAAAGATTGGCAACTAGTGTCAATATCTTGTCTTTGCTGGTCTGATGTTGTCATAACTATATGTTTCAATGCATGTGATATATTTATTTTTATTTTCATTTTATTTTGAAGGTTGGAATGCTTGGCATTTGTGCTCCATCTGCCTGCACTGAAGCAGATATTACATGGGCTGTGAATTATGGTGCAGCAGGTAGAGAATATACTTCTTAAGAATCAATGATTTTTTTATGATCCCTTGAATCAAGGTTTCCTATTTATATTGTTTTGAGCTATATCTAGTAGCTCACAGTGCTTGAATGCCTCCCCAGGTCACTTCCATCACAGAGCTGTGTGACCTGTGTGCCTACACATACCGGTAATCACTCTTTTTGTACGAAACAGAAGAAGAACTAGAA
Source organism: Alatinidae sp. Z8VKAUB7J3 (assembly GCA_010016025.2). Classification (NCBI taxonomy): domain Eukaryota; kingdom Metazoa; phylum Cnidaria; class Cubozoa; order Carybdeida; family Alatinidae; species Alatinidae sp. Z8VKAUB7J3. The sequence goes on from JAAAKM020006971.1 coordinate 42,865,982, forward strand.
GAGCTTTATCCTTATATGTCTATGAATTCCTCTGGTTGTTCGTGGCAGCTTAGAGGGTGTGAGAGTTAGTTACCCTTGCTTCCAGCTTGCATTATGTGCTTAGGTAGATTCGTCCTTGAAAACCAACAGTAGCAGTTAGAATAGTTTAAAACCTTTAAAAATGTCAGTCATGATAGATTATTTTTAAATCAAAAAGTAACCAAGAAGCGACACCGTAACTTGTAGGTGGTAGAAATGACATTAAGTGTTTAATTCAAGTGCTTCTATTGATTAATCTAGTTGATCTGTACCAGGGCTAAGACTTATTATTCTTTGTTGATCAGCTAATATTGGGTAGATGATGTGTTTTCAGTCATCCTTAGAGTGGGTAAACTAAAGCCTGTGAATGTATCATGGGGTGGGACTTCACCATGAGCAACATACTACACCAACAACTGACAAGGGATTTACACGTAAGTGAAGATACAGCCTTGAAACACTATCTGAACTTCACAAAAGAATGTGCATGTTAAACTGGTTGCAGGTTTGTAAAAGCAAATTTGTACCAACCATTAGACATCATGATCCCAGGGTGGCTAAAGTGTGTAGCTTGTTGAAATAATAATACTATATAAACTTTTCAAGCAAAGATAATGCTGATAGTGCTGACCTTGGAATAGGTCAGGACGGCATAAAGGTCTGCATTGATGAGCACTAACCCTGAAATTCCAAGGCTAGTGCATTGTGTTTCCAAGTGCTTTTGTGATTATTATTTCTGAAATTTTGAGCTTATCTGTTGGATGCTGATGGAATTTTGGACCAAATTCTAAATAGCTTTCTTTTAAAATTGATACCAATGGTAGTGAATACTTTTTGTTTCATTTTATTCATTCATGATATAAATTACAATTTGTTTATTCTTTTTTTTAGTATTGAATGTGTCCAAAGTTGTGGGCGTTCCATCAACAGGATTCTTAAATGGGAAGGCAGTTGATTGCCACAAGAAAACCACATATAGTGCAGGAACCAAAGGCACATTGTAAGTTTCACTAATATGCCCTATTTATTAGCATAACAACTGTAAACATATTGAAGCTGAGATTTAGAAAAAGCTGAAGTATATTTTCAGGTTCATCATAAAGCATCGTCATCTAAGAAATAACGTTGGATGTTTAACAATTGAAGGTTGTTTGATATGTGTGTATTTAAATTTTATTGAAGTACATGGTGTTTGGTGATGGAGCAAAGCATGGTGCATAATGATTGAGTAACACATGGTGGATGATGAACAAGCAACAAATAGTCCATGATGATGGAGCAACTTGTAGTTCATGATGAAGCAACACATTCTAAATGTTGATGGAGCAGCAAATAATGCATAATGATGGCGTAACACATAGTGCATGATGATGGAGAAACATATAGTACATGATGATGGAGAAACATATAGTACATGATGATGGAGAAACATATAGTACATGATGATGGAGAAACATAAAGTGCATGATGATGGAGTAACATATAGTGCATGATGATGGAGAAATATATAGTGCATGATGATAAACATGATGGAGCAACACGTGGTGTAGCGGTGCCTGAGTTGTACCTGAGTGGCACTTGTTTTAAGGTGTATACCTTGAGCATAATTTGAGGCTGAAATACAATCATAAAGCATGGAGAGGCTGAGCTAAAAGTATGTTAATGAAAGAGGTGTAGTGCCTGTTGCACATGTTATATTTAATGACTGTGTATGGTGAAGCTTAAATAGATTTAATGCTCAGTGGTGGACAAAAGATTTAGTAAGAATTAGGAAAGAAAGGAGAGTGCCAAGCGATATTTAATTGTTTATATTTGGAAGACTATAATTACATAATAATATGTAGGTTGTTAGGGTGCGCGTGGATTGTAATTATGTTGCCATAATGTTTTCTTGATCAAGGTAGAATGTGCTCTCCTAAATGTATTTTATTTATTAATTTATCAATTGATTGATTAAGTGACTGGTAAATAATGTGTTTGTAGTAATGAGAATAAAGTGGGATAGGGAAGGGGAAGAAAATGGAGTGAAAGTGGAAGGAAGGTTGGGGGGACATATGTGGGAAAGTAGTATTTGTTTGGTTTGTTGAATTATTGCTTATTATTGAATTATTATTCAAAACACTGTAACAATACAGTAAGTCGTGAACGATACAGTCAATGGGCAATTAACAGAAACGTTCAAGGAGAGACTGTAGAAGCACTTGATATAAAAAGGTGCTAATAGTCAATGATGGAAAATTGTGTCCAAAGGAATTGCTACATGGAAGTTGGATAATATTCTTTACAAATTATAAGATATAGTGTAAATCAAAATTCAAGCTGCAGAGGGTGTTCTCGCTATAAGGTGACATGAAGGATGGTTTTTTCCAGATATTCTAGCAATTTGCTAATATTCTGACCTTGTGTACACGTGTGCTGACGGCTAGCAGCAGCCATGCATTTTGAATTTTTACAGTCTCTAGAAGGCTCAAAATTGCTCAAAATTGCATTTGAGAGACTTAGGTATCTCGTCTTTCTTATCTCATTGCACAAGTGAATTGAAATACAGAAGTGATTCATCTTTTGAATGCCCATAAAGATTTTACTGGAGGGGACAAACGTGGGTATGTTTTACCAGTTTGGCGCCCCCTCCCCCCGACGCCTTATCTTGGCTGTGTGCCTGTCTAGCAGTTTTATAAAGTGAACAAACATAATTGTTTTGCCGATATACCTTGTTTTGGGTGCGAATGCGGATGCTTTCACACCAGTTCAAATCATTTTATCTTCTAGAGCCCTTTGTGGATTTCTACTTCTTCTATGTCTTGTTGGGACAATAACTGAAGTGCTAAAGGATATCCTTAGCCATCCAAGTAAAACTGTTAACAAGTCCCAAAACTTTATGCCAACCAAGGAAATCGGAGAAGAAGAAGGTCGATCATCGGATAGCGAGGAGCTTGATGATAGTGATTCAAAGCCACTTATAGCTTTTAATGAGACGAAGAAGAAAAACGTAGGTATGGATTTTTATGGAACACTCTGCGGAAAAAATAAGCAAATTGTATAATACCGCCCTTTCCAGTATGTGACTACACAAGTCATCAAATTTTAGGAACTAACTCATGAGGAGTTACTGTTATCAGTAGTGCTAAACGTAGAAGGCATGATCAATTGACTAGACTCCATTTTCAGGTATGGGATAGCTGTCTTACCTGGCAGATTAAAAGTATTAAGCGCAATGACGAACTGCAGTTCCGAGCTGTTAAAGTGAAGTCGTAGACGCTGACGTCAGGGCTAGTGTTGAGTATTTTCAGCGGAAGCGCGTACTTTTACTGCAAAAATGAGCTATACGGTGCGAAGTTAAAATTTCAAGTTGATTGCTGGACAGAAACCCAAGTTTTTTGATTTTGCTTAAGATTTCTACAATTTGAGTTTAGTTGCTTGTAAAGGAGTTGGTTTTAAAAACAATTTAAAACGACAATCAAAATCACCACTGTTCACCAATGGTAGTCAGGATTAAAATCTATGTTCATGTTTAACCTTGAAAAACAATACATCTTTGAGCTGAAGTCAATTCTGTTTTGTCCACAAATTTCTAAGAATTTTCCCTGAATTTAATGTAAATTGGTATGAGCCCAGCTTTTGAGTCTTTTCTGTGATTGGATCACTTAAAGGAGGAAGGGGTAGCATAACTTGGTCCGACAAAGCGACGCGATCCGGAGAGTATCAAACGCAATCGAATACGTAAAGTAGTTGGTATTATTTAACTGAAGCCGCAAAATTTATGAAATGTTGCCGATACCCGTAAGAATGCAGAAGTACCAGATCTTTTGGACAGTGTCATTGATGTGATGGCATTTCAAGCCTGTGTACTTTAAATTTTGTGGTATGACTTGTCGTACAGTACGTCGTGCGTTTGTGTAATTAATGGGCCTGTTTACCAGAAAAATTCTAACATGCATGTATTCTAATCAAAATAACCACATTGCGCGATACAAAACTTGGCCTTTGCTTGTACTCTGCCAAAAACGAGCGCCATAGTTGTCATGGAACTCAACTAAAGCGAACCACGGTGACAGTACAATCGATTATTTGAAAGTCATTGTTGAATGAAAGGTGAATAGTGCACCGACAAGTTATTATAAGTAAAACGCCAGATGTGGAAACTTCATTGACAACGTTTCGTCTAATAGACTTCTTCAGGTCAATTTTCAGTAGTGACCTGAAGAAGTCTGTTAGACGAAACGTTGTCAATGAAGTTTCCACATTTGGCGTTTTACAGAACATGCTGTGAGAATCTGATACTCGTTCTCAGACCTCTAAGTAAACTTACAATGATTATGCAACACTACAATTAGCTACCAATTTTTCAACAACAGCCGTTAGCATCCAGCTCTACTCTAATCCTGACACCAAAATCCCTGCATCATTTGACTTGATTATGATTGTGACATACGTCAGTGTCTCGTCGAGAAGAGAAGAGAGATAAGAAAATTCAGCTTTAAAAAGACAGTAGAGAGAGAAATAAGAAATGCGTAACGGACTCGAGGCCGTGATGTCAGTGTCAACTGGTAGATGATAGGAAGCTAATGTGGTGACGAGAGAAACAGAGTACGTTAACATCGGGAGTCACCTGGTTCAGTTGGTAGAACAAACGCTGCGAATAAGTGGGCCACAGACTCTAGTCCTGGTGGTGACATTCTTTTTTGAATAAATGACGTCTTTCAACAGAACAATTTGTTACTTTTCGTAAAAGTGAGTGTAACCTTAGAAATAAGCACTGGTCTCTGAACCATAAGCTTATAAGGACGAGCACTACCAAGTGCAATGCGTAATAAAATAGCAATATGGTATTGATCGAGACTTTTCACACTGGTGGATTATTTAAAGCCAACACAATCGTATGCTAATGAAATAACGCTCAACAACAAGCATGTCGAAATGTTCTATTTCCGGTTTTCGCTTACGACTGATAAACGAGCATTCCGGTATGTTTTTACTTCCGATTTGAGCAAAACGACGATGCAATAGTGATGGCGACGAATGTTTTATGATTGATACATATTTCACTTCCTCTGTTAATTTACTTTTAGTTTTCTTTTCATGTCACAAATTACATATCTTTGCCAATCTCTCAATTTAGCCCCTGATATTGCAAATTACATCCTGTTAGACTTGGATTTTCCAGTTGGTGCAATGTCCACAAAAACATGAGCAAATCTCTTAGAGGGACTCGGTTTCTACAGATGAAGCGTAACATACCTTGTGTGACAACCTTAGCATGTTGCTTTTAATGGAAAGGAACACATTACATGTTTGGCACTTTAAAATCCCAGCTTATTGTAAATCAATCAGTTTGCTTTTATTTGATTTACAATGAATGAGTCTGCAATAACAGATTGGCCACTGAATTGTTTGTGATGTTATGTTTGAATAATCATAAACTGTTCTAAATGGATACCATTCGACAGCTATGAATGTTATATATGGGATCCAGGTTCCCTACATGTATAAACTCCACTCCAAAAGGGAATTAATACAACATTTAATGCAAAATAGTTTTGCAGATCACTTATCGAACTTGGGGAGCCGAATTTGGTTACACACCTTGTAAATTTTGCTAGAAAACTTGAATATTTAAGTGCAGGTAAGATATCTTGATATTCATTAAATTTAAATGAAAAATGCTCTTAAATTTTAAGAAAATGAAAAATTTCACCATTGAAGGGTGAGCAATATTAAATATTCAAATATTTGATTTTTTAACAACTTCCACTTATTAAATATTTTCTTTTACAATGGCTCTCATAACAATGATATAAGATTTATAAGTAGGAATATATGTTCCGTCTGTAATCCAACCAATACATCCCAAATTTATTCAACCCTACTCTTCACAGAATCACTTAAGAAGGGTGGCCGAATTAGGATACAGGAGGACAAATAAGGGTACAAATATGTTAGTGTGTTTATAAATTTATGATTTTTTTTCACAAGAGAGCTATGTTGTATGTTGTTGTAACTTTTCTGTTGCATGTCTAGCTGTTTCACTCACTCACTATTATGGTATCCTATGTTGAAACTACAGTCATTAGTTGTTTTGAATGTCTACCCACAACTAACTATACAATGTAATTGCATGTATATACATTTATTACAGTGAGTCTTGCATAATCTCTGTTCAATGTTTTGTTTACAGCATTTACATTTCTGTTTAAATCCCTCATGTAATCCCTACCTCACTGCTATTTGCCTTTGAAATTTAGACCTGTGGTCAGTGTTACCTATGTACATTATTTTTAATATATAAGTCTTTCATTCACAAGCAACCAAAACATAAAAAAAATAATCAAAATATACATGACATCTTTGCTATTGCTACTTGATGGACTTCATCATCCCCATCATTTGGGAAAATTAACATGTCAGCCTTTCAAATGAATGCATGTGGTATGTTCTTCCAGTATTTAGGTCTATACACAACCCCATCAGGCCATTGGTGGATCAGTAAAATATGTTAATTTGAAAAATTACAAGTGTGATGGTTACCTTGAGTTACATGACTTTTCTCTTTAAGTCTGTCTGTCAGATGAAATAGCCAGTCACATATACATGAACTGCAAAATAAGATATAGTAAGATTCATTAAATAGGGGCAGGGTATATACACAAAATATATATATAAGGATGGGCAAAATTGAGTAGGCTGACATGACATAAATTGGAAAGGAACTCTTTGTGCTCTATTGCAAAAAAAAAAAATGTTCACTGTGCGAGACTGGAAGTAACAATTGAGCACTGATGAAAGTCTATGGACCTTGGTAAATAAATTATTAAGAAGATCATAAGGCATGATAACAGTAGACACACAGATTGTGGCAGAATTTTTGAAAAGTCATCACTCAGTGCTAGTCTTAGCACAACAAGGAGCTGGCATAATTTGGCATAATGAATGTTTACATTATGGACAACAGTATTTTGATTTTGCTCATGCACTTTCACAATGTATAACATAACAACTTACAACTAAGCTAGGCACATAATTAAATACAAATAAAACCATGAGCTGACAAAGCTATCTTGCATCAAAGAAATGAAGACTCTTGCAATATATAAGTTGAAAGGACGTGTATAAGCCAGCATTTAATACTATGTAAACAATGAATAAATTCTTAGCATTAAAAGTAGAAAATACCTATCTGTGTCTCCAAATTCAGGAATGTATGCTGTCATTACTTCCATAAATTGTTCGGCATCAAAACTGTCAATACTGCTGTCACTTGCTACCTCCTCTAGCACTCCTTTAATGTATGACATCACAATATCATCTACATTGCTAGTTAATAAGGAGGAATGTTAAATATTCATTATTAAGTTGAATGTTAATATTGGGATATAAGTATTCAATCCTTAACTATTTATCATTTGCAGACAAGGTGCTACCTGGCGGCTGTTTCACTATCAGTGTAGTCCCTAATGAAATATCTTCATTTATACAATTTCGATATGTTCATATTTAATTTTTATAGGCTGCGCTAGGCCTACCCAATAAACATAAATTGTTGTAAAGTATGCATTTGGTTCTTTACATCCCTGAAACTGATGATATAACAAAGTGAAATATAAAAACAGCAAGCCTACCAACTATCATAGGAGCCCATGATAGCTTCGGCTTAGACAGAGATATCTAATTCTAGCTTGGTAGCCTACACTTTACTGTGCTGGTATAGGTACTGCTTACAAAGATTCAACCTAAATCATTTTAAAATATTTAACATCAAATGAACACCCTTTCTTACACCATAAAATTCACGATTTATCCATCAACAAACGTTATTGGTCACTCTGCATTCAATACCACAATAAATGTATTATTAGCTATTAGCTAGGTATTTTTAAGTAACATAACATAAAATTTAGTTCACCAAAATTAATGGCATAGTGCAGTGAAACCTGGGTAGACAATGAATACAGGGTAAAACTCACTTTAGTATTGTAGTTTCACACTCCTCTTCGGGAACTCCATTGGCGATCATGAACTTTGAAAGCTCAGTGATGATGATATTGTCTGTCATTGTTATAAGAAGGCACAACCGATCAGAATCTCGGCCGAAAGATTAAGTTTAGTTTAGTTGATCATCATGAAAACAAATCAAATCTTGGCGCCAAAAAATTAGTGCATGTGCGCATGACATCAAAATGTATTCCGCTGCTCTTTCCCTATGATTGTTGCACAATCACACATTTCATTCCCTTTCCACACCGCTCGTCCAAGCAATCGGCAGCTATGAGGTACATTCGTGAACTTTCATTTATAGATCTACAATAACTGTCACAATCTTCCCCTGTTTAAGGGTTTTAGTAACAAAAATTAATGAAGCAGGGATGCATCTGTGTGATTCTGATATTATTTTCCCATGATCAAGTAAATGCACACCGAATTTTAATTTTTTAAAAAACAGATTCTCATCAGTTGGGACAATTATCTGGTCTGAAATTGTTACTGTCTGACCATTTACAAATCCTATACAACGTTATAGGTCCGGAAAACATGATGTTATAAATCTGTATTCTATTCTTCTAACATTATAAGTGACATTTAGTCCGAAAGGATGTGTATTCTTTGTCCCCGGTACAAATTCTCTTGAGCATTGGGTCTGTAACATACGCTGCCCGTATTTTTTTTCAATTTGGTTTTACGAAGGTGTATTTGGCAGCCGCAAAACGTGGTGTAATTTTGGAGAAACATGTTAATATTTCGTAGTTAAGTCACGAACAGAATTCTTACACGACGGAAAGCTCAGGTGATGACAATCCACAATCATGCGTGTCATTTGACTGTTACTGCGGATGTTGCAACTTGCGATGATGAGGTGTTCTTCCTCGCATCGCTTGTGCTACATTCCTCAGCTAACAGCTATGATAATACTGGTACTCTGAGAGCTTTTGAATGTCGTTCATTTTGGCGTGGGTAGATGCTTATATCACTAGCTACGTAGATGCCATAAATTAAAGAATTCACACGACATCTTTCGCTCTATTAATAGTTTCAAGATCACCAGAGACACTCTTTACGAGTGCGTACGCGCTGTCCTCGAAGGAAGTAAAGAAAAGCAGAGGAAATTTACTGAAACAGTGGAGCTGCAGATCTCATTAAAGAACTACGATCCACAGAAAGATAAAAGGTTCAGTGGAACTGTCAGACTGAAACACATCCCCAGACCAAAGCTGAACATCTGTATTCTTGGAGATGAATCACATTGCGATGAAGCAAGAGCCAATAATATCCCTTGTATGGATGTAGAAGCTCTTAAGAAGCTGAACAAGGACAAAAAACTGGTCAAAAAGTTGGGTAAGTTGAAAATCTTGTTGTTGATTTGCACATGTGTGTTCCAATTTGACCCCCACCCCCACCCCCTCCCATGATTTTTAACTTGCAGTTGCACTCTGAAAGATGTGCCTAGTAGGCCTATTGAACAATTGTAGGAAATGAACATTCATCATGTAGAATATCGCATGGCAGTTGAATGCCTTGCTAAGAATGAGACATGGACAACATTTTACCTTTTTTTTCTTCAATATGACTCAAGTGACGTTCTCTTACTTTTCATTGATTAGCTAGCACACGCAGTTATTATAAGGCACTGTATATTCTTGGTGCCAACGTTCAGTTTCTTAATCACAGAATCATTTTGGATCTTAATTGAAGTTTTAATACAATTTATTCGTGAAGACCTGTGATTATCAGCAACATTGTTAAGGAAGCTTTTGCTATGTTGACTTATTTTAAGTTGGCCATTTGGAATATGCAGTGGACAAGGGTAGTGAGATTGTTATAGGTCATACTACTGATATCAATATACATGAATTGATTAAGTTTGTTGTAATTATATTCTATTGCTTTTCCTTGTAGCCAAGAAATATGATGCTTTCATTGCATCAGACAGCTTGATCAAGCAGATCCCTCGTCTTTTGGGGCCAGGGTTGAACAAGGCTGGCAAGTTCCCAACCATGATGACACATAACGAAAATATGCTTGCTAAGGTTGATAGCATCAAGGCCACTATTAAATTTCAAATGAAGAAGGTAAGTACACCAGGAATATGGCACAGTGCAATTATTGACAAAGGGACTGGCTGTTTGATGTTGAATGTTCACCATGAAACAGCAGGTCCCCTACAGCATCTTGCAGTTGATAATTCTGCTGATAAGGCCATTGTACTGGAAGGCATTGTGCCGGACCCCATCCCAGGGTCTTAAAACATATGGGTTTTTACTATCACTTTTATTGATGTAAATAGAATTAGTTTTTGTGACCTAACTTTCAAATTTACTTTGGTTAATTTCAGAAACTGAGCCGTGTGTGTGTTTGTATGTGTGTTAAATACATAACGTAAATTATTATCAGTTGGGTTTTTAAAGTAAAAATATTTTCATTAGATGTCCCAGCGTTACATAGCAGGTTCTGCTTAGTGGTTTTACTGACTTAATTCTGTATGTTGCTTGAGGAGAGACGTAGTGTAAGAAATGAAACCAATGTAGGATCACTTTCAAGTTTGTTGGAATCGTGGAGCAATTTTTAGTTCAACTTGCAAATTATTATCATTGTATGTACAAACTAATTTTGTAGAGTAATTCAACTTTTCTCTCCCCAATATTTTGGTACTACCATTGTTGATTTATACCCATTGTTTCGGCCACAACATTTGCAAATATTGTCAGCATTTTTTTGACAAATGCATATCACTGCGCGTGTTTTAAGAAGATCACTGATAAGAGCCATGTTTCCAGATATCTCACCTCTGAGACCAGTTGTAACGACCAGCTTGTGCTCTTTAGGTGGTACTACAAGTGAATAAACTTCAGGAAATTCCCTGATAAGTACCAAGGTTATTAGCTTGTAACTCAAACATTTGATCTTGCCAATCAACATATATGAACTCCTCTTCTAGCTTTCTACATCTCACCATATGACTCCTAAAAGGTTTATCAGCATTATCTTAGCAGCATTAAGCAAGTCCTCTCTGCTTCGAAAGGTTGTAACACTTTTCTAAATTATTCAACAGAATAACTATTTAAAGTAAATTGTTGTTCACAACAGTTAATGTCAGGAAACATTTGTGGACATAATATATTTTTTAGATTATATCCTGCTTAATAGCTTCTTGTTATTGCTATTGTGAAAATGAAACCTGCTTATGGCTGGTGACCTGACCTCAATGATTTGAAAGACTTAATCTTGAGTTCATATCCCAAACAAAAACTATGGCTTTAATGGAACTGCTGCCATAGGCAGGAAATTTGATACGGATAACCCAAGGTAAATCAAAATCTGATTTTATGAGAGGAGCTGTCCTTTATCTATTAATTAGGCAGATTGGTGTTATTACTGTTTAGTTAGTGTAGTTTTAAGATTGTGCCCATCACAGTCCGTCAGAGGCCTTAAATTTAGAGATGGCTGAGAATATTGGGCACTTCCTACCGACATGCAAGTACGTCTGACCACATTCTCTGTAACATTTGCCTTTTTCCTCCTGAAAAGGTCCTTTGTTTGGCTGTTGCAGTGGGGCATGTAAAGATGACCGATGATGAGTTGGCTCAGAACATTTACCTGTCCATCAACTTCCTGGTGTCTCTTCTGAAGAAGAATTGGCAGAATGTGCGGTCCCTGCATGTTAAGAGTACCATGGGGAAACCCCAGCGCTTGTACTAAGAGCACATTGAATTAAATAGAGCAGCCAAAATGAACACTTGTGTGATCTGTTGTTCTTGGTTTTCTGTCGAGAGTAATGAGTAATTCAGGTTAAACAGTAAACTCATTTTGAGCGTATACCCTAAGATCATCTCGTTTGCCACTTAAAAGCTGAAGAAGCTGCATCCATCAAAACAAAGAAGGTCGTTGGACTGTTATTGACTGAGATTCAATATTTTGAGAATGTTATATTTCGCGAAATCGCCAAAAATGCGCGAAATTAGCGAAAATTAGTACGCATAAAAATTTCTAGCTCTTAAGCCCTGGCCGAACGACTGGATTTTTCATTCGACTTTTCACTATACAAAAGTCGAATGAAAATTCAGTCGTTTGGCCACCTTGTAGAGTGGATTTTGCTTCTGGTCAAAAAGTCGAATGGATTTCTATTGTTCTACTTGTACAGTCAAAAATCCAATCGTTTGGCCACCTTGCAGAGTGATACGACTTTTGTAGAGTGTACGCAAGCGCACTAGAGCAAATTCTTTCAATTTCGCGCGCATTTTGTAAACCTCGTTCTTGGTCATGATGAAAATCGACTGACCGTGAAAGCTGTGAAGATCCAGTTTGTGCGCTGTTGAAATCTAATAGCTCTCTGCCATTCAAACAGACAGCTGAAATGAAAGTATCAGTGAGCAATAAGGAAAATGCCACGGCATGGCAAACATCGGTAAGGTGAATCATCATACACAAATGCAAAATTCCTCTTTGTTGCAAAAAGGCAATAGGCAACAAGTAATTAAGGGCCATTTACCTTTAGAAAAGCGTCAAATAGCTTGATTTGAAAGGTTTTACCTAAAGAGCCATTTTTCTGGTTATCACTAGCTGCACTAAGAGACTGTCACGAAGCTGGCCCTCTAAGAAAAAATAACATCAATAGCAAGAGTGTTGAGTGTGTGAGTTGAATGTGGTAGAGAAAGCAGTTGTTCGTCTCTGTGAGCCCTCTCCACTGATTAAATTCTTGCGCGGCGCGAATTGCGGCACCAGCGGCCTTATTCCTTAGTTTACCTTATTGTTATTTGTGAAAATTGTAAAAGATCTTGCTGTGAATTGGTAATAGATATTAACCCCAACAGCAATCTCAATGATTATTCCCCCCCGCGGACACCCCTTTCCCTTTTGGAAAGTACGGACCGCGGGGAAAGGCCCAAGTAAACCTACGGCCTGACGAGCTCTTTGCGGGTCCGGCCTCGTTCTGGATTTTTGTGTGATAAAGGTCCATTGACGAGGTTTTACGAAAACATACGCAGAAAAGCCATTGCTTCCAGCTTTTTTCTGAAATAAATAATTTCTCTTTGGAACTTGTAAACTCGTCAACATATCAAAAATATATGTGCTCTTTTCAGACCAAAATTCATAGAAACTCATGCTGTGGCTTAGTCGAGAAGGAAAACAAACTTTTTCTAAATACATTTCTAAATACATTTCTAAATGTAATTTCTAAAATTTCTTAAAATGTGTACGAAAATGCAGACTCAAACAACTGCAAAATTATATCTGAATTATAGTCACAGATATGATTTTAAAACTTTTGAGAATAGCAATGCTTACAAATACGTTGCATACACGTTTTATGTTCGTTAACTGACCAGTTCTGGATGTATTTAGAGTAAAATCAAACATATCTAACCACCTTTTAAATACCCAAAGGGCTTATAAATACTTTAAAGGAAGAAACTGTCGCGGGAAGAAACTGGCCCGGAAAGTCGCGAAAGCTTTGACTTTTTTGTGTGTTAACTGTCGCTGGAATTAACTGCCGCGAACGCTGGAAAATGCAATTGTCGCGGGAATTAACTGTCGCGAATTGCTGACCTTAAAAAAAACCAAATAATAATGTTTTTGAAATTAAAAGTATGTTGTGTCACTGATACTTAAAATGGGAAAATTTACAATAAAAAAATTACAGTCTGTTTACGAGAGTCCGTAAGGTGAAACTTTTCTGACAAAATTTAAAAGTCGCGGGAATTAACTGTCGCGAAAGGGCCAAAAACAAACGAAATTCGCGACAGTTTCTTCCTTTAAAGTAATGAAAACACACGAAAAGATTATAGTTAGAAACTCAAATTGAATCTGTTTATAAACATGTTGATTGGTGAGCAATTTTGTCCGGACGTTGTCTTTCTTTGATTATTTGTTACATATCGCGATTCTGCGTTGATTTGACGAATATATAATTCAGAAGTTCAAAAAGTCCATCAATTTCGATTCATCCATCTATTCCTACTTCGTCGTCCGTCCTATTCACATCTCATCTAATCTCATCAAAAACGTCTAGTAAATACAAAGAACAGTTATCCAAACTACATATACAGTCCAATCACATTATACAAGGAACTTTTCATAATTTACATGTACATTAAATCAACATTAAAGTTACACAGCTTGCTTAATCATATCCTTCTCTCATACTAAGAACGAGGTTTGGCGTCAATACATCCTGAATCATACGCATTTTGGTGAGCATAACAAATGAAAACTTTGATTAAACATCCACTTTGTTTTTTATGTATATATAGTGTCAAGCCGATTTTATTTGCCTTAACGTGGTACAAGCTGTAGAAAAGGTTGAAGACCACTGCCTTTCTATATATTTATATGTATCCTCTATACGTGCCAAAACTTGTGGTTATTTAAAGTGTACCTCCAGTGGTCAGAATTTTTTTGGTATTTTGTTTGTTTAGTCTCGAGGAATCGAACTGCTATTTTGGTTTTCGCAGTACGCGCACCTGTAAGTCATATACGTGATTCATTAACGACGTTCTCCCAGAACGAGGCAATTTTTGACGCCACAAGGTACAAAATCGACGTCACAAAGGACAAGGAAGCTATCTACTGTTGCTGTTGTCCATGATATCCTCTCAACGAACGGTTTGATTGCGCGTAGCAGAAAAAACTAAATGGCAGACGAAGCAACCACTGGCTGTGTTAATCAGGTGGATTAGAAGGTTATTTTTGAAGCCATAGATAGCTGAGTCTTGAGACGAGAATTTTCGGGGAGGGATTGATAAAAATTAAAAAGAATCCTAAGCTATAAGAAGGCAGATAGGAATTTAAGTGACTCTTCTGATGCAGTGTTGAAACCTCAATTACCTTTTGGTGTGCATGGGGAGTATTGATAGCAAGTGTGATGGATTTTCTTACAGCACTTCTTTAATTGGGGCATTAAATTTAAGAGAAGGAGAAAAAACTCATTGTGTATCTTTAGTTCGAGGGAGAGGATATAGAAATCCCTCTAAATTCCCCTCATTCGTTTTCATTTGAATTTGAGTATCTACAGAGGGTTATAATTTTTCGGGGTGATAATTCACTTTCTTAAATTTACGCTCACGGAGTTTTAAATATAACCATTTTACTTGTGGTCGCGTAAGGCACGAAGGCATGCTTGTTAAGCAGTGATTATCGAACTACAATTTTCTGGTCAATTTGATCGATATTGATGAGGGCATCAAAATAAAAACTTGCATTTGCAGCTACTTGTCAGCAATTTTACAGTTCGGCATGTCAGCAAGGCTAATTATATCGATAGAGAATTCATATATCTTAAAGGACAACAGAAAATTGTTAACAGGAAGACTAAGCCATCTATATTATACTACAAGACTGTAAGCCAGAGGAAATCGCCATGAAATCGTTGATTCACCGTCTGCAATACTTTACATGCGACAGAAATCAAAGTTGTACTGAAGTTGATCTGTGCACCTTCCAATGAAACAGACGTGTTATTAATCTATGCTACATAGCTAGCTGAACAACCACGAAAGACTCGAAAACTTTGCTGACGGTATGCCGAACTAACTAAAATTACCTGGTAACTGCAAGAAACAGTGTAACCCAGTAGTGAAATGCTCACTATGCGCTACCATATGAGTAATTAGGTGTAGATATCTCGGTGCAGCAATGACAACCCTGTCGTTGATAGCAACTGCATCCGTTCAACACGGAAGCTGGTCTTCGTGTAACTTAAAACCATAGCGAAAGTTATTGATAGCACTAAAGACATCTACAGGCCTATTTCGCGTTATTTCCAATTTTGGTCACAATTAAATGTGTAGCTGAGCTAGAAACCCTCTGGTATCCACTTTAGTCGTTGTTTTCATTGCTATGCTTTCTAGGACCCTCAAGTTTCATGTGCATGAATGTTGACAGTTTGCAAATCTGAATTCGCGCCCTTTTGTTCTGTTAACAATGGAGCGTGTTCTTGCGCTCTCCTTTTGAGTGGCATGCCGCAGGCAAAAGTCCAACGCAAGGCAATTATGTCGGCACCAAATACTGCAATTTTAACGATTTTTACGGACTTTTACGGAAAGTACGGACAATATACGACAGAAAGAATGGACGGAGGCATATCAGTTAAATGTAATAAACAAAACGTCAAAAAATTTCTGACCACTAGAGGTACACTTTAACATTCCCTTAAGCTGTTCTTATGTTAGATATGTTTTACATTTTTATATTTAAGATACTGCTTTTTTGTACTTCAAACAGTCAAGCGCTAACCATTACAACACTCCTGTCCTTTCCATTTCATTTATCTGTTGTAGTATTGAGAAAGCCTTGAGCATTAACATTTACTCATTCAAATATATTAACCCTCTCTTACCCTGGGGAGGGATTGGTAGGCCCCCGCAACACTATTCGCGTTATAACCTCTTAACCATGTAGTGTATGTTCATGAAATGTTCTCAATTTTCCTAACCATTACAAAGCATTCTCAGGGCATACTAATATCTTTTTTAAATGTTCATATTTGATGATATTGATATATATTTATCATCTTGGAATTTTTGGCATTCCGGTTTTGTCACTTTTTTGAAAGCCATGGTCATTCTATGTTTTAGCTCAAAGATTCTCGAATGTGTACAAACTATCTAAATTTCTCAAATTAGGTCAAAGAATAAGTAAAAAAATTTTTCATTTTTCCAAAAAATGATAACATATGTCGTATAATAATTTATTAGAGAAATTTCAACGACAATTATAAAGATATTACATTTCTAGATAAAATTTACACATACTTTGTGTGAAAAGCTAAATGTTGGATGTTTCGAGATCATTGTAAGTTATAATACTAACAATAAAGACAAACATAATTCATCGATGGATGCCGATGTCCACCGGTGCAGGCCTGTCACCAGCTTCTTCAGTTTGGTGGTGGGGGGGGGCATCACATTTTCTTAGAGGGGCAAAAAATTCTCTTATGATTCGTTGAGCGATGTTGCCCTAACAAACAGTACAGTTAGGGAATTATTTTCTCACTTTGTTGGAATCAACTTCAATTAACGTTCTTACCTTGATAAAAGATGCCTAAATTCTACCAAGTACTACTCAAATCAACGGTCAGGAGGGACCTAAATATGGGGACGGGCGGCAAAATTACGGAAACTTAAAAGTGGACCCTTGTATTACGTTGGGCGATAGGAATCTGAGTTTATTAAAAGAAGTGGGCATTAAAGGAATTCCAAAGTAAAAAATATAACTTGATAACTAACAAAGGCATAGCTTAAGTGAAAACTAATGAATACTAAAACATAGTCTGCATGATATGGTAATTTTTTTCTAACTTATACACCTTCATACATAGAGGAGGTGAGGAAGATGGAAAATATGAAGTGACGCTTTTAATGCCATCAAGCACTTGGATTCATATAGCCGCAGCAAATACACGAACAATATTGTTTCTGATTTCCGTACGGCTCAACTACTTTATCCTTTTGTTTACCTCCAAGACGTATCCTTTTGAATTATTTGCGGGGCCAAATTTTTAATAGACTATATAATAATTTAGTGTGCCATGAGCTTATTGATCGTAATCTAGTGTGTGATCAGCCATTAATGATGCATGATGATGATTAATAATGATCCTTGTACATTCCAACACCCACTGCCACATTATATGCTCGATAACCCTTCCCTGCCGGCCCATTAGGTCGCTACAGTCTTTGTTCAAAACCACTAGAGTTAAAAAGTTGAAAAATCTTTTATTTACAAATATCTCTACATGTATATCCGTGTTCCTACAAACGCTTATGAAATCAATGCTCCTGTGACTAATGTCTGACTTTAGGCATGGCTGATAAAAGGCAAAATTTGACACTCCTTGCCTAAAGTGGAATCCTAGTTTTTAATAAAGTTTACTGGAGCTGTAGAAGGCACTGTACTCTCTATTAAGTGGACTCAAATACGAACTGGGGTCTACTAAAGTTCCGGGTTCCCCAATATAATTTAGGACAAAGTGATTTAGACGTGACTGTAATCACAGGTCCCAGAAAACCAATGCAGTTGATTAATAAAATCAGACGCCAAAATGGTTCGCTCTGTAGAATTTTGTAATAATCGTAATACTGTTGTACATAAATAGTCAAAAACAGATTTCATTTATTAAACTCTTCCGTAAGTTTTAATATCTAGATTTGTTTGCCCTCTCTAAAAGCAATATAGATCCTGTCATAATAATACCGTAGCGAGGGGGATGCTTGATATGCTTAGCATCCTCCAGAAGTGGACTTCAAGGTAAAATAGCATCCCCTAGTTCATGGTCGTCTGTCCTAGAGTTTTGAAATGTGTCAGAGCATTTCTCAGACTTGTTGAATACCATGCTCCATATATCTTTCCTAGATATCAAATCTGCACTACTGAATTTGACAATTTTGAAGTGCAGTTACCTACAGCCACCTGGTTTCTACGAGTGCTTGTGGTAACTTCCAATTCGTATTGATCCCGCATGTTTTCTCTTGTGAGTTGTCATGACCATGTATGGTGTGCTTGGCACTTCAGGCTGAGCTTCATGTTCATGATTGTGGTCCTGTTTTTTTTAATGATTTGTGGCGTTTGTTAAAATGATGCCAATTTTTCAATGTTTAGTGGCTAAAATATGAGTTGTGCCCCCCTCTCCCAATTTTTCGCTCCACCACCCCTGCTTTTTAAACGGGTTCACCAATTTTCCAGAAGGGGTTATACAAAAATCACGTTAATTGGTGAACAGGCTGGCCCGTACGCCATAAATGTATGAAGAATGCCCTAAATTATGCTCATAAGTAATAAGCATGCCCTACAGAGATAGTCTGGCTACGGCACTGTGTCATAAGTAGTGATGTATTTGCTATTTCTGACTACTTTCATTCCTTTCCCCCTCTGCCATAAAAAGCAGCTTTTCCAAACCAAATGTATGATCTTTACTTGTATATTAAATGCACCAACTTGACAAGCTGATTATGAAGATCAAAATCAACTAACTTCCATATGAGTTCGGAGGTTACTCCTGCGCTCCATTAGCCATTTTTCTTTCTTTCCCGTTACTCCAACGCCATACGATTGCTCTATGCTTGAACCTATCTTTTATGAAGCAACAGAGCTCTTATGCGGCATCACCCAGGCAACATCTGTACTTGTTGGGGCATCAAAATTTATCATAGGGACCCTCTGTTTCACTCTTATGTCGCTACCACTGCAGTTGTAAACTCCCTTAACTTCTCTGTGTCACAAGGGTTGTTACAAGCTGCTAACTTCCCAACAAGACTTTCTGATAGCGGCGATCAATCTAATCAAGACAAATCAGATCACATATCAAAATAATCTACAGCCCCCCCCCCCCCAATAGTTTTCGTCCGTTGTGCCTATAGCTGGCATCAACACTTTTGTTTGTAGTCCCATGTTGATTCTGGTGAAGCAAATACTACTGGTCTTGACAGTTGAAAGGCTTTTGAAAAGGTTGAGCATTCTGATCTGATCAAACCTTGCATGGGCATATTGTTTTTCAGTCAAAGTCCTTCTTTTGGACCTCTATTGTTAATGCAATCCGTTTGGAAGTTTGATTAATATTAAGGATGCTAAATATTCTATCACCATAAGTCAGTACTAGTAACTCCACTTGACTTGGGAAGATATACTTTGAACAAAGCCAAGTGTCAACTTACTGACTAAAACCCGTGACGATGCAGATTGAGCAATATTTACCGCTACGGACTATTGCAGGGAAAGTCCATACTCTAGAATTACCTGACTTCAGAATTCTGTTATCCACCTGCCTCTCTTATTCCTACTTAGCTTCCTTCCGTAATGCCTCAGGACGTTTCTTGCTACTCAGACAGACTTAAACTGTGTTTTCTTTCGGAATGACTTGATGAGGTATCCTTTAATTTTGCTAAGGCAAGTACACATATCGACATCCTCGCATTTTACTTCCAGTCTGCCGACTTTTCTGTTCTTGTGCTTAAAATTCTTCCCTGTAGTCTCGCCACTTCTCATCCTGCGTTATAACGTTGACTTCCTATCATCAATCTTCGTAGCAAAAACGCTTACTACTTCGTTACCAACAGCTATTGAAACATAAAGTTTTGTAAAACGATCTGTTTCAATTAAACTCACACATTCAGGAACAACAACAAAATAGGATTATCCCTTATGTTGTTCATAACAACATCAAAGTCAACAACACCTATAACTTTTACGGAATTGACGCTATAATGAACTAGGTTGAAGGGGTTCTTTTTATAAACACAAAATCTTCCTTCAGCATTTAAACCATTAATCTTAGCCTACTATTTACCATTAAACTTTCTTAAGTTATTAAAAATATATTAAAGCAAAAAATGCTGGATTACTTTCTTCCAGGGAAGATGCGTTTTGCTCGTTGCTTCAAAATATAGGCTTTCAATCTGTTTTAAAAATTGTATAATGTTGGCAGCTCATAGGTGTATGCAGGTATTTCATTCCACGTCTTGAGAACCGTGTCATTGAAACCCTTTTTATCAAATTCTGTTTTACATATAGGAATCTAAGGATCTAAGGATCCTTGCAGTGTTATACATTTTACTGGCAAACCTTGAAGATCCTTAAGGAATGCCACAGGGTATGTCTCTAGCTTTGAACTGTTGTCCGTTAAATCAAAAAAGCTCCTTTCCATTCATCAGACAACATTCAAACCATTTTCAGGCTTTGTCAATAAATATTTTTTTATGCTTGTTTCCATGAACCTTTTTAGGTATAAGAGAATAGTGAGATTAACTTTACTGATGTCTACATTTTCTTACTAGCAATCTGTGCTGGGTATCAGTAATGTTAATGTTGAATGGGTTTACAAAAGGGAGCTTAGTTGGGTTGAGGTAGTATGATTTGCTTTGGGAAAATGCATATTATTTATGGTTCACGTGTCTGTCAAGCATCCTTGAATATACAGATATTATGGAGATGGGTCTGTCGTTGTTTACATTTGTTCACGAACCCGTCATAAAAATTGTTTAACTTTTCCTAATTCCAATTATCAGAGAAAAAACCATATTCAAGCGACGAGTCATAAGTAAGAATAAGGGGGAAATTACATTCTCTAGCATCATTTATCAAGGCTACAGTAATTTTATTGTGACCAGATACTTTCCGTTTTAGGGCTGATTGACTGCCTTTAGTACATATGCACTGTCTATAACTTTGAACTGCGTTCCATTATTTTCTGAAGTGAATATGTTCAAGGCAGGTATCTTTAGGTTTTGATTCTATGTTTTGGGTTTTTTTGTTGCTCTTTGGTTTCCTTATTTTTCCTTCCTTGCTGCTTGTGTAATGGAAACATACTAAAAAAATTCTAACAAGATCGCCTCGAACTGGAATCTAACAAAAAAAATCCGTTTTTTGACTGTCTATATCTACTAGCACTATAATACCTTCTACGCATTGTTTACCGGATAGCGTATAAATCTTTCGCAGTCTCTCAATCAAAGACCCCTGATGAGCAGTGGGCCCGACATTGAAACTACCCTAAATAAACAGAAAAACCCGAATCAAGATGGATATATTAGAGGGAAGAGGGAGGAATTAGTCACAGAAAAGGTACGATTTTGAGGGAAGTATACTTTCACAAATGTGATTTAGAAATTGTGTCTTTAAATAGAAAAGGAAAGCTAGATCTCACCTTTAACTATGTAGTAAGTGTAAGTAGAATTAATCTTTAGCGGAGGACTCATCAGCACCTTCAACTTTACTTAGAAAGAACATTACATATAAAAAGTTCTTGGGAGTATAAATTAATTTCTTGACATAACGCCAAATATCACAGTAGGATAAAAATTAGTGCAAGTGAGGCAACTGTTCACGATTGACTTTTCCAGATTGGATGCAAATAGTTTGCATCCTTGTTAATATCAGTGAAGGAAATGCTCTTTTGTCGATAAGGAAGTTGGAAGATGGAAGTCGAAAGGCAGAACAGTAAGCTTTTTCTCATTAAACCCGTCCTGGTTTAAGAAGTTTTTATTTAATTTTCTATATTTTGAATGATAATTACTCTGGCCTTTTTCTTCGTTTTTTCATCTCTAGGAGTCCCATATCACAATTGCCCCAGAATACTTGATCCGAAATGTGGAGAAGATGGTAAGACGTACGACAACATGTGTGAGCTAGAAAAGGCGTCGCCCGCGGGTGGACCAAAGCTTCGTGTCAAACATGACGGAGAATGTGGTAAGCTGTTTCTTAGCAACTTCCTTTAAACGGCGAACACGTAAATAACAAAAATAAAAATGGAGTTAGTTAGTTGGTTCTTGTCTCCTCTGACCCACTGCAAACCCAGAGTCTTTTGCTTTGCTCTAGCTAGTTAGATATTGCTCTTACTTATCGATACAAATGTTGATCCATTCCAATATGCCAATCAAATGAATGCGGCAGCTGCTTTGAATGTTATGCATATATGAGGTGTAACAGTGCGTAGGTATCACTGTAAGAAACGCTTACGAGTTTTTGTTAACTTTCTCAATTACTTACAGCACTGTCATCGTCTGAAACCAATAGCTCATGTATGATCATAAAGGATTAAAAGAGATTAACGAAGTTGTTTTACATTCTATGGTCTACTTACGTTGACTACTCATTAAGTCTCACTTATTACTAAGTAGTACACAGTGTACAAAATGAAAGAATGTTTCAGCTGATATATTTAATCGAGTGTGTAATATCCGCACCTTCATTGTGCTACGATGTTTATGTTAAGATATTTGTAGTGGTCGATAATATCAATAGATTAAAGAGGTGGTCAGCAGTTAAATATGGAAGCTTCAGAAATTTTATAATCATAAAAAGTACAAAAAATGTTAAAGAGCAAGCCAAGAAATTTCATAAAGAAATTGAGCTGCTCATGCGATAGACCATTTTAGATCTTCGGCTAAAAAGCTTTATTATACAAAAACCAACTGACTGCTTATGAAAGAATTGCAGAAAGTGACAACTGGAGAGGTGACAAATCGTGTTATAGATTGGGACACAACCCCACTATATCAATTATTTATGCCTCTTCATAATTACCATTATCACATTTTACAGACCACACGTAACAATATTACGCATGGGCACATGCATATGCTACAGGCAGTTAGTAAAATCAGGCATTGCGAGTAATGACTGAAAATTTCAATATGAAATTACACTTTGATTTAATGAGTACAGCTTCCGGAGCATTAAAGTGAAAAAGAAGAATGTGGTTCTGCTAATACCCTGAAAGAATCCCACTAGCGTTTGTCGAAACTGGTGGTTGTGTTTTCAAATTGATGACAGATATTTTCTAGAAAAATGGACGTGTGTTCGCTTTTGATTGCATAATGACAATATTATTAACCGGCTGTGGGCGATTATTGAAACATTGTATAATATATTGACGATATTTCAGTTTGACCTACGGTGTCTAAAGAGAAGAGCGGTACCTTGAAAATGCCGTGAGAAGTTTGCTGATTTGAATTATTTTTTAGAAGAAACTTCCTGCATTCTAAGAACAACCAGTGAAAAGTATAGTTTAATAGCCAAGCAAGAAGTATACAATATTCTTGAGAAAATGCAAAGAATTGTATAATAAGCTTATAGAATTTAATAGAAATTTGTCTCATAATAAGAAGCTCTTCTCTCATTAGTGCTTTAAATGTTTAACTTAGACTACTTCTTCATCAGCATTCTCAATACACTAAATCGTAATTCCAAAGCGCAAACAAAACATAGTACTTGTATTTAAACTTCTTCAGAATCA
>JAAAKM020006971.1:42889815-42899827 GCA_010016025.2 Alatinidae sp. Z8VKAUB7J3
AAGGTTTAAATCATCGAGTAGAATTTCTTCAATTCAAATTTGTATTCCAACGAAAGCACCAGTAAGCTCTTAGCCAGTTACTAGACCTACAACTACAACGTAAAAAAACAACATCATGTAGTAACAGGACCAAGAAGCCATTCCTTGGCAAAACCTTGATCGGGCATTGGAGGTTTTTTCCCCAGGTCGATATCTAATGTCAGGAAACCATCCGATTTAAAGCATTAATTCCACAATTTATAACTTAAGTGACAATTTTTATTCTCAGTTGGTCAAATCCATTTGCCAAATATTAAAACTGCCCTCAGGCTTTTTCGTGTAGAAAAACAGTTATGTAAATGCCAGTATATGGTAAAGGTGGTTTCATGTTGCTGGGTATTGATGTTAATGCAATTGGTTTGTTGTTGAAAGGGTTATCTTTTTGAGTGTTTATTAAGCAAAGAAGTTATTTAACCTTGATTTTAAATTGTTAGGTCTTCTCTATATATGAAAATAACTCAGTTGTAACCACCAATAATACGTTCCAAGATTGACTTATTTAACTCGGAGCTGACTTCATCTAGGCCAGGAGCCTTACTCTCATTCAACTTTCAAAGATACATTGTTCCTTATGAAGAAAGACTAGTCTTCAATATACTCAATAAACTCTCGGGAATGTTAAAGGAGTGTTAAAGGACCGGAAGGGAGTCGTCTACGTAGTATTTGTGTATTTATAATTTTATCTATGCCCCCTTCTTTGTAACATTTAGTACGTTATGGTTAACAGACGTAAACAACTCTTAATGCCATTTGCTCGTGATCAAAAACTTGATTAAACACGTAATTGTTCTTTTCCTTTATTTGAAGTTTAGCATTCTTTCGAAGAATGTCGAATTTTACAAAATTAGCTATTATTTTCCTTTCGCGAATTTTCTAATGTCTATGGCATTGTCTATCAATACTCGTGAAGATATGACTCTTCCCTTGCCCAGGAAACTAACTCCAAAATTCCACCCGCAGCTTTCTTAAATGATATTTTCATCTCAATGCCTTACTTTCTCCATGCCTTGCATCCAAACATGGAAATTGTTTTGAGTGTTGGCAAAAGCAATGATACAACGGAAATTGGACAGTGCACCATGTTTCATAAACATCGTAAGCTATAAAACATATGAAGAAAGTGGTTATCTGTCAAGGAATGCCATTTTTTGTACGGAGTAGGTAATAACTTATACACGCCTATTGCTAGTTTATTATTTAATATAGTGGAAGTCTTCTGAACGACCACGAAAGTAGCTAATAGCCACTAATGCCACAAAGATAACTATTTAAGCACCACTCTCTTATTGTCTGGGTTTTTCGCTAACTATTGAACGTTTTTACTGATACTTCTTTCTTTCCATAAAAATTATTGGATTAAAGCATCATTGATGTTAAGATGTGTAGCAGTAACATGTGATGGTTATAAATTCTTTCATTCAAAAGTCGGCGAAGTTAGCCATGCGTGAACCCAAAGACAATGATGTTATGGCTATATTCTTAGATGATTGATGAACAACACACGATTCCAAGGTAGCTGTAGGGAAAGGTTCACGGTCGATTGTTGTTTAATACGAACATGAACACCACATGATTATGCTGTTTGCTAAGATTTAATGTGCCGTTATATCGATAAAGGACAGGTAATGTATTGCCAAGTGCTTTATGATCTATAAAATGGCTCTTTCAATTTACCATTATATTGCATACTTTTTTCGTGAATTATTGGTATGCCGACAGAAAATTCGATGTAAACAGAACCACATTTTATTAAGAATTTTGTAAGTAATTTTAATTGTTTCTCAAAAAGTCAAAAAAGCATGTAATATTTACTCTCTGGCAGTTTCTCTATCGCAGTACTGCAGAAGAACACTATACAAGCTTTATGTAAGGATACGAGTCTACAATTCTCTGTCTTTTGCACACACACATTTTACTTGTCGCCTCGCTGCCCCTGCCCTTGACTGGTGCAGCGATGTTGTCAAATGCAATTTTGTCATTTTGTCATGACATAAGCACATTACCATCTATTCAATGTACGCCAAATTTCTAAAATGATATTCAATGAAATACATTGGCATCTGCTCTCTCCTTCAGGGTCTCCAACTGCGTGTCGAGTCAAAACAGTGTGCATCAGTAACGGTGACAAGCCAGTGTGTGGATCGGATAACATTACTCGTCCTGATGCTTGCCACATGTACCATGCCTTCTGCAGATCAAATGGGACTATAACGCAAACGAGCGACACATCCTGCGGTAATGTACTAACATATGTTTCCTTAATAAGCATCTGTGAAACATTGGAAAGCTGATTACGTTAATGAGTCGTAGAAACGCTGTTAGTAACTCAGCTATAAGTCTTCGACTACCAAATATTTTGAACCTTTAGCGCATTATGGACTCTTTCTGTGCCAAGCTTCTCCTTACGATTTACCCTTTATGCTTCCTATAACTGCAATGATACATTTTTGAGACACTCTGTAGAAATCTCGTTCATAGTATCCAAAGCAATAGTGCTTATATTCACTTTTGCTTGATTCTTAACCGATAAAAGCACTTTGTGGACTGTTTTAAAACAATAATTTCTCTCTCCATTTTTCTCTGCAGATTGCCCGGCAGGAATTACTAAGATGCCTTGTGATGCCTTTGCCTGCAGTCTTTTCAGCTGCCCAAACTATCCTTCAGCTACTTGTATGATGGACGATTGCCGAAAGTGTAACCTACAGTTTTTCTACGAGGGGAAAAAGTTGACAATCGAGGGTATGTGTTGAAAATGTTGTTGGTAAAAAGTTTAAATATTTGAGTCTTAAACTAGCATATTTATGAAGGCCTAAGTATGAAAGATAACGATATGATGAGACGATTCCAACTAACCAAGTGAGAAGGCGCGTGCAGAGTGACAGCCACTATAATTTCTGATAAATATGTAAATTGCAAAAACTAGCCGTTCTAGGTACTTTTAGTTACTTTGCGAGTACAAGTTTCCAAATCTCGCCTAACTTTACCCTTGATTGCAGTAGATTGCATACGTAATATTCTTAAGACGGTATCCATTTTCTGCTCCATTTTCAATCAGTGTAAGATAAGTTCATTAATCTTACTACGTTAATTTCCGTAGGAGTTAATTTTCATGATTCACATCAAAGGATCTCATCATATAACTTGCTAATACCTAGGCTGCATTATGATAAAGAATACAAAAAGTTCTCGTGGGAAATGTTTTGTAATATAATTGCCGTAACGACTTCTAAAGCTGTACCTCATGTGCAGCCAAGCGCCCTTGCTTTTATTACAGTACATGGTAAATACCTTGCCTCAAAACTATACAACGTGGTCGACAGCTGCGAATATTTTAAGAGTGAAATGAGAGAGCATCTTTAATTAAAGGTGTTTTTCCAGGTTGTATGTGACAGTGGATCAATGAGCAATAATTATTAAGAGATAGCAAAACATTTCATCAAAAATCAGGTGAGAAAAATACGTTTATTTGCAATCAACTAGCTACATGGGCACCAAAAACGTGGATAATAGAAAGGTGAGCTATGAAATAGCATGATTTATGACAATGGATCAAAGAATAGTTTGGCTCCATTGATCCTAGCTTGGTGCCGTAAGATTTGGCTTTGTTTTTAGCATAATGTTTTGCGAAGTGAGGTAGTTTGCAATGTTATGTAACCCATACCATTATATTTATTATGAGGCAGTTGGGAAATGGCAGATGATACAAACCTAAATATATTTACCTTTTTGCATATGTGATCAAAGGCTGTAATGAAAACGAGGTTTAGCTGTAAAATCTTATCAGAAATAGTACAAGCAATGAAAAACCAACAGGAAAGGGCTCATTCATATTATACCATTAACAACCAATCACATTCTACTTCTTTCTCTAAGATGTGACCGCTGGCCATTGCAATCTGGGAAATATTCTGATGAGGCTGTTGTTCAGTATACGAGTGAAAAGGATTATTTACTGACGGTGAACGATCTCGCAGCAATACCACTAAGTATCTAAAATCTGCTGTAAAGAAAAGGAGAATCTCTACGCAAATTTTACGCGATACGATTTATTCGATTTCTCAGGTAAATTCATTAGAAAGCATGGCCAAAAGTCATTCTTTACGATTGGTTTCTCATTCTTCGGGATTCCTTCGCCCCCTCATTGGTCTACCGTCATTTTTCCCTATAGCATGGAAGGAGCCTCTGTCTTAATTCGTTTGAGACTTTTAGACCCTCGTTTCAGCATAATGTCATTTCTTTCTTGGATGAAGGCCTATTTCTAGCACAGCACATTTGTGCCTCTCTTTGTATTGTTTCGGAGTTCGATTCCTCTAACACGTTAAAAAACATCTTAATTTGACTCAGTAATGATGCCGTAGAGTCCCATGACAGCGTTACCATGCCCTGCCATGCAATTTTGTCATTTATTGTAATTCTAAGTACCCATTGGGTCATTGCTTCACTGCATCATTCTTGCCTTTTAATCTCTTCCTCGTATATATCCTAGGTTTTGCTCAATAAACTTATAAACCTTGCTCGAAATTAGTATATCTTGCCTTTCGTTGTCAAGAGAACAGTTAAACGCCTCTAGCAATTACCGAAAACTTTATCTGAGTTATTATTACCTCTCAAAAGTGACGCCCTCATGCACTTCACCTATTGCATTAATGGCATCCTTGTAGTAAAGCAGTTCATCAACTTTTTCTAGTCGACCTTGCCCAGCAGCCATTTACCTTTATATTTCCGCTACCACTTTCTATCCACAGAATCCCGGAACCGATGTATACCCAAGTCATGTTATTTTGTGCCGTTGGGGCAGCATGCACTGCCAAGTTTATTGAACATACCACCCAGCCCTCCAAGTTTGTGTGTTGGTCATGAGGTTTTATACAAAAAATAAATATTTGTGGAAATTGCAAAGCGTCTATTCATCCACCACATCCATTTTTTTTACTTCATCCCAACCATCACTAACAGCTCTTAACCCCTTGTCGTCTGATACCAATGTTATTTACGATATTTAAACTTACTACTTACACACCACATAGCCTGCTCACCTGTCAGAACCAATATATACTGCTAGACCGTAACCAGCTATTACTACTTCAGTATTTTTTAATAGTGGTCATCAGTCGTTTAGATTACGAGCATTTTTCAGGCCATGCACGATGTCTACTTTTAACACGGTTATATACGAGCCAAATCTCCGAGGGCAATTCTGTTCCTGATTGACGATCTGTCAAAAAGTAAAGGAATTAGCACCAATCTTTTATGAAGGTGAACGTTTTGCTCTGTTTGGTCGCTCTCAATTATTATTTGATACTGTGTACATTGTACCTTTGGACGTTGCTCGCCACGCTTTATCCCGAGATACCCTATCCAGGATGATACGAGCTTCAGTTTTTCAATGTGAGTTGTTATACCTAGACCCTTAATAGTTCCGACCCTAGTGAAGCTCAAATGTGACAAAAGACAGGACACCATAGTTATACTTTGAAGATAGGGTAAAAGTGTAAGCAAAAGAGTCAACTTGTCACTTGAATAGTACCCAGTCTCGTTTATCCACAGCTCGCACCTGCTGTTACATATTCTGACTGTAATGTGGTCCATATTAACTAGCTTTATTGCCATCAACACACTTGATATCCTCACACTTGGATATAATAACACGTAGTAGAGTGAATATTGTACATATCAATTGGTATTGCATCTTAAACTGTAAATTTTATAGCATAGGAATATTAGTCAGTCCTACTTAGCGCGTTGCCACGCCTCGTCAATTGAATAAGGGCAGTGAATAGCCACCTCTTGCTTTTATTTGTTATAAATGTTACTTAATTAATATTACGCCAATTAGCCGGTACCAGTTTGTGTACAAAGAGTATCGATAATCGACAGATAATAATCAATCAAATAATTTATTAAAAACAGTTGCTTGAAATGCGAAATAATGAGACTTGGTGGAGCAGTTGTTTTCTATAGTTATTCTAACTCATTCATATCTGGTAGTAGCAAGTTTAACTAAGGTTTATGAAAATATATAGATAGAGCATGATTACTTAAACACAACCGAAGGAGAGATTGTTCAGAGATGCCATTAAATTAGATGCTTCTGTGTATGACAAAGCGAAGATGTAATTTATGCAAATAGTATTAATGGTTTAGATAATGTAGTACCTTTCTTGTTTCCACTAGATTGTATGCTCAAAGCAAAGCCAAAGCCCACCAAAGTAAAAAAGTGTAAGTATTCCTGCTAATTTGGAACATATTTCCAGACATCGAATTCACAGAACAATAGACTAACAGCGGCGATTCCTGACAATACTTTACAAAGACCCTGTTTTAACCAAGTAACATAAAAAGCATCTAAAAACAACCAAAATCATTGATGTAACTTTAGATAAGGAACATAAAGATCATATGAGCGGCCACACTTCGATAATGTTATGAGCACGTCTACATTGGAAAATATTTTCAAGAAATTGATTTGGCAATTGAAACTAAAGTAAAAGTTAAAAAAGTCAAGACAAACTCAGGCATCTGCCTGTAGCCCTCCACGGGTAATTTAAAGGAAAAATTGATTCACCGGTATTGTAGTGCTCTATCTCCTCCACAGTTTTAGCGTTTAGAGAACCTCATTCTTGCTAGTGATGAAGTGGTTAATTTCGAACAAAGGAAGCTCAAGACCAGAACTTGACTTTAGGAGTCTGAACTTCCTATTCTGGAAACCAGCTTTTATTTTTCCGATACTCGGTTGACAATAAAATAATTTTTTAATTGTAAAGTATCATTGATCCTTCTATTTCCTTAGTGTAAACAAGATAAAATAATTCAGTAATATGCGAACAAAAAACTTCTTTTATTTAAGAAAGAGGTTATCTTACATTAGCATCCTTGGGGCACATCAATTCTTATTGCCAGTCATAGAATCTGCTCCTTCCCAGGAGTCGTAACATGATTGAAAAAATGTATAATCTGGGACAAAACTGGTTCCGCAGCACCCCTCCAATCATTTTCAAAACAGTCGTTTTAGAGAGCTATGTTCCAGAGCCCCATAATACTCCAAGGAAAGGGAAGGGCGCAACGAAATTACAGCAGTGAAAGCATCTGTTCCGTGGCTACCATTGTGATGTATTTTCACTCCTTGACTCTAATGTCACTAAAAAACTCTTAACAGCTTTCCCCAAAGCTGTACATGAAAAAAGTGCTCGTCTTGCAGTTTAACGAAGTTTGTCACTAACTGACCTGAAGCTGCAGACTAAGTTTATTATTTTTTTTATGTCTAGATTCCTAGCTAAAAATGTAATTTTTGAGTCGGAACACGAAAGTGGTAAAAAACATAGCTATTATCGCTCATTACATTTTTTAATTACTTACATATAGTAGGTAAACTATCTCAACTACCACAAAACCATATATAACCATATATAACCACATACACCGAATATCTGCTCCCAAAAAACTAGAAAACACTTTTCTAACAGTTATTTGTAGTAAATGCACCCCATTCCATTAAGAGCACAGCAGAAAATGATGGAAAAGAAGCCTAAATAGTATTTCAAAGCAAGTGATTTCTCATTCTATAAAATTTTGTGTTAATCAACAACTTTTGCAATTGGCCTGTTACGACATGTTCTGAAGGCTTTGTATTTACTTTAGTATATTTTATTAAATGAAAGCTACTTTCAAATGCATAAGAAGATATTTAAGTTTGTCTTTTTTTGTAGATACTAAATTCGGCAGATGTGTGGCTTATGACTGGAGGAACGTCTTGTGGAGTCTCGAAAATTGTCGGTGAAGTCTTCAGAGGAGCAGTCAAGAAAGACCGCCTTCACCGAAACGCATGCATTGGAGTGGTGCCATGGGGTTGCATTGGTAATCGGGATATGCTTCTCAATGGCGGGGCAAGTAACAATAACATAATTTACTGTACAAAGCAATGTAGTCAGAGATTTTTGTTTCTTTTACCGTCATGCCTTGAAAAAATGGTCCTTGCTTTTCATAAACGTCATAAACATAAATTTATTTGATGGTCGTCGCGTGTCGTGAAGTAAGGGGTGATATTTAACTTTATGCCAAAATAGGCTGGGAGTTCATTTGAAGGGGCGTTTAAGAGAAAAAAGATAATTAAAAGCGTAAAGCTATGCAATACACTGCTTATGATCGGTATTAGACTGTGTTTAGTCAGGTGACTAATCCAGAAGCCACTCTGTAATTATCCCTTTTAATAAATTGTACGAGTAAAGTTTAGTTTCAGAGTTTAGAGTTCAGAGCACAGAGTTTGGAGATCGGAGTATAGGGTACAGAGTATTAACGATCAATATCTGATCGAACGCATTAAAATATTTAAGAGTTGTCATCGTTATTTCATCGGAGTTTAAATGTATCGTAAACTCTCGAATATAAACCCTCCAGAATATACACTCCACAATAATTGCACCCCCTCACCCCTACTGTAAACTAGCCAAAATATTTTTCCGAATATGAGCCCTACTAAATATAAGCCCAGGGCTTGGATTTGAGATTCTATGTGTAGGATCCGAAATTGGTAGTACAGAAGGCAGTGATACTGAATGAACATAGACAGAATGTCTATAGAGCCTCTGTATTTACTTAAGTTCCTTTGCGAGATTTTATGCATTAAATGGTGTTATTAGACTTCCTGACTTCCCCAATGATGATTTTTTTTGAATACACAAGACACCTGTTAATCCAAAAGACCCTTCGAATATAAGCCCACCAAAATGCTTACGAACCTCTATAAACACAGGGCTTATATTCGTGACCTTGCGGTATACTGAGTAAAGAAAACTCGGTCTTATTTTCCAAACATAATGACAAATGGTTTCGAAGTTCCAGTCAGCTTATATTAGTATGATATGTTAGTATTAGTATGGTATTAAGGATACGTTTTTAATATCGTTTTTGCGTTCGACGAAGGGTTTAGATTTATATCATTTTCAAACTGTAGTGAGTGGTTTTTGAAACAAAAGAAACCGGAGACAACCCGATTGCTTGAAATCAACGTAGAGGTAATCATATAAAAATATCAAAGCTTTAGTTTTGGCTAATATTAGTTTTTCTGAGCTATTGTCTTAGAATTAGTGAAACCCGCGAAATTCTCAATCGTTTTGGAATTTTACACTTTCTTTATAAAGATTAATCCAAATGTTGCTTACATTTTCTTCTGGTAAAGGCATTCGTATTTGACGTAATTTTCAAATTCAAAGAGTGCTACGTTTGAGACAATGGTCATACATGGAAGTCAGGGGCATGGTTGACGCCCAAATTTTGATAATGTGTTCTTCAGAAGATGAATATTGAAAGTCCCCAGTAATCATTTGTTCAGTATGTCTTCTTCATAAGATATTTTAAAAACTTTGGCTACAGGAGTAAATTTGTCTCCTGTACTGACTAGGGCTAATGTCAGATTAATGACTTTTTTTAGGGCTTAGTTGAAATAAATATCGAATCGCCCAGTGACGACGACGAGAGTAGTCGCAACTTCCTTGATCATAGTCACAGCCATTTTCTACTTGTGGATAATGGATCTCTGGAAGATTACGAATTTCAACACAAGTTCAGAGTTCAACTTCAAAAGCATTTCTTAGGACAAGGTAATATATCTCACACTGTTATATCATATGATGAAAAACTATATATCTTGTGATAGCGCGTGACGAACCGATGGCATAGAAGTGTCAAAAACGAGTTTATTTACTTGTTTTACCAAGGTGTGAAGTGATAGAAAGGTAAGTAAGTGCCATTTAAGCAATATTTTTAGGAATATTTTAGAAATATTTCTAAAGATAGTAAAAAGTAAGTGCTATAAATACTGGCTGTCTATAACAACTTTGTTATGAATACAAACTCTTTCTGCCTACACAGCAACGGCTTTCGAAATTTAATAGCGACCGCCTCAAGTACCCTTAAATGTAAAGCTGATCTAGATCTAAATTAAACACTGAACATCATGTTGGAAAACTTGGCAACG
>JAAAKM020006971.1:42902888-42920735 GCA_010016025.2 Alatinidae sp. Z8VKAUB7J3
GTCGATACATAGTGACATAGATATATCGGTTTATATCACTGACTTGTTAATACGTGAATATAAACATTATTTTTGTTATTATTTATTAAGTCGGCAAGTCAGTAGCAACAACATCTAATCAAAACTAATTTTATTCCGTTGCTCTTTCACTTTTTTTGGTTTGTTTGATAGCATTTTCTGCAAAGGGAGGACAGGATGACATGTTTAATAACCTACAATTGGCCATGTTATGGGACGACTTGGATGCGGCTAAGGAACATTTTTCTTGCGAGGATATTGGAAATGTAAGTATTTGATACACGACTTTGCTTCTTTTCGTTTAATTTAAAATTTGAAATTCATAATTTGTAAAGGATTTGAGCAGCCATAGAAATATGACGTATAATTAGATAACTAAAGTATAATTAAAGATAAGAGAATATATTAACAAATAATCCCCTATTATCATCATCTTATTTATGCTGACTGAAGGTAGTTATTTATTCAACAGTATATGAACCTTACTGCATTGTATTGTACAAATTCATCACCATACAAAAAATGACGCGCTTGTTCCAATTAGCAAATCGAAGTAAAAAGGCTGCAAACATACAAAACGTCTGATACATCCGTGTAGCCTAAAAAACAATATTACACAAAGGAAGATAAACATCAACAATTCTCGTTAATTATGTGATAATATTTTAGATCCAATGAATGAAATACCTAACGTCTGTCACAAATAGGAACATTTATGACGATGGTGAAAGCGTTGCTTTATACTTGCCTATAAGGGACTCCAGTTTCTATCACCACATATACTTACACCAGATTTTAACTTTTGCAACATATCAAACATTTAAGGTTATAAATCCCATTTGCAGAATTTGCAAATATGATTTATAAGGAGGCCCCTAACCAAATAAATGTATTTGTAACTCCGTAACCGCTTCAGTTATTGTGCTGCAATATTGTGACTTTCCTAAAATTTATTGCTGCAACTTTTTCTCAATTTTTTAAACATTACTGGAATTGTGGTTCTGACGTGATTGTTTGAATAGTAAATGTGACAAGAATCTGATTTTTTTGAAATATTACATGTTTCGACGAGACTTCAAATATCACTTTTAACCCTTTTCAGGAAAGCAGAACACGAAATATGACAGATATTCCTAATTTGCATAATATTAATTAAAGTTTATTTGGAAGTAATGTATTGTAACAGGAACTGATTTGCCAAAACCCGGAAATAGGTAAAATTAGATATTTACTCATTTTTGTGACATTGCTTATAAAGCAATCATTTAATTATCATATTTTGTCTATCAAACGTTGTCCTTATTAATTACAGCGGATTATATCTTTATGGTAAACACTGATGATGCCTTTGATTCTGATAGTTTTATTTCTCAGCTATGGTACCACGCTTAGTCAAATGAAATTTTGATATTTCTCATGATTTAAAGTACTAGAAGGTTTTAACTTTACAGTGTTCGGCTCGGTAGGTTTACTTTAAGCCATTTACAGAAACAAATTTCTTTCCGACCTTAAGAGTTTTCGATTTTCAAAACGTTTCGATTTCAACATAGTAACCTTTTGCTTTTCGGAAAACTTTGCAAAAATTTTCATTTGACGCCAAAGTATTTTCATTGTATAGTTAAAAAATAAATCTGGAAAAAAATCACATCAAAAACGTTTAAGTTTAAGTAAATTATGACAGTTTAAACATATAAAAGCTTATTAGCCCCCTCATCCCCGCCCCTGGTAATTCGCAAAATGTCCGCACTTTGTAGGGTTAAGTTTACAAAAGATTCGCTATTCAGTTCTATTAAATCAAACCACCTTGGAAATATAGGAATTCTTCCCATAAACGACGAGAAACTGTCAGATGACTCATCTTGCATCCTCTCCGCAGCAGTTCTGCACTATTTTTCTTAATGGAACTTGTTGGAGACCTGACGACCACTTCTTCATCAAGACGTCGTCGTGCTTGATAGTGCTTATAGGTCTTCCAGTTCTCTTCCGATCCTCTTAGATTCGTTATTCTTTGTACTTGACGATTGCCTGATACACGACTGACTTGCTGACACTCAATGTCTTCGCAATACTACGATCCGTCAATTTTGGACTGCGTAGGACTACGCTTTGAGCCCTCTGAACGGCCGTCAGGGACTTTCTTCACCTCATTTTAGCTTTTCTCAAAATTTCCAAAAATCGACAAAGCTCAGAATAAAGTGTTGACAGCACTTAAAAAACCACTCAAAGGAACAATTAGAATTAAAACAGTTGATATGATGCTATCAAGACAAATGGCTGATGCAATCTTATGCAATACTTTAATTTCGGCTGTTTTTAGTGTTTGTTCTTAAACTTTTGTTCAAGACTGTGGCTGAGTTACCATTGCATAGGTTGAAGTTCTATATTATAATCCGCCGGCTTTTATTTGTTTTGAGTATTATGACTAAAAACTATCCTCCAAACATTAAAAATATAACTCTTAATTCACTGCTGGTACAAAATTCATTTAAAGATGTGATTTTCATATAATTATTTAGCATATATTGTTATATAAGGTTTCATAGCATACTGCACCTTATTGCACAACATATATTTTTCATTCTTTGCAAAATTTCAACAAAGTTTGCATTTGTCACCTTTTAAAATTTGAGAATACAAAATCGTGGGTACAAATTCAGGGAAGAGAATCTAACCTTAAAGATATAATAATCATGTTTTTCAAAGAAATGTAACAAAAGGGATAGGTAAAAAACTACACTATAGGTCAACAAAACGCCGATATCGCGAAATTTAAAAAAAATCATTATCTTATCACAATACTTCTCGGTAAATTTTAGGAAATTCACCAAATTTCATGTCAATCCGGCGATGCTTTAAAAAGTTATGAGCTAAAATGTGTAGCCGCGGGCCTACTAGGGATACATGGGACCACCGATAGGTGCGTCATGAAGATGACACTGTTAGTCCAGAGCAAATGTCAATGTTTGTCAGTATCACACAATGATTTTATGGCTACGGACTGCCGATCACTGCCCGTAGTTCGCAATTCAAAGCTGCCCGTTAAATGAAGAGTTTAACTGCAAAGTTTAATACAATTTTTTTTTCTTGGCCTTTGACTGAACGTCCACATTTCAAAGCTGCCCTTAAAAGAAAGCTGGACGCAAGGACAGAGTTGCCTGTAATTAAAAAGGAACAAGTATCTCCTGCTTACCCTTTTTAATTTTAGAAGGCAGAACCTTGCAAGGAATATGAAAAAAAACCTATGACATACTCAATTACATTTGGAAACTTCTTGGTGATTAGCTTTGTACACAAAATACAATCTCTCGCTATTGTCTGAAACTTCATCTAAACGGATAAGGCCCCTCATTTACATATTTATACAGTCAATGGCAAAGCTATTAAAATTTCCTAGCCCCTGGTGGGCTGAAGCAGCCCATCTTACTTGTTGAAAGACCTTCCTGTAACCTAGTTTGGACGAAGGTATCACCTGAGTTTTAAGATTATTTACTCATTTGAGAGGAAATCATAAAATTTCCGTTCTAAAACTCGAAGTTCAAAACAACAGAATTGGTTTTCTTGCCTGTCCGCGTGGAGTTGTGAGAGATCATAATAAATTCCAACGATCTTCTTCTAAAGTACTGCTTTTAGAAAAGTCTCCTGAAACAAGCAAAGCAGACATGCGTAGTAGAAACCCGAAAGATCTGTAAGAGCAATAATAGATTGTGTACTCGACATATAATTTTGAAGCATCAATAAAAATGTTGAAGCAAATGCTTTCTTAGAATCGTGCTCAACAATACTTTGTATAAAGATATGTGCCAAGCACAAGGAGAGTAGGTGAAACATAATAAGAAAACATATTGAGAAAACATAATATAAGCTTTCGATATACTCTACCACCAACCATGGATCAATTGATTACAATGTATAAAGCGCGCTCGGTTAAGAATGCAACATAAAGACTAGAATACATTAACAATTAACAAGAGACATACTAAAACAGGGAGAGGTGATTTGAATTTTAGTTTACATTAAGTGACTAGCTTTGTTTAGACAAAAGAGGACGTCTTTGAAAAGAAGCTCGAATTCTGAAAAAGCTAAGGCGAGAACAGCGAAGTAAGAGGCAAAGAACAGAAAGAAATCATTTTCAGCATGTGGACGATTACTAGAAAATAGAGGATTAGAAAGTGTTTTTCCAGTTAAAAGTGAAACTTCCAAATGATCCGAGAACCGTCTATGAAAATTGACGTACTGTCGGATCAAAAACATATCCTTGGCCATCTTGAACACAAGTGGATCAAGAATTGTCCGGCTCATTTGCCACGGAAATCAGCAATTGAGTGCAGTAGGTGGTAGATCGGCTAAAGACGCTAACGATGACAGAAATGAAAAATAACAAAAGAGAGGACTCACGACGCTACAGACGTTTAAGTGGAAGAAGGAATGAAGCCTATGGGCAACCAACCTGCTATAACTGTGCTCAGGAAGGACACTTTGCCAGACAATCCCAACAGAGCAGCAACCCTCAAAGGAATACACAATAGCAATAGCAAACATCAAACTTTACCCCCTCTCGCAATGAGCCATGTTACAAGTAGGGCTTATCAAGGTTAGAGTACAAGCTGAGTGTAAGGGATAAATGTCATGGAAACCGAATACCTGACCTACAACATCAATGAGTCAGAAGCACTGAAGACAAGAGACGGCATTGAGCTACAAAGAAAAGAAGACTTCAAATATCTGGGTTCCTGAATAGACAACTCAGAGAAAGACATAACGATAAGGAAGAAATAAGCATGACAAGCTGAGAAATAGAGAAATAAAATGAGAAATATCTGGAAGTCAAGAATGCTAAAGGACCTGAAGATTAGATTCTTTCTGGCTGCAATTGAGACCATATTGTTATACAGGTTTGAGAGCTGGACAATAACTCCAAAGATGGAATGTTCTCTGAATGGTACGTATACCTGTATGCTGAGGAAAGTACACAATGTGAAATGGTGCTGACATACAACCAACGCTTAGTTGTATGATGACCTACCACTGGTGGGGAACAAAATAGCAGCAAGAAGAATGCAGCCTGCTGGTCACTGCCAACGTCACCCATAGATGGGCGCCCATAAATTTGTACTGTGGCAACCAACCTGCGGTCACAGGACCAGAGGAAGACCACGTCTAAGTTAAGTAAGTAAGTAAGTAAGTAAATTATCAAGGCTAACTGCAAAGCAAAGATAAAATCATCAAAGCCACTCTGACTGGAAGTTCTCTAACGGCAGTCTTAAACGTGTAAGGTGTTACAACACTATGTCTCCTTGATTAAGGATTAGACGTTTTTATCATCAGAGAAGATATACTGACTCGTTACTTGCAGTAAAGACCACAGAGCCGACAGGAGATGGGATGGTTGAAGCTGACTGCTGCCAATGGATTAGCTATACCTTATATTGGCTACTTGGAGTTGAATACACGGCCTCAAGCTACCAAGATATGTACTCCTCGTAACGAAAAGCACTGAAAGAGACAAGCTCCACGGAAAGCAGTTCCTCTTTTGTCCTTGAAGTGAGCACTTTGGAAACTTTAAAGACTATTTTTTTATGTGTCATTGTCAACCTGGAATAATATGACATCTGATTGCAGCCTCTGAGAGAGCAGATTGTGACAATTTACAAAGCCACTACGTGACAACACAGGATGATGGCAGGATCAGACTCACTAAAGCTTCTGAAAGCAGTGCAGTGGGTTGTAGCAAAGTTTCTACCAAGGTTGAACCCCCAGAACAGCAGTCATGCCTAGTGAATGTTTAAAGTCTGCCGTGTTCCAAGACACAGGAAAAGAAAGCTTGCATACCTGTTCACAACCTATGCCGTGATTTTTGCACGGATGATTTCTACATGGGTCATACCGAGGAAGGAAATCGCAAACTACGTTTGGCTGATAATGTCCTAGTTTCTCAGACGTTTATACAAGCCTCGCCAAGCCAATATGAAGAGTCAAGGACAGCAATGACTGAGGCAAAGACTAAAATGAATACATCAGTTTTTTTCCATTGGGTACCAAGCGGTGAAGATGCCTTCCAGCCATTGAAGGAGCAACTTGTGACTGCTCCAGTTCTGGGATATGCTTACTGGAGACAACCGTTTATTGTTGAAACAGATGCTAGCCTAGATGGACTCTCTGAAATCCTGTATCAAGAACCTCATGGCCAGGGGAGAGTCATTGTCTATGGCAACAAATTTTTGAGGGATACAGAAAGAAACATGAAAAGCTACAACTTAGAACTTAGAAATATAGAACTGCTGGCACTGAAGTGGGCTGTCACTGAAAAGTTCAGGACTTATCTTTTAGGAACCACGTTTACAGTTGATAGTCACAACTAACCCTTGATCTATGTATAAAATTGAGTGCTAAGATTACCTTCTTTAATTTTAAGATGAAAGATCGAACATGCAGACTTTTCAATAAGAGATCAGTAGCTAACACAGGAAGCAGCAATTTAGGAAAAGGCTACCAACGGCCTGATTCTCCAACAGAATACAGAAATCCTAGGACGTCTAAGTAATAGCATATATGCAGTAGAGACTTAGCAAGATACAACCCCAGAGAGTTCTGTTTCTGATGACCTCTATCTCACCAACACATTTGCCAGTCATTAGCGTGACGAATTGGTGCAACTTCAAAAGAGTTTCCTTAGAATCAGTTTATTTCGTTCATATTGGGCAACGACAGAAAATCAACTGCTGCTGACTGATGTTTCCTGCCCAAAGAGTTCACTCATGCATTGACAGATGCCACTTTTCTTTGGACCAGGATTTGCTGTACAGAGAGACAACACGCACAGATGGAACTTCTTCAAAGAAGATACTCCTCCGTACAAGTCTTTGGTAGATGGTATTTCACCAAAATTACTGTCAGCTTGCACACCAAAGTCCAGAACGAACCTTGCAGTCGATTAAAGGAACGTTTTACTGGCCATGAATGTACAATTTAATCATCAAGCGGATAGAATTATGTGAAAGCAGCACCTTCTCTGAATAACATCATCCACACATACTATGGTAAACAACCTAGCATTAAAGCCTTCAGAAATTATTGCTATGCATTACACTACTTTGGAGCCTTCTGCAAGTGGAAAAGAAAGTGTTCTGGTGATTACTGGTGACGTCTTTACAAAACTTACACAAGAAATTCCTTCAAAAGATTAGTCGGCAACTATCGCAGCCAAAGCTGTAGTGGACAACTGTTTACAAAATTTGGTGTTCCAGCAAGATTACACAGCGACCATGGCCTAAACTTTGAAAGTAAAGTTGTACAAGAACTTTGTTAACTGTAAACTATAAAGAAGATGAAAACTTGCCCCTACCGCCCCATAAACACCTCACAGTGTAAAAGGTTCAACATTCTGTCTCCCTGATGCAGAGAAGAAGTAAAAATGCCCACAGTATCTTCAAGAACCATTGTATGCCTACAAGACCACATCTCACTTCTCTATAGGCTGCACACCATGTTTGGACGAGAAGCCCTCTTGCATGGAGACTTCCTGATTCTAGAGGGTGAGCACAGTATGACACGCCCTGATTGGATTAGTGGACATCAGAGACGCCTAGATGATGCATTTCAACGTGCAATTTGCCTGCTATAGAAGAGAGCTTATGAAAGAAAAAGACAACATTACAGACAGACTTTTAAAGTTTCCTTGCCTGATGGTAGCATATTTTTTTAGGAAATGACATTGAGGCCATCACAAAATAAAAAACAGTCCAAAAAATACACAATCGAGGAGCAAAAAAATGTGTTATAAAAGTCATAGATGAAGACGGAACCACCATCTGAAGAGTGAACCAAACAGACATTTGCAAATGGCCATCCCAAGATGATGCGTACCGAGGGAAGCATGGAGTTGTTGGACCCCCATTCAGAGCAAAGATGCAGCATACCATGAGTACTGCGGAACCAATGGGCCCCTAATTTCAAATGACGATGCAGATGATGATGCACGGATCCCTGCATGCCAGCCGACACAGATACCAGCAGCTCAGAGGACGATTTCAACCTGATCATTTATGAAAATGATGAAGGCGAGAATTTCAAACGCTAGAAACCCTATATTGCAAAACAGCTCAGGTTCTTTCTGTTATATTTGTGGAAAGTTTACCTACTCTTCAGAGAGATAAAAATGTGCGATTTTACTGAAAGGGCTTATGTGGCGTATTTTGGTTTACCACTGGGAGATCAAGACAAGCCGTAGGCTCCCCATTTTGTTTGCTCCATTTGTCACAGTTTGCTTTATGCTTGGACTAACAAGAAGGCAAATTGGCACTAAAGATTTAGAATACCAATGGTGTGGCGTTAACCATCAAATCATAACACTCGCTGCTACTTTTGCTTGATGAAAACAAAACGTTTCAGCATGAAAACTCGTCACAAAATTAAATATCCAAGCCTGCCATCTACCAGATTACATGTTCCGCATTCGTATTTTCATCCCGTGTTAGTCTTTAGAGAACTACCTCCACATAAAGTTGCACCATTCCATACTCTTCAATGGTATTGACGTTATATGCAACTTCCATTGTAATAGAAAGGCTGAAAACTATGTAGAGTTGACGAGAACGCTTCTCGTGCCCTACCAACATCTTACTTGCAATATGAGTACCAACAGACATTTTCTGTTTAGTCGCCTTGAACAGTTTTCAGATAGTCCAAAATACTACAGTGATGAACAAGGCGAGAGGTTTCATGAGGATTTGAAGATGATGGAGGAACGTTATAAGGGAAGATGGGAGATCAGTATGCTAGCTGACTGCTGTTGGGGTATCAAAAGAGATGAGCCACTGAAGAAACACAGAAGAGTTTTCAGAAAGAAAAGAAGTTTTGCTTTGGTATGATGAACATTAAAGAAAAAATTAAAATTTCATAGCTTGTTAAATCTTGTTACAAGTTTGATTCCGTTTGTTTATAAAGTTGTTTATGCTGATTTGTATGTTTGATTGTCTTTTTAATTTTCATATTATTTTGATTAAACTGATGATGAAAGGAGAAGCTAGGGAAGTTTTGACTAAGAGTTGACAAATTTCTGAGTGGTTGTAGTATCGTTGTAAACAGGTACTGGAGAGCTGAAAATCGTTGTGAAAAGTCTTAAATAGCTCATTTATTCCTTTTGACGTTTACTAGGATTTAAATTGCAGTTAACATGTTTAAAAGCTCTTACTCAAAGCAACATGTCAATAAACTTCCCATGGAATTAGGCATTTTGCCTATTTCGACCATAGATGGCATTTATCTGTAGTGAAAAAAACTGACGTGATAGGGGAAATGGACTTGATTTTCAAAATCAGCTTAAAAAAGGTGGCCCAAAAACGTGTGTGCCCATAGCCTGGTTACATTTTGGTCAAAAAAATATCGACTAGTGCAATACTTTCACTCCCAGAAACCATTTTTAATCGTCAAATTGGTTTTTTTTTACTCTAAGTGGATGAAATTGTTAGCAATTGCTCGAGTATAGCCAAAGTTGAATGATAAATGGGACTTCTGACAAACAGGAACAGTTCGGATGAAACTTATCTTGTGCTATCAAATATTTGTATCTCCACTATGATGTTATGTCATTTGGAAAGCATTTTATTAGACAAGGATAAACCTATTCGGGAATATAGCCGGATCTTATTTTTGATGAGGCAATTTCAGTTCGGGGGAGGCAAAAATTTACTTAGCATAAAAAATGTAAGCAACCCCAAGTTACTTAAAGAATGTCATAAAAATACATAAAAATTGTCTTACTTTTAGTAGTGCTATAAAAAATTACGGTCTAAAAGGTTTGGTAAAGAGGCGTCCTTGAAAGAGAAAATTTTGCACTCTTCTTTCATGCTTTAAACTCAAACGTATAGTAGTTTTGTTGCTTGGATAGAAAACATAATTCCTTTGCCAATATTTTTTAACGTTGCTCATTGCAATACTCACTTTGCAAATTATACTTACTTAACAAAGTCTTCAATCTTCGAACCATCAGGTTGACCTCTCTTTATAGATTCATCAGATAGATCGCTCCAATACAACAAGTTGGCGCAAGGATCAAAGGTTACCGATACAATGTTTCCGGAAATAAATGGTAGGCGTTTCCAGGTAAGGTCATCACCTAAAGTTAATTGATAGCCGCCATTTCCATCCGTGGCCAAAAAAGTTGAAGTGTGCATTCTTTTTGGCTGAAATGCAACCTTCGGGAAACGTAAGTTTCATTAATGAGAAGTAGGGAGAGCAAAAGAACTGAAATTTTATTTTGCAAACGCATTATGATATAAATCCAATATTTTATCACCAAGAAAAATTAATATAATGTCTCAATTTGGAAAAGGCAATAGACGAGTAGAACATATATCAATACTGGGACTCGAAAATCCTTGACCTTCTCCATGTAGACGTGTAATCTACCAAGAATCTAGGTGACCTATGATCGTTATGTTTCTCACCACATGATTGCATTTTGATAAAAACAGTACTCTGAACGGTGCAACATGAACATGCCAGCCATTTCTTTCCGCTTAGTGTTTTGCAGTAGTTACTTAAGATGTGAAAAATTTAAACATTTATCAATGTTTCTGTTTTACAGATAAAGGAATGCGTGCCCGGGAGCCGATGTAGATCAATGGACTAAGTCGGTACACACAGAGCTATTAAATACTTGAAAGAGACGTTCAATGTCAGAGGCTATCTCGATCGGGCCGTATTACTCCGCAGTTTGTGAGGTAGCTTTCCAGGTTTCAAACTTAGCGAAAGCCATCGGTTGCCATGATGCATATAATGTACAAAATGTTGTGCAGTTGTCCTTTGCAGAATGAAGCAAACAAAAGTATTTTCTCAATAATCTACGTCGATCCACAGAATGATAGAAATTACCGCAATGATTTACCAGTGTAAATCTC
This sequence comes from Alatinidae sp. Z8VKAUB7J3, assembly GCA_010016025.2. Lineage (NCBI taxonomy): Eukaryota > Metazoa > Cnidaria > Cubozoa > Carybdeida > Alatinidae > Alatinidae sp. Z8VKAUB7J3. The sequence goes on from JAAAKM020006971.1 coordinate 42,913,805, forward strand.
TGTGAATGACGGACGCCCAGGAGAATCTAGAGAAGGCTGTGGGCGACCTTTAAATGCACATAAACACAAGTTTATGCACGAACTGCGCTCAAGCAATTATGTGCTTACTGAAGAGAAGCATACACCAATGATAGGCTGGTCTACGTCCATTAAACGTAGTCAAGTTTTACACTCTTGTTCAATCGAGTACGGGATTATTGGTTTCGGATCGAATAACAACAGAGAATTTTTGTCCTTTTCATACACGTCACATATTCTAGTATGAAAACCACATCCTTCAAGTGAGACCCAAATGACATCTACTTAAAGACGTGTCACGAGTGTTGGGCCTCAGAAGAATGTTAAGTATTCCTCGATCGAGAAATAGGTTGACCTTAAATTGTCACCATCATCTTTTCACTATCACATTTACTGTTTGAATTGTTGCGCAAAAAAAACTACGGTAAAAATTTGTTCCAAGGATGTATTCCCCTAAAAATTCCCACCAACTTTCACATACTAATCGACCACCATCTTACCTCTGTACCCCTCGAATAAAAATCGTATACAGCAAGTAAGAATTTAGTACATGCCCGTTGTATCAAGGTCCATCCACAACAGGCCAGATGTTACAAGCAACTCATTGCACAAGAGCCCATTCACGACACCTGAAAGACCATTAACACTCTGATTCGGAAATATCCATAAGAAGTAGAAGAAATAAACGCCCCTTTGAAAGGGCGACCACCACTGATGAGTAAACGCTACGATCTCACCACAGTTATTAATAAAAGAAAACTCTGGTCTCACAACCATTCATATATTGTGGATAAAGCTTAACAGGCGCCCCGTTGTATGGGGACCCATCCAAACATAAATTTAATAAAGACCTCCATGCGCAAGCAATCCTTAACGGTATCTAATCAACACCCGTGTAACAAGTGACCCCCATACTGAAAAAAATTGTTACGAGCCTCAATGAACGAGCAACATATAAAGAAACACAATTCGAGCAAACTCATCCCATAAAGTGTCTATCTATCGCAGCCAGAACACAATATGCACCTTTGAAATTTGCGCCCATCCATTACCTCCCATCATTAAAAGCGAACTGGTTATTACTACAGTCATGTACAATACCGCTGCATTACTTAAATGGAATGATCAGGATCAAGATGATGAACATATCTCGAGCACCCCACAACTTTCCCTGTTCCCTAATGAAATAGTAACCCATTTTACATTCTCTCGTTTTATTCGCAAGTACTCCCATCAAACTTCTCAAACACGTAATCACGTAAATTAGCGGCTTAATGTTCCGTCAACCAAACGAATAAAAGTTTACTTGCGATCACAAATGGATCATCGTCAAAGCTTTACGTTGACTAACTGCTTTACGAGATCGAGTTTACTGTCGCTGTGGTAGAAAACACTTGCGAAAGAAAGAGTAACCTTCTTTACTACAGGTCGGTGCTAAATCCAGCCTGTGTAAATACTACTCATTTGGTAGTAGCAAATGACAATGGAGTTATAACACTCGTAAAAGGTTTCTACTATTTCAAACGGGCTTGTGTATAGAAAGAGTTGCGTATGCATAGAAAATAGATGATCTCTCTCGAGCAATGCAGCATAACTTGCACAAAGTCAAGAAGCCTTAGAGAACGTTTATGGACCACTATTTACCACAGACCAGCGCTCCACCAAAAAGAGTAAATCATTCCTTACTCTAATGAATATTATGCTAAATATAGCTTCCCTCCGGCTGTACCCTACAGCTCAGTTTATTTGAAGCTACATTATCCCAAATGTGCTTTTCATAACAGAATACAAAATTGTCTCCCTTACGCTCAACGTTTGCCACATTTTTAATTTCTGAAATACAAGTTTAACTAAGTTTTCCAAATGAAGGGTTATTTTCAAATTCTCCCCTTTGCAAATTACCTTTAGAGGAAAGGTTGCTCTTTAACTTAATCAACGAAACTTAACAGAATAAACGATACATTTACCTCTGAAAACACGAAATAGAAACTTCCCACAAGTCTAATATTTTTGGTATTTCTCTGAGGTTACTTTACAAGTTTTTAATTGTAATTATTGGCATCCTTAAATAACGGTACCAAACTAGAAACATAAAACATGAGTTTGGTTGCACTCTCGCTGAGCACCCTGCAATGATAGGATTATGTAGTGAAAGTAAACTTGAAGGGCAAACTGAAGATTATGATTGCTGAATGGTTAAGAAAACGATGCCAACACCAGTTTAGCCCCAAAGAGAGGGACAAATGCTCGAGTCGCCTGATAAAAATTGAATTAGAAATTTTGTCGGATCTTTGCGTGTAGACGGAACATTCTTTAGTACCAGGCATCAGTATCTCTCAGTGGCATCATGAATCTAATCACACATGTATTCCTATTCCATCTGATGATTTTAACCCCAAACTCAAAATACTTACTGTAGAGGGAGTTCCAGCACCAAAATCATGCATCATTAACCTTGTAAAGGCAGTCTAATTTTGTTTACTTTAATAACAGGTTGAAGTGACCAGTAAATAAGACGACTGCACTGCCAATAGCCGGACGAACGTCAAGCTAACAGGGAGTAGCTTTTTTTGTTCAATCTGAATAGGGGCAATTGGTGCCACTTCAGTGAGGCGGGGTTACTGTTCAGATGATATGGCGAATCTGATTTCAGAGTGTACATTATAGGCAACGGTATCTAAATACCTAAGCCTGAAACATTGACAACAACTATACAGGCAATTAACAAATGGAGGCAGAAGTACAGAGTTGGGACGGGACGTTCAGTGACTTGGAACATCTCAGTTTAGAGTTTAAATAGGTCATGTGCCGCGACTCAAGTTATTGCGTTACATTTCGGCCGAGAAAGTTGGGAATGCTAGATGTGGAGCAAGACAGAACGACTACATTATAAGTACAATTATGTAACAAAAGCGAGCTGTCAACTTTAAAACTGATATCGTAAAGATCTCAATCTGTGTATGTTCGGATGTTTACTGACAAAATTAAAAAATCATGAGTCAGGTGAGAAAACTTCGGTACAACAGCATTCATCTTCTATAAACTACTGCCGGGGAGCTAATTGGACTAAGCGTTTCTACTCCTCTAATTCTCGGACAAAACGAAATACACACTTCTGGAATTCTTTCGTGTTCACTGATATTCTTTGCACCCATTTGCCGGCCACATGAAGATGCAACTTTTTCTTGGCCATGAGATTTAGCCACGGAAAGGCGAAACAAATCATACTATACAACGACCGTTTAATTTCAACACCACACAAGGTCTGTCAATCTGACGGTTAGCGCACACAAAAAGTAGCATGGAACACTGAAGCACCTACAGCACAAAATATCTACAACATTGCTGTTGTATGAGCAAGTTTCCCAGTAAATTTGACTTTGAGGTTCCCCAAGTAAGCTGTTCAGCATGAAATTATTTAGGTTTCCATCTGGCAAAACAGTTAAATCAAAGGTCATTAAACCGCTTAAAGCCAAGTCAATTTCGCAAACCACGGTCGCTTAACATTCAGTCTCATCTCATAGGTCGTACAAATAAAAACAGAAGGCTCTTTGACACCATACGCGACACTTTTCGGTAACGTAATAACACTGTAAATCACTCTTCTAAGTGGGAAGTTCGCGGTCCGCCAAAATGGATGGCAAACAGTAGTCCTGTGAAAGTCAGATTTGACCTAGCCTTACATCAATGACATCCCGGCGTATGAAACTTTTAACTTGACAGTGTTGTTACTTCAACATCAAGCAGGTATTCGTTCTCGAAGAATAAGAAAATGCTTGCAAGTAACCGTCTGCAACAACATTTCAAACCATAACTGTTAACATGCGTTGGAATGGAGTTGTCAAAGTGTATTGGACGTATGGTAGGGGAGAGTAACAGTGACAGGGCTAAGGGGTGTAAAACAGGTACGCGTCCGCAACGAAAAACTATATTAATATTTCACATTCCCAGGCTCCTCTCGTCCACTATCATGTTACTTGCATCATTACAAAGGACTCTGACACATTTTTTACCGTACGAAGACCTTCGTTTAGTCTTGCACACTTTACTAACTGCAACACAACCCGCTGCCAAGCACAAAAATCATCTTTCCATTACCACAAACTCCAAATGTAACGATCAATTGGCTTTTCCCCGTTGGTAAAATACAAGTTGAAATTAAAAGCTTAATAGTCGTCCTTGCAACCCTCAGTATCTGTAGACCGACGTACAAAATAGGTGATTTATAACGTATTAAATTATCACGGCCACAAAATCAAGCCTTGTGTGACACCTCTGACGTAATGAGCGACACCTTGTCTTACCCAATAGTAACGAAATCGTTGGCAATAATTCATCTGATTCTCCGCTGAAATCACTGAGAGCATGCTTGAGCGCGGGCGTGCCTTGATCGTAGGCAGGGCTATGAGCTACATCAAATGCCTTCAAAATATCACATGGATAACCCTACAGCTCCTTTCACATTTACGAAAGACAAATAATATCAATAAATGACCGCACATACGGAACTTTGTGTGTCTTTTTGCAGATGTTGTAAACTCTCCACGTCAATAGCCGTTTCACGAAGGGTTAGCTACGGTGAAACCTAGCCTGCTTAAATCTGCAAAACCACAGGTGTATAAATAGTTTACCTTAGATGACCTTCGTGGGCTTGAATAGTTTTAGTTTATACAAATATAACTTCGTCAGTGTTTGAAAATGAAATTTTATGTCGTAAGACTACACTGTTAAGATGCTTTGTTTTTTTCCCTGACATTCCCTCACTTTTCATTTGTAGCTCTTAGCCTCGGCATCTCCTCAACATTTCTACAACCACTTCCTAGCGATCTGTAAAATGTTACTCTAACAAAACAGTTCTCATGGGAGTCTTGTAAAAGGCAATTGGTTTATTGCTTGGTCTTCATATCAGACTGTTTAAACGTCCCGTTCAGATCAGGTCTGTTACCACCCGAGGAGGTTTGAGTGGAAAGTTGGATAACTTGGATAGTCAGTAATATCAACGACCCACAAGAACAATTCACTCAGAAGACGTGCATAGTACTGCCCATAACAGCTCTATCTAAAAAAATACCTAATTTATCACAATTTCATTTCCCTGACATTGATATTTCTCAATGCCCGCCACAATACTCTAGAGTGATGACAAACCATGCCCCCAGGTCTTTGAAGCGAAATCTTAATTAACAACACCGTACTTGTTCTTCATTGACACTCTGAAATATGGTTTACCACCCCACAATCACTCATCTACTACAATTTACAAGAACATAAAGCATCTGTCAATATAGCAGATTCTTATGGCGTTGGTTAGATGGTAGACCATACCCTCCAGCCGAATGACCCTTACTCGTTTAAGTTGAAAGGTAACCGTTCCGACTACTATAGGTCATTGTATTGCAATATACCTCAACATCATGGGTCACCGAGACAATAGCATCGCCAAAATACACCGAGCTGTAGAAATGGAGCCCTGACACATTGAAAAGACACGGCCAGTAGCTGTATTATGACCTCTGAAGATACACAAAGGTCCGCTAGCCTTAGTAATAGCCAAGCGAACAGATATAGATCACAGGACCATAATTCCATCTTTCAAGCTAGCAGACATGACACCTGATGAATCGAAAACGCGTCGCCAGTATCAAAAACGTCAAGCTCAATATCCATGAACAAGATCATGAATTTCGCAGTTCAAAGAAAGATGACGCGTCAGTTGAAGTCAGGCTTTGAATACCTCAATAGTACAGAAAGCACTTTACAATACAAACACCGAGCTATGTGTTAAGATGACTGCAGACAGATTAGGCCTTACTACTTTACTGATAATCAGCTTTGACTATAGCCAGAGATATTACAGTTGGTAGTATTCACAGTCAGTCACCATCGTTCTATGTTCAAATTCAGAGCAAGTACATTCAGTTTTGAAATTCTGGTAGAAAAAAAGATCTTGCGCTTGTTTACGACTTCAGGATCTTGGCAGTAAACGATATGAAAGTGCAGGTAAAACGTAACATTCGCGTGCAATCGGCGGTCTCTATATCGAGTCTGTTAATGTCGCCACTTAAATATTTAGATTAACCCGCTTTCAATTTCACTAAAACTTTCAACTATTTAACAAGGGAGCATTGAAAGGTGATACGAACATAGATTAAATTAACATGAGTCAAACATTGCATAGAACCAGATAGATTCTACATAAGATTATCAAGAATGGTTTCATTTTGAAGCAAATTATTCTCGACACTGCTCCATTGTTGGCTCTTCAATTCAAGGTTGCCCCTGATTCGAAACTACAATACAGTAGGTTCATACAGATTTGGTATAATTCGATCTTATACATTATTTAGAGTTGAATAGCGTAAAGTATAATCATATCCCACCCAAAGATCAATGTAGTTTAAAAAATTTAGCGACGTGCTCACCTTTCCCTCACTTTTTCCCCTCTTTCATGAAACAAAACTTTTACATTTTCTTTGAAATGTAAACTACCCTGCCTCGCACTTACTTTTCCTTTTTACGCGAACACAAAAAGCCATTTTATAAAGCGCATAAGTATTATGATGACTTTTCAATTTTGGTCTTAATTACATACACAGCAAAATTTAGCCTTCGGTGTGACTCACGTACAGTTTTCAATGACAGCAAATGCCGACAAACGGTGGAAGCAACAACACGATGCTCCCACGCTACAAGACTGCCTTGCATTAAGAAGTTGTACCTACAATTAGGGCTGACATTTATTATGAATTTTTGGCCTCTCATGCAGTGACCTAATCATTTTGAAAATAGTGATTTCGGAGAGCCACGTTCCAGAGCCCCACAATACCCCAGGGGAAAGGGCTGGCACAAATTGATTACAGCAATGAAAGCGTCTGTTATGGGATGACTAATGTGTTGCATTTTTCCCTTTTTA
>JAAAKM020006971.1:42920835-42932300 GCA_010016025.2 Alatinidae sp. Z8VKAUB7J3
CAACCACTGAAATATTGGACTTCACGTAATAAACGTACTTTACATTGAACCCACTTCTGTCACCATATGTGGTAAGTGGTTAGTTAACCACCAATATTGGCTCTTCTTCGTCTCTGCTGGTTTAAATCCACACAATTAGGATACTATCATTACTTTACATCGAGGTGTTTAATTTACAAGCCCAAGACTACTGACCAATAAGTCTTCTGAAATTAGAGAACACAGAACGGAGGAACGGTTACGTCCTCACACTTGAACACTAATATCGTTTGGTAAGTAGGGAAAAAATAGTGGAAACGTTCTGAAAAAGCTTTAACGGAGTTGTCTGTGGTTAAAAAATAGACCAGTCTGTGAAGACTACAAGATAGCAAGGTAACACGTGCTGGATATAACAATAACTTTTCTCGGTAAAAAATCCCAACGATATCCATTCTTTCTAAACGTGCCTTAACCTCCTTTGAAATACATTTACACTAAGAAATGCCAGATGACCATGGATACCAGTGCGTGAACAAAATGACACCTTCGAAACATAGGGTCACTTCCATGTGCCGAATCATACGAATATTTTCACTCGATGGACGGCTTTCAACTGGATAAGAATTTTTCGGTTGATGGCACGATTTACAAAAAATATAGCAATTGAGCTGTGAGGAAAAGGGCGTTCGTGCTTATCGGCAGTAGTAGAAGTGATGACAGCAAGCAATAGTTATAATGAAGGAAAGAAGAAGTTTGGTGGTGGATAGGTAGCAAAATGGGGGAGTATGCTGTCAAGGTAAGTAAACGCGGGCATCTACAAAGTTAAGATAATATGATTTCGAGAGTTTGAAAAAATAAACTCAGAGTGGCACATCTGCTGTTAACAATCGTTTTGGGGGTTGTTTTTGTTCTCGAACTGTGTGAACTAGCAAGTGTTGCGTTGTATTTACTCCTATTCTCATATTTTCAAAGTCAAGTTTGAGGGCTTGGTCAGTACAATATTCCCAGGGTTGACAAGTGGGTACCGTATTGCATTGCAGGCTATAGTGTAGCAATGTCAAGGGTTTGTTTAGATTTGTACATTGTATACAAAAGTTATAAATAATCGTTATACTGCGATTCATTATTCACCTTGAGAATGTAATCTTTGCCATCATCATCATCATCATCATCATCATCATGATTGTCATGATTGTCATCATCATCATCACTATTGTCATGATTGTCATGATTTTCATGATTGCCATCATCATCATCAACATCATCATAATCATCATCATCTTCATCTTCGTGATTGTCACCTTTCTAATCTTTAGAGAACAATTATCATACATCAATTCTAAGGATTTTTCAAAAAATTCAGGAAGTACTTCCAGTGACGAAAAAAGTGAAAGGAAAAGAAAAATGAAGGGAAGCTTTTCATGGTATAATTATGTCAGACCAGGTAGTGGCTAGCGGATAGGATTTACTTTCGAGGGTATGCGACAATTTGAGGAAGGGACAGAAGCATTGATGTCCCCCCACTCAAAAATGCGAAGGAGGCAGAGCGATCAAGTTATTTAGATCGTTCTACAACGACATCAACGTCTCTAAGTTCGTAAAGAGGTAATGGTGAAGAGACAGTATAGTTATAAAAGATTAATACGTTGAAGAGATCAACGTTACCTAAAAGGTAAGAGGGGGATTGACCTGCTGGGTTTTACAATGTAGAGGTAGCCATGATAAATACATTTTGTTAATAGCTAAGATGAACAATGACAGTAGTTAGTACAGATATGAAATAACCATTTCCATAAAACAGTTGAATCCCTTAAATCTACGAATAAACATCAAAATGGTACGTTACAGGCCTTAGATATCTGGTACGGTGCCTAATTTAGGGCAGGGCCAACTCGTGGCTAGAGTTCTTCAATGCAATAGGCAGCAGAAAACATTTTAAAAACACATAATAAAGAAATTGAATTTCAATGTACTAATTACGCGGTCTTGTATCGACATATGACATGAAACGCTGGTGGAAAAATTAAATCAATACGTTTACGACCCCCGATCGAAAGCTGCAATGATGGATAGCTCTAGGCCCTCAAAGACCATCCTTGTTGTATTGAATACCAATTGCAACGATGGCCGAAATACGATGAAATTACAATCATGATGAAACCTAATTCATTTGTCACTCGTCTTGAAAAGTCAATAAAGACTGCTGCCGTCCAGGTGCAGCTGTTTACAAACGATCATGTTTAAATAACGATAAAATCCTGAGTATAAGTCTTGCTTTCCGGTTTTCAAGTTTTGCTTTAAAACAGAATCTATCTTACAAAAAAAGAAGCATTACATTTAGCTTGATTAAATGCAAAAATGACAGACGTTGAGTCTGTTAGTATAATTATATATAAAAAAGGAATTCAATCTTTATGATATGTGTACCAGCAAAGAGTTAGCGTTCTAGAACAATCGTAAAGTTTCTATTTTAGTTCAGTTTGTTACGAGTTATTTCTTATTTACAGGCTTGTAATCACTATAAAATCATCACTTGCACAAAACAAATCGTAGTAATACAAAAAATTACGTTTTTTACATTTACAAACTTATTCCCTGTTTTAACTTGAGCTTCCTTCTCACCGTAATCACACTAATATTGTTTTCTTCAACTTATTTCTCGTCAACTCTCTGTTTTCTATGAGTCATATCATAATACATCCACAACCAGCGCGGAGTCCAGCTTGGCTTCTGCATCATCCCCTTCTTTTGCGTGATTCTTTTGTGGGTTACTTAATCTAGTCGGAAGAATAATTCTTGTTACAAAATGGGTATTTAGCTTAAGTCCTTGATCCTTCATTCATTGGATGCAAGCTCGTGTGTAGCATCCAAAACCTTTTTGCTGCAATGTCCATTGGTAAGATCTTAAAACCGATAAAAAACACAGAATTAGTACCCGTACTTGTCATCCTTGCTGAATCCGCCGTCTAAATCCATCCAACAGGGCTACGATGGTAGATATGGCTTCCTTCAAAACGAATGTGTGCATCGTTTGCTCGTATTAAGGTGTCCGTCACAGAAAAAAATTGTCTCTGACGTTTCGCCTCTTGCAAACTTTTAATAACTTTCCCACTAAAGTTCCTTCGTCGATAGTAACCGATGCTAAAAATGTGTTGAAAGTCTTCCTACATCAAGTTTTCATATCCTGCCCTCCCATTGTCCATCTTTGCAAGCAATAATGGGATGCAGATTGTCCCCGTACATCATCTTTAATAAAGGCTCCGGATTATTCGGGCATCTTGTTTCCAAACCCATAAACATGCATCGTCTTATCGGAAAGACATCTTCTTTCTTGTAAATACGTCCTCCTTCCGAAGGATCATCAACCTCGTTGTCACGAACAACATAATGGAAAATATCGATATGGTTATCTTCTATGATCAAACGCCCTAACGGTTCTTGAAAAGCACATTGGTCTTCGTGATACTCAGTAATCTGCAAGAAAAGGAATTGTTCCATAAAAAATAACCCAAAATCAACGTTTTTTAGTTTGTAAATAACAGTCTCCATTTTTACCACGAAGTCTCCATTTTTACCACGAAGTCTCCATTTTTACAAGGTTTAGTTTGTGCTGTCTGTATTGATTTCTTTTGCTTCCATTAACTTTAAAGTTACCATAGGGTGTGCACAAGCATCGACGGATTTCGGCGATTGCATTCTTACATGCCTGCCTCCACTATTGCCAAACATTGTCATAAGAAAACGTTTCAAACGTTTGTTTCTATGCCAAATATCATAATAAGAAAAGTGTTTCTATGAAGCATGGAGCTTCTAGCAATATTAACGGTATGGATATGAGGAATAAGGGCAACTGAGAGATTGTAGGCAAAGAGCAGCTGGGAGCAGCTACAGAACTATGGTACAGGTACGTTTCTACACCCTCTTTCAAGTGTAACATCAAAATACTACAAATATGGAAACACTGCCTTATATTCTAGTGTACTTTGGAAGCATGTCATTTTCGCAGCAGAATTTGTTGAATGCTAAGTCTCTCTGCACTCACACTAGCTTTATTGCTATCCTTTCTAGATTTCTATACGGCTGTTTGTTCTGGAAGGAAACTTTTTGTATGCAAACAAATATAAAGATTTACCATATAGTAACAAGATGGTTATCATTCGTAGTGCTTAGGACCTTACAGAACAAACACCCGTATAGAAACCTAGAAAGGATAGCAATAAAGCTAGTGAAAGTGCAGAGAGACTTAGCAATCAACAAACACTGCCTTATATTCATTAAGCGGACGTGGCGAAGCTTAACTAATGAACAATAAATCAGCGTTAGGAGTGTCCCTCAAAGCAGCCATCTAATATCATCAAATGCTACACTTCAGGGTTTTTCAATATCTGAAAATGTATTACCCACTTCGCACAACCAAAAGTACCCCCTGGTTATAGAAAAATTGAATATTGCTGTCAAGAAGGAGTCAAGAGAGCATGTGAGTATCTTGAAAGAAAAGCAGAACAAATATTTATTTATCCTTTTGTGAAATGCCAGCGTTTTGACTCATGAGAAGTCAATGCAACATCATATTACCTTCATGAAATCATGAGTTTGTCAGGAAACCTACCAACAAAATGGTTTGAACTACAAGATCTCACTTATCCTTCTGGTGTACCTTCACCCCACTGGAATTCCTTCTCTCAATTTTACGCTGGGCACTAAAATCTCAAGTATACCTAAGGGGGTTGATGCACATATCAACATTCTATTATGTCCCATAGTAACAGAGAACACCTACAGTGCATTCAAATAATCATAAAGGATTGTGCTACAAAATATGTAAATAATAATATAAAAGGATAATCTCTACGAAATGCTATAGCCACCTTTCAAGTACCGTTCGTTTAGAGGCCGTGCCTAATTCACCTTAAGAGACTATGGTCGGTAGGTGAGCATAGCATTGGGATTTTATCAAAATATAAGAAGCTATTTAAATATTGACGAGTATAAGAAGTTTTAGGCAGAATATCTCCTAACGAACCGAATTTTCTGACAACGAAACTTTAGATCGAAATTGCCCAATTTTTTTGAACCCTCAATTTTCGTTGTTAATGTAAATACCCTGCAATTGTCACTAAAATAATGAAAATGTACAACCAACAGCACATTTGATAACAACAGTAATAACAGGGAATAATATAATAAAAAACCATTAAACATTTTATGGTTGGCGATAGCACTACCTGTGTTTGTGAAATGGATTGGTCATTAGAAGTTCCAATGATATCTATGGAAAGGGGGTCATGACCATCAAAGCGAACCTTTATACTCATTCACGATTGCAGCGGCAAATGGGGAGAATTTAAGCAGCTGCTGCTGCTGATGATGATAATGATTATGATGATGATGGCAACGAAATGATAACTACTGGGTTCAAAGGTAACTTGTTGGAGGTGTGTGTTTTATATGCAGCAGATAAAACACAATAACTTGTGGCTCACAAGCATAATGTAAAACAGGGTCGTTAATGCAGCAGTAAAAATAATGCGTTGTTTCGACATACCTCTCCATTGCATTTAAAACGTCGTCTGGTATCCAATGGCTTCTCAAAATCAACTTGTACAATCAAATGAAATTTATTTTCAGACGGTGAAAAGTTTCTTGTCTCTGATATGTTTTTCACTTTATAAAAATCACGAACGTCCATCAAAATGTCTAAATCAGGATCATTAGGAATGACATCTGAATTTCTGTACGCTCCTAAGAGTGTACCACATGCCAGAAAGTAGCTGATATTTAATGATGTAGAAATAGATATCCATCTCTTTAATAACTCAAGGTAGATTCTTCTATCTTTGTTATCTGGGCAACCTTGCTCTCCGTAATCAGCATATTTCAATCCATCTTTTCCAAGCCATGGCAGACTTCCATTTCCTCCATTCGTTTTCTTCCCTTTCCCTTCCTTCGTTGTGTCTTCCTCCTTATTCTCTTCATGTGCATTTTTCTGTATTTTCTCTTTCTCGTTATATTCCTTTTCATTTTTCTCTTTTTGTACTTTCTCCATCTGCTCTTTCTCCTCATTTTCATGATCTTCCTTCTCTTTCTTCTCTTTTTCTCCCTTTTCTTGATTTTCCTTACCTTCCCTATCTTTCTCCTCCCTTTCACGTTTTTCCTTATCCTCAGTCTCTTTCTTCTCTTTCTCTTCATTGTCACGCTTTTCCTTTTCTTCCTTCTCTTTCTCCTCCCTTTCACGCTTTTCCTTATCTTTCCTATCCTTTTTCTCTTTCTCTTCTTTGTCATGCTTTTCCTTATCTTCCTTCTCTTTCTCCATCTTTTCAAGCTTTTCCTTATTTTCCCTATCTTTTTTCTCTTTCTCTTCCATTTCACGCTTTTCCTTATCCTCCCTCTCTTTCTTCTCTTTCTCTTCTTTGTCACGCTTTTCCTTATCTTCCTTCTCTTTCTCCAATTTTTCAAGCTTTTCCTTATCTTCCCTATCTTTCTTCTCTTTCTCCTCTTTTTCACGCTTTTCCTTATCCTCCCTCTCTTTCTTCTCTTTCTCTTCTTTGTCACGCTTTTCCTTTTTTTCCTTCTCTTTCTCCTCCTTTTCACGCTTTTCCTTATCTTCCCTATCCTTTTTCTCTTTCTCTTCTTTGTCACGCTTTTCCTTGCCGTCCTTTCCTTTCTCCTCCTTTTCAAGTCTTTCCTTCTCTTCCTTCTCTTTCTTCTCTTTCTGCACCGTTTCAATCTGTTCTCTTTCCTTTTTATATTTCTGTTCTTTCTCAATAACCTCTAATTCCTCCTTTGCCTCTTTTTCTTCTTTCTGTTTTTCCGTTTCTTTATCATTGTCTGGATCGTTTTTATCATCTTTACTTTTCTCTGTCTTTCCATCCGTCGGGCTTTTATCATTTTCAATAGCAGTTGTTTCGGCATTACTAATTACATTATTTTCCGACACTTTGCTTTCAGTTCCCTTTTTCATACACTTGACATAACACGGTGTGTTAAGAAATCTATTTGTCAACAATGCTTGTAATCTTTTCGAAGGTAAACTGTCGTAAAGTCTGCTGTTTGAAACTGTGAGAATGAAGAGCAGAGCTATCACTACCGATCCAACGAGGATTATGTAACATCTCGCTATCGTAGGCATACTGATTGGATACTGATTATGCTCTTGGCATGATCTAGAGTACGAAGAGAAACAACTGAATGTAAAGAACAGTTACTGTAATAATTCCAGTTCCCCTTCTGTTAAACGCACACTTTAACGAACACTCTCCTCTCTATAAAACGACTCCTTAACCAATTACTACGTAAAGCTGGTTTGTGGTACAAAATTTGAACATTGTGTTGAGTAACTGATTCATTTTGCCATACACTGATCACAGCAATCGTATGGATTGAAATGAGAAAGCTATTACAATTAATTTATAAGGAAACGAGAAGATCCTTGAAAATAACGGTCATGAGAGCGACACGTTTTCTGCCACTCGTGTTGTTGAAAAAGGCGTAACCTGTAAACAAATTCCTTTTGTCGACAGAGTACTGGCTTCTTTGTTTTGATAAATGCAGCTTCTAAGCGGCAAGATGAGAAGGAGATCAGCCTTTGGCTAATACCCTAAATGAATCCTCTTGATAGTCGTCAGCACATGGTGGGTTTTCAATCAAATGCTGTCCTATTGCCGAGTCTGTTTTGGGATTTGTTGACTTGACTTTATTGACGGGATTTGGTAAAATTCTGGAAACTTTACTGCGTCTACTAATGAAGGCCGGCTAAAGGCTATGTGTGAAGCCACTGCATTAAAACAATTCTAGATGATCTGGTTTCGAAGACGACGCGAAAGGTTTTTTAGCCAGGGCAGTTGTAAGTATACATTTAATTTTAAATCCAATTCATTCTCCATTTGGAAACTTGGAATAAATTTACTTCTATAGTGGTATGGGTAACAGGAAAGTGTACAGGACTTTGTACTTCCAAATTCAAACAGAGAGATAATGTCGCTGGCTGATATTAAGATTCTACCCACAAACAATGATCGAGTAAACAAGCACTAAACAGTTTCCATTGTACAACACATATATGTCACACATTGACTATTGTTCACACATGTCATATAACACACATATGTTTTCTTCTTCTTTTTCTTCTTCTTCTCCTCCTTTTTCTTCTTCTTCTTCTTAGCCTTTCACGCCACTGCTGGCAGATGGCCTCCACAACCTCGTCCACGCTTCTCGATTTTGCGCCTTTCTCATCCACTCGCATCCGGCCTTCTCTTCCATCTCATCTCTCCACCTCCTCTTGGGTTTTCCTTAGGTCTTCCTTATCCTTATAACTGTTAGGCCTTAAAATTCAAGATCTAGTGAGACTCAGTGTTGAAGTGGAATGTAAGAAATGTGTGCGTAATATTGCCGCATTCTGGCCATGTTTCAACAAGATTTGATCTACCTTATTTGAACGGGGTTCAACAAGACTGCCTTAATCTCTTGATGTCTAGAGGGAACCAACTGGACCCCAGGCCGGCAAATGCTCATCATATTTTTATCACTTGATCATTGACTTTCTCTTGGGTCTTCCTTGGTTTTTCCTTGTCCGTATAACTGTTAAACCCTATAAATTCAAGATCTAGTGAGACTCGGTGTTGGATTTGAGTATTAGATATTAACGCTCTATTGGAAAACAGGGAACGGGGTCCAGGTGGTCTGACGTTTTAATGTGTAAATCGTCTTACATTTTGGAAATGGACTTCTAAACTTTTTTTTGCTACAACTATGTCAGGACTGTATAAAGAACTATTTAAATGCGGTGACTTAAATCACTGGCAAAAGTTTCCCTTGATAACTAACCCTTAAAATAATAATAGTTGGTAGATTAGTGAACAAAAGACGTTAAACGGAGAAAGTAAGTAAAAGTAATTGGTAGATTTACTGTTTTCTGGTTGTTTTATTGGGAAACGATCCCTGTTTTGTAACAGGATTCCCTAATGAGTAATTGAGAGGATTACAAATACGTCATAACTTAATAAGTATAAACTATCAATATGTTCGAAGAAGTATACGTGTTTAGTTACCTAGGAGATGTAGTGGACTGTGAGGGAAGTGTGGAGAGAGCTGCTAGAGCAAGAGTAGCTGCAGCATGGAAAAAGTGGAGAGATATGGCAAGCCTGCTGGCGAACAGAAGCATCCCATTAAAGTGGAGGGGCAATGTATATAAAGCATGTGTAAGATCTGTCATGTTGTATGGTACTGAAATCAGGGCAGCAACAGAAAGAGTAGAGGATATTCTGAGGATATGATATGTGACCAACTAATGTTGAGGTATATGGCTAGAGTAAAGTGGCAAGACAAAGTATCTGTGTAGACAATGAGACAATAAGAACAATGACATGCGTCATCAAGCAAACCCTTTGTAAATAGGTATTGTTTTAATAGATTTATTCAGTTACTGTTTTCACGATTACAAACATGACGGACTAGTATTTCGACTTCATCTTCATCAATTTGGAGGGAAAGTGGCAAATAGCTGTAGTTTAAAAGAGATACAGGTAAGAATAAGACAGAGAAGGCTGCAATGGCTCTGGCATGTGAGAAGGACGGCAGAGGGAGGAGTGTTGAAAAGACAAAGGAAATGGAAATACCAGGCAGGAGACGTGTCAGCAGACCAGACGATGATGATGATGATGATGATGGTGATGATGATAATAATAATAATAATGATGATGATGATGATGATGATGATGATGATGATGATGATGATGATGATGATGATGATGATGATGATCATTAATAATCTCATTTAATATCAAGAAATCATTAATAATTTCATTTAATCTCAAGTTATCATTAATAATCTCATTTAATTACAAATAATCTTCAATAATCCCATTTAATCTCACGTTATCATTAATAATCTCATTTAATTACAAATAATCTTCAATAATCCCATTTAATCTCAAGTTATCATTAATAATCTCATTTAATTACAAATAATCTTAAATAATCCCATTTAATCTCAAGTTATCATTAATAATCTCATTTAATTACAAATAATCTTAAACAATCTCATTTAATCACAAATAATTTATAATAATCTCAAAAATCATCTATAATTTCATTTAATCTGAAAAAAAACTTTAACAATCTCATTTAATCACAAATAATCTATAATAATCTCATACAGACATGTTGAAGTAATCTCCCTTTGTATGAAACTTTACTCGCTCTTTTTTAATCGACTATGTTTTGTTGTTTTTGCCTCGTGCGACAATGTCACAAACGTCTGGCATACTTCATCCTTTACTTTGACTTGTTTCTTTTGCAAAACAGAGCGTCTAGAACATTCTTATAGTTCTTTCTCTCTAACTGTATAGCTTATCTTGACCTCTAGATTTCAATCCTCATCCTACAAAAACTTATAAATGTTTAAAAGTCGAAGGCATTGATAATTTCGTCTCTTGCATGTTTTTGAGCCTCTTTACTGTTGGTCATCTGATGCTTCCATAAGCCGCTGATTTTTATTAGGTTATCGTGGATGCCACATTTTACAGTGTTTTCAGTATGTTATGATACCTTACTGACGGGGCTGCTTATGAAAACATCCCACTACAGTAGTAATTCAAATATCCGACCCCTCATTCATACGGACCCCGATTATCAAGCCCTGCAGAATTAGTCCCCCCAAAAATGTCCAATGCTGGATATCAGCAAAATGGTCGTCACCTTTGACTGGTATGGTGCCAGCCATCACAGTATCGTTGCAAACCCATTCATGAATTCAAGCTGACATCACACGCGTGACAATCCGACAATTATACTGTGGCAAAACCTTTGAAAAATGAGTGCAGCCGACAATCTACGCGTATATTTCAACCCACATGAACATATTTTCATGACTTTTGTCAAAAGTACCATAATGACTTTGAACAATCTAACATTTTATCAGCAACAAGTGTTATTTTTTGTGTTTTCGATTATCCGGAAATTCGGATTATCCGGACTGATTTTGGAAACCTGTGTACCACGCAGGTCGAATAATCGAATAACCACTATACTGAAAATAAACTACGAATTTTAAATCCAGTCCATGGCAATTTAACATGTCGTTATCGTCTAGTTTACCACAGCACAGCGATCATGTTCAAGGGCCTCACAAAGTTGGTCTGTCTGCTTTAATTCTCTTTCAAGAACTTAAAAAATAAGTGAAGAATTAAAATGATTGCGGTTTTGATGAGTTATACGATGTATATTTTTAAATACAATAAAAAATCCTCTCGAATCTTTCGACAATTTTTTCTCGCAAAGAGACTGCGCACAAGGAAGCCTGAAACAAGCTAGGGGTGCCCTAGCCAAACTATCTCTGCTAGGGTCTGCGAATCAGACTGCAAAAAGTCGTCTAGGTCTTCACAGGTACGATGTTTGCTTGTGATTCTGCTCACAACTTTGCTTTGTTAATCCCATCGCCAAGGACCGGCACATGTTAGAATGACCCGTATCGATTGTGACGTGTTGAA
>JAAAKM020006971.1:42953700-42966358 GCA_010016025.2 Alatinidae sp. Z8VKAUB7J3
TTAGCTTGGGAGAGGGGAAAGTTCGAGTCCTACTTAACAAACTGTACCAATATACCAAGTTGCTTTTACGTTAGCTTGGGATTGGGGAGAGTCGGAGCTCTATGTATCAAAATGTACCAATGTACAAAGTTGCCTTTACTTTAGCTTGGGAGAGGAGAGAGTTGGAGGGCTACTTAGCAAACTGTACTAATGCACAAAGTTGCCTTTACTTTAGCTTTAGAAAGGGGAAAGTTGGAGCCCTATTTATCAAACTGTACCGATGTACCAAGTTGCCTTTACTTTAGCTTGGGAGAGGGGAAAGTTTGAGTCCTACTTAACAAACTGTACCAATATACCAAGTTGCTTTTACATTAGCTTGGGAGAGGGGAGAGTCGGAGCTCTATGTATCAAAAATGTATCAATGTACAAAGTTGCCTTTACTTTAGCTTGGGAGAGAGCAGTTGGAGCGCTACTTAGCAAATTGTACCAATGTATAAAGTTGCCTTAACTTTAGCTTGGGAGAGAGCAGTTGGAGCGCTACTTAGCAAACTGTACCAATGTATAAAGTTGCCTTTACTTTAGCTTTGGAGAAAGGGAGAGTTGGAGCTTTACTTAGCAAACTGTAGCAATGTACAAAGTTGCATTTACTTTAAATTGGGAGACGGGAGTTGGAGCTCTAAGTATCAAAGTGTACCAATGTACAAAGTTGCTTTACTTCAGCTTGGTAGAGGAGAGTCGGAGCTCTACTTATCAAACTGTACCAATGTACAAAGTTGCCTTTACTTTAGCTTGGGAGAGGTGAAAGTTGGAGCCCTACTTAACAAACTGTACCAATGTACCATGTTGCTTTTACGTTAGCTCGGGAGAAGGGAGAGTCGGAGCTCTACGTATCAAAATGTACCAATGTACAAAGTTGCCTTTACTTTAGCTTGGGAGAGGAGAGAGTTGGAGGGCTACTTAGCAAACTGTACTAATGCACAAAGTTGCCTTTACTTTAGCTTTAGAAAGGGGAAAGTTGGAGCCCTATTTATCAAACTGTACCGATGTACCAAGTTGCCTTTACTTTAGCTTGGGAGAGGGGAAAGTTTGAGTCCTACTTAACAAACTGTACCAATATACCAAGTTGCTTTTACGTTAGCTTGGGAGAGGGGAGAGTCGGAGCTCTATGAATCAAAAATGTATCAATGTACAAAGTTGCCTTTACTTTAGCTTGGGAGAGAGCAGTTTGAGCGCTACTTAGCAAACTGTACCAATGTATAAAGTTGCCTTTACTTTAGCTTGGGAGAGAGCAGTTTGAGCGCTACTTAGCAAACTGTACCAATGTACAAAGTTGCCATTACTTTAGCTTGGGAGAGAGGAGTGTTGGAGCTCCATTTAGCTAACATTGCTTGCTACTTATCACCCTTGCCTTTTAGGAGCTAAAACTTTTGACCTTTATTCCAAACATGTCAGTCATTGTACAGATGTGATTTAATTGCACCAAGTGTATAAGATCAGGTACAAAACTGCGTGGTAAAAATTTAAGTGTGCTTAAAAATTATCATCATTCATTTTCTAGGTCAACGTGCCTTGTTTAGTTAAAGCTGTATAACCTTACAATCTAATTACACAATAATTATTGTATTTATGTAGTTTTTTAAGAAGTTAGAAACTTCAAAATTCAACCTCGCGAAAATGTTTTAATGTTTACGCAAAATTTCAACATTTACAAACCTTTTAATGAAGTGGAAATTTAACCTGTGAACTTGATGCACAAAAGTCCCCCTATTTACACAATCACAGCATTTTTAAAGTAGATCTGCTATTTTAGTACTATAAGGTAATACAATAAAACAAACAAAAATAAAAACAATACACGCTTAATATTGATGCAATAATAATTTGAAAACTTAATTCATATTTAAGGGTAAGACTAATAAACATTAAAAATGTTAATAATATATTTTTTGAACTTTATTGCCATTTACTCATTCTGTAAATTTACAGTTAATAAGCTTTACAACATATAAAATTCTCGATGTTTTCGCAACGCATAATGGAGGCACTGAGATTCAAAATAGTGGAGAACAACAATAATAATAGTGATAATAATACTAATAATAGTAATAACTATATACAGGAGTTTTTTAAATTGCAATGTCTTTATATGTTTGTTAATTGACATAAATATAAAATATACATTAAAATTTATATATATATATGCATCTTTATAAAATAAGACTAAAGAAAGGAAAAAAAAAGAATTGAAAAATAATTTCTTAACTTTAAATATAAGAAAAAAGCGAGATGGAAAAGAACCATTACACCATATTTAACAATTGTAAATTCAATGACGTCAACGCAAAAACATATGAAAATATCAGTTGGTTTTAATTCAACGTAATTTTTGCCTGAAAAATAGAATATTTTATTGTAATTTTTGCACAAAACGAACGCTTTTTCTGTTATTCAGCCTCTGAAAATCACGTCTATTTCGCTCACGAAGCTGGCCCGCTAAGAGAGTAGGGGAGGGCGGTTGGGATTTTCTAAATATAAAAGGGGGCCGGTCATAAGTTTTATCATTCTCCGGAAATAATCCTAACAATAGAATCCATTCAATGTTTTATCACATTTGATTACATCGATACAAAATTGTCATAAGGTGGGTAAATTCAACTGAAAGTGGCATTGTATAGTCTAAATTTTAGCTAGGACAAGCTAAACCATTGGTGGAAAGTCCTGAGAGAAGTTTGTTTATTAACTCATATGCTATTTAATTGACGTCAAAGGTCAAAGTAGAGTGGGCTTCAACTTCAATTAAACTGTACAACCAAACTCAAGCCCAATGGTATACAAAACAAAAGCTAGAAACAATACATCCCCTTTCACTTCTTTGTTTCAGATAGGCGATTATCTGAAAGCGAGGTAGGCAGTACTGCAAGGAAGCCAAGATGTGCTGCTATCATAAGAGTTCTTATCGCGATTTATCATATGTAAATTTTTTTTTGAGTGGCAAAAAACCTGGGGGGCATTCTCAAATTTTTGGGGGGCATTGCCCCTAAATGCCCCCCCCGTAGCTACGGGCCCGCTTTGCTTATAAAGAATCAACTTCAGTTTTGTTTTCTTGTTCATTATGGCCACAAGTAGTTAGAAGGTAGTGTTTTGCAAACCCTAGTTTCTATTTGTTTCCCTTATGCCGAACTGTGGTGCTCCTTTGAGGAGACAATGGTACTAGAAAATTTTTCAAGCATTGAAATTTGAACAAGTAGACAACTATGGTAAATCAACGGATTAGAACAAATATGTGTTTGACTATATTGTATCGTTTCTATTTTTATCTTAATATAAAAGTGTTACTATAATTAATAATAAGTAGACAAAGTATGATTATATCATCAAATGCAATTTACAAGAGTTCTCAATAGGGGTCTGGGAACGCTCTTAGGGGTAATTGAGATTTTATAGGGGGTTAAATTGAAACAGAGTGTACCAGGGCTGACTAACAGCTAATAACATTTTTCATTGCTTTTCTTATGGCAAAATGGCAAAACCAAGGAAAGGGGTAGATAAATATTGTCCATGTTTACTCCCTTGTTGTTCATAGTTTTGTTTAAATTCTGATAAGTAAGGTACGGTTCTTCTGTTAGCTTGAGGGGGTAACTTACTGTCTGAGGTTGAGAAACCCTGATTTACACAACGACGTGAAGTCTACTACTACTAAGCTGCCTTCTTCCCGTGGGCTGCATTGCGAGAATCGTTATTCCTAACAGTCTTTGTTACAGCCAGAAGCTATTTGAAAATAGATAGAACATGCAAATAAGTAGATTGCGCAGTTATGTAGAATGTGCAAAACGCAAAGAGATAGGACCTAAAAAACGACATAGCTCATTAAGAGGGTTCTATTAAGCTCCTAGATGAAGTCTTACGAAAAACTTTCGGTGATTATATAATTGGTTTTGAATGTTACACCACAAATATAACATGTTAAGTTTAAAAAGGATCTTGCAAAGGCAGGTTGCTACGTTTAGTTGATGTAATGGCGGTCTATTGCTAGTAGGAATAGTGCATATTGCAAATTCCATTAAATTACTATGGGATAAGCAACTTTATATTCTAGCCAAGAAACAATTAAGGATAGCTTTTTAATTATGGAATATGAAAAGGCATTTGCTGTCCCGGTTAAGGGATAAGTAAATATTGCATTCTTTATAATATGTACCGCCAAACCCTGATCAATGGTAGCATCTGTTTCTTATATCCAGCAAGACCAGTGGTCCATATTTGTCATAGTGCACCTCTAATTTCTATTGTATATGGTGTCATCTATATAGTGATTCCTGAGTCTTTTGTAGTATGTATAACAAAAATGACGGATTCCGTTAAATCGTTCTTACTTAAATACGTAAGTTTTCTCTAGCAGTAGTGTAGTTAAACAATCTTCTAAGAAGAGCTGATAGGTTTGATTTTTTGGTAAGTTCTGCAAGACCTTCCTACCAATTAATAGATGCTCTTTCAGTCTGATCTTAAACGGTGTTTTTGAACTAGTTGCCCAAGTTATCCATCCAGAGGAAATGGCTTGCCTCTTGACGATTGTTCCATGTACCGGTGTCGAGTTCCAACCCTTTAAAGAACGCCTTCGCCCTTCATGTAACCTGTTTATGAAATTAAAATATCTTTCCTATCCCTTGGCTAATCATTTATATTTGAATAGTGCTTTTGGAAAATTAACCACGCAAAGTAATTCATATGAACCTGTTGATCTTGAGACAGAAAAAAATTGTACAGCTTCCAAACACTATACATAGTACGGCAACTTTTTCCCAAAAATATTATTATAATCAAAGTGCATAGCATTATTTTACCTTCTATGCATGAATTTCCAAAGTGAAGCCTGCGTCCAGAGCATAAGCGAGCCTAGTTGAGACCCCTTAAGTGGTGAGTTGCCAAGTTCCGTAAATAAGCTGTATCTAATCTCAACATATGTACGTATTGCAAGACGCAAACCTTTGCTTATAAACGTGAAAGGCTTATTATTAAGCAAATAGTAGGCATTTTGTCTGAAGGCTCACAGAGCGCAATGCAGATCGTATTGGGGCTCCATCCTGATCTTAATATAATTATGGTCATAATGTTTTCTTACTCTTGTACAATGTACTTTATATAGTGGAAGGAAATATCAATTACAAATACACTAACGTTAATTCGTTTTCGTCCGGTAGTCCAAGAACTTCACAAAAGTAGCTGTCTAACTTTAGACATCTAGGCATGAAGGTCCTGATGGTAGCCCTCCTTATGTCAAGTCACATGGGATAGAGAACATAGGCGCAACGGACGAAATAATTTTGGGGGAGGGGGGCTGTGGATTATTTCCCGAAAAAATACTCCTTTGCCCGAAAATTATTGGGACATGCCGACGCTAATTCAGAGGGCTGGTAGGACTTAAAATTATTTCATTTTTATTTCTTATTAAGGATTTATAAAAGGGCCCGAAAAATTTGTTTTGCCCGAAAAAATATAACATTTTAACAAACTGGGGGTCTGCAGCAGCATTTATCTATAATCGGCAAGAAATGGTCGCGTAGTAAGATAGTGCGAAGTCTGCACAGTTAATATGGAGAAATATAATGCCGGGGTGCCTTTACACACTGGGTAACTTATACATCAAATGCGATAGACAAACACACAGACATGCGTGGGAGTTTAAAAGTTCTTTATTAGTGTTTTTCTGTGCCTGAAACATCCCAGAGCACATTGTGAGAATGTGACTTTATACCATGCTACTTTTGTGAAAGTGCAAATTGGAGTTCAGATTGTCTAACTGGCCCGAACATAGATCCGCTCTCTAAAATAGAACAAATCAAGAAACACAAGCTGACAAGAGAAAGACTTAGTATCTGTTGTCATTGATCACTGATTCTTTCCATGATCCGTGAGAGGCGATCCTATCAAACACTTGAGCCTACCTCATAGCTTGCTTTTCTTCCCTGTAGCCTAAACTGGTTGGTGTGCCCTTCGATACCAAAGCTGCCCTATTTTTATAAGTTGGCCTCTTTGGTTTTGTTTTCTTTTTGTTGAGGGTTGCTTCAAAGTCAGGCCTACTACT
The DNA here is from genome assembly GCA_010016025.2 of Alatinidae sp. Z8VKAUB7J3. NCBI lineage: Eukaryota > Metazoa > Cnidaria > Cubozoa > Carybdeida > Alatinidae > Alatinidae sp. Z8VKAUB7J3. Next base: position 42,959,762 of record JAAAKM020006971.1, read on the forward strand.
AATCAGGAGTTTTTAATTGGAGATTGCTAGCGTAGTAAATTTGTGGTAAAATTCGATTCTTACGATCATTCAATATCATATCTCTGCTTCGGAAACAATAAGAACTGTTCTTTTATTGTTTCATTTTTTTGTGTATCTTTTTGTTTAAAACAGAGTTACGTGTGTTCAATTAGATTTGGGGCAATAACGCTAATAGCCGTGCATCAGAGTACCGAATTTTTTAGCTGTTAAGGATTGCATCATATTGATATCATTGCAACTTGCATCTACTTCTTCAGACTAAGATAATCGGAAGCGAGCCATTTTGGAAACTGTTTGGAAACTTACAAATTGTATCGTAAAAAAGGGATTATAAAGCTGCAACAAAATTTTCCCGTCACTGGATTGTGAAAAATTAGATATCGAAAATTTTGTGACGATTTTTTATTTTCTGAACAATTTTGTTGCTATTCATGATTATTGCTTGGAATGGGAAAAGCATAAGTCGGCCCGGCCTGTAGAAGATTCGTACAGAATTCGGACTACGACGTACAGACGTACAGACTACGACGTGCTGGCTAAAGTGAGTGATCAACGGCACTGTTCTCATTTAAAATGTATGTTCATAATTTAATGCTTTTTTCTGTTTATGTTTGATATGCACTGTTAACAAATGCAGTTTTTCATATGTATCGTATATTGTGCTGACCTGGCCCGTCTGTCAAATTTTAAAAGTCAATGTGGTCCTCGAGCCAATACATTTGAAGTCTCTCAATCAAAGACCCCTGATAAGCAGCGGGCCCGACATTGAATCTACCCTAAATAAACAGAAAAACCGCCAAACAAGCTAACTAATAAATAAAGGACAGCTGGGGTTTCCAAAGGCAACGCCCCTAAATTTAGGCTACCAGGCAGAGAAGTAAGCCATGAAGCAGGCTTAACTGCCCAGTAGGGCCGCCTCTCGCGGATTATGGAAAGCATCTGTTATCAATGAGAACAGATACTATATCCATTTCTTGCCAAAAGGCCGAGAAGCTAAAACGTTCGTCACCCTTATCCAAGAAGAACAGTTTTGCATTAAGTTGCCTTAGCTAAGCATAGAGGGCTTCATTTGGTTTCATAATAATGATGCTTTAATTTCATAGGAAGATCTGCGTACCAAGAATTTATCCCTTTCATACACAGGGAGGTAACTTTGTTTCTCTGATTTTTAAAGGCCTCAAGCTATCGACATGTTGATGACAAATCATATTACGTCAAGTCGCTACAGTTATGGTGTAATCAAAGGTCACTCGAAATATGCATTTTCGTATAGGCAACATCTTTAGTATCTTGCTGAGCTTTACCATAGCTTCTCTACTTAATCTTACGTATATGCAATGTCTCAGGGAACATTCCTTTAACGGTCAAAAGTGCTTTGCCGTTAAATTTTCTGCAAACTACCATCCGCAGTACCATGTTCTTTGTGTCTCGCTAATTTACTTTTCTTGACTGCAGAAGCCTATGATCACTTCCTTTCATTTTTTTAGAAGAGCCGTTCTGGATGACTAGCTACAATAAAGAATATTAGGGTTTTGTTCTTCTGAATAACCTTAGTTGGTCTAGTAGTTTTACAATCAAGAAAAATTCTGTCGCATAAATCCTCTAATGCATGGTTCTCGTATCTGGCCTCACTTTAATTCAAGAAAATATGCAGATTTAACCCCCTTGCCACTACTATTTTCTTGCAACACTTTCACATTAGCTCAATTGCTGAATTAAACGAGGAAAGTTAGTCAGAAGCTTTATTGATCTTTCGTACCAATAACATTCACAAATTATGAACCGGCACTTAAGTGAGTCAATAGCTCCCAAGAAAATGAATTCAACTGGAGAAGGTTCAAATTTCTTTGTCTATAATTTTCACGTTTTCCTCAAATAATACATTAAAGTACCAGCGCCTTTCTTGCGCCTTTCTTGCTTTTATGTTGCTTTTATGTTGATATTCAGAGTGACTAAGTAAACTTTCAGAAAACTCATCGCTCAGTTTGGTTTCTGCTATAAAACGATGTCAAATATATTCCGATGGGGCATATCTTTGATTTTATCTTACTCTGAATCGAATTGATGTTCACGTAAGCAAGCTCAAGGTAAAAGTATCTGCTTATATTAGGATGGGTGACTTTTGATCACACAACGATTCATCGTGTGACAATTCATCGCAGCGACAATTCATCACAGCGACAATTCATCGCAGCGACAATTCATCACAGCGATAATTCATCACACTGATAATTCATCACAAAGACAATTCATCATGTGACTATTGATCACCTGAAAATCAAACCAAGGTGTTTTTGCCAATTCTGGTCAAACTGACATTTCAACGTATTTAAAAGCAGTGCAGTATTTGGCCTGCAAGTAGATTTTGTTGTAATCTGGTGGAATAAATTAAAGTGATGCATAGTCGCATGATGAATTGACTTTGTGATGATCTGTAGCTGTGAAAAATAGTCGCATGATGAATTGTCGAGGTGATGAATTGTCGCGTGATGAAAAGTTGTAGCACCTTATATTCACCTGATACTACTCTTAAGAATTTCAATCTACACGCTTAGAAATAGAGGAGTCCAAGTTATCGTTTTCTTTGGATAACACTTTTAAAAGATCGTCCATAAGCTATCGCGCAATCAAAGCAATGCAATGTTCCTCATGTGTTATAACGGTGTAATTCATAACCACTCATGTCAACACATTTTCTTGAACAGGATGAAGCTGGGATTTCCTTCTGTTTACGTCAAACAGTTTCGTGACAAAGAGCACACCTTCTTCGACAAAGATCTTTTCACTAGATATAAGACCCGGATCGCTGTAAACATATCCATACAGTCGAAATATTAAAGATTGGTTTGTAGTGACGGAATTACTGTAATGCAAGCGTCTTGCCCAGAGTACGCATTAACTCCATTTGGTGTAAAACGATGTCTTTATATAATCTTTCGTAAATTATAGAGTAGACATAATGCATCCTAAGGCCAATAGCCAAAGCCATTATCCAAAGTAAATGCTGTATACTCTGAGCCACAACATAAGTTAGAACTAAGAACTGCATAAAGCGCCTGGGAACAATACAAAACCAAACGACCATATTTCTACTGGTCCTTAGTAGTAGCCATAATTAACGAAGTAGTGAGAAAAAACTTGGAGCTTACAAGTTTCGTTGCATTGCGATACCTCACACCTGACTATTTACAAGCTTCGAATTATTTTCAATTTATGCCTATAGGATGAAGGGCAAGTCTAAATCTGGAAGCCTACCTAGCTCTGTATGTGGATTTGGAAATGCTTATCCAAATATGAACGTAATCGATGTGGAAACGACCCTAATATCCATGCTTAATATGTCCAGATCCAGATCAATACTTAGTTCTTCAGGTCCACAGTCGAAATTGTTATGCTATATGGGACAGAGATGACATGAGCAGTAGGTTAAATGATACGTATACCCTATTGCTTGTTATGTTTCATTACTCCTGAATAGATAAGCTAAAACTAAGGAGCTTTGTGGAGAACTTTACAGCAACATTACATCAGTGCTACGATGTAGAAGTCTAAATTTTATTGGGCATATGTAGAGAAGAAAAGAAGGATTGGTAACCCAATACCCTGCGAGAACCAAGCAATACCATATGTGGAACAATTACAAAGAGACCTTGGCTTATTCTTGGGATTATCTGAAAAATGTTATGGACGAACGTGAAATATAGAGAAAGCTAGTCATGAAGTCCTAGTAAACTCGAATTAAGTCAAGCCAAGTTGCCCAATGTGTCAGCATGTTAGTAAAAACTTGTTTATCTTCCGTTTTGTTATGAGTACGAAAAATAGTACAAAGTTAACCCTATCTTACATGGGGGGCCTAGTAGGCCCGCGGCTACACATTTAAGCTCATAACTTTTTAAAGGCTGGCCCGATTGACACCAAATTTAGTGACTTTTCCTAAAATTTACTGGTAAGTAACATGATGAATAATTTTTCTTGACATTTTTTTGAAATTTTGCAATATTGGCGTTTTGTTGACCTATAGTGCAGTTTTTTGCCTTTCTTGTTACTTTTCTTTTAAAAACATGATTATTATATCTTTAAACTTAGGTTTTCTTTCCTGAATTTGTACTGAAGATTTCATAGTATGAAAATTTGAAGTAAGAAAATGCAAAATTTGTTGAAATTTTGCAAAAAATGAAAAAATATGTTGTGCAATAAGGTGAAGTTCGCTAGAGAATCTTATATAACAATATATGCAAAATGATTATAAGAAAATCACATCTTTAGATGAATATTGTACCAACAGTGAATTAAGAGTTATATTTTTGATGTTTGGACCGGTTGATTATAAGTGAGCAACCATTTCGGTCGTTTCAAATCTCATACAGTTTAGAAAATAATTTTCTCAAAATCCAAAGTATCTTGCCTAAATACAACGCATACATGTATAAACACTTTATAGATACTAAAAGCCCTTAAAAAATAAAAATGTAATTCAAAAACTATGTTTTAAGGCCTTTTTCCAAATTTTTGAATATTGCGCAACATTTCTTAGCCATCGATGACGTCATTCAGACCAAATTAAAATTATCTTTTTTAAAATTTCTCGGAAAAGAGTTAAACTATAAACGTGGCAAATATCTTTGTAATAGCCTTGTTCGGTATAAAGTTATAGTGTGTCAAAGTGCCGCGGGCCTACTAGCCCACCCCCACCCCCCATGTATGAGAAGAGCCAAAAAGCCCATGTAAGGTAGGGTTAAATAAATTATCTTTTTTAACAAGGTCGCACTTATTACTAAGACAACAAAGATCAGGTTTCAGTACACTCCTTCGTATCACGTTCAGCGTTGAATACTTCAAGCAATTTTCAAGCAGTCACACATGTGGAAAAAGTTGATAAACAGATCATACAATATCAATTGACTATGACCTGTATTGCAAGCGTACATATTTTAGATTAGTTTTATTATTGCTTTAATCTAAATATTGTTGCAATTAGTTGAAATAGCTGTCGCGTTTCATACGTCATTACCTTGTTTTCCAAGTTTAATTTTATTGGGTCATAGTAAATTTGAGTTTCTTCCCAATGTCAAAAGTATTAGTTTTGTACAGTTATTCGAGTATACTTATCTCTCCCAAGCTGTTCTCGCGATTTTAAGTAACGGAATTATCTCGACAAGTGTACGTTAGTGAAGAAATCGTAAAGATGCTTGAAGTGTCCATTCGATTGAAAGTGTGAAGATTCTTAAAGTGTTCACAGTTTCCGTTTAACTACTCGTTCTTTGCACGAGCCATTCTGATGAGGGTGCAACGAAACCGGTCAATGGCATTTAACTAATGATTCCGTTATCAAATATTATCTACAAATTATAAAAATCATTTTCGAAATATCGTACTACTTGCGGGGCCTCATGTTATGTTTTCAGTTAATAATTGTTGTTGCTTTTCAAAAAGAACAAGGTGAGTACCAGAGTAATGGTTATGAAAATGTGTGGTGTACGGTATCTCTATTTAAGCCTGCTGTTCCGAAAATTCTCAAGTTTAAATGCGATAGTAACGTGTGTCGCCGCAGAGCACGGTGTGGCTATCGAACTAGTGATTACTGGGTGACCAAGGCTTTGGTTCCTAGCCCAAAGCTCTCGAGTAAGCTTTCGGTAATTTAGTTGTAAGAACAATTAAATAGATTTTTTATCAAATGTAAAAGTAAGAGTTTTATGATACGGTAGCTCAGCTTAAAATGCAATTCAAAAGTGCACGAGGGGAACAAGATTAAAAGATATCATAACGTGTAAAGGTACTATTACACCAATACGCGAAACCGTCAAGGACACAAAATTATCAACAGTTGCAATATTTGCTGTTGGAAACTAGAGGTATGACGTTATCTCATTACTAGGGAACTCCCCAGTTCTAATTTGAGTCAATTTTCCCCCAAAAGTTTGAAATTATTCGTTACCAAGCCTCTTTCTAAGAACGTCTAGGGAAATCCCCATTAATTACACGTGTTTTCTCTCAAGAATTTCACAAGGGAGTAATCATTCATTGGGAACACGAGCATCGCAGGTAGTACCAGAAGCAACCAGTTATTATGGGCAGACCCGCAGCCACGGGTAGAAGTTTGAGGGGACTAATCCGACTGTTTTAGGGTTATTCTGAATTATGGGGCCTTGGCATTGCAAGTGTTAAAATTAACATTTCAAAAGTATCATCGAGAAGAAAGGATTTGAGATGTCAGTTTAAGAAAAAACACTTGAGAAACAGAAAACATGTTACCATTGGGGCTCGAATTTTCTGGATGATTGGGCGCTACTGTGGCGACTAGAGAAATAGAGCATGTTAAAACCGAAGGTCGCCTAGCTTAGGTGGTAGAGCATACGCCACGATAGTGTGGGTAACGGGTTCGAATCCCGGTGGTGACATATTTTACATATTTTTAGTGTCATTTTTAAATTACCTACGTTTACCTACACTTTACAGTCTGACGGTAACATTTTGTGCGACTTTAGCTCTCAATAGCCCCCAATAGCCCCCAATAGCCCCCTGGCTATGGGCCTGGCTTAGAGTTGTCCTTGAACAAAAAGCAGTCATGCTGAGACA
>JAAAKM020006971.1:42987102-43001645 GCA_010016025.2 Alatinidae sp. Z8VKAUB7J3
GACTAGGGTAAAGGCTTGCTTGTCTGTTTCTCTTTGTTTGGAAGGGTACCCAACTGTCAACACTTTCATGGAACCACGAGTAAGTCCAGTGTGTTTGGTCAGGCCGCAGGTTATCGACTCAGACCTAAGTTCTTTATAAAAGCGCTGTGCAAATAGACATTCCCTGTCTGATATGGGATGTACCCACCAACTCCTTTTACTTTTTCTCTTACCAACTATCAGACCCCCTCCCCTATTAAAGAGTTTTTTCAGGATTTGTTGACTTGGTTTTGTTTACACGACTTGATAAATATTTCCAAACTATATAGCGTTTAGTTATGAAGGCAGATATGTGCTTCGCAATTGTGTCCTGTAAATTCTGCGACGTACAATTTATATATTTGCTTGAAAAGCTCCACGTGAATTTCTAAAGTAACACACTTAACAATTAAAAGGTATTATTTCCTTTTAGCTATCGTAAACAAAGTATTCATGTCTAGGATAATTTCATATCTGAAACTAACTTTTACCCGACATCCGATCATTATACGTCCATTAACCCTATGTTACATGGAGGGGGCCTAGTAGGCCCGCGGCTACATATGTCAGCTCATACCTTTTTAATGCCTGGCCGGATTGACATGAAATTTTGTAACTTTACCTAACTTTTACTGAGAATTCTTTTGAGGAATAATTTTTGTTGAGATTTTATTAAAATTTTGCAATATTGGCGATTTGTTAATCTGTAGTGGAGTTTTTGACCTTTCGGATTTGTTACTTTTCTTTGAAAAACATGATTTAGATATCTTTAAGCTTAGATTTTCTTTCCTGAATTTGTACCGACGATTGCGTATTTGTAAAAGTGATAAATGGCAGATGAAAAATTTGTTAAAATTTTTTAAAAAATGAAAAACAATATATTATGTAATATAGTGAAGTTCGCTAGAGAACCTTACAAAATAATATGCAAAATAATTATATGAAAATCACATCTTTAGATGAAGTGTGTACCAACAGTGAATAAAGAGTTATATTTTTAATGCTTGGAGGATATTTTATATTCATAATGCTCAAAATAAATAAAAATCGGTGGATTATAAGTAAGCAATCTTTTCGGTAGGTCAAAACTCATACATTTTGGAAAATAATTTTCACAAAATCTAAAATATCTTGCCTAAATATAACGTATACATTCAGAAATACCCTAGAGATACTAAAAGCCTTTATAAATCAAAATATAATTCAAAAAGTATGTTTTAAGGCCTTTTTAAAAAAAAATTTAAATTTTTTAATATTGTGCAAGATTTCGTAGTCATAGCTGACGTCATTCACACCAAATTAAAATATATCTTTTTCGCAATTTGTTGAAAAAGAGTTAAAATATAAACCTGCGAATCACCTTTGTTATAACATGAGCCGATATAAAGTTATCGTGTGTCAAAGTGTCGGGGGCCTACTAGCCCCCCCTCCCCCCCGTGTATGAGAAGAGCCAAAAGCCCATGAAAGGTAGAGTTAAAGAAGCTAAAGGGCTAACAGTGTCGTTTATTGCACAGAGGAACCTAAATTATACTACTTGATTGAATCATGTCATGTTTTAGCAAAATACGTGAGTAAACAAGTCTTGAAATAGTTTTAGTAAAGCATAGAAACATAATAATATTTCCTTTTTCATCCTTTCGAGGAATATGGTGATGTCTAATGATGCTATGTGGGCAGCGCTAAACAAGCGGTCTTTGCGGGCGATCCTTATTTCGACTCTTCGTCTGCGACTCCAATGCCTTGCTGCAGTCTCGAAAGAGCAAAAATTGTAGGTTGAAAACATCACTTCCAAAGCCTAAATCTTTGGAAAAATTACAGACTTTGGTTCTAGAAATGCAGAATGCCGACTGCGAGACCTTTGTAAGGAACCATCATTTATCTTTCCCTTTTATTTACTCTGTTTGTTATGGAAAAATCGTACATGAGCTCGATTTTATCACTGCCTCACCCGCAAATCTTGGATTTCCAAAAAAGACCAAATATCTGGGTTCTTTTAATATAATTTCTTGTTGTTGCTTCAGTCTATCTTCTCAAGACACAAATCAATAATTGTCAGGTTGTTCACTTGGAGAGAGTTTTAAATAACAAAATGCCAACAGTACGCATGCACTTATCGATTGCAAATACAGTAAGGAAAGATCCGACAACGAAAAAGTAAATAGTAGCCCGGAACAAAGAATATGCAACATTACGACAAGGATATTACAATTGTTTAGGTCCTCTGGTCGCAATATTTAGTATTGCAACATGGGGAGCTACCACTCAAATTTGGGGGATAATAAATCTTCACGAAATTGCAACCGATTTGTTTTGGAATGGGAATGGGAATAAGAAAAGCAGATCAGAGAAGAAAGAAAAGAAATTTGGATAACTAGAATTCTTGTCTACTCTCAACAAGTACTTTTTAACAGAGAGGGGGACATCTAAGAACTCTAGTCTTAAATTTTGTTCTGTACAGTACTCAAATATTTTGATGGATGTCTTTTACTCTATTGAACGTTAGCCCGTTAATCTTGTGATACGTTGAGAATTATGTATCTTTGTTGTCCCAGTAATTTTACATAAAAATCTTAAAACTGTAAAGAGGGAAAAACCTCCTCACCATAAATATCACATCCCTTAATTAAAAGGGCAACAAGTGAAGAAGAGAAATAAACCCTAAAATTAAAAAGCCTTAACAAGAAAGAGAAATCATAAACCGAGTATAAATGGATGAATTAATAAGTGTATGGAAAGATGTTTAAGAAACTATTAACTAAGGTTTGAATATGAAAAGAATGATAACGTTCTATTCAATGTAAGAAATCAATTCCATTAAGGTTTTAAAAGATCATGACGATGTTTATAATTTCGTAACCATAGAGTAGTATACAAAGTGAACAATGTTAACCTGAATATATATATATATATATATATATATATATATATATATATATATACAATATCAGTTTTGTTTGCACACTGTACATCCATTCCTGCTTCTTGTATCATTAATAAGTACATCGATAAAAAACCCCAAATCAGTGCAAGAAAGACAGCTTTCAAATTTTTAACGAAAGGGAGATTTCTTCAATTCATTCTTCAAAGACCTGCCATCTGGTGAGATTAACAAATATTGTATATGAAGGTCTATTGCAGCTTTCAAGCTAGAAATCCTTAAAATTCTGAAATAATCATATTACAAAGCCTAATCTGATTATTCTGTGCCCTTTAAGTTTATCATTCATATTTTTTTGCATTATTCAAATTGTATTTCTGACTAGGTAATTGAATTCTTAACAAGTGGGAACAGATAAAATGACAAAAAAGTAATAGTGATAGGCAATGTTGCGTGTAATGCGGACTCTCTTAGGATTTTCCAATGTTCTTGTAGAGTCTATTAATCATTGAAAAGGTAATTTATGGTACAAAGAAAAATTCCTGGTTTCTAAACCTTTCTCCAGACACTGATTACGGTCATCGGCTGTAGTACGTAGGAAAACATTTAGCCGAGAATTTATAGGATAGAAGAAGGATTACCAAAATTGTAAACAGAATTTGTTCACTGCTTACGAGTTTTCCTTTTAAATACGTAATATTTTGTATATTATGTATATTTCATATCATATGAATCCAATAAATTTATCGCAAACCTTTTCAGGGTCCAGAGACTCTTAACGGTATAACGTTAGGGTAGTGATACACTAGTAAGCCAAATAAGGAAATTGACATGGAGATATTTAGTACAAATAGCAACTGCAGGTTCGTAGGATAAATTTTCCAAATTCAAACAGCCGTTTCTCGCAGCTGAGAAGAGATTTGAGCGCGATATTTTGCATACGGGCATTTGGTGTCAGGGTTAACATTGTGATATAGTTATAATTGCGACTTTTCGGAAAAAGTTTTTTGTGACGTCATCACTTTAGTGCTCTATTGATACTTTTTTCCATCTTAATAATTATATCGAACTAACTCTTAATTAAGACGCTTTTCTGGAGGGGGTGAAGTGGGGGTGACTAGCACATGGGTGCGTTAGTGTTCCCCGTGACTTATTGTTACTGCTCGTCGCCCCTTGGTATCCTATCACCACTATAGGCGACTAACCTGGAGACGCTCGTTAGGCCTTAACGACCTTGGTTACGTGGTGGCACGACATGCAAAGTACAGGCTTTTCGAAATGCGTATTTATACTATTGGAGGTCAAATAGTTTGGACTGCCTGAATGGCTTGTGTTTTTTGGACCAACCAGCGCTCACTTCAAAAATGATTAATTGGATAGGCCTAGTAAGAAAACGAATTCTTTCTGTCTCCTTAGCCAAGATTTTCTTGCTTTTTATGTGGACTGACTCCATAAGGGTCAAAAGAAATGCAGGCCTGGCCTTTCCTATGATACGGAAGCAATCGTCCGTGTACACTTTGGCACAGTCTGGTTCTCAAGCAAGTGCTGCCCTTTAGCAGAGTCACATTGTTTAGTGGTGTTTTTGGTCTTCGAAACCCGAGGTGGTTATTTCTTTTTAGGAGTTGGTGTTTAGCGAATAAAGGATAGTAAATGCTGTTTAATTCGGTCAACCAATCTCAAAGTCGTTAGGCCAACATAGCTAGCCTCGCACTGGAATGAAAATCGATAAACTACAGAGGTAAAATTCGTGGATTCAGTTGCCTTGCCGCTATTATTGCGTAACGAAGTCCTATAGGTTATGCACAACACATCAACTTAACCTATAAATATTCGACGAAAATAGGAAAGTTGCTGTAATGATTGCAGTTTAAGAATTTTAAACTTATGAAGAAAAACATTCGAGGCGTCTCAACCAGTAATCATAGTATTACAATAGGCAATGTTATCTTTATGATTTGGGTTAGATTTGGTGATTTTCACACATGAAATATTTTGTGATCAGGTTTATTATCAGTAGATTCGAGTGGCGACCCCGACTCAACGTTGCCACGTTTTGAATATGGACCAATGCCCCCCTTGGGGGTCGCAAGTCACCGTTAGGAAACTTGAGAAATAGATCAAGACATGGGCGGCAAATAACAACCAATTCTTGAAATCAACCATTGGCGTTTCAGTGAGTGAAAGCCTGAGAGGGTACGAATGGGAAGTGGCTAACTTTTGTAACTTCCATATGCGAATTGATCTTTTAAACGTTACACAATACCCTAGTGGTAGTTATGAAACTTTCAAGTTGTCAAAATCGTTATTTCATGTCACTGAAACTGCGCGAAAACTTTAACTTTAAAAAGTGGTTTCCATTCCTTTACATGCGTCGCAACAAGTATCTGTGCCCTTTTATACGGTTATAAACGCCTGTTAGGTGCTTAGCCACTTTATCACGCCGTTGTTATCCACACAATCTGTCTCAGAGGATCGTGCAATCCTTATGAGACGAACTGTTTTGTAATGCCTGGTTCACATGGAGGACAAAACGGTTTTAAGGAGCGTAAAATAGATATAGATAGGTTTTTAGGCCTTAAAGCCAAGCTGATTCACATGATGGGACAAAACGGTTTTAGTCGCAAGGCATTAAAACCATTTGATTCACACGAAGGACCAAAGTTTTTCAAGGTACCTTGCAACTAAAACGAACTAGTCGCAAAGGGATTAAGAATATCAGCAGGACTATTGTCAAAGCAAGGATTACTCAAACAAGTCAAATAACTAATTTGTAAAATGTAAACAAACCAAATCATCACATTACACAATCTGGCAATGGTAATTGCCACATGACGCAGGAGTACAAACACATGGTGTGCGTAGGCAATGCACACCGCGGGTGGTTTCATGAAAACATGTTTTAATGGAACAAAAAATTTTGTTCCCTTAAAACCTGCTAAAAACAAAACGGTCTCGAGGGCACTTCTGATTCACATGGAGAACAAAGCGGTTTTTAGCTCTGAGAACCATTTTGTTCTAAGCGCTTACGTGGAAAACAACTTTGTTTTCAGCCATTAAAACGATTTTGTTCTCGCGGTTTAAAACCGTTTTGTCCTCCATGTGAACCATGTATAAGAACGCTTGTAAGCTGAACGTCTTTCTATCGTTTTGTAGGAAAAATTTGGCTCGACGTTTTCCACTGCCCTTGGGGATGGGCGACCGTTTCCTCATGTATTCACAGTGGATGGGAAGAACGCTTGTAACCTTAATGTCTTTCTATCGTTTTGTAGGAAAAATTTGGCTCGACGTTTTCCACTGCCCTAGGGGATGGGCGACCGTTTCCTCATGTATTCATAGTGGATGGGGAGTGACATCTTGTAGTCATGATGACGATATCTACGTTAATTGCACTACTGGAAAGGAAAGCCTTCATGCAAATAATTATTACCAAGATTTGAATGGCCATAGCTGCTTTCGCTACCAGAGGAACTGCCAGGTGGGAATGACGTGTTTGGATTTGGATACATCTAACGGACGAAATGACTCTCTTTGCTTTAACTGCCAGAAAGGTACCATAATTGATGGTCAACATTGCCGAGGTATGTTTTAACATGTTACCTTCTTTACTCAGAATACTATAATACCTATGTAATACCTATGTAATACCTATGCAATAGCTTTTCAAGTTTATGCTGCAGCAATTTTTAAAAGTAAGAATATTTTGAGCACGAAGATTGTAATACCTATGCGATAACTTTTCAAGTTTATGCTACAGAATTTTTTTAAAAAGTGGGAATGTATTGAGCACGACACTTACTGTAACAACACTTAAAATTATCAAAGTTTAATGAATTTTTACTCATCTTTGTCAAGTTTTAATTACTATTATTTTGAGAAACTCTACAAAAACGAGAGAAGACAGATACGGTTGGACAGTGTTTGGACAGTGAGCAAATTTATGTTAGCATATAAGTAACTATTTATCTGGTTAGCGCAACTACAAAAGTTTGAAGAGCAATGGGTTTCTTATTTGCTCGTCATTGCGTTGAAAGCCAATCCATTTCCTGTTTTTCCTCAATTTGGGAAGAAAATCTTTCGAAAGAGAGCTAAAAACACATGTCTTGTAACTTCATTTACTTCTGGTGGAGGATGCCATTTTGTAGTCGTTAAAACAAACTTGATTCGAGTATCACAGCTACGATCCAACATGGGGACTGATGTGGAAGAATTTAGGACTGATGTGTAAAATTTAACATCTTAAGTAGACGTGGGTGACGTCTGACGTCGTCAGTGCTATGACTCATGTGAACACAAAAGTTTCAACTTCACGCTGACGTGACGGACGTCAAGCCCCTCGTGTGAAAAGGGTATTTGCCGTTTAACACTATTCTCGCAGGGGGACCATTTAAGATTGTTCGGATTTCAAGTTGAAAATTAACCCTTCATCTCTATCTCTAAGTTCTGACAGGTATCGTCTTTATCTAATCATCAGTAAATCCTACCTGAAATTGTCTGTTTTGTTAGTACCTTTTACTTTGAACTGTTTCTTCACTGTATGTACACTTTCAGTTTTCTTTGCTGCACTGACCACCAAAGTTGAATGGAATCAACCGAGTGGCTACATGCAATGATACTTCTTGAGACCATAAACTAATTTTTGGAATGTTGCAAAATCGAATGGAGTGGGATGTTGCAAAGTTGAATGGAATTAACCGGGTGGCTACAATTAATGGTACTACTTGAGACTATAAACAATTTTGGGAATGTTGCAAAGTTGAATGGAGTGAAATGTTGCAAAGTTGATTGGAATCAACTGTGTCTCTACATGCAATGGTACTACTTGAGACTAAATATATTTTTTGGAATGTTGCAAAGTTGAATAGAATGCAATGGAATTGTGAAAAGCTGAATGTAATCAACAGGGTGGCTTCACGCAATGGTACTACTTGAGACTATAAACAATTTTTGAATATTGCAAAGTTGAATGGAATCAACCCGGTCGCTACATGCAATGGAACTACTTGAGACTATAAACAATTTTTGGAATGTAAAAAGGTTGTGAAAGGATTCATTTGCCTTTTCATAAAATGCTATCACAGGTGAATCAAGTAATGTGACCTGGGGTTTGACATTAACAGTCATAATAATAGTAATACTTTCTCTATGGCAGTGGTCGGGAAACTTGGGTCCGCAAAGGATGTCAAGGGCCCGTGACCTATTAAGGATTGGACTTAGTTAAATGAGAATTTTAGCTGCTATGCCATGATACAGATAGGAGAGGTAAAAGGTGTCAATTCACATTGCTGACCTTAAACCCATGTAAATGTATGAAAGACACAAATACGCATTTTGCATCATACGAAGTACACTAAATATTAAAGGTCTCATAATTGGATTTTAACAGTTTTGAGGTTGCCTCACGTAACTACTTTAATCTTAAAAAGTTGTTTTATGAATTTCCAATGTTTGAAACCGTACTTTTTGCTTTTATTGAACCAACAATTTGAAGCCATTGAAGCCAATTTATGTAAATCGTGAAAGACAAAGCAACGTTTTCTTGTATAAAATTCATCCAGTTTTTTTTTCGAGCTATAAAGGACTTTGGTCACTTAACCTTGTTATAACCTTGTTATGATCTCCTTTTAATGTGACCCACATCCAAAATTTTGAATGCCCCGAATTTTACTTCAGTGACAAATTATTTTGCCTCATAAATTTCACTTCAGAATGAAAAGTGAAACAGGGTATGATAACGTCGTAATTAAATTTTAGTTCTAATATTTACAAAATCTATGACATTTTGGGTGATTGACTTTGATGCTGTTTCAAAGACATATATTATCGTGGTATTAAACCTCGCTGTCGTACGCAAGGGCATCTAAACCCCATAATTGACATGTTCATTTATTTTCATTCTTAAGAATTGACGTTAGAAACAAAGATTGTATACTGTATAATCTCGAATATAAGCCCTAGGCTTATAGAGGTTCGTAAGCATTTTTGGTGGGCTTATATTCGGGAGGCTTATATACAGAGGGGCGTTTATTAGGAGGGTCTTTTAGGTTACCAGGTGACTTTTGTCTTCCGAAAAATTCAGCACTCTGTGTCCAATCAGAGAGACTAGTGACAATATTTAATGCGTAAAACCTCACCAAAAAAGTAAATAAGAGGCTCTCTATATAGTCTGCCCCTGTTCATTTAGTATCACTGCCTTCTTCACTACCAACTTTGGATCCTTCACGCAGAATCCTAAATGTAAGCCCTGGGTAAATATTCGGGGGCTGATATTCAGAAGGATATTTTGTTAGATTAAAAGGGGGCCTATATTCGGGGGACTTATATTAGGGAGGGCTTATATTCGGGATTTCACGGTATTAGCCAATATGATTTTACCATAACAGCCCCACATATTCCCCTGAAAATTTTACTCCCACATAAAGGAGCATAAAAATAGCGTTAACCCCACATGTGTAGAGTGAACAATTCTGCTTGATTTGTAAATTGCCCATGAAACTCTACATCGATACTTTCCTCCCAACACTAGCGATTGCAAACGAGAAAATGGAACTGCAGAAAGGGCTTGAAAATAGAACAGTGGATGACGGTGACTACGTTGAACTTGGCTGCATACCGAAATGGAGTCTGGTAGATCCTAATTTTGTGGAAGATTCGTCTGCACCTGTCGTTCCTGAATGGTTTTTTGGCTCAGAATCGTTGAGTGTAAGATAAATGATTTTAGAGAATTCTATCTATTCTTGTATTGCAACTTGGAGACAGAGCTTGCACTAGAATTTGCCAAACTGTATTTGGTAGGAGTATGTGGTTGGAGCCAATCTTGGTGACATTAGCAATGCACAGTGTGCCCCTGACGGAGTGGATGGTTTGCATACATGCTCAACCAGGTTATCCCCATATTGCACGCAGATTTAACCGTTCAGTTGCTCGGAGCTTTTATGGGCTTGAGCAGACAGACTGTACGTTGTGCGTGAAACGCTCACAAGAAAGCTATTGTATTGGCAAAGTTTTCTCTTATCATAAGACTTCCTCAGGCCTACTCTATACTGAAATGGTTACACTTGTCTAGTAATCAGGTCTACTGGACAGTGCACGACAATTATATGATGCATGTGAATTGACTTGTTCTGACTTAAGCCGGTGTTAGTGGAATTTGAGAAGTGACAATTTCAAGATTGTAGCGCCCAATAAGGACAGCTGAGAGTTTTAGTCAATCCCAATCTTGGAATTTTAATTACCAAGCAACATTTATGCCGCAAATCCAGCGATATCTTAAGTCGTATGAAGTATTATAAGGGTGCACAACTTTAAAATGTGAAAATGTCTAATTTTTCTCGCGCTTTTAGCTCGAAACCTTTTAGAAAACTTGTCTAAATACAAGCTAAGTCAAATTTACAGGTTGTGGCATGATATTATTTGCAATCTTTTACTTTTTTCCCCCGTTACTTAGATATCCAAACGTTTTAGACCTACTTTAGCTCATAATAGCCACTGGTTCTCGCTGAAGTTTTTGGCGACTGTTGAAAGGACTGGGAAATACACATGTCTCTTTAGAACAACAGCTGGAGATGTCCAAAGCAGTATGTACTTGACCGTAAGAGGTAAGATCACACATTTTGTACCATGATCTTTAATATATAGAAGATGTTGCATAGATAACCAGTGGATGTGATATCAGATTAGTCTGTTTTCATTTAATATTTATATATTTTTTTAAAATTTATTTATCTATTTATTTCGTTAATTGTTTCTTCCTTTATTTATTTATTTATTTATTTATTTATTTATTTATTTATTTTTATTTATGTTTTCATTTATGTATGTTCATTATTTATTTATTTTTATTTATGTTTTCATTTATTTATGTTCATTATTTATTTATTTTTATTTATGTATTTTTTCCCCTTTGGCACAGGTACCGCCATATGTGCCTTGGCTAAGGGCAGTAAGACATGTTAGGACGAAAGGCATGAGTCAAATGGTTCAAGCAGACAGCCCATCTCGGAGATGAATCTCCAACAACAAGATGAGCAATGTGAAAAGTATTTGATCCACTGTCATAAGTGAATACTAAAGAGGCGTCAGATGTGGGAAGATGACACTCAATGCGATCTTTTCTGCTAGGCAGACACAAGAATTATATATTGAGAAACGCGTTCCTCTGTATCAAGTCTTTCTAGCCAAAAGGGGTTGGGCACTATTATGTGTAAGGCACTGACCAAACGTTTTTCATCCGTCGCGTAAAGGAAGCAACGGACGTCAGACATTTGCCGTAATAAAATCCAAAGCGGATGAGGAGTATTTATTTCCGGAGTATGAATATAGGCTATATAGAATGAACGAAACACAACCTGAAAACAGTGGTAGATGACACGACTACAGAAGCAGTTTCCGGCCAAAGTAATAACATGAAAAAGTCTCCAGTTACAGCCGATCAATACAGAGTATAAATGATCACACGCAGAAATGTTGACACGTCACCTAAAAAGACTAGCAGACTTGCATTTCTAAAATTAGTGGCAACATCATGACACAAACCATAATCTATGCTGTTATTGTATATGTTAACGTAGAACAGTCAATTATCGAAGGATACGGAAGAAGAAACTACAACGACTCAAAACGAAGGTGCAAACGATAAGGATTGCCTGCAAATACGTTAATTTCTTGACAATTGACAGACGTCCTTTCGTTCATCTTGAGAAACGACACTACTGTGTATTTCACCTACGTGCATATTCAGCACTTACATGAGTGAGGTACTATGAGTAGACATGGAAGACCTGTCACCTGTTTTTTATGGCATTTTAAATTTTTATAATGTACTAACATCGTAACTTAAATACTATATATTCGGTATTTATAACGAATTTTACGTTAATCAAATCAAGGTTTATCAACCTTGTAGGATAGGCCTATATTACCTACCCCTGGAGCTACGAAAATTCTGTAAGTACCCCCAGTATCTGTAAAAATTTAGTATTCTTTGTCTCAAGGTGGCAGAAAACCGGGGAACGCGGGTACGCCGTTCCCTCGAAGCGAGCTCAAGTCAAGCAAAGCGCGACCTCAAGCCGTATAAGTCATAAATCAAAAAAGAATTGAGATTGCACAGCGTCGGTAACAGTTTCTGTCAAAAGTCTTGTCGAAAGCCTCGTCTCAAGCTAAGTACTAACACTAAGGAGCGGAACCAGTAAGAACTCCATGAATTTTTATGTTATTGTAGCTATAATTATGCAACAATGCAAATTCATTACCTCACATGAAATTTTGCCGTTATTTTCCGCGATCCCTCGTAGTTTTCAGTTTTCTGCCACTCTGCTTTGTCTTTACGGTACACTATGAAATAAACAGTCCATAAAGAGTCCTAGGATGCTTACCAAGTGTAAAACCAAAATATATGCAACGTGAGAGTCAACATAGATTATATTTATTTATTTATTTATTTATTTATTTATTTATTTATTTATTTATTTATTTATTTATTTATTTATTTATTTATCCCGCGTTTATTAAGTTTTGGGGATTTTTCCAACCTTCCCATTTATTCCAACCCCCCTTCTATTAGGCACCCAAGAGTAAATACTTACGATTAAATAGTACTACGAGGTTCATTCAACCTCTTACTATTTTGGCTGCGGTAGTTCGCATAGATCTATGTAACCGAACAGTTTCAGGTGAACATTAAGTGCCAACTATTGTAGGGCCTACCATCAACATTCTCCCAAGTGGAGCTCAGAGTTATCAGAATTCTGTCGAGGTATTGACTCAGAGGGCAGCAGTGAAGTTCTTTAAGGTTGACTATCCGAGATCTTTCTTAATGAGCACGTTCAACGATATAAAGTTGATTCTTTATCAACTCGAGTATAACAGACCGTTTTTGTTCATTCAACGGTCTTGATCTTGTTTCGTCCTTCAATGGCGTAATTCTGCGAAGAAACATATTACCCGAGGGAGGCTACGTACTGTTCTTGATTTTGCTGTCATGCAACATCTTTATTGGTGCTACTTCTTGATTTATTGGGCATGGCTCTTTCGTGTACATGTAGTAGGCTATTCTGATGAATTGACACCCATGGTTTATGATGAGGTTCTTATGAGAAAATCAATTAGGAACTTTGGTTGTCTAGCAAAACATCAGATCAAAGAGAGTATCCAGTGCTAGCTTCAGGTGTAGCAGTGCAAGTGTAATAAAGATTTTGAGTTGTCTACTTCTTTTGATCTGAAGGAAGGGTTCTGAGAAGATCGTGTAGTACTTTGCTCAACCTCTCACATTTGCCAATCCCTTGTGGGTGATGGGAGGGTTGTGTTCGTGCTTTTCGGATGCCATGAACTTTGCACTGTTCTCTTCCGACATTGGACTCAAATTTTCTTTCTGGATCAGAATGAAGTCTTGATTTTACATCATGTACCAAGAGGCAATTTCAAAAGTACAATTTCTGCCTGGTTTCTTCTGGTGCAGCAAGCGAAAATCTTGTGGAAGTATCAGTAAATACAAAATATTCTCCCTTTCTTCTTTGGACGGTTCGTACTGGACTAAATCCACAGCTAGTATTCCCAGAGGCTAGGTTGATATCAAGTTATAAAGAAGATGCCTTTGCTGGCGAGTATGTTCCCTCCGCTTCTTTACATAAAAGAGTTTTCCATGTACTCTTTGACATCGTACGTATTTTGGTAACTTCGACCGTCAACATCTTTGTAAAATGTTGCTGCTCTGTCCGCTGTAATCTTTAATGCCCACACTTGTTATGGGTTTAAATTTGCATTTCCAGTAAAGGTCTTTTTGATTACAGAAAGAAGTATAGAAAGTTATCCGAAAAGAAAAATTGAGCTGCTTGCTCTCAGGTACACCATCGTCAAACAGTTTCACTGCCTCTTAGGAGCAAGATTTTTTGTCTTCACGGACAATTGTCTCATCACCTGTTTGCAGGCAAATAACAAGCTGAGGGCTGTGTGGCAATGATGGGCATCTGAGCAGACTGCATTCAACTTTACAATCAAATCTCATCCAGCAAAGCACAATTTTAATGCAGACGCACTAAGCAGGATTCAAGGAAATGACCAAGATGTTGAGGAAAATGATATTTCTGCAATCTTCCGGGCATTGCAGCAAAAAGATAGCGGGACTAACAGAACAGAACGTACAATAATAACAGAACTAACTAACTTACTATGGGTCTGTGTTACAGTCAACATTTGCTGTCAACAACGTCATAGTGGACGCTACTCAGACAGTGAATGACAGGAAAAGCATAACTGCTACATTTTCATCAAGGAACTTACAACAGGTAAAGCACTGGTAACTAGATTATCCTGCAATTGGTCGCCTGTTGTACCACTGGATTGAAAAGGTCTAGGCCATCTCGTTCAAGATGCAGTAAAGAACCGCCGCGGTTCGTCACTTTTACGTTACTGGAGCCAGTACATATTATTGAAGGGTATCCTTTACCACAAGAATGGTGATTCTGCACCTAATGGCATACAAGTATTAGTGCTACCCCAATGTCTATGAAAAGAAGTGCTTCAACCCTGCGGAAGAAATTGTCGCGGGAAGAACCTGTCGCGAGAGAAATCTCGCGACTTTCGCGACAGTTACTTCCCGCGACAGTTTGTTTTTGGCCCGTTCGCGACAATTCCCGCGACTTTTAAATTTTGT
>JAAAKM020006971.1:43001745-43019180 GCA_010016025.2 Alatinidae sp. Z8VKAUB7J3
ACTTTCGCGACAGTTACTTCCCGCGACAGTTTGTTTTTGGCCCGTTCGCGACAATTCCCGCGACTTTTAAATTTTGTCAGAAAAATTTCACCTTACGAACTCTCGTAAAAAGATTGTGATTTTTTTTATTGTAAATTTTCCCATTTAAAGTATCAGTAACATAACATACTTTAATTTTCGAAACATTATTCTTTGGTTTTAAGGTTCGGCATTTGCGGAGAGAAGAGACCAAAAAAAATTACTCGCCCAGCAATTCCGGACAGTTAATTCCCGCAACAGTTAACACACAAAAAAATCAAAACATTCTCCACTTTTCGCGACAGTTTCTTCCCGCGGCAGTTTCTTCCTTTAAAGTACATCTGGCTCCAGAGTAAACAGCAATGCATGATCTTGATGTGCTAGTACTGGAGAAGCTGTTAGCGCAGTCTTTCCTGGTTCAGGGCTTCCTAAATTAATTTCATCGGTGCTTCCAATAAATAACTAAAAATGAGGTAAATTAACAAAGGTGACTATAAAGCCAAATAAATTACAAAAGGACCACCAAAAATGAAATTACTCTAGATTACAGCGATTTTGCGTTAAATACAAATCTCAGTGCGGCTGCTGTAACGCAACCAAAATGAAACTACTCTAAATTACAGCGATTTGGAGTTAAATACTAATGTCAGTGAGGCTGCTGTAACGCAACGTATTTGGAACGATCGCCAATTTTGAAGACGCCTTGATGATTATTTGTCAACTTTGGAATCGGCACGCACCCCCTCCCTTTTCGGACATCCGCTCTCAGTCTGTTCAACACTTTCACTTTTTCTCTGAATCTGATTTCACACATCTAGCATATGCAGCGTTACTCTTCTTATCAAAGAAAGCCTTCTTCTTGATAAACCTAGACCTTTTATGATGCTACAGCAAGTTCAGCTCCCTTTCGCTTTTCTAGTTTCTCCTTTGAGGCTCATTTATTTGTTTTTTGCATTGCAATAGGTTAGCTTCTTCAGTTCGAACACTTTTCTTTGAATAGCATAGCTTTTTTTAAAGATTGTAACACCCTGAGGATGATGCGATACACACATTGAAAGCTTTTTTCATTTAATATCTTGTGTTTAATGATTTATCTTACATGCTACATATGCATACTCTTAACAAAATGAAATTTAGGAAAAGAGAAATATTGAGTAACTCACCACAGAAGAACATACAGGACGTTCACGTGATAAATCAAAAAAGGGAAAAGCAAGTATTTGTATGTACTAGCTGTTTCAACATGGGATTGACAACGCGAATACAAGATGCACGAACACCAGGAACAGAGTGATAGATTTTATTCATAAAGCGGGTGGTTGTCAACAGCATAATAAAAGAACGATTACGATAACAGTAAACAACTCGATTTTAATAGGAGCACATAGGATAACAAGCTATGTAAATAACAGCGGTTAGCAAATTTCCCCATTAGTGGCATTTTTGACGACGCTTTGCTGACCTCATTAACAGTGTGCTTTTGCAAAGTTATTTCCTTAATTTGACATGCAAACTCTACAGCCGAATTCCTACACGAATTGCTGGTATTGCTAAACTTTAAAAAACTTTAAAGCAAATAGATCGTTTAGCTTATTTGCCCAGGGGGGGGGGCTACAGGACATTTGACTAAACCCCAGCCTCCTCGCCTTCGGGGGGGGGAGGCTCTTTCTTCGATCCTCATGCATCTGCGGTAGCTAAAGTCCCTCCTCTGTAGTAAAGGCCTTAAGATTGCCACCAACTGACGAAGGGTATCTATTTACAGACGATCAAATATTGTTGCAACTTGTTTGAATGCACTTCAAGGTGCTTTCAGACTTTAAATGTCCTGCGCTAGTGAACATTCCGCGTTAGATACGGGATGTATCGACTTCCTCACCTAAGTTATTTCCTTTCAACGGTAGGCCTATACTTATTAGCTATTACACCGTTCTCATCATCCCACGAAGACATGTTTCTAATGAGAAATGAAATTTAATAAGAGCTACGAAGCATTAGCACTTCCATCTGAAATCATTGTGTCGCGTGACATTTGCAACGTGGTATACGTGACTCCGTTGTAAAAGCTCCTCGAGATACCAACAGAGTTCACTGGGTAGATTGCAAAAATGGCATGTAGTTTGGCTCTAGAGAACGTAAAAGGTTTCAATATGTGGTAATATATGTAAAGTTTGTACACAATGGACATTACGTTGTGTTTGAAGGTTCATAAAACTTGAAATATTTAAATAAATGAATAAAATTAATTTTGAAAAATTCTTTTGCTAAATAGAAACGTTTACTGTTCGTTTCTTTGTGAAATTAATTCAAGCATGAGCATGGGATTCGTCGCCTATTCCAAGCGAATTCTCTGTTCCAGATCGTATAAAGCCTTATAGATCCCTTGGAAATAGAACCCAATATTTATCCATAGAAAAAATGTTCCCCACTCCCTCTTCGCATATTAGGAAAAAAGAAACCAACAGACCCCCTCGCATATTTGAGCCCGTGCCACACTTTGGGCTGAACTCACCACGTGAACACGTTGTTGAGTGGACGATTGGAACAGGAGATTCAACTACGGTAAAGGTACAGACCATACTCTGTGTCTCTGGGCCATGGGAGGCCAGGGCGGGATGAGAGCCCTCTTTAAAACTTTGGTTTACCATTACCATCACTCTCATGGACTGTTGGGAGATGTTTTACGGCTGTGAATCCCAGGCAGTTGCTAAGTAGCGGGCACTTGAGTGTCTTCTTTCTGAAATGACCTCCACATCATGACCACACACATCTACGATGTACTTTGTGCCATTTATGGGGCTGACACATAATAAAAGGTTTCGGTTTTTTATTTCAATCGATAATCAGAGTAGCCCTTGGATCCTTTAGCATTAAGATTTGATTTAGGGACCTCTTTTACTCATTTCTTTCTTGTTTCTTTTTGTTGCTCTCTTTGTTAGGGAACAACATTACTTGGCAAGGCAGTGGAGGAGCTTAAGCCCCCAGTGTCACTGCCACTGCCTCCTGGCATAAAGGCGACTAGGTATATGGAGGGTTCGTGTAAGAGCTCACTGAATGGAGATCATCCATTCAGCCATAAGGTGCGATTTTGAGATACTCTGTCTGCCTTTGAGTCTGTGTAAATCTTCCGCGCCGGTCACGCAATCACAGTTTTAAACAATGAGATTCATTGATCACATCTTTGATTCAATGAACCTGAGTCTGTCGATGGATACTTTTCTTGAGGACACTTTGCAAACTGAACCCTTCGACAACAAATCCTTCTTGTGATTGAAATTCCATACTCCCAGCACCAGCTGTTTCGGTTTCACCTTTGATCATATGATCCTCTTGAATAAATCTCGGTTTGAAGTATTGTTTTTTACACCTCGAACACGTCGGTGTTGCTTGAAGCATGTCCTACCAGCGCTCCTCCTATCCCATATTTGTGATGCCCGGTCTGTTGGCCAGTCGATTCCACCTTAGGTTGAGTAGTAACTGTAGAAATTTAAGACCGTATATCCAAGGGATTATTATTCACCAACTACAAAGTACAGCTAGTACTTTGCGGTTGCAATTAAAGGACGTCTATTGCAAGAAACTCTTCTTCCTGTCCAGTGGAAGGAATTGTTACAGGTCAACGATTCTAGCACAGATAACAAGGGTAGGCCTGAAATTTGACTTCGTGTGCTGGTGATGTTTGTTATGCTACTTTGAATAGATCTTAAAATGTCTACGCAAGACCGATCACATAATTTAAACTTGTTTATCAGTATCAAACAATTTTTAAAGTTTTTATTATTCTGAGCAGTGATTTTTTTTAACGATAAACTGCGTGCTTCCTCTGATGTTGAAGCCTTTGTTACGACTGTTGAACACAAAACATAGTTTGAATTGTTTCTGGACTTTCTAGTCACCAAGGTCGACGATCAGGTAGTGTGTGAAAGTCAGTTGAAGGCAGGTGTTTTTTTCTTGGCTTCGTTTAATACAATTATTATAAAACGATGACCTAGACGAGCTGACGACACTTGAAATATTCATTTCTCATTCATGTGCAGGTATGTAAAACCAAGAGGTTATGAGGTTACGAATTGTGAAAAGGAGTTGAAAACGTATCAGTTTTACACACGTCGATTATTCTGTTAAAATTTGAGACTTCTTCCTGTGGCACTTCTAGAATCCTTTTATATTAGAAGCTGGAGACAGCTTCAACCACCGCTTGTTTAAAATTGACCCATCCCCCTACAATAACAAGGATTCAATGGGTTCGAGATATTTTTTGCGGTCATGTGTACATTTGGTTGGCAGGAAGCAAAAAGTAATCATCTGGCATTTTTTCACGAAGTAGCAAGCTCACAGCACCTCAGACTAATGCCATGCCTTGTTTCATAATAATACTATGTGTTATTCCTGTAGTAATTACGGTATATGTTAGCATAACACCAATCGTTAGTTCTTTATCCCAAAATTATGCCGGGGCTATATGCATAGTAATAGCAGCTTATTGACAGAAACCTCTTAGGTTCTGGATAGGGCCTCAAATTCCCAATTTAAGATTGCAGATTAATATTTGACAAGGTTATGGAAGAGAGCCTCCATGGGTCCTTATGAGCCAGCCAAAGCCCGAAATCCTTAGGATATAGATTTCTTAAACTGGGTAATGTTGACAATCGCTCTTATCACCGCAAGCCTTTACTGTTTACAAATTAATGGCTTACTGTTTCAAAGCCTCTAAACAGAGAAATGAGATTCATACAACACTTATGCTAAGGGCAAAATGTATTATCGGTATTACTTTAACAATGCAATTAGTTATACAGGGGGTATTTTAGAAAGAAGTTACATATAGCAAATTTTAAAATGTATATATTATAAACAAATTTCTGTCTAAATTAGTCATTTAGGTATATATGTTATGAAAAATCGACATCAATAATTTTGTCAGTTATGGCACAAAATATATTAACATTGGTTTTGTGTGTAATACCAGTAGTTGCACATGTAAAATTGTACTCCGAAGCACAATTTCCTCTCTCTGATATACTATTATTAAAGGCATGTCATAGGCAGGAAATATTTGTGGATCTAATTTTTCTGCCCTGTTTTGTTTTGACAACATGTGAAATTTATAACATGCTCATTGAAAACTTGTACCAATAACCTATATATGTATAAATAACTACACAATGAAATCACAAAGGAACAAGTACAGTGAAATAGACCACTCTATTAGTACAAGGTGTTTTGTCGGGCCCGTAGCCAGCACTTCAGGTCTGGGGGGGGGCAAGGCTATATATTGGGGGGGCATCCAGTTTTACATCCTGCTGAATCAACCTTGAACAATGGAGTGACTAGAAACTTTACTACACTATGTTCGTATGAAAACACAATTGTAACATGATATTAGTTTCATTTATGGGTTTGAAAATTAACGAAAAATGCATATCCCTTGAACACTAATTTAACCACAAGGCCCCAAAACAAAGTTTTGCTCAAATTTTTAAAATACTTTCGGAGATATCTCTTAAACCAATGGATGCCAGGAAAAATCCCAAGCTATGAGTAGGCGATCAAACCTATGAGTGGTGAATCTTTGTTAGCCAAAATTTCACCTACAAATACAAGGGGCACATACTAAAACAAGGGGACTTCGGCATAGTTTCTTACCACTCTAGGTGTTACAAATCTAAAAGGACTTTTGAAGCTAGTTTGAAAAAAAACATACAAATTTTGATGCATGATCCATTAACAGAATGATAAAGCAAAAGCATCTGTAGTTAAGCTGGTAAGTTATTCGCATACACATACAGAATAGTCACTAGACGCTGTACAGTGATCAGCGGTTACAAAAAGTACAGGCCAAAGCAGCAACTATTTGACCAATTTGATGCATGACTAACATATCTTGCACATCCTTTACCAGTGATGACCAACCTGCGGCCCAAGCACATGCCCCCCCGATCATTTTAATGCACCCCGCTCAACATTTATAAAATTCCTTTCCTTTGGCCGGACTAAGGAACAGTTTAAAAGTTGGAGAACCCCTGCATCATTTTTATCTTTTTTTAATTACCTGAGCAACTTGTACTCTATTATTGCAAGAGTTCCATTTATCTCAAAGTTGCCCGTGTATGACTGAGTGTGCTGCTACTATGGTCACCAGGCAAAATACGTCTCAAAGTTCTTAGTGCTGCTTTGAGAAAAATTGTAACTAAATTCTGATGTTGTAGGAGCAATACCAGTTTTCCTCTGACTTCCTTTTATATGGCTCACAGCCATGGAGGAATAAGGCTGGAGAGATCGATCCAATGAAAAGACGTGACCATTTTTTAAAATCCATAATGGTAGCACACTTTAGGCAGAAATTAATGTAAACCTACGGCCTGACGAGCTCTTTGCGGGTCCGGCCTCGTTCTGGATTTTTGTGTGATAAAGGTCCATTCCAACGCGAGGCCCTATTAAAGAGATGTATGTTTGTCAATTTCACCCAATTTAGCTCACATAATATGGGGCTTTCACAGTGCCTATCGCCTGTAATAATTCTCATATGCAGTGCAGGGTGTGTATAAATCAAAAGAGTGCGAAAAGGGAAGCTGACTGAATGGCCGATGAACGTTTTCGGCTGTGATACTCAAAGGTCCCGAATAGACGGGGTTCTAATACGCGGGGGTAAGTCAAAAGCATACACAGGCAGCCGTTTCTTTTTGTTATAGGTTTTGACTTTTTTGATAAATTGAATTCTAATTTTATTTGTGTGGTTAGTTGTGATTCCTCATCCTTTCTCAAATTGATGAAAAATCTTTTTGAAAAAGGAGAAATCGAGGTAAAAAAAATTCTGAGGTGAAAGCGCGGGGCCCTGGGCTACCGCCCCGTCCGCCATACCCTAAAACCGTCCCTGGTTATGACTATACATACTGGCCTTGAGAACACAAAGTTTTACGTTGCGAAGCAGTAATCACCGCAACCCTAAACAAAAATATCTGTAGTGGAAGGTGAAAATCAGCACCTCATTCTACGGTACAAAAATAGGTGGGCAGAAACGTTTCCCTAACGAGGGGGAGAGGGGCGGCACTGGAAAGATAGCTATTTGCAAGGTGGAAAGGCTAATAGAATTAGAAAATCTACACAGGGCGGCACATTTCATCCACTGCTTTTATAGAAATAAAATGGTCGTTCTATTTGTAACATGGTTTCTTATTGTCTTAGATGTTGTTTACAGCATATGTTTTTTAGATGCTGAAACGCGGGCACATTAGCACACTAGGATACAAAAAACAAGGCAATATACAGTTCGAACTAAAAAACTACTTACGAAATCAATAAGCTAACGGAACAACTTATAATGAACGTACTCAAATAGATAGGCGGGAATTGATCTTTTGTTGGCGTTTACAGAACCGCTTGAGATTAGATAAAAGAAAATATCTTGGAGAAGAACATCAAAATTTGAAGAAGCTGCGAGGAGAAAAGTAAAATCACGGGCGGAGAATACGTGAGCAGCTGAGGTGATAATTCAAAGCCTTACTCTGATATCCTTGAGTCGGATCGTCGTCATCAAATTTAAGCTGCAAGAAAAGGAGAAAACTATTTACTCGATGTGACAGGTATAACGGCGACGGATGATTTTCCGTAGAGCCCACACTTGGGGTTAAAAGCCAGCGATATAACTAGGGGCAGTCAGCAGTTATTTTAAAATAAATCAAATACAAAAGGAGGAGGAAAAACTGGAGACCCCAGAGAAAGTGTGCAAGGCTGGAATAACTCGTCAGACAGGTTATCCTTAGTGTGGCAAAGAACATCCGTGTACTTCCGCAGAGCCTAGCAACGCTAAAAAGATTATAATTGTATCACTATTAATTTGAGTGAACCTCTTCCGTCAATTATTCACGTCGGCAACAAAAAAAGCACCAAAAAACCCAAAACAAACAGCTAAATTGTGACACACAGAAGAAAAATACTTGTAATGGCAACAAATAAGACTATTTAAGCCGTAGTTAGAAAGTAAGCTTCACGAAGAAAGAAGAAGCTTCTAGGAATGTGAGGAAATTTACTCTTAAGATAAGCTGAGTTCTTACACTTGAGAACATCAACAATTAACACAAGAAGCCAGAAGCCGTTTTATCCAACCATGATTCAGGAAATACATTATTAGACCTCCTGTTTTAAATACAACCATAGCATACACAGAAAGAATAGAGTGGTACGGGTAATAACTGCACGGCAGTGAAGGAAATAGTACCTGGGTAATAAAAGTGGAATAGCGGAGCCAAACGATTTGATGCAAAGCTTGGGTTATCAATTACCACTGATTTCCTGCAGGGGGGAGGGGGTATTACCGAGGTAATGTTTACTGTTAAAGCTGAATGTTAATACTAAGAAACTCATAACTTTAGCAAATATTTACGTTATTAAGTAAAATTTACGTCATCGTACTACCCTTTTTATTCTCTTTCCGGAGGTGTGTAAAACATTAACAAAAATTAAATATTAAAACAACGCGGACGCGGGCCATATTGACGATGACGTCAAAATAAGGTCAGGTTACCAAATTTATGAAATTCGAAGGCTCAAAATAAAGCTACATAAATTTAAGGCACGTATCTATAGAGATAAGATAAGATATTTCAACTTAAAAGAGCAGCAAGTTTAAAGCTAGGGGAAAGAATCTCCGCCACCCCCCTACACAAATTAATATCTAGTAATAACTGTTTGATGCTTTACTGTATTGTATTCGTGAGGACCCGAGGAACCCTTTTGCAAGCAACATTATCTTCCCGAGGCTACACAGCGGCAAAGACAGCGAATGTGACTTTTACCTTGCATAAGTGGGGCTAGGAAAAGGTACAAAAAGGCATCAAATTGCAGCGTTGAGTTCACTTTCAGCCGTAGTAACTGACGGTCTACGTTTATCAAACACTCTGTAGGAACGAAAGGGGAAATTGCGTCTCAGGTGTGTAGAAGATGGGAAACATTTCACAAAATGGGCTTCTAGCTTATCTTAAGGGTTCTTACCTTCTAGTGTCTTTTTCGACTAAGAAAATATAAGCTTTTTGCGGAGACTGAGTTTCAATTTTAACCACATGTCTCATGGTAGAAAGTGATCATTCCATGGACCAAAGTGGTACTCACTCTTACCTTTACATGGCCATCTCATCACTCATGTGTACGAGCTACCCGAGCACATGAGGTATGGAGGGAGGCCAAACAACTTGATAATGGTAACAAAGCACACAGGGCTCTGTATGCGGTCGTTGAGTTAAAATAGCAAGGTTTACCGTTACGTACTCTTGTAAAGGCCCCCGTGACACCGCGTTAAATGATTTGCAGAAGG
Source organism: Alatinidae sp. Z8VKAUB7J3 (assembly GCA_010016025.2). Classification (NCBI taxonomy): domain Eukaryota; kingdom Metazoa; phylum Cnidaria; class Cubozoa; order Carybdeida; family Alatinidae; species Alatinidae sp. Z8VKAUB7J3. The sequence continues at coordinate 43,011,071 of JAAAKM020006971.1, forward strand.
TTGATCAAAATATGTTTTCTCTTACCAGTGATGCTGCGGTACTTTTGCGCCCTGTGTCCATTTCTTGTTGACCCATTCCCTACAATTGCGAAGGATAACTCACGATAATCATCATTAACTACTGCCAAAAAGAGAAATTTCCCTTATCATTGGAGAAAACGACGCTACGAAAGAAAAACAAAGCCCAAACGCAGATACAAACTTTTCACCCAATTGGTCGGGCCCTTGTTGGTTGTCTTTCAAGTAACTTTGGTGATGCTTTTAAAGAACAACCTCCTCGCACAGTTACATACTCATACTTTTACCGGATAATGAAACCAATCCAAGAAACAGGAACATAAACGGCAACTTTCCATGCCGCTGAACAAGTGAGCAACAGAACGAATAAAAGTGTGAAGAGGTATCCGGAAGGCGGAGGATCGGTGGGTTACACAAAAAAAGACAACAGAGTGGAAGGCATTGATAACATACCAAGCTCAAATAAATACCAGAGCAACTCATAGAGTAAAACGTTGTCAAGAGATGTACAACTGTAGAAATGAAGTATACGTTATGCCTTTTCCGGATCAATACTCTGCTAGTCCTAAAGCACATTTTGGTGAGGGGCCCTGAAAATACATATATTTTGTACAATTAAACCGTTACCAGTCAACACAGAATACGAGAAGCCTTTAAGCAAGCAAGTAGCTGAAGAAAGATGCCACTTGTTAACTTAACAAAGGAAAACCAAATCAATCACCTGATGATTAAAATTTAGTTTGGTTTATCTCTTTTTTGACATGGATTTTGGCTGGCTGTAAGGCAAGTGCCTCATTTGCCTCTAAGTGGATACTGCACTTGTTGAACTATGGATGAGCCTGTATATCAGGCCAACAGTAGGAAAAGTGAAATGAAGTAGATAAATTACCAAACATTCACATATTTAACGCTATTCTCGGTAAACCTGGCATGTTGTGTAAAGACATTGCTGTAGTAGTACAAATTCCTAACTGACAAAGAGCAAGAGATGTATTGTATGTACTAAGCGTATCACATTGTGCAAGAAGCATGAATTGATAAACCCGTGTAACTGACATAACGACAAACGGTAGTCCAGTTTGATGGGCCACAAGATAAGAATTTCCTGAAAAATCTGTGTACACACAAGGCACGTAAGAGTAAATGCACAAAACCACAAATTAAAATCTGGATTAAAGCATCTTACCTTCTGAAGAACTCCTTTTTGGATTAAAACGTGTTTTGGAATTCGCTTACAGCCACACGCTACAGCAAAAAGATTTATTAAAGTTAGTATTCAACAACGAAAAATAGGTATCAAATGATATCGAAGAACAAATATCATAATCATTAAATATTCCTGGAACCTGCATTCTTAAAAAAGCTGGATTGATGATGAAGTTTGAATGACGTTATTCAGGCATAATGATCTTACATAAATTTTTGTCCTAAGTTCTGTCAGCATACAATTGATATAAAGATAAAACTCTTACCATAAAAATCTTTCGTTTCACTTGCTTTAAAGTCAGGTCCGCAAAGGAGAACTGTCTCAATTAAGGCAACCGTCCATTATTGTTTGTTTTATTTGTTTGAAAGCAATTATGCAAGCACTTTCTCATTAAAATAAACACGAAGGCAAGCATACTATAGCAGAAAACATCTTGAGAGCTGATTAGTGAGAAACTTGACAAGATGTTGAAATAAAGAGCGTATGATTTTTGTTACACAATTATCAAAACTTTACTGGTCAGAGATGTTACTTTCCACAGTTCACCCCAATAAATATTTACGTCACTACAAGTATATATTGATTCAAGGTTGCAAAATGATATTTGCAATTATCTAGGGAGAGTATTTTCCAAAACCTTCACAAAAGCCACCTATACGATTAACGATAGAAGTTTAAATGCTCGGAGACGGAGAACGAGACGAGCAAGGGGAAAGACAAAACGAAAACGAAGAGGAAGAAAAGAGATCCAAGGGAAAGCAAAAAGTAGGAAAAGAGGAGAGAAGAGTAAGAACAAAAACAACCAACAAAAACAACTGCAAGAAGAAAACGATGAAGACAACCGTCCCAATGGGTAATCTTTCGTTGCCTACTGCCACACTTTTGGCCAGAGTAGTCATCACTCTGGTTAAATGTTGATCGCTTCAATCACTTACACGTTCTAAACATTTGACTCTTCATGTAAAGTTTGTATATGCCTGTAGAGGACGAGCGTGTTTTATAGGAGAACAAAGCGATCCAGGAGAGGGGCTAAATGTTACAGAGAGCTCGTGATTTTATCAAAACATTCATTTAGGTTTTAAAATATTGAGAATCCAGAAAATTCGCGTGAAGGCTCCTTCGATGAGGTGGTAACAGAGAAAATATTCGTCTACCAAAAACCAACAAAAGTGCCATGACAAAATGGTAGAATAATCTAGCTATATTTGGATCTCTGTTTATTGAGGAAGAGAAATGAAGAACGAAAGTTGATTATAGCTGCGTTTTTTAACAAATAAAATAGATGTTCTTCAGTGCTGATGAAAGTATTTACTATTTTGCGGAGAAGATTAATCGTAACAACAATAACTACAGCGCAAGAACTGACAACTCTTCAAACATCCCAAAACGAACAACAACAGACAACAGCAGTTAGGCTACAAAATCCAGCACTACGCCTTAGCTTTGCTGGTAAGAGCAGTTCGGTACCACGGTCCATCACATCCTGTCACGAGATGCAAGCTTAAACAGTTAATCCTCGTGAGAGTATGATATAAAGAAGCGATTTAATTAGTGTAATTGGCGTTCCCATACACAAGTCTGTGTTCCGTACGTATAGCAGTGCAAATTTGTCAATGTCTGCATTAGAGAAACTACAAAACTGGAAATTGTATGAAATTGTTAGCAAGTCTGTGTCTTCCATTACCTGCAAACAGAGGCCATATCCTGTCAGATGCAGAGCCAAAATCTTTGCTGGACCTATTGACATATATTAAGATGGCTATATATAGAGATAAACACAACAACGTATAGGGACTGTTCTAAAGATACGGTGATGTCTTTTTAATGTAAGAGAGTCCACCACTCAAGCTATTATTTACAACACACTATAAGGCATGTTTAAACGAAAGTCGACGTCTAATCACGTCTAAACAAGGAACTATGTCTCAGTCTAGAATTTAGGGTTCCAAACAAATGCTTATTTTTTTAAGTTTCAGGGTGAGCTTACTTGGGGTTGAGTTTGCACGAGGGAGTGCATTTGTTACAACTTTTGAGAAAATATCGACAGAAACAGGAGAGAGTAAAACCCCGAAAGACATAATGATACCAATCTAACTTACTAAATTTAAGAAATGAAACTTTCCGAACTTTTCATTACCACTAGACTTGACATCAAAGAGAGGGTGAGATTCTTCTCGAATATTATTGTCTTTGTTCACCATTATCTGAAGATGCGCATAATTGCAGGGGTGCGCTTATCACAAATTTCACTCAAAATGGTTTATTTTTGTTCGAAGGGCGCAGTAAATGAAATAATTACGGTAAATGTGTGAACCACGGGCAAAGACCTATACTGTATTTTTAAATCTTTAGCATAAATTTCTGCATGCCATAACTATTTTAGTGTACTTAAGTAGACCTTATGTAAACAGTATCTACTGAATAATCACCTTGTATAAGGAATACCAGATAATAATGTTGAAAATGCATCAACACCTCGAATATGGCAGTGCCTACTTTCAATGACTATGCAACGCTTAAAAGAGATCTCGCTCGCTGTTAACTTTCGAGAGAAGGAGAATGGCAGTTCATGCACTAATCCGAAGTGAAGAACAAGCTCTTGGTGGTATTTGTATTTCGCGGAATGTTTCACCATCGTTACGTAAGCCTATAAAAACATGACTCGTAGTGTCGACGTCTCTGGTACCTCATCTCTAAGACATGAAGACCAATATCCAAACACTGGGAGAATTAATTTTAGCACTCGGGACTAAGTAAATGTTGACATACTTCGAAGATGGAAATTACTACGATGACAGTAAATCATCTAACTATTATTTTTAGTAATAACTACAATTATTACTAAAAGCGCAAACAAACGAGCTGCACACATGGTACTATTACATAACACCACTGAACGTTATTCTTGGTTTATTACGGCAGCCATTAAAAACGACGGGGAATTACACATGATCCAAACTTGTATTGTATAAGAATTCTGTAGATGACACCTCTTACCGTCCTTCGAAGTCCTCTAATTCAGGATTACTTCCATTTTCAAGAAGCAACATAATTATCTGTGGATGAATTACATTGGTGGTATTAACAAAACATGTACATTTACCAATAATACAAACAGTTAAATGTAGTAATGCTTACATTTCCCAGACAAAACATCATAATTTCTCAGTAATTAGCAGGACTGCAACAACAATATTCAAGGTGGAGGGGTGTAATCTCAGAAAAGGGTGCGGCCACAGATCACGGAATGAGAAAGATGCTAAGTAGCCGGCTACTTCTTACTTTGTCTAATTTAATACTGCGCAAGTATTCAAAGAAATGGCAAAGATTTACAGCCAGCAAAACATTCCAAGTGAGTTCATGGACACAAAAAGGCGGTGAAAGAAATAGCGATTGGAGTTAGATTACAGATAAGGTGTAAATTTCTACTTTTATGTCTTAATTCTGCTTATAAATGTCATACTCTTTGTTTGTAGTGTTTCACTGTTAACTGCCTTAAATTTGCACCTCACTAATTTAAAAACCAAAAGCCCTAAAATCGTTTTATATGAATATCTGGGGGAGGGGTGGTGTTGGTAGAGATGTATTACAGCAGCCAAAGGAGTGATAGCATTATAGTTAAAAGTTTGGGTAATACGGCTTTAGACGATTCATAACTGTATCTATAACACAACATTATGATGCAAGGTCATGGGGACAGAGGTACAAGAGGAATGCAGGGCATTGGAGAAGACTATGGCGACAAAAATGATGGAAAATGAGGGGAATGAATTAGAAAGAGAAGAAGGAAGTAAGCAAAGAAAAAGATAGAAGGGAACAAGAAATAATTATGACAGGCAGAAAACAGCAGAGGAAAGGCAGTGAGTAGCTACTAATAGGTCAATAATATATGTACGCTTCTCGCATGACTACCCTTCATGAACTGATCTCTCTACATTTAATAGGTGTTGATGCACTGGTCTTCTATACACTTGTACAATCTTTCATTGACATCATACCTGTATATATTAATATAATAACAAAAGCAATGTAAAACACAATTACTTAATCATTTACAAAATGTGCAAATCAAGTCTTCTGGGCTTCCAAAGAGTAATACCTATACCGATACTAAAGAATCTTTTAAACTCCCTGTACAAGAGAAAATATTGTAATAATAAAGACAGTACCTTGCCGTGTTCCTGAAACGTTGCAGCATGTAATGGGGTCCATTTTGTATTGGGGTTCTGAAAGTTTGGATCTGGTAATACAAAAAGGATAAATTAAAAAGTACATGAAAAGTACAACAGTTCCAGTATTTTGTCTCCAATAAGAAAATGATGCCAATTTTTTAGAGGCATATACACCACCCTGGAGTGGCTCAAATCATAGCCTAAAGGGTAAAGCACATGACTAAATCCAAAATTTTCACTAAAACACCAAGAAGAGGCAGAGAGTAATGCTTGTTCAATAAGTAAACGTTCGAAAGTTAGTCGCGCATTTTTTAGCCATCGTTGAGTAGACCAGACGTTGTAATTAAAAAAGCAATATTATTTAGCGTACTCATACCATCCTACTTAAGTTTTGCCTCGCAAATATCTTTTTAGATTCTTGTGCCATGAAGTTGTGTTTGTTAGATGAGGTGTTGTTTATGTATTGCCTTTGTAGCAAAGATGTTTATAAATTGTAAAAAGGGAGGCGTTTAGTTTAAGTTATGCAGTGTAAAAATAAATCGTTATCGTTATCGTTGCTTATACATGTAATGTATAAATGGAAAGTCTAATTTTATGTAAATTCTAAAACTTCTACAACAAATGACCTATTGTGGAATTGTACATAACAAAAAATGATATTTTTTGAAGTTGAGAAACTAAGAGCTGCTATATTTATAAATTGAAAAATCTTTAAGCTTCTGCTCTCACTCTCCGTGTGCGATTACTGAGCGCAGCGATTGTTTATAAAAGGAATACTCTGTGGGTGTCAGTGTAATGAAAAGGACTGTAGCAGTGTAGAAGAACTAAAATGGCACGCAAGAAACATTTGATATTATGCAGGCAAAAGTATCCCATTTATTGCGCGTGGAGAGGGAAAGGAGTAATACATAAATGAGATCGGAAAACAGCTGAAAATGAGTGCAAAGGTTTTCTTGATTTGCGATACAAAGGAAGGAAAGAAAGAAATGGCCAATCAGAATATTATTAACGACGTCAGAACTTCCACAATGAACCTACGTCGTCAAACGTCTTGAAACGTTATGCCCCCCCCCCCCCCCCCCTTAAGAGGACTTTATAAATATCTGATCCCAAAATGAACTTTACGTTGCCTAAAAGATAAATAACATGTCTACCGTTAGAAAGGCAGGCGCTGTTCCCGTGAATAGGGAAATATGAAGGTCGTAACTATGGCGTAGTTTATAATATAGGTCCTAGTTTGAAACGCTGAGTTTACATTAGTTTGTCTGAGTGGCAACTGATGCTTAGTTACAGTTAATGCATCAGAAAACTTCCACCTACAACCCCTGAGTCTAAAATCTCCGAATGCACGTAAAAGATTGCATGTAAGGGGCTGTACTTAAATCACTTGCATCAAGAAAGTTGTAGGGGGGTTAATTACTATAGGGAGTAGGAGCTATAGAGGAGCTATAAGACGTTAAAGGCTATAAGGGGGCTGCACTGAGAAATTGCGATATGACTACAAGGTTTTGTTAACAGAAAAATGTTCTGTAGCCTCTTAGGGCCTAATCAGTATTTCCAGTCTTTAACCCAGACCTAAAAAATGGTCTGGTTTAAAGGCATTGGTTAAACTAGATGTGTCTGAAATTTAATTTTCGGCAGTAAAATGAGATTTAACTTGAGAATTATCGAAAGAGCTAACAAAATACTAATGACGAAATAAAACAAAGATCGGCGCGGATAATTAACTTGTGTTCTGTCAAACATCTCAAAACTTTCAAAAGCGCTGCTACATTTGTTAGATTCAAAAGTCTGAAAAGTAACAGTAGCTCTATGCCAAAATTCTTCTTTGCTGCGCAGTTGTATAGTGTTTAAAGTCACTGTAGAAAAGTGGTTGGAAGCCCTAGGTCCATGGAGCCCTTAGGGGTCCGCAAATGATACTTTATGGTCCCGGCACGTCTCAAGGCACGGGAAAATATCTTACTTTACGCATTTAGCACATTATTACCAAAATAAAATCATCAAAAGAAATAGAAGCGACATTACTATGGGCAAGACTTTAGTTGAAACTTTATACATCCATATCATGTGTACACGCGTAATGAATAAGCTTCTCAAATTCCCTTAGGGGTCCGAAACTAACATTTCTTATGCAGCAGGAGGTCAGCAGGAACCGAAAAGTTACGTGCCGCCGCTGTAGGAGGAAACTTCACCGTAGCTGACTTAGATCCATATAGTTTGGGATAAGAAACTGGAAATCAGGAACACACAGTAAATGGGCATCGAGAGAAGAGAAAGGCTTACGTAGTTGGAAAAAACTAGAAGAAGCAGAGAAATTCGTTTGCCTTGAGTAAGCATGTAAATCGTAGGCATATGAGAAAGACAGAAAGAAGTGTATTAAACAATTCTTCTAATGCAATGCACACCCCTATCGGACAGGAAGTGATTGCCTTGCAAGAATTATATTCTGTACTGGGCTGAAAGCAAGACTGAGTGCTGATTCCGAGAAGCAAGGAAGTGTTTGTAGAAGACGGCTATCCCTCGCCAGAGCTGCAACATTTGATCAAGCCGAAAATAAGCATCACCTCTGCTCTTGAAAGAAGTTTTTCAATCGGTTATTCCTAGGTAGACGATTTATTCCGAGCGAACCTTCGAGAGCAATTCAGGCTGGAATAGTTGTTTTTAAAAAACATTTAGGTTCAGACCAGAGATTGTGTTTTGTATCAAATAATAT
>JAAAKM020006971.1:43022015-43035193 GCA_010016025.2 Alatinidae sp. Z8VKAUB7J3
GTGACACCTCTCATAAAGGTAAAGTCAAAACTAACAGGCAATTTTATATTTAGGATATTAATCGTTTGTAATATATTTCTACGTTTTGTTTTACAAAGAAAACAATTGTTTAAGTCAGGCTCGATTTTCCGTGCTAACTGATAAAAATTAGCCTGAAATTTTGATTCCCTTAAACAAGTATTTACCAATGGAATTCTTAATCTACAAATTAAAAGTCATTGATATTTACCGTGTACTGTAATCCAAGCTGCCTCGTGCCTGACATTCAACAACCTGGATATCCTTTGTTTTACGTATGTGGTGTTTAACGGAAAGAGTTACATGACGCATGTAACGTGTTTTAGCCGATTTACTTTTGGAGTGAGAATAGGGAAACTGAAGTATTACGTACAACCTCTGACACAGTAAATTGTTCATGATTTACGGAAAGGGTTAATATAAATGGCACATGCTTGAACCAAAGGCTGGAAATTTTCTCAGATCCATCTCATTTTTATACTGATCACAGACATTTAGGTCTGAAGTGTCTGTTCTTCTTACAATAAACGATAGCACAGAATTAGTATTTGCTTTGACAAAGGAACTTGATAGTACATACGATCTAAAAAATAAAGCACACGCTTGACAAATTACGGTAAAAAGCAGCCAGAGGCATATCAAATTCAGTAAAGAATACGACTACACGACCCTGGCTTGCTACAGTAAACTTTCAAAGGCAACACACCTTTAAAACATGTACCTATATATTCAGTTGTGAAGAGTAGTGGGAAGGACGTTTTGCAACTCCAATGAAAGCATCTGCAGAAAGATGGTCGAAACTTTCTCCTGATATACGAAAAAAACCTACTCTCTGTCCAAAATTTTCATCCGCTCTGACAGAAAAAAACGCACTAGATTTCAGTTTTTCTTTTAATAAAGAACAAACCCAAAACCTTCGCTCTCTCCTCTCCGGAATTAAATTCCTGCGTGGCCGTCGAGGAGAACGATGACAAGAGTCATGGCACAAAAGTGTTACGTATTAAATATGAATCATATGAACAAAAATTAATTTAAAATAGATTTAGGATATTGATGCCACTTTTATGGTGGAAAATCGCTTGAAAAGAAAAAAGCGCAGATACATAAACACAAATAAATACAATAGGAGTATGAAAGAAATCACTGACTTCTACTTTGGCTAGCCATGTGACATTTACACTGTCCAGGATGGCAGTCTCTCAATCAAAGGCCCCTGATGAGTAGAGGGTCCGACATTAAACTACCCTAAATAAACAGGATAACTAATAAATAAAGGGCAGCTGGGGCGTGCAAGGGCAAAGTCCACGCATTTCCAACCTGCAAAGAGAGTCGAATTTGAGTTTAGCTAAATGGTAATATATATTTTATTAAAATGTGGTACATTACAAACGTCAACTTGATAATATTGAACTTTTATTGCTATTTGCTCTTTCTATTTGCTTTCGCATCATAATCTCTTTCCTTTCTTTCGCTGAGTGACCCTAGCAATTATTGAATGATCGATGTTAGCACCAAATTCCGTTGCGGATTCAAAACACTTCTACTACAGGATTCTTACTGACATGGAATTTAAAACCTTAGATTTACACGCTTCATAGAAGTCCTGCTGAGGGCTGAAATTGTTTAAAGCATTTCGTTCCGTTCACTTGCACATGGAAGACTTTCCAAAAGATGCTCGCAGGCACGGCTACTGCTGACGGCCGGCCGTGGTTTGAGTGTAATTATTTTTAAAAACTTCTATGTCTGTTGTGAATAAGGTATAATGCATTTCTCGGTCCAGGTAGTCTACATACACATATTGGTCATTCACAACCGCTCCTTGATTTTCTTGGAAAACAACAGAGAAGTAACCTCCAAGAGATACACACAACCGTCAGCTGCTTTATTCCTCCCCTTTGAATCTGGGCAGGCAAATTGACAGAGTATATGCTTCATGCAGAACACCCAAAGTGATACCATAGCTTTTCAATCCCCTATATCTCTCTCACGATATTGAGTAATAATATACTCCAGAGGGATCGGCAGACTTTTGAGCGCAGTACATACACCACCTGCCCTGAAGGATGCTGCTGGCCAATCATAACTAAAGTGCGAGTGGATGTCAAGATTCCTTTCTTCCATCATAAACATCATGGTAGTCTAGAAACACGATAGCAGCAGAATGTTCAGCTCCCTTTTTGCTTTTATCCCTATAAATGAAAAAGAGTAGCCTTGACGCAAATATACCAAAGGAATGAAGACCAATTACTTCTAAAACCTACAGCACGTCTAAATTTCCCTTTTCTCACCCTCTTTCTCATGGCTACAACATTCGGTTATATTTGCGCTAAGGTGCATGAAAGTTACAAACTGCTATTCAGTATCAAATAAGTGACATCGGTGCTCATGAAAATCTCAAAACTCTTTCATGCATGTCATTCGCGTGCCCTCTCCGGGTGTTGCAGTTATTAAATTATTGTCAAATTAGCAGGTCTCAATGTAGCATCAAAAATCTGATACATCAAACAAATACGTCGACTAACTTTTGAGGACCTCTCGACAATTTCTCGGCTGTTAGAAATATACGAGCTTATACTTTGTCCTCAAAATATGTTTGAACAGCACCTAATTCAGGTAAATTGTTGCGGCTTTGCAGTCATGACCAAATGGTCGCGGGTTCGAATCCTTGTCGAATCCAACGGTCCTGCCCTTGAAAGGGCTTTTTGCTTTTGGCTAAACCCTTACCCCCACGTCAAACTTATTCATATCTAAAGCATTTCCCAAAGTGCGAATTTTTCACTATTAAGGATATGTTTGTCTTCGGTCGTCTTTGCCTACCCTACTTGAACCTGATTATACTCTTTGCAATCTTACTTTCAGATAAACAGTGCGTATTACATGTCCAAATAAATGGGCATCTGTTCTTCGTTTAACATTGGTAGTAGTAGGTGGTCATTCGAGACTTACTAAAACTATACCATTGTGCACGTCATAGGAAGAGTGTGTGATAGGACCTTATTACTCTTACTCTTACAGTTTCATCATATCATACGATCATCCCCATATAAGAAAATGGACAGCTTTTCAATGCAAGACATATATCTATATCAATATACTTAGATTAATTGCGCCTTTGCCTCTTTATACCTCTTAATTTTCATCACCATCATTATCTAGTTACCAAAATCCCTCTTTATTTGATTCTAGTTGGGATCATTTATGAAACATAAAGAGTCAAGTATGCTAGCTTGTCCTTATTGCTTACCATTTTAAAGGCGTATATTTTTTATCATCCACTGTGAGCAGAGACTTGAAGAGTCAAAATATTATGGAACCAAGGATTATTATGTTGAGGAGAAAACATCAAGCGTGGAAAAGGACAAGAAGCGCGATATTTTTTAATTTGCCAGATTGTCAGATTGTCAGATGTCCGAAAAGTGGTTTATGCATGACCATGTATGATTTTCTAAAATGCATTTGTTCCCTACATATTCACCTTAAAACTTTTTTACTTCACTCCATACGATTGCCGTGACCAGTGTATGGCGGAAACGTTTAGCAGATTGAATTCGTTATTCAACGCAATATTCAAAATGAATCACAGCAAATGCCACGTAACAGACACTTACATTGCTGTTATTACTTTAATGTTTGTCCCATTCCTTGGTGTACTGCAGTGTGTTGCTTTGGAATAGAGTTCTCTGAAACTTTCTTTAAAACGATGAAAGGAGTACTGCAGAAGCGACCGAAAATTCTTAATCTCAATTATCTTCAATTTCAAGTGTGTCAGTCTAGGCCTACTGTATTCCCAACACCGAATTGGAAAAGTGGTGCACTCTTTGATGATGCACTCTTTGATGATTTGTGTCTACAGCAGCGAGTATAGGTGGCACTAAGATGAAATGCAGACATAACATTTTAACATACAAAACTTTGAAGAGCATATGAGACAACTGCGATTACCGTAGCCAGAAAGATTTATTGTATGGGCCCAGGGACGGGGGAACAGGGGGTAGAGGGGCCCATGCCCCCCAAAGATTTGCCAAATCTCAAATTTTTCCTGGCCACTTTTCGTCTTTATCAAAATTGAATTAATTGTGACAGACATTGTGTCACATTCACAGCAAGATATACATATCAACGCGAAACACCCCTTTTACCGCATGGCACCCAGCCTACTTGCCCCCCCCCCAATCCGCCATACCTTCTGAATACATCACTTCGAGAAAGTGTAAATGTGTATCCCCGTCCTGTGGTCGGGCCATCCAGTTCCAATACGATTTTCATGGAAAAGGTGAAATGTAAATAAGGAATTTTAACCTACTGATTTCAAGCAGAGTTTATCATTTCTGACGCAAGTCCTTTGCTTTACTTTAATTCCTCTTGCATCACGTGCAAAGAGGAATATTAGCGTGATTGTTTGCGTCACTATCTATCCAAACGGCAACCGACATCGTTGCGATACCCATGTTCAGTTGATTTCTGGTTCTATAAGGGACTGACATCGAATCAATGTCTATCTGATGTATTTATTTCAACCGAAGTTGTAGAATGATGTACCTTCATTGCCTTAACGCTAAGCTACGTCATTGTCGTAATGTAGGCCTAAGTCTTATCGACATTGGATCGGCGTCAATACGACGCCCATTCAGAGACAAAAACCACTTCACGTCAACATTTATATACAACGAGCTAGTGACGCCGTTTCAACGTAAGATGTGACGTCGGTTCGACGCTGACCCAGCATGGAAATGTCATTTAGGCACTTTTAGGTCCAGTCGAAAGCAAAAGTTCCTACGTTTGTAACACAAAAACACAAGTTTCTATAACAAGCGACCGATTTGGACAAATACAAGGTTGATCATGAGGATAGCAGTTTGTTTCATTCTCGAAAACCTAAGAGGGGTCAAGACGTTAGGGTACAATCTCTGTCATCTGAGACTAAAATTCCCCATTTTAAACCTTAAATCCGGAAAATATTTAATTGTTACACACCCGTCACTTTCGATGACAGATTTTCGCTTATGAAGGGGGCCACTAGCAATGGACAAAATTAATATCCCGGAGTTTAGGATTTGCTGCATCCTATGCCACACTTTACCACAAAAAGGTTAATCACTACACTACATCACATTCGCAGTGTTTTCGGGAGGAGTAGATAGAGGAGATGCAAAGTATTGGAAGAGGGCAAAAAACAAAATTTCGAAACAACAAATGAGGTACATTTTGGCTATTTTGAAAACAAAGTAAGTCACTACTTTGATGATAAACTCTGTTTATGGACCTTAATCAAACATTTTGTTTGTTGAATTTTCTGCTACCCAAATAGGAGAACATGTTAATGTACACTCATTGCCCTCTCCTTTTCGCACTATTTAAATTCTCTGTGTTGTGTTATGGTTACAGCACTCCTTGCTTTAAGAGAAGCTTAAAAATTTATTAGGAGTTTCTTAACTCCTTCTCTCAGAAGCACTAGTGACTGATTCAGTGATTAAATGCAGGACAGAGGGCAACTTCAAAGAGACCAAGTTCAAAACGGGACAAGGTGGATTGCAGGGACTTTACTTTGGCACATCTTTTCAGTAGCCCAAATTGACTAGTAGTGATCCTTACTGAGAATTCTGACACACTAACTATGACGAAAGAAAAATTTATGGAAGGTCCTTGGTAGGGGTTCCCTTGCTTTGGTAGCCCTCTCTTCCCTGGTTCCGCCACTTATTCAAGCGACATTGAATTACAAACATTCAGGAGTGCATGAACAAACCTGTTTGATCAAACTCTGTTGTATGACGTTATAAATATGCCGCAGTGGTCAGCAAGAACTGGGGTAAACCACAGTGTTCTATATCAGTGTGTTATTGAAACAGAATTACAAAAGTAGAGCATGTTTATTGTATTTTTAGTGAATGTATGTACTGTCTACAGCTACGTCTAAAGTGCTTTTTCTTTTCCAGCAGCTCTTGTCCCAAAATAGCAAATACGTATTTTCTGAGTAGGTATGGAATAAAACCATCATTTTGTAGGAGCAGGTGGTAAATAAATGAGTTAATCTTAAAAGAAAAAGAAATAAAATTCACCAAAGCCTCCTACATGAGAACCCCTGCCTTGATTGGAGGATGTGTTCAACATCGCAGCATGTATCTTTAGCAGTGAATCATGTTTATCCACAGTTCGTCCTGCTGAAAACTCTAAAAGGTTCCAGGTCATGTTGCGTATCTCCGAGGCTTAACTCATCTATTTCCACAGTTAATTAGTTTTCCAAATGCTTCATGGTAACCACCTAGAGATGCATTCCAAAGGAAGTGAAACCCTTTAAATCAATACGGTTGCTGGACTCCTATCAAGGCAGCGTTGTACGGTTTTTAGATACGGCAGATAAAAGCTAAGGTTTATCAAACAAGTAGATTTGTAAAAAGATTTCGCTAGCAAGGTTTCGGCTAATCTATATCGGTTCCAGACTGATGAAGTGTGGGCGAAGGTTGTCCTTCCAGGGCCAAGTCACGTTGGACGGAGTGTCTGACCTTCAACTTGCGGAGAGATGTCCATGTTCTCTGTGACGGAAGCTGTTGAAACGTGAGTTCTGACTTTGTCTCGCATTGGAGATGTTTCTTACTACACTTGGATTTTTAAATACTTGGATAATTGTACATAGAAATTAATAATTGCTGTAGAGGACATTACGGTTCTAAAGTAACAGCTACAGAAGAAAGCAACACCTTCCCATGTTAAATTTTCACTGGTTTCCTTACCTCCTTCGTTGCCCCTATATTGCTGTACCGTTGGCGAATTATGTTGGACGCGTGAGCAACTGCTCGCTTTTCCTGCCTTCTACGCTTTATCTATTTTTGAATCGCCTTATTTTCGAAGTATTTTCGAAAAAGAGACTTGAAAAACACGATAAGAATAATAACACTAAGTTTTTAAAATGTTCGTAAAATATTCCACAAACAGCTACTATCCACTGACAAACAAGCTCCTCTAAGTCCTCTGAAATTGGTCGCCTGCCAGAACCAGGTAATTGTTTGGCTTTGGAAAACCCCTTTTTCATAACTTTATGGAGAGAATCCGCCTGACCTTTCCACTTTATAATGTTTTCTTTCGTCGATTCCGAAATTTCTTGCGGCTGCAGTGTTTAAACAGCTTCAATACTTCTGCTTTAAATTTCGTACAGAATGACTTTCTCGTAGGGGTCATTTTTACAAACAGTAATTTTCACAAACGTCTATCACAAAAAGCAATCTAAGCAAATACAAATCGAATCATGTGCGTTGCAATGGCTTCAATGCGTTTCGGCTTATTTTCGAGGTCGATCTATTGTGGTCTCTACTTAAGATCTCTCGGCCTATTTTCGAATCGGCTTATTTTTGAGGAAAGACGGTATGCAGCGAAAGTACGTCACAGCGGACACACTTCTTTGCAAAGCAATAATCCAATCATTATAGAATATTTAGTAATGAACGGTAACGCCCAGCAAAGAATGCGCATATGAACCACATTGAAGATTTTTTTGAACATATAAGACAATATATTAAATAACCAAGCTTTCGATGTATTATCATATCATCCTCAGGGTATAGAAAACTTGGCAGTGACATAAATAACCTTAGAAGCACTTCAGATACAAAATATAGGCTTACACAATTGCAGCGTCTGAAGCCAGTTAATAGCCCTGGATGACTGATCATTAACTACTAAATTATGAAACAAGGCGTTAAAAATAATACTTTGTAGCACAAAGTATTCGATCGACAACCTTCTTAACTTATTAAGATAAACCATAACCAGTAAGAAATTATCTTCTTCAACTTTACCAGCTCTAACATTAAGTCCCACTTCTGACACCACCTCCCATGTTTATCTTTAAACGATTGAATTGTTATTTGCGTTAGTTGTGGTACGATTCCTTTGATTGGTTGATAGTTACCAAGAGTGCCAGAACACTCTGGATATACCTTAATACGTCAAATTAAGCCACGTACTTAAATAGGCCGCACCTTTAAAAATGTGGCCTAATAAAAACGCGACTTAATTAATGGCGCGGCTTATTAAAACGCGGCTTTATTTATTGTAAAGAAAGCAAGGAGCGAAGAGGAACTCTCATTGGACCCATTTGCATAGATTTTAAAAGCGGCGTTGAGGAGAAAATAGAAGGACTATTTTTAAAGAGCATTATATCTCAAACTGTCCGTTGACTCCTGCGGCCTAATTAAAAACCCCTAAAATGCTCACTTTTGTCAAGTGCGGCTCAATTAAAACGCGGCTCAATTTAATGCGGCTTGATTACACGTGCGGCTTAATATGACGTAATAAGGTATACAGTGGTACATATGCACTGACTGTCGTCACATCGTCATTATTCAGCACGTAATTCCGCAGGTTAATCAAAATCCTACGTAGGTACAAGCGATCTTTTATGCACCAAAGTAGCATTCCGATTAGCAAAGATAATTATTGGCCTAAAAGTACTGTGAAAGTTTAAAAAAGTAATTGACAATCACCCACCTAAGAGCTGTTTTATATTCCTATCGTTTCTCAGTAACAGGTCCGCCAGCCACGCCCATCAGGGGGACCATTTAGGAGACAGTCAAATCGGTTAATGGAAATTGAAAATTATAATTAACTTTCGATTATTTTATTTTAAGCCTCGTGTGATAATGTAAGGTAACATTGAGATTGGGAGGTTACGTAACCGACGTCATTAAGGTATTAACTGATAACACGGGTTAAATTGGAAAAATACCTTGGCAATATTTTAACAAGGAAGGGCCAAGATTTTATCAGGGGTCATGCCCCCCAAATGACTCTTTAGCTACGCACTTCCTTAGCCATACATTTCTAAATTTAGTAGCAAAAATCGTTTCAAAAATCGTTTCAAAAGTCGTTTTAAAAGTTTGATGTATCCGCGCCTGTATCAAATATGAGCATTCACTCTACTATACCGGGGGTCTTAGGTTGACATTTTCTGACTAGACTGAGGTAAAAACATTTTGTAGTATGATAAGCTGAAGAAAACTCTTCAACGGACGCATAACGTTCAGAGAACTTGAGCGAATAGCAATTAAGCTTACCAAAGCGAAATGTGACATTGGCTTTTATGTCTTATGTGAAAGTTGCTTAAGTGTGAGGCCTTAAGCAACAAGCTAAGCAACTCGAGGCCTCAAATTCAGGAGGGACAATTTTTAAAACGCCCGAAAAACAGATCAAGAAACGTTTTTCATTAAGAATTGATTACAAACTGTTGATATATAACAAATATCACACTGTTGATAATGTGTTATGCAAAGAGATTAAAGATCCAAGTATCATTTGGTATTTCAGTATTTAAACAAGCTTAGCATCTCTCCCATCTTCATCTCCTTCAAAATCGTCAGAAATTATCTAAGCAACTACTTAAGCAACTCCGGGCTTGATTTTGGAAACTTGCTAAGCAACTCAAGGCCTCACCCCCAAAATGGAGTTGCTTATAAAAAGATGTATAGTTGAAGGGCATTTTTAATGACACTCGTACTGTGTTAGAACTATGTTTTTTCGTTTCCTTGCAGAAACAAATTCGTCGATTTGAGTTTATTTGATTGGTAACCAGGCGCGTAACAACGGTATTTGGGGCCCCTTGGGCACTTTCATCATGTCCCCCAGGCACACTAGTGCAAAGCGAGGACCTTCACTCGCATAGTTAGTATTTATACAGCTGGTGTGTCTCGGGGCGTTGTATGACTATGACTATTTCATACACCTGAAAGTTTTGTTTATTTTTTTAAAATTTCGCATAAACTAAAAAATTATATAGAAGTGCTGAGGGCCCCATGATATCACAATCTGGTCGGGGCCCCTCGGACGTGCACTCTCTGAACCCAGCCTGTTACGCGCCTGTTGGAAACATATACTATGGATGGCTAAAGGATTTGTTGCCGAGAGGTCTTGATTTAAATGGTGGTCTGTTTACCCAAATCCTCTGGTAGATAAATCAGATATGAAAACAGCGATTCAGTTAATGATTTCATAGAAAGGTACAGATGCAATCGAAATGTTAGTGGAAAAGTGAGCGCACTGTAAAAATACGTAAATAATATCAACGGATGCATAATTTGTATGAGATCCCATAACGACATCGATATTATTGTTCCCTGATGAAAACATAGGGTTACAGGTCAGGCAGGTATCTGCACTATTTAAACCTCTAAGGATGAGTTACTACATAAAGGCTTTGCCTTTGAACGTTGTGACACCGCAACACCGGGTAAACTTGCAAGAGGTTGTTAAAGCATAGCTCTCAAAAAGGGTGACTTAACCTAAGTCCGGGGCCATAAGTAGGATCTTTTAAGTGAGAGATAAGGAATAAAAAGCTAGTTTCACTTTTATGCCGTTTTAGGCCAAATGGTGTTCTAGGAGATTGGAGGTTATTATCATGTTGAAAGATACATATGTCTATGAATGTTGATGGTAAGGACCAGGAGAAGCATTAAACCAGTTTAGCGTGAGGGGGTGGGGTGGGGGCTAACTGTTACTCGGCTCGGAGTGTGTTTACTGAAAGAAATCAGGGCGGATTGAATAGAATTCCGGGGCAGGTTTGACGAAATAGGTATAAATGCAGCCTCCTGAGATGTATCCCGAACGAGAATCACACACACCCTTACACAAACTCTTGAAATGTGAATGCATTGTCAAAGCCTTAGTATCCTTTCAAGCCTTTTCTTGCATCATCTGCGAAAGCAAACGTATGAAATCAACCTCGAAATATCAGCTAGCTGTTGTGAAGGTTGCCCTCTGTTCCCGATTTCATTGTAGATGATGGCCTTTGGAGGATTGTTTTGGTGACGTAATGTTTCCATCATCAATGGCCTATAGACCGTCTGAAAAAGGTGTTCGTGGAAAGCACATGAAGAATACAGGAAACTGTCAGGCAGGGCAAGGATTCATAGCTTTTCGACTGCTAATCTCGACATGAATAATAACGGTTTGCATTCACAATTGAACAGCGGGGAAGACAGACAGTTGTAGAAAATATAACGTTTCTGCGGAAATCATTAATGTTCGTTTACTAAAATCCACGTATGCAGCTCAGGTTGAGCACTCTCCGCAGCTGGCGATCTTTTACTTTTGTTTTTCACATTCTCTTTTAGGCTTTGAAGTTTCAAGACCACGTCTAACGATACTATCCAAAAATACCGTTTAAATTTGAACGATAGGAATGAAATGTCTAATGGTTTCCATTTTCATGTTGTTGATATTTTAGTAATTTATAAGTATTAGCATTTTCTAAGGTATATAAAACTGTGTGCTTGTTAACTCGGAAGCCCTTTTTTTGATCTGTTGATATAGTTTACGAAACAGTTTATCCCAAAGTAAAATGGGTTTTTGGAGATAATTGAAGACCTTTCTATGTGACGTCAAAGCGATTCGTGCAATACGTGACCGTCCTCTGGAGGCTAGTTTCGTCATACTTTCTTCAGTGAATGTATGTCTTTTACTGTAAACAATAAGGCTATTAGAGACACAATGGACAATTACTTAAGCCAATCGTTGAAAGCATCTCTACGTCAATGGATAAAGGTCTGTCTTTGTTCTTAATTCTAAATTCGCGGAAAAGACAATCTTCCTCTTTTGTTTAAGAAGTGGTTTCACTTAAGTAATATTACACGCATGCGTAATGGATCCATTATCTCCTCAGGAAACAAACTAACGTAATAGATTCTAGGAGGATCTCAAACATACCACTTCAGTGCAACACGATGAAATCCTTGAGCAAATAGAAAATATAATATCATATTACCGTATCTCCTCTAATTATAGACCCGTCTATAATTAATTGAGGGCACCAAAGGGGGGTCTATAATTAGAGGGAGTCTTTGATTTCCAGAACAAAGTTTTCAAAAAAGAGCATATAGAGTTTCAAGAAAAACTGCGAAAGTACATTTATACATTGACTAAACAGCTCTTTTCCAACAAATTGAAAAAAAATTAATTTGGTGTGGATGACGTCATCTATGGCTATGAAATGTTGCGCAATATTAAAAAAATTCACAAATTTTGTAAAAAGGCCTTAAAACATGTATTTTTTGAATGATGTTTTGATTTTTAAAGACTTTTAGTATCTGTATGGTATTCCTGCACATATACGTTGTATTTAGGCAAGATACTTTAGATTTCGAGATAATTATTTCACGAAATGTATGAGTTTAGAAACTACCGAAATGGTTTGTTACTTATAACCCACCGTTTTTTATTTATTTTGAGCATTATAACTAAAAAATATCCTTTAAACATCAAAAATATAACTCTCACTTCACTGTTGATACAAAATTCATCTAAAGATGTGATTTTCTTAAAATTATTTTGCATATTAGGTTCTCTAGCAAACTTCACTTTATTGCACAAATATTTTTTTATTTTTTGCAAGACTTCAACAAATTTTGCATTTGCCACTTATCATATTTGAGAACACGAAATCTTCGGTACAAATTCAGGAAAGACAATCTAAGCTTAAAGATATAATAATCATGTTTTTCAAAACTGAAAGATAAAAAACTCGACTATAGGTCAACAAAACGCAAATATAGCAAAATTTTAAAAAACTTTCAAAAATATTTATTCATCATAAGACTTCTCAGTAAATTTTAGGAAAAGTCACCAAATTTCATATCAATCCGGCCAGGCGTTAAAAAGTTATGAGCTGAAATGTGTAGCCGCGGGCCTACTAGCCCCCCACCCCAACCCCCTGTGAGATAGGGTTAAGACAGTGTGTTTACATTAATTCAAAGACTTTCAAACAATAGTGCTAGTACTAAAAGTGTCATCAAAAGGAGAACCTTTACATTTCACCTCAAGTATACCCCAGTAGACTTCACCACTTAATATCTTCTGCTTTCTACGGTTTGGAAAAAATGCTATCGTTTGAATTCAAATCCAAGCTCCAGTTAACAATACATCAACGATTCTGTCACTTGTATAGTTGTACTAACTCTCCCTTCCTTGCAATGCACGTTAAATTGGTCTGTCAATTTTACTCTCTACTTCATTTATAAAGTTTTGATGTAAAACCAAGTATACAACTCACTATCTACTTCTCCCCCCTTCCCATCCCCCCCTTTGCTCAGCAAATTTTTTTAGCTGCAAATGTTTATAGCTGCTAATTGATTTCAAGCCCTTTGTTATGCAATCACACTTTGACCATAATGGTAATT
>JAAAKM020006971.1:43084289-43106950 GCA_010016025.2 Alatinidae sp. Z8VKAUB7J3
CGAAAAGCTTTTCGATCAAAAGGACCGCTTGTTGAAATGTGTTTTCAACTTCTGCAATACCACTATTATTACGTTGCAAGGGACCTATTTTCCGAGGGTTGCAAATTTCTGGGTTGCAAATTTCTTGGCTTTCTTGACTTTGATTCTGCTGAACTGCCATATTGTTATTAGGCTCTAGAATTTTAAATAACATTTTTGAAGATGATATTTTCCATGCATGATCCTTACTGCTTTTCAAATGTTGTGTTTGCCTCTACATTCGAACAAAGAAAAACCAGGTAAATGCTCAACATTGCTTTACCTGGTGCCTCTCGGTCATATTTTATGCAGACTTGACATTCGCTTTTTGTCTTGGTTTCAGTTACGTTTGTCTTAATAGTTTAGTGGGTTAATTTCCTGAAATAAAGAAAGACCCAATTTGCAGATAGTTATCTACGTGAACCTTTTGGCCAAGAAACCAATATCCTTTAAGTAATCCAGGCTACTTATTTAAGGGCATCTCAAAGCACATGGGTAAACAACTCTCAAGAAATCTCGTAACTTTTGGACATTTTTTTTTACAAATGTTCTTACGAAATCCTTTAATTTGAACGGATATTTTTACTTTGTTGTGGTAAGTTGTTTACCCCTCAGTTAGAACATGCAAAGGACTCGGTGCTTCATCAGTTTCGTTGTTTTGTTCCCTGTAGACCTGAATGGTATGATCTATTAAGGCTTAAAGTTGTTACGATTGAAATACAATACTATTATATTGATATCCAGAACTAGTACTGACATCAGTTGTTACAAATAACAAGAGGATCCAGATTGCGACTTCTGCCCTTCTGATCAGTAGCACAGGCCAAACGTATTTCAATATATGTCATCAGACACTACGAGACATTGCTGTACATAGTTACAGCCAAGCAAATACTTGATTTTTTACTTTACCAGCATTTTAGTGGATGCAAATGAGCAAAGATTTTTGGCACAAGTGCGGCTAACATCAGTTTTCCAAGACTAAAATTAAGCAAATTCGCATGTGGCACAATGCTCAGATGAAATAAAACTACTGGGAAAAGAAATCAATCGACCGTTTGTTTGATGTATACAAGAATGACTAAAAGGTTCAATTTTACAATATGATACTACAAACTCTTAAAAGTTTTGTCTCTGTTCATTGCCAATATTTCGAAAGTTGTGTTTAAATAGAAAATCACGGCAAGGTATCATCCACTTACTTAGTAACGGTTTTATTCATAATATACTATTCCAGCAGTTAAATTAGAGTCTTTGAATTCAAAGCTTTTAACATTTGCACTGATAACTCCCTTCACCGAATGAGTTGTGTTATATATGCATAAATTAAAACAGACTATAAAAACCTATGTTAAAAGAGAAATATAAAAATGTTGAAAACAGGTTCTTGCTCAAGGCGAGCTTTCGGAATTAAATTCTTTCTGCAGTCCAAAAAAGGATGCCATGATCATCTACTCGTAACAAGACCTCTCTCCTTTAGACAGTCTTCTACACCAACAAACTTTAAATGAAAACACAGAGTTTCTACTTTTACGAATACTAGAAAATGGGCATTTAATGAATAGATATTATTCTTTTGCTTATTAACCTACATTGAGACCAAAGTACAGTATAACAATGTCACCAAGTAGTAGATGAAGTGCAGAGCCATTATATACTGGTAATTACTTTGCAGGTTTAAATAATATTACCTCTAATAATAGCTTCTAGTTACATGTTTATTATCAAAGTATCATCTTTATTATTGTAATCGGGTAGGTGATTCGCTGGTCGCTCATGTATAGCAAACTCATTAGTTGTTTATGTTGTCTTGCTGCGTAGAAATTCTTATTTTCAAAACTACTGTGCAATACGTACGTAAGTGAGGTAAACCAAATTACATTGTAGGAAAGGCCTATCAGTCACAGCAGATCTCTCTTGTAAATTCTTTTCTTCCTTGACTTTTAACATATTGCTTTGTATTTATACATTCAGTCACTACCTTCCAATATCAAACAAGGGGGCACAAAGTAAAACTTAATTTGACTGTTAGCTCTCCAGAGTTTTTATTTACTGTCTCTGACAGAAGTATTACGATAGCACTCCTCCAGCACCGAAGCTTGTTAGACTCTCCTTGTTTGTTTTGTTACTGTTTTTCCTTCTTTCTTCTTTTCTTCATTAATTATCTTTTCTCCTTTTGATTCTTCAACAATATTGTTTCACTTATTTTTTATCAATGGATTCCTTATGTGAATATTTTGACGTTCCCTTTGTGATTTTGTGGAGTTGGATTTTGCAATTCCTTTCATAGAACACTCTTGCATTAAGTTAGCTTTGATAAGAATAATACTAAAAGTAGGTACAGTTTGTAGCTAAATATAAATTTGTATATGATTTGTAACAAGCATATAACATGTTTTGTTGACTTGAAGCCATGTAAGTCTTTGCCTTTGTCACTTACTTTTGTAATTGTAAATTTGAAAATGTTAATCAAGTGGCAATACAAGCATAGGTGGACCAAGACATCCAAACACTGCTGATAAAGCGCAGGCTCAGGTGGCTTTGACATGTACAATGGATGCCAGATGGTCGTATCCCAAAGGACCTTCTCCATGGTAAACTGGGGTACACCGAGAGAAAGATCAGATTACTGTACCTGCAGCACAAAGACGTGTGCGAGAGGGACTTGAAATTTGTAGATATCCATGTAGACTGCTGGGAACACCATGCCCCCAACGGACGGTATTATGACTGTAAAGAATGAAATCAAGCTGGCGGAGCAACAGAGGAAGGACTCCAATGAAGAGAGGTGAAGAAAGGGGAATTTAACGTAGGCCTACACCATTGTCTCCAGAAATGGAAGGAGCCTACTATTACCATGGTTTTAGTTAATAGAAAGTGAATAAGAAGCCTCTTTCTTATCACAATCATCATTCGAAGCAAGGGTGTCCACCGTAGAATTGACAAGAACGTTAGTTGAATAGGAAGTTGCCTAATAATTGCAAACTAGCAAGATATAGTTTGAACTTCTGGAGGAGGCCATTTCAGCATAATAGCCATTATCAGAAAGATTATCTGATTTTTATGGCAGACATGGCAGGATGGGGTTATCCAACAAGGCAATAAAGCTGTTGCAAAGGGGCTGCTAAGCGGTTCCGTATGTTACATGCCGCACCATCACCCAAAGAAACCAGGGAAAATGCATGTTGTCTTCAACTGAAGTACCAAATTTGACAATAATACATTAGTGACTATCTCCTACAGAGCCCTGTTCTTGCAAATGAGCTGATAGGGGTCTTTGCAGGTTTTGTCTTGATATAATCCTTCTGATGTTTGATAGCAAGCAAGTGTAAAACTAGTTTGAAAAGAACATAGAGCATTAAAATTACTGCAAATTTCTTTGATGGCTGAAGGAAAAACCTAGTATACTATCTGCTTTTTGGTGCTACACCATCACAAGGATTTGTACATTTTAGCTTGTAGCAAATAGCTAATGACTTGGAATTTTGTTCTAGTGATAAACATAAAGACACCAACAGTGATCTTAATTTCACGTGAACCTTATTCTTCTTGCATCTCCTTACCGAGATATATCTAGTCGAGGTAACAAAGGGTCTCAGTATTTCTTTCTGAATTTTAAGCACTTATGTTTTCATTGTAAGTTCACGATTGTTTTATGATTTCCCCCTATCGTGTTAGAGCTTTTCAGACTCAGGTATATCATAGCTTTACAATGCTTAATAAACTGTTGAGAAGAACAGAAGATTGAAGAAACTATAGTCAACCTGATCAGAACTTTCCTACAGAAAGGTGCCTCTCTTGCTCCTTTGATTGGAGTATTGTTTAGTTATCGCACATCAAAGTTTTTCCCAAAGCAAACTAAGCTGACTCCACATTCTCTTTTGAGGAGTAGATTATGCTTATGTTTGCGCATATTTCTGATGTACTTTCTGATAATTTAAAATCATATGGGTTAATAAGGTCACATGTCTTTTCCAAATTCCATGAAGTCCCTCTATGTTCCCCTTTCCACAAGCTGTAGCTGAAAAGATCCACTCAGCCACTCCTTAAAAGCTTTTCATCATTTACTTTTTTTGTAAATATTATATGTTTATGATCCCTTTTATCTCCTTTAGAAGGTTTACGGCCCCTTTAACCACTCCAGTATCAAAGTATTTACTGCGTCCTCTTATATCTAGCCCATTTATACTCATTCCTCTAAACTATGAGCACATTATCTAATGTCCATTGCCCTTTTTTATAACATTT
Organism: Alatinidae sp. Z8VKAUB7J3; assembly: GCA_010016025.2. Lineage (NCBI taxonomy): Eukaryota > Metazoa > Cnidaria > Cubozoa > Carybdeida > Alatinidae > Alatinidae sp. Z8VKAUB7J3. Next base: position 43,088,556 of record JAAAKM020006971.1, read on the forward strand.
CGCAATTCATCTATGTAAACAGCACTTTTGCACATTAGGTAATTTTAGCAATGTAAGAAGTGATGCTGTATTTTGAATGGCCAGAGTGACACTACATCAGGAGTGATAGTACATTGTGAGTCCCACAACATTTATGGTAGCCTTCACAATATCAAAAGCACAAGTGCTGAAACATTTTAAGTTGATTTCACTAATCTTCTAACACGTGTGGGCCATGTGCTTTCATGTTGGTATATAAAGTCCAATCATTTGTAAATGTTTATTTTCTAAACAGCGTATTAAAAACATTGGACAAAAAGGAGATAGAATGCTTATACTTCTTTGTTTCTGTAAACGTATTTTAGGTGATGCAGAGATCATCTCTATGAGTGGATTCTGTAAACAGTCACAATCGTACGGGAAACAATATCATTTGGTGATTGGAATAACATTGATTTTGATTAAGGTAATACACACCTATACCGTTTAACACTTCTATTTCAAATCTCATACAAGCGCCTACCTATCACATTCATTGATTTCATGAAAGGGGACAGACATTGTGCTTTTATACAAGTGAAACTGAATCTTTGAGCTTTGCGTTGCACATTAGACGTGTAAATTTACGATCCAATGATCATTGCCTTATTTATATCATTCCAAAGCAAGGAATTCCATCAGAGGCAGTAAGAAACCAATTCTTTTAAACATTTATGGACACTTAAAAACAAAATTTATTGTAGTGAAGTATTGATGAAAAGCCATAAATAGCATTGTATTTAACTGTTGTTTCTTATTCTGGCCTTGTTACGTTGAAATAAATATAAACTAACAAATGCGTATACAATGCTAATATTATCATAACTATTAATCTATCACCAATTAAACCATGACTAACTATGTGGGTATCGCTGTAAACAATTATCAATATTGCAAGCAGTGATAAAATGACATTTCAGGTTGGTCTTAAGTTTGATCTTGCTTAATCAGCTATATTTATTGTTAGATTCCATTCAGATTCGATCGCATGCCATTATTTTCCATCAGAGGTGTAAGCATTGATTGTGACCAGGTTTGGCTTACAACTAAGTAGATGCTCTGAACTACCTGGCACTTAATGTATTTATATACTTGAAAAGTGGGTTTGTGGTACCAAATTTGAATATTGCGTTGAGTATGCTGATCAAAGCAATCGTATGGAGTGAAATGAGAAAGCTGTTACGATGAATTTATAGGAAACGAGAATACCCTAGAAAACAACGGTCACGAGAGCGACACGTTTTCTAATGTGACCGTTATTTTCTAGGATCTTCTCGCTTCGTCAAGTCCTTTTTTGCACTGGAACAACTCCAATAAAGTCTGGCACGAACATACAAGAAAAGCCTGTCACTTAACTCGAAAGGCATTATATAAAATATTCACGTTGGTATGCTGGGGCGTGGAATTGGAACTTGATAAAAACAATGAAGATAGAAGTAGATGCGGACAGAAGTACTAGAAACGAGACAGGTGTTAGGCAGACGAAAAAGGCAGACAATAAGGAAATTAAATAAACCCTAAAAATGCTTAAAACTAAAATCTTAAAACTGAATGAAAAGATGCAGAGAAGATCTTACAACTATTAAGAAAGGAAAATAAACAAATGCATAAATGGATAATTAAATAATTATATAAATTAATAATTAAATATATAAATAAATTAATCAAACAAAAGTATAGTCTGATCTCATTACAGAACTACGGCTGACTACTGCAGTCAGATGATAGCTGTCAATTTTTATGTTTTTTGTTTGTCCATATTTTGAATAATGCCTGCTTCCTTCAATTTTCTTAGACGTCGATCATTTTCGTGTGATATGGAATGTGCCTCGTCGAACTTTAGAAGATGTGTACAACTATCTTAAGTGTATTTAAAGTTGCACCGTACGATTTTAATTTAAATCCTGCACAAATGTTTGATCATGCGAAAAAGGTCCAAAATCAAATTCAGACAATTTTTTTTGTCTTTCCAAAAATTAGCCCAAGAATGATTTGTTCTCCTTTAACTCTATACGTTTTCAAGGGAATATTCATATAGTACGTATGCAAATAGGAAAATTTGCCGCTTATTGTGAGAATGGTACAGAATCAAATGTAAATCCGGCTTTATACATTATGCAAAAGAACAATACAGCAAGGAGTTGATGTATTTTTCAATAGTTACTTGACTGGCTATATAAGGTCTGCCTCATATCTAACAACGTATAGAAAAAAATGACTGGGTACTATATTGATAAATCCACCATTAATTAACAAAACATCATCTTTATCATCGCTCACAAGGCCTTCTGTTTGCGGGGTTTTAATTTCCAAATAAATCTTTTCGGAAAACTCCTCTTATCTTTTGAACTCACTATCAGGGTGTCACCTTTGAATATCGTGAGCGTGATTGGGATCTCCAATCCTCCGCTGGGGATCTTCGATACTTAGGATCCCTTACCACAATTGGACGTTCTTCGTAGTCGCAAAAGAACTTTCAGAAACGAGAAATCTCTTGAGACCAAGACCAACGACTGGAGTTCCTGTAAAGGTAGTTTGGGTTGCTTGGACAAAAGCTATTGTGTACAAGCAAAGCCTCTCTTTGCAAAATGGGTCACATCTTTCTTCGACTTTATGCAAAGTAACAAATCTATCGTGACAAACAGTTGGGATCAAGGAATTGCTCATTTTTGGGGCAGTCGACGCAGCCCTGCAACAAGAGGATCCGATTATGATGCCAGAAAATGGAACCCGAGTGAACTTTATGATATTAAATAGTTTTTATTATTGACAAGGTATTAGCATTACAGTGGCTAATCAGCACATTCATTAATTATTCTTTTTTTCCACAACATATATGGTGCGCAAATTTAAGTCCGCGCAAAAATAGTACTGCGCGAATTTGAATGCCCTGAAGGTAGAGTACTGTCCGTATCGTTTTTATCTAATGCTACCTTATTTTCGCGTTGTTGTCGAGAGGAAATATTCGTTTCACCTATATATGCTTTGTTGCATCCACCACACGGTATTTTGTAAGCCCACGCTTGTCTGGTTCTTACTACTTCGGGTTCGTACTTAAAGACTTGGCATTGTCATACTTGGAGACAACCCTAAGAACGTTGCTGTTATTGTTGCCGCTGTTGTTATTGGGACTTCTTTCATTTCCTTTTTCCTGTTGCTGGGCAACACGACGAACATTGAACACCGCCCTTATGGTGTTACCAATCCTTTTTTGGGAAAAGTTATACTCCTTTCTGGTTGCTTTTTGGCCATATTCCTTGAAAACCATTGGCGAGGTACGATTATGCGTGCCTTTCCTTTCGCTTTCAAAATAAAATGATAGGGATATCGCATTTGTTTGAATATGTCTCTGCTGTAAGAAAATTCCTCTTGTAAGTATGATGGTAAACAAGTCCTTTATACTCACGAAAGTAAAAACCAATTATAATTCCGCGCATTGGAGCTGTGATCAGAAAGATCATGTACAACATCGGGCTATATCATCTGATGGCCAAGAGTTTAAGAATAAACTTCTGTGTAATTTCATGCTTTAGGAATTAAATAATATCAAGTTATTCAAGTTTCCCGGGCTCGGGATGCTCCCCGTCCCCTCCTTCCGGAAAGGTAAAATTATTATGTCAATTATGTACCATGATGCTATTTCAAAAATGATGGAAATGAATGAGTATAGAAGGATTTCTTTTACCATTGTATTCTCCTTGTAGAACTCTTGATGCTAATGACAGAGGAACGTGCAAATCGCAGAGCTCGGATTAGGTGCCAATGACAGGATCAACTGAAAAAGGCATACTATTACTATCACCAAGAATGGTGCAAGGCCAGTGGCATAAAGCAGCGGCATGAGCTTCTAAATGACTACTGTGTCGTATAAAAGAGCAGTTCACTGTCAAATGTTTTAAACAACAAAAATTGAAAACCATTACATCAACCACTAACGCCCATTGAGTGAAAGCACCATTCAAGTACTCTTTCAACAGTTATTAGGGCAATTTATAATATTCCATTTCCTCCGGATGCAACATAATAGACGATGTGCATATATCGTATGCAAGCCAACCTTTAACGAATGATATACAAATGGTATACATGTAACTGGTAACCACGTTGATGCTTTTGGTGAATCTCTTTCGTCGGCAGGTTCGTAGGACGACCCTATGGGCTTACGACTTTGCATGTAAATGGTAACTACGTTGATGCTTTTGGTGAATCTCTTTCGTTGGTACGTTGGTAGGACGACCCTATAGGCTTACGACTTTGCATGTAAATCGTAACTACGTTGATGTTATGAATGTCACTTGCTACTATTCTCATGTACTTTTAAATGACCAGTTACTGTCATTTTGGAATTTACATGTGTCCTGTCCGTTAATGATTTTGAAACGTAAAATGAAACATTAATTAGTTCTCACATCTTTTTAGAGTCAACATGGAGAGCATGGAGCGAAACACTTTTTCAATATTTACATTTACACGTCGGACGAAACAACGAGTACTTCGTTTGATAAGACAACTCGTAAGTTACTTTGCTCAAATTTTATTATGCTTTGCTCATCCTTGTATACATGGAGATGTAGTGCGTATAGAGTTGCTGCTACGTAGTGCGAATTTGTTATTTTAATGATATCATTTTGCAAGCCTTTGTTTGCAAGCCTTTGACCACTCTTTACTTTCACTGAGTTAACGAACATGCGCCATAGTTCTTCAGTAAAGGAATTATTCAGGCATTCTGTTCCTTACATCCCTTTTGTAACCATCAATAGGTACCGTTTCTACATGTGAAAACAGTAGGTAAATTATATTGATAGTTGAACAATTACAAGGTTTCCCACATGAATATCCCTTGAAGTTAAAAGGTACACCCCATTAGTTTTATTCAAGATGCAACAACCTTTGAATCTTACAAGATACAGTATCGCCAAACTGAAAATTTATACCCAGTTATTTCCGTCTTTGATCAATTTTTACATGGGATTATTTAAATTAGTATCAATATGAGACCTATATACATATATCATTGCCAAGATTTGTCTGATCACTTTGATCAAGAACAAAGTGAGACCTATGTATATATATATCGTCGCCAAGATTTGTCTGATTGCTTTGATCAAGAACAAAGTGAGACCTATGTACATATATATCGTCGACAAGACTTTCTAATCGCATTGACCAAGAACAAAGTGAGACCTATGTACATGTATCGTTGCCAAGATTTGTCTGATCTCTTTGATCAAGAACAAAGTAAGACCTATGTACATATATCGTCGCCAAGATTTGTCTAATTGCTTTGATCAAGAACAAAGTGAGACCTATGTATATATATCGTCGCCAAGATTTGTCTAATTGCTTTGATGAAGAACAAAGTGAGAGCTATGTACATATATATCGTCGGCAAGACTTTCTAATCGCATTGACCAAGAACAAAGTGAGACCTATGTACATGTATCGTTGCCAAGATTTGTCTGATCTCTTTGATCAAGAACAAAGTAAGACCTATGTACATATATCGTCGCCAAGATTTGTCTAATTGCTTTGATCAAGAACAAAGTGAGAGCTATGTACATATATATCATCGCCAAGATTTGTCTAATTGCTTTTATTAAGAACAAAGTGAGACCTATGTACATATATCGTCGCCAAGATTTGTCTAATTGCTTTGATTCTAAACAGGGTCAACCATGTAGGAATCTGTATAATGATTCGAAGAATAATCATCAAATGCTATAGCTAGCCAAAAACGTGGAGGGGCCATGGCCCCCTCGCCCCCCCTGTTTCGCCTGCCCTGTAACAGCAGTAATTAATACATGGTAACTTACCTACGTGATTACCATAACTAGTTTGCTGCTTAATTTGAAGTATACATTGGGTAGTTAGGATTATTGAATAATATTTTTCTGTTTAATTAAATCTTCGAGACCTCCGTTCACGTTGCTTTTATTCGCATAAATTATTTATCTCACGTTAGTCTTCATTCAGTCATAGCTTTGGGAGATTTCATCAGATTAACTTTATGTTGACAATATTAAGCTTTAACGCTTATTGAAGGTCAATGTTCATCATCCACAGGGGATTGGCCGTAAGTATAGACACTCCCCCCACCCCCCGCCAGATTTAGAACTGACTTTTTTGTATCATTTGATGTCCCGTACATCAGTGTAATCAGCATAGATACTAGCGTGGAAAGATTGCAGGAACTTGCCCAGGTCGTTACCAAGATAAGAACTAAAGAGGTCCTAAGCAGAACCCTTGAGGAATGCCGTAGGGTAGGTACAAAAGGATGCGTTGTTGCTAGTGATGTTACATATTTAGTAAGAAATTTATATTGCTATTTGCGTGCTATTTGCTACAGATATGTTACAGTAATAAGTCATGACAAGTCTGTTTACATTTGTTTTAAAACGCAATTTAAAAATTGGGATAACTGTTGCAAATTTCTCATTTTGGCAGAAAGACATCGTTTGCACTTCATCATCAGGTCGAGTTTTTTCGGACTTGCTTGACAAGCTCCCTCCGATCCTGGCAATCCTCCATTAGTCTGGGAATGTCCTCCGGACGTAGTTCAGTATCATTTACTAACTGATTTGTATAAATCATTTAAGCTCTTCCAATGGATGGTTTACCATGTTTCGGTTGCCAAAAAATGATGTCGCTGGCGAGTTCATTCTTGCTTCTCCATAGATGACCGGCTAGTTCGAGCCTCCTTTCTCGAATAACAGTCGAGACTGATGAGAGGTGTCCATAAAGACTTTTATTCATCATACGTCGCTTCCAGCTATTATTTAGAGCTGCGCGTGTGCAATCGATGAATTATAAATAATCGTATGAGGAGGATCGAACGCACTGACACATTTCTCTCAAGCCATTGGTTGAAACCATTTAAAGACGAAGCATCAATAAAAGCGTACAAGATGTCGTTCATGGTAAGGTACGTTTATATAAATATTTCATTTTGTTTGTAACTAACGTTTGCATTTCTTTTCCTACTTTAGTTCAAAAGCCTATAAGGAAGAACTCTGGGTTTATTAAACAAGAAAAGCGCATTCCCTTCCACGTTAGAGTGACTTTAACAAAATGATTGATCACAAGGATAGATCATTTCCGGACGACAGATACAGACGTTGCAAAAGTAGCGATGACTTAACGAAATCTGATGGTTTCCGTAAGAATCTGCTGTCTGGAAAGAGTATGACTTTCGGGAACTCAGAAACAGACGTCGATTCACCACGAGTTTTGCGCAGGGCCGAAAAGTATCGCATGGCTGCAAAGAAGTCCGAAATGCCTCGTTCAGATTCATTAGGTTATAAAAGCGGTAGTCTTTTCTTCGAGCCAGATAAAAGTAGATCGAAGGAAACCATAAACAAGATGGTCAATGCGACATCTGCAAACCACTTGCCTGTAGCAACAGTGGACGAGTCGCGTCGTAGCTCTGTTGTGTTTGTATACTCCGGGAAAGAGCAGGGAGCCAAGAAATCATTTAAACAATGGAGTGAACGGCCAGCGCAAAATTTTGCAAGGCAGGACACGGTGGATGGGCCGACAACCAGCCCACGTGTGCGAAAAAAGAGTCACACGCAACATATTAAGGAAAGGGTTACTTCATTCCTGCAAAATACGTCCGTTTTGCGACGTCGAAAGAAAGGCGTCGATTACTCAGGTATACTTCATGCCAGAGGATCATCAACTATGCACCATACGAAATCTTTACCGAACTTTTTAGACGGCGACCTACGACCAAGAAGTCAATCGGCAGAGGCATGGGGGATGCCAAGTGCGAATAGCATCTGGTCGCTAGCTAGTGATAAAGATGGACGAAAGATTAGTCGGACTAGTAAAATGAGTAGCAGCCCGCTCTCTAATCCCGGGTCTCCTGTTACCAAGATTGCATCTATTGCGCGATCGACATCTATGGCAACCACAAGGAAAGGTCTTGAAAATCAGGTACTCATGGAAGACAAAGCTCAGTCTTTTGTAGACATTGCTTCGAAAACGAAAGATAATTCCCGGAAAAAGTTTAGCATTAGCAATAGCGTTGAAGGTGATGAAAGTGATGACGATTTATCTTCTTATGGTAGTGAAAGCTCTCCATATGCAAGCCCACGGACGAAGCACAAGAATAAAGTAAACGGGATTCAGTACAGTTCTGTACTGATGGAGCAGGTTCCTGCATTATACACACCCCGTTTTCAACCTTATACACCATCAAAAGTAGCAGTGGACTCTCGAAGGTTTCCATCTTCAGTAAAATTTCAGAATATTAGGATCCGAGAAATTGCGGACGAAGAGCTACGGAGCAACCTGGAAGGGAAACAGTTTGAACCGGATCAGGTTAAAATATGGTCTCAGTTGATCAGCGAAGGAATCAAGGAACGTGTTACATATGCACTTTGTGGCCAATTTAAGATCATAGCTCAGGTTTATATTGGATGTTTAAGAGACAAAGGAATGTCTGCTGCTACACAATGTACATTTCAACAGGGAAATGATAGTTTTGTTATTTCGTCGTACCGTGGCTCTGAGATGTTTGCATTTGCTTCTGTGTATGCCCTCGATTTTCGATGTGAGATTGAAGTAGACATGGCTGATGAGTGTAATGCATTATTAAATAGTTAATATGTCATTGGGGAGATGCATGGAAGCACAAAGTAGATTTTTTTTGACATTTTAGTTTTCGGAATGTACATAAATGTCATTTGCTGAGTCCCCTTAAATGCTTTTTACAGTAAATGTCATGTTTCCAATGCTCTTAAATGACGTTTTTTAAGTGCCCATGAAGGTCAATTTTCTGAATGTGCTTAGATTTTATCATTCCAAAGGCCCATAAATGTGTTTTTTTATGAATCACTCATAGATTCGTCTTACCCACCCCCAACATGACGTAAATTCAAGCACCCTTAATCTTCTGTTTTTACATGACGTGACCAATCGTGTTCATATTCATTTAAACATTGCCTTTTAATGACTTTCCAAGCCTTTTCTTGCCTTCTCTAAGTTGTCTTTTAATTACGTCAATGTGGATGAAGTAGTTTAGGTGCGTGTACAATTACGAAATGTTTACGCGTTTGTTGCCAACATTTTACAGCTAGTTTTTAATTGATTGCCTAACATCAAGGTAAACTTAGAAACCTGGCTTTTATTTTGTCTCTGTAACTTAAAATTTGCAGTCCATTGCCTTTTATCAGAGTGATTGCATCTTCACGTATTGATGGCCGTTGATTGTCAGCGCAACAAGCATGGGCGCAATGGGCGAAAAATATGGGGGTGGGGAGCTGTGAATTACTTTCCTGGAAAATTATTCCTTTGCCCGAAAGTTATTGGGACATGAATCGACTAAAAGCACTTCAGTTCGGCAGGAATGCCGACGCTAATTCAAAGGGCTGGTAAGACTTAAAATTATTTCCTTTTTACTTCTTATTAAGGAATTATAAAAGGGCCCGAAAATTTTTAACAAACTGGGGGGCTGCAGCCCCTCTTAGGCCCTTTGGCCGTGGTCCCATGGGAACAAGATGCTTGAATATGAGTTATGCGAAGAGTCATACTGTGGACTCTCGTCTTTTCGTAGCCAATGAGCAGATTTGGGTTGTGGGGAAGCAAGAATCAGAGCTTTGCAGGTGAATTAACGGCTGGTGAATTGCCCTTTAATTTGATCAGCAGGTGTTTTCGGATTTCCAATTGCATGGCCTTGACTTTACCACCATGGGGCTGCGTGGTAAGCATCATATATTAGGTCATAAATTGCGAGACAAGTCCAAGGAATACGAACAATCCTATTACACTAATAGACTAAAAGTTGTTCGTGGACTAGAATGTGGCTAGTTGTAGAATCGAAGTAGAATCTATCGTGTGCAAAATGGCAAATTTGAATGTCAGTTTCCTGGTGCGTAGGAAAATGTAATTGCAGTCGATTTTTTATAAGAACTGCTTTGTGTAAAAGATTCACTTTTCTGAGTAATGTTGCCAGATACTAGTTGCATCAAATGCTAAGATGTGTAACAAATCTCCCCTACGTTACAAATTCATCAAGACCAGCTTTCTTCTTTCAATTCAAGTATATTTCTGTAACCAATGTCCGATGAAGGTGATCAGCAAAATTGATCGGTTTCTTAAATTTTGGTATCACAAGTCACTTGTTTATGTTTCCCGAAAAGGTATATGAGGCCTATTAAGATTGAAGGCCGTCTGTCATTAAATCTAAAAATTGGCTGCAAAGACATATCTTCAGGAGGTACAATTGCTATTCCAATGTCGGCTTTTGTGGTTATACATAGACACGAGTATAGAACACGAGAATGTAAATACAGATATGATGATCGCCGTCCAGAATCATTATCAAGGGCTGGTGATACATGAATGGTTTCGTAAGTTGTATGGTCATGGAATTTAATTAGTTTAGATTTAGATTTAGATTTAGCGTGAACTGCTACTTGGGATTCCATAGGTGGGAATTGCTAGCCGGCTAGTATGAAGCTAACCGGCTAGTAACGTGGTAATGAATCGGCGGCCCTGGTGAAGACAGGCATAACGAAGCGGGATGTTGGTCGACCCGCCTGGTGAGAGCTGCCCCAAATCTGTCACATAACCACAATGACCCAAACAGTGACAAAGCGAGTCCAGGCCGTTTTAAAAGCCTGCTGAAGACACTAGAAGCAAAGTGATGGGTTCCAAGGTGAGGAGACTTAACATGTTTTGCCACAATCCAGCATGTTGTGAAAATTGCTCGGCTACCAGCCTCAAACTAATGAAATGGCCAGGGCTAAATGCCCAGTGACAGAATATGGCGGCAGATGACGTCTTGGGAAACACACCCGGCAGAACAGAATTGGATTCCTCACTGTTTGTAGTTATCCAAGCCGGTCAGCCGCTAGGAATATTGGAAAAGTATGGATTGGAATGTTTCCGATCTCTTGCTTAGGAGGGTGACACTGGAGAACAAGGATATGCCAGATCGTCATTAAGATGGTGGTCGCAAAAGAAAAGGAATTTGCATAGCTACGTGGAATACGAAGACATTGTTAAGAAAGGCAAACTACATAACGTAAAAAAGGGGATGAAAAGGTTGTAGATTGATAAACTAGGGATCCGCGAAGTGATATGGAGTCCGCGAAAAATTCAATCTCGGGACTGTATGGCACTCTACTCAGGCCTAGAGAACAAATATATACGTGGAGTTGATTTGCTTTTCCGAACAAATGTAATGAAATAACAACAACCGTTTAAAGAGAAATGAGCAGGCAAAATATTTGACACGAGGAAAAATTAAGTTGCTTTCATAACGGGCATGTTAGAGACAGCGAAGGAAAGAGTGAGAAATACCGTGATGGTTGACAGAAGAAGGCTTACAATTTATCTAAAATCGCCAGGAGAAAAAAGGAATGAAAAAAGTTATCAAAGAATCGACAGAAAAATTAGGAGTAAGCGCTAAGAAACTTTCCGAGAAAAGTTTCCCGGAAGAGCAGTATGCGCAAATAGTGAGAATTGAGAAATCTGATATCCTACATCTAAATGCGTTACAAAATTTAAAACTGACATTTGCAAAGAAGGTTTGCTTGGCACCAGGGCGTATCGTAAAGAAAAACAACTCACTTTCATGATAAGGCCAAATTCAGGGTAGGAGCATCCTGAGGAATTGGCGGTTGAGCCTGTTTCATGACTTACTGCTGTGCCCGGTAGCCTAAATTGAGGGTCGTTGCCCTTGACGCCCCAGCTGCTCTTTATTTATTAGCTAGCCTGTTTGGTGGTCTTTTATTTATTAAGGGTAGTTTCAAAATCGGCCCCACTGCCCATCAGTTACGATGATAAACTCGGAATTGACGACAGTAGCCTACAACTCAGTTTCAGACAGAAAGTGAATTCATAGTTATGTGTTTTCTAGTGATCACCGTCGACTTCTGTTTATCTTACTCGCTTTATCTTACTCGTACAACTCGATCCTAATAACATAGCTTATCATATTCATATGTATTGCGTCACATAATTTTCATGCTGACAAGGCTTCGAAGCGGAAACGATGCACCAGCGGATAACTTTAAGTAAAATGGATCCATAGAATGTAACTAATTATTCCTATTTCTATTAGTGCTCTTCCACCGAAGCCAGACGCAAAGAGATGCCAACTTCCTTGCACCATATATCTTAAAAGTGGTTTACTAATGGTTCCGTTATTAAATATTATCTACAAAACCTCACGAACCCTCAGGATCAAAGAGACGTTGTGCCTAATAAAGGGAATAGGAATACAATCTGCATCCTGAGAATGCATGGAAAAAGAGCAATACAGATGCAAAGAGACATGTATAAATTGTTTGATCAGTGATGAAAAGAGCACTAGAGAAGTAGAATAATGGAACCAACGGAACTAGAACGTGTGACTCACGTTTTTGCAGCGTGTGCCCTACCAACTGAGCTACGAGACCTTTAATTCTAACACACTCTATGTTGAAGTGTTTTTTATTCATCTAGTGTCTTTTCATAACTGACAATTCAAATCCTTTCTCCTCGATGATATCTCATTCTTTCTAAAATATTCAAACTATTAGAAATTTTAAAACAGCTAGAAATTGAGAGTCAAGAACTACTAAAAACTTCATACTGGAATCAGAAAGGAGCAGTTTGAGTGGAGAGTCGACTAAGCGAAACGAATACTCGTCAGGTAAGCGGCAAGAAGAGCTTATCCTTTCTATTTCGATATATTTTCTGTTTTCTGTTCACGTGGAGGTAATCATTAAAAACAGATGGAACCCAGGGAATACAGTAATAATGTAATCAATTTCAACAGCCTCAAATATACTAATAACCAGAAATTTTCGCTAACTTGGAAACTCCAACTTCTTTTTAATATTGTAATCGAACAGAGATAAATGATTTGGGATACGTGTAAACATAGTAAGTAGAATTGAACATAGCTAATAGAATTCCAAGATATTTACTCTGGCGTAAACAAGAAAAAGACTTTCACCTTGGTTCTATCCCCAAAAATGGGACAACTTCAGTACGATATATACTGATAGAAGGTGAAGCCATTGATGAATATAGCCGATTCACGTACTTTGGAAACGAGGTATGAGAAGATGCGCGATGTGACCATGAATTGCCCTTGGATGCCCCAACTGCCCTTTATTTATTGGTTAGCCTGTTAGGTGGTTTTTCTGTTTATTTAGCGTAGTTTCGATGTCGTGTACACTGCTCATCAGGGGTCTTTCATTGAGAGCCTGCGGTGTGACCATGAAATTAAGAGAAAGAGGAATCGATGAATGAGGCATCTGTTAAGGAGGAGAGTCATCAGCATGAACACTCAGATTGCGGCTCCTAAAATGCCAACTTGTACCTGTGAAAGATGGAGCATAACAATGTGATGCAGTCGAGATTAGAGTAGATTTGCCAACTGCAGATAATGAAAATACAATACGCTGTCAAAATGTCGGAGGCCCAGAGGGCCTTTGGCCTTTTGGAGCCAGAGTGAGGTGACAGGAAGCTTCCCCGGTAGAAATAAAGCGGAGCCCCGGCCGTCATTATGGCTCTGCGCATTGTAAGCACTCTAGACGCCCTCTCCTGGTGGCTCACAGACAAGCTATTTGCAGAAACGATGGATTGATCTATCTCCAAGGAGGCTACAGCATGCTGTACTCTCTATTAATTATTTCTACTTTCTTTGGAGTAGATAAAAGATAGTTCAAAGAATTGAGAAATCAGTTAGTTTTGGCATTCAGGAATTCACAGAAGTGCAAAAAAGTCCCCAAGTGCTTACGTAGTAAGGAGGGAACCTTTGGTCTCATTTCATCTATCCCCAATATCTCAAGTTTTGTGGAATTTCTCCATAACTGTTATGCATTCTTTTAAAAATAAATTTTGCTCATTATTTCTCCAGCCAAGCCCCCGGGTCTTGTGCTGGTGAATGTTGTTGGCTGTCACCCCTCCTCCTGCCAAAACTTAGTTTGGCAAGAAAAAAAAAGAATGAGTCCCCCATAGGTTTGACATTGATAGTGCCGCTCATGTTATTTTGACTGGTGATTCGCTGGAAAACCATTCAAGCTGGCGACTTTGCATTTTAATTATGTATTTTTCCAAACGTAAGAATAAAAATTGACCATAGAAATGTGGGTTAAAAATTGTAGATACCATGCAGCGATAAAAATGACGGGCTAGCAATAAAATATATGTTTCGTAATTTGTATTGAATTTTGTATCAAAGAAATTGAATCATCGAACCTATGATTTCTCTATTTTTGAGAAATTACGTACTACATTAATAGCAAAATTAGTAATATTGAAAATAAAACTGCTTAAGAGAAGTCTTAGCCGTACAGTTTCGTGATTACGGCATAACCTATACTGACGTTTGAATCTTGATATGAAAGTTAGTGACATGTGGTCGTAAATAACGAGGGGTAGCCTTCAGTACCCCTCTGTAGCCACGGCCCCTATATTGCGGCGTCAGTTATATAACTATGCATCATTCGACACCTCCGCTCCGCATGTCATAGTGTCATGATAAAGGGTATCCCAAACTAAAGTTTGGTATTACCTTTGCTTTCAAATCCTCAAGGCAAACCTTGGAGCTTTACGCCTATTGATTACCTAAAAACATCAGCGTCTCCCTTGTTGGGTAACACAAGACCAAGGTACACGAGGGCTAGGCCCCATCATACCCAACATAGGCTCCATAAAACATACTAATGCTTCTTGAATAGGTTTATGACCTTGAAAGTCTTTATAAAGTCAATAATGCTTGAGCAGGTAATTTTTCTGTTGCGAATACAAACTAAACAAGACTTGACCAAGCCTTTTATAATCCTAACGAATATTATCAATAGAATGAATCCGTTCAAAAACACCAAAATAATACTAATTCCAAGGTTATCCCGTCGATCATCATAGCTTGTGGTATCCCTCGGAGACACTTTCAGTAGCAATCCTGCACACGAATTCAAGAATAGCACAGTTAGAGATATCATCTGAAGCACATGCTCGTGCTTATCCTTGATTGGTTGATAATAGGAATAAAGAATGGCGAAGAATCCAGACAGGGTAATAAACATGCCTAGGTTAGTGCGAGTGTCCGCCCCGAATATGGCCAAAGCCAGAACCAGCGACAGTTTTCGCAAGATTTCAACCAGCTCCCAATACCACGCCGAGCTTTTGTAGTTTTCGTATAAAAATCTGATGGCAAACTCAATTGGTGTATCATCCGCAACGACTTCACGTTCCTCGTCAAAGCTCTCATCCTCTATTGTGGATCCCTCGCCTTCGGTTACATGCATGCGATTGTCCTCTTCCATCTCTCCATTGTTCAGTAGGCGATAAGAGATTCCTCCATCTCCTTGGTCTAAGGGTGAAGGCGCCTCTTCCTCTCTCTCAGGATACTTTTTGTATATCTTGACCAGAATGAGCATGATCAGTGGCAGCCCAATTGGAATTATCAGCCCAGCATAAGCTAAATAAACGTATGTCCTGTTGGATGGATCGCTCTTAGCACATTTGAGACGAACATCAGCTCGAACAAAGTCAAGACAACTCGTCATCTCTCGATCATGACAAAGAGTGATGCATCCCATCGGGAGCATTTGAAACACTCGCCTTGACGACATTGTAAAAGTGGCAAAGAGAAATATGGCTATATAACGATAACATACTTTCTTGATCTGGATGATTTTATGGTCATACCTGTCGATTCGTCTTGGAATGAAGCAGATACAAAATTGCATTACAATAACTATTGCCATGGGAACGCCGACTGTTGCCCCCAATGAGATGAGCAATTCGTCGATCAGAGTCAGATGAAGACCTGGAAAAATGCATCTCAAGGATCTAACGGATAAAACCCTCATCTCAAAATATCTGAAATAGTGACTGACGTATACCAAGCTCTTTGGCCAGGGAATGTCCGCTAAAAGGAGTAGCGTCACTGACAACGTTTGGTAGAAACCAAGAACAATCTTCAACGATGACAAAATGACGTCTGCAAGCGTACGCCGGTTGTTTTTGTTTTTAGATGCAGATTGCCGATCAGCCCATTCAATAAGAAGACACAGGAGGACGAAGAGAATTAAGACGATCACCATTTGGACGATGGCCCACACACGTCCTGGACACCCAACACACCTCTTTAAATGCCGATAGTAATGAGTGGCACAGACATCACAGAGGACTCCGGTATAATTCTTGCTGCATTCACCACGTACGCCACCAGAGCAAGCCGATTGGACTGGACATTTGTAGGCCTTGGGTTTATCTTGAAAGTAGTAAGTACAACTGAAATTATACGAGACATCGTTTTTTAATAGGCCATCTGTGAAGCAAGTATATTTCTCTTTCCTTTCCTCAGTTGGAAACATCCACCAATGACCTGGTATCAACTCTTCAAAATCTCGCTGACAAGTAACACCATATGCCTTGCATCGCTCACATTTATCGAAGCGATGTCTTCTTGAAAATCCATTTAAACAAAAGCAAGCTCTAGTGTACGCATATCTGGTTGTATTCGCACCAATCGGGCATGTATTACATGCAAGAGGGGAATTGCCACCTGTCTTGTTTACAAACTGCCCAACTGGGCATTGCTTGCATCTTGCTTGTCCGACGTTGTCCTGATAATATCCTCCTTGGGGGCACTTTGTGCAGCGATGCCCACCATTATTATACTCCCCAGTCGGACATGGATCACAATGGTAGTTATCACGCCCCTTCCCTTTACTACAGAAGAAGCCCCCATCTCTAAGTGAAATTGAAAGCCATTTGTTTAAATGCTCTACCTTATATGGCACCTGTGGACTGCATTGAAGACCTATCCCTCTTAAATCTTTTAAGTTTAAGTTCTGGAGTTGGTTACAGCTGACAAATATACGAGTTGCAGGGGTGATACCGTCGACAAAACTTGAGGTGATGTGTTCTAACCGATTGTCATACACGACTAAAGTTTCAGGAGTGACATCGATCCCTTTAAAGGAGCTATTAACATTCGAAATTAGATTTGAATGTATAAAGATTTTTCTGAGAGTCATATTTCTGAACAGCCCGTGTGGAAGTAATTTCATTTTGTTCATATACAAAAACAAGCCCGCTTCTATATGCTTGATGCCTTGAAATGCTTCCCTTGATATGTATGTGATATTGTTCTGTTGCAGTAGGAGATAAACAATTCGATTGATACTTCTAAATGCAAAGCTTTCAAGGCGTGTGATATCATTCATAGACAGATCAAGAATTACTGTGACTTGTAAGTTTTTGAACAAGTTCTTCGGGATGTACTTTATCTTGTTTCCATGGAAGTTCAGATAATTTACAAGCTTGATTCCAGACTCTGTCAAATTATCCAAAGATTGTATTTCATTGCGAGCAAAATTTAATGCTTCCATATACGCTGGTAATCCCTTTAGGTTAGGAAGGTATGTCAGGCTGTTGTTGAAGAAGTTGACATCCTTCAACTCCTTACAGTCATGAAATAAAGCGTCTGGCAAAACTTTTACGTAATTATGACTTAAAAGGAGCTGTGTAAGACTTCCCATTCCTGCGAAAGCCCCAGCAGAAATGGATCTCATGGTAACATTTAAAGCCTCTAGTGTCTTAAGATTTTTTAAATGCTTCAAGTTCTCTGGGGTCAAACGCGGCCATGAGTTCGCTGATGCAACGAAGGTGAGAAGACTTGGTGACTTATCCAAGACTGTTAAAAATTCATCAATCTTTACCTTGTTATAAGAAATATCAAGGCTCAATAGTCGTTGCTGAGGAAGGGCAAACATATCTCTAAGGCACTCAGTGGACAAGAAGTTCTTGTGCAGTTTTAGGTTGATAAGGCCAGACGGAAGAATGAATGAGTCGTTCAGTCCACAACCTAATAACTGCAATGTTGAGACATTTCTACTTTGGAAGAAATTCTTTGGTATTTGAAGTGGAACAGTGCATCTGACTTGCAGTATAAACACTGTTTGTGGAAGATCACTTGGGAGGCCACGACTATTGCGAATAAGGCATTTGACTCTAAAGTACGGTGCTTTTCCTGATATCTGACATGGCTTTGCTTTATCACTGGTAGTTTCGCTTCCTTTCGTTAAAACGAGTATCAACAGTACTCCCAGGCTTGTAACTTTTAAAGCATCCATTGCCAATCTTTTCATCAATTGTAAGCCACTTGAACAACGTCTCTAACTTCCAGACGCCAGCTGAAGGTAAGAATAGAAATATAAGTTCTAATATTGTTGAATGGAAACATCAAAGAGAGGTTCAAACAATACAATAGGCGTGAAAAGGAGGGTGGCATTCAGTCACTGGGGAGTCCAAATCAGCAGATAGGCAGTAATGTTACGGAATGCAACGAATTCCGATGACCTGTTTACTAAAGTAAAGTGTATTACTGGTTGAAGAGTGGGCGTAGATCTTGGTCGGGGAAG
>JAAAKM020006971.1:43114649-43134924 GCA_010016025.2 Alatinidae sp. Z8VKAUB7J3
AAAAAAGCCAAAGGGCTTTCTAAAGACCATCTGAAATAATAGCCAGCCTATTCCAGTAGTAGAGTCGCTTCATCTTAGGATGAATCGAATATCTTTCGTAAAGTTATCCAATTTCTCAATAAAAGGCATCAATAGTTATCATCGGCTTTATCCGCTTTTGACTTAGAAACCCATAATTTTATATGGAAGGTAGAATACCCAGCTCCGTCCATAGCTGTGGGAACAGTAACTATCCTTTTGGCCTCTTTCAGCTAGGACGAGCTGGCCTGTAATTTTGACAGTCACCATAATCGTCTTGGCTTCCCAAATAACTGTAGGTGCCATTGGTAGGTTTAGGCTTCACTCCCTTCTTCTTGAGTTGTAAGACAGTAGGTCCCAATAAAATCTTTACATTTGCGTAGTTAAAAACTCCTGGCCTACAGAGACATCGATAGCTGAACAGTACAGATGAAAGAGTGATTCCCGTGTAAAAGTTTTTTTATCTTTATTCACGTAACCAAACTTGAACGCCATTCCAGTTGTAACTAATTGTCAGGCATCATCTGATGAAAATTGTCCAACTTCCAAATAAATATTTCTTGAAAATTTTGTACAACACACTCCACAAGGCTTGGTATCAAATTGTAGCCCTGATTGTGATCTACAAAATGTGCCATCTTAAATTGTCATAACGAGGCTGCATTTATACTCAATCGGCATTCAAGCATTGCTCCAATGTCGCAAAATTGCGATGGTGGTCCTGAAAAAAGGGTTAATGTCTCTCTTCAAGCACGTTGACAAAGTTGATTCTAAGCTAAATAAAAGTCAACACGACAGATTTTTAAAATAGGAGGCTAAAAATTCTTCATTTTAGTGCCAATATATTATCCTGCCATCCTTTGTTATTGTCTCATAGGTATTTGACAATTTGCCCCCCTCCCCCCGGCCTCCATATTGCCCCAAAGAAAACGAAGGAACAACAGCCTCGTTTCCATTCTAGTGGAATGTATTTATTCTGTAATTGGTTGTGTGCTTTTGCCTGTCAACCTCGTTTTTAATTTCCAATAACCCTAATGGGTCTTTTGTCATCACTGCACAGTTGACTGAGTATCTTTCTTCAAAACAAGAAACAAAGCCACGAAATGGGGGAGTTCAGCCATTATGGCTTCTCTGATGCTTCCTCCTCTTCTCTTTGCCGTTTCTTCGCGCCATTTTAAAATCCAAGCCATATTTGGAGGAACGTTATTCGCCCTTACGACAAGAGGGTTGCGCAATCGTTTCGGAGACTTGATGTGATTGGTCAAGTGATTGTTTCTTTTCAATTCTAAACCAATCAGCGTCGCATTATAAATAGCTCAAGTTTATTACATGATGTATCCGCCCTCTTGAGGAAGAGCAGATTTGCACGATCGCATATGGTTTTGATCTGCGAAAGATTTCGTGGACTATACCGACTCGAAGTAACGCGGTCAGTTTGTTGTTGGAAGTAAAAGTACAACTGAAATTATGGAGGCAGACAGAGCTTCTCTTACTCAACATGCCAAGATGGCAGAGCAGGCGGAACGTTATGATGACATGGCAGCCGACATGAAGAAAATCGCACAGTTGGATGGAAATTTTAGTCCAGAGGAAAGAAACTTACTTTCAGTTGCATACAAGAATGTTGTTGGAGCCCGACGTTCATCATGGCGGATTCTAACGGGTTTAGAAAGTAAAGACAGTGAGAATGAAACAATTAAGAAGTACAGGCTCAAAGTTCAAGACGAGTTAGTTGACGTTTGCGAGCAAGTTCTTGCCCTGATTGATGATCATTTAGTGGTCGGTGCTCCCGAAGCCCAAGAATCTCCAGAGGCTCATGTGTTTTTTCTCAAGATGAAAGGAGACTACTATCGTTATATAGCAGAAGTAGTTGAAGGTCCTAAGAGAGACGATGTCGTTGAAAAGTCTAAAAAGGCGTACTTGGAAGCCACCGAGGTAGCGGCGGAGAAACTGGGAAGCACAAATCCTATCTACCTAGGACTCGCCCTAAACTTTAGTGTATTTTACTACGAAATTTTAGTTCAAACTGAGGCCGCTTGTGAGCTAGCAAAGAAGGCATTTGATGGTGCTGTAGCTGAACTTGAGGAATTAAGAGAGGACACATACAAGGATAGTACTCTTATAATGCAACTTCTCAGGGATAATTTAACTTTGTGGACTTCTACTGAGAAGCAGCAAGACGATATGGAGTAGTTCGCCGTAGCGACGTTTCTCCGTCGTTCATGTAAATTTGACTGTAAGGTTTTGACAGGTCTGATCGATCAGGTACATTTAGGGAAAGCATTTTGGCCGTCTTAAAATTATAATAGTTTCGTTTGGAAGATTTCCCCGTTGTACACATTTTACCGCAGTTCGCAGTAAGACACTAGATGACTGGACAGTTGTTGGATGTGTGGTGTTGCGAAATACAGCTCGATTATGAAGCGGCATGCCTGTGGCAACGAGGGGAAAACCCTCCCAATGTTCTGAATGAAACACGATCCATTAGCTTCATGGTCTTCCTAGATAAGTATGATCAACATTGAGTAAATGGTTTCACTTTGACCTACATATGTTGTGAAGTATCAAAGGAAAATACGTGATTGTCTACTTGATCGATCTGAATGTTTTTCTCCTTCGAAATAGTAAGGGTCGAGATCAGTCTGCTTTCGAACATTTGCGGGCTGGAATTATCTTCCCGAAATATGAAGTCTTGGAATACGAAATAGAATGGGTGTGTGCTCTGGGCGATGTTAAATTTTGTTAGGGATTTGATAGCATTGCATCCGTCGCCATGTTGTAAGGGCGGCAGTTCTCTTCCAACACTTCCAACTGCAATTTTTGTACAATTTCATATACTCCGAGGTTACATTATTTGGTAGGAACGCAGCTTACTAAAAGAAAGTTAGGATATTCAACGAGATTTATATGAAATTTGGAGAGGTTTAGAAATATTTGATTATGGGTGCCCGATTTTGTTTCAGATAGGTCGTCGGTGAAGAGTCCAAATGTAAAACTTCTCTCGTCGTATTTTAGATGCGTCTTCGATGTAGATGGGGTTTCCATTACATGACAATGTAGGTGTTTTTTTCTCGTAAGATTAATGGGTTTTAATATGTGCGCAATGTTACCTCGATTGATATTGCCAGGAAAGTTGGAACCATGGTGAGTGCTAGTAATTTATATGCACCAATTATGCAAACATTCAAGATAATCACATTGTTCCAGCTATACCAAGTATTATTCGCTGAACTTTAGTTGCTTCAGTTTCTTTAAGATATTGATAGACTATGGTTGATTGCTGTCTTGTGCTGAGTAGACTGTTACCTTGTTTTAGGAATTATCATTATTCTGTACAGCTGCTGTCATCCGAAGGCTTTACTTAGTGTCTCTTGTTACGCCTGATGTTGCAACGTTCTTTGGGCTTACAATGTGCGAAAGAGTTTTCTGTTATGTACAGTTTGTATTTGAGATGATCATCCTAGTTTTGCCATTACTGTCATCTATTTGATTTCTGTATTTGGTTGAAAAGCTTGATTCAGTGCATCTTGATAAGGCTGACTGTTGTTTGGAGTCGTGTGGCATTGTCAATACCATATTACGGGTGACCATACACTACAAAACACAATGCCAGAGCAGCATTGGTTACATGGTGGCAACAACAGTCTCGGCACAATGTTACTGCAAGCTTCTAAAATTGTTTAGTTATCACCTGTTAAAGGATTTTCATGCCTCTATTACTTGGTTAGTTGACTTGATTAGTGAAAAATTTTTACGGAAAGTCGTGTGATAATTTAGAGAACACTGTATAAACATGTCGTTGCCACCACGTCACCCATGCTTTTTTAGCTAAAAGGTGTTCTTAGTGTATTAAGATGCCTTTGACTCTTGAACAGTTTCAGCATTATGATGGTATATGTGCTTTGGTTATCAGCAGACCGTGTAACAGTTTATTTCTACCTGAATAGCAGCAGACATATTTTATCCTGTAGAGTTCTTGATAAAATTTCTTCTGTGTGATTTTTCAGATACAGAGATCTCTTTGGTCTCTCTGGTACTTCAAAATTTAGTGGCGTGAGTAAAATATTTGCAGTAGGCTCCACGCTCCAGTGATTGAGGATGCTTGGCCAGGAAACAGATCCTATGGGTTGCTTAATAGTGTGTGATGTTTATTACTGCAGAGTAGTTTTGAGGCCTGTAGCTCCTTGGAAAGTGTTAAAGTGGAGTCAAAACATTTAATACTGGGAGAGCACTAGTTGAATAGTATGACAAACATTGTATTTGTTTCATGTTATATGTTAAAATAGGTTTGTGTGTAATTTTCAGCTTGGAAGTATTTATCAGAAAATCAAGTAGGTTCCCAAGTACAGCCTACTGTTAAGGTGGTTTTCTAGCGTTGGCACAGGAGAATTGAGTTTATTTCCAGGCTTGCTTGTGCTTGTGGAATTTTCATGTTGGTGACATTGTTGCATAGTAGAATTTGTTGATCTGATTTCAGATGTGTTCCACATTTTTTAATAAGGAACTAGTCTGTAACAACCTTAGGCTCAGGTTGGGGAGAATTTAAGAAACTTAAGTTGGCAGAGTTTTAAAGTTGAGAAACATTTGTGAAAAGTATGAGTGGAAATATTTTCCTTGAACAGTCCATATATATTACCTTTAAAACACAAAATACAGTGTACACTTAAATACTTGCTTGGTTGCTTGTTCGTTTGTGGAATTGTGGAACAAAGGCTTGCTTGAGCTTCTGGAATTTTCATGTTGGTGACATTGTTGCATAGTGGAATTTGTTGATCTGATTTCAGATGTGTTGCACATTTTTTATAAGGAACCTGCCTATAAGATACCTTGGGCACAGATTAGGGAAAAATGAAGAAACTCTTAAGAAACTTAGGTTGGCGGAACTAATCCAAAAGTTAAGAAACATTTGTGAAAAGTATGATTGGAAATATTTTCCTGCAACAATCCATATATATTGCCTTTAAAACAAAAAAACATTATGTAAACTTTAAAACTTGATACACTTCAAAATAACAAATCAAATATTGCCATGATCATCAGCATTCTCTACAGTCATCTGGCTGAGTTTGTCACTTTTTTCATTTGCTTCAACATCAGGAATATCAGCATCCACTACTATACCATCACTGTTTTTCACTATTGAATTTGGAATCAAGATCTACTGAAGAAAGTTCATTGAAAGAAGGAGGTGGCACTTAGTAATTTGGCAAACCCTCTAGCTGAATTATTGATTCAAATAAAATCACAAGTAATGAGTTTCTCCATAGCTGATTATAAATATGCAGTATTCTCTAGACTTTGACATCATATTTGATTTTTATTATTTTAAACTTTAATGCTTAAATGAGCAGTATAAAATACGTGTAGATGACTAAATCTGTAATAGAAGCAATACCTTATCGATTTCGTTGCGGTCAGATTTTCGAAATGACATCGAATTTACCCATTTTCTATTTCCCCGAGAACAATAGAGCGTAACAGCCGTGAGAAGTGTGACTGGCCCCATTCGCGTATTCCACCCCCTTCTATTGTACCAGAGAATAAGAAACTGCTGAGAAACTTTAGGGGCTCAAAAGGTCAATATTTTGAGACAGTTCGAGGGCTGGACGCTGAGGTAGTTCCTTTTCAAAAAAATAAGTGTATGTCATCCTTGACTCACATGCAGTCTCGATACGATTGAAGCTGCAGTCATGGATCAACAGACGTCAAGGTTTTTTTGGTTCCCTGAAGGCAGTGTGGCCAAGTCCTTGGAACAGCTGCCTTACAATCTACAAGCTATGAGATATAGAGATTGAGGCGCGGGTCATATCGTGATATTCTTAAGCAAGATGTGAACTCCGTTGTGCTTCACCGTACGAAGACGTAAAATTGGGACGTGCTTTTGATGGTAAAATATGTGTCTATACTTCCAAAGGGCTGAGGCATGGGTACGTTTTAGTTGGAGGTTGCATTTGAATACGCCCAGTGCAAGAAGGACGCTGTATACTTGCAGTGTACTTTACTGTACTTTTCGGTCGTTGGAAATAGGGATTGAGAATAAATTTAATTTTCTTTTGGATTGTGATTTTGAAGTAGTCTGAGACGCAGTTTAGGCCATTGCCAGTTTGTCGTATTTCGCCGAGGGCCACAAATTGTTAATTTATGAGTTTTTGCGACTTATTGCTACTAGTTCCAATAATATATAAACTGGTCAATACTCGTTTACTTCGTTACGGAAACTTCGCTCTTTTATGACAATCAAGGAGTGTTTTGATGTTTACGTGATCGCTTCTGATTCTGAGAAAGACGAACGGCAATCACAGTTGTGTATAAAAGGTCAATGTGACACAATAGCATGGCTTTTGAGCTAAACGGAAAGGTAAGTGTCATTTTAGAATCAGTTGGATTGTTGGAAGAAAATCATTCGCGAGTCCAGTAAGATAAACGTGTTGAAGTTGTTTACTTAGCAAATAATTTGTGAACATTGCCGTTCTATGCAAATAATGGTCACAATTCACAAACTAATACTCCACAGTTCCTCTGGCCTAGTGTCAGATCCAAGGGCGATATTACTGCAATGAGATGAAGAGAGTCAGCTCCATGTGGTCTGCAACGGAAAATCATAAAGCTTTATAGAGACATAGAACTAGGAGCAGCCACCTGACGATGTGTAATCTTTCACACTGCACTCGTGTATACTTCATACATTAACCGTTCAAATCTCATTTTATATACTTTATATATCATATAAAATTAATAAACTAATGTTTTTAGTTGTGGAGAATGCAAAGAAACACTAAAGGGAAAATGGCAAATACCTTTGGTTCGCGTTTTGACATCCTTTATTAACAGAAAAACTACTGCGTAGATGGCACGCAGACACAAAGGGTTACCCAAACCATTAATATCAATAGCAATGTGGATGTTGGGAACTTAGAGGGTGCTGTAGAAGGAAATTCATGCAGCTCACGTTGTCAAGTGTTGAAATTGGTTCCTTTGAAATTAGGCGAATTTTCCTCCAATAGCTGCAACGGTGGTTCCTATGTACATCTTTGTTAAGCAGCAGAACTTTTGTCGTACAGGTGCCAGTTAACAAATTTTGGTGGCAAATTTTGGTCGTCATAAGAATTAAGTATAATTCTCAACTTTGGTCTTCAACTATAAATAAACGAATGTATGACGTACAGTATCCATGTGTAGCATTTGTATTCTGTTGCCGAATGTCCGGGGAATAAGGTGAAAATTATTTCTGACGTGCATGAAGGTCACGTAGTATCTTTGCCACAGTATCACTACATTTCACTTCCTTGCCAATAACTGGATTGTGTTGTGCGACGTCAATTAGCCCGTACCTTATAGGATCTAATGTCAGTAACAGGGAATGTAAATGCTTAATAAATCTTTGATTTGACAACATTTTCAACTGGAAGCAGCGGTCTCGAACACCTTTACTGTAATATGGCTATGGAAATCAACGACAGAAAATGGAAAGCCAGTCGATAGCTAGTCAACAGATATGATTTATTTTAAAACTTTTAGTTAATCAGATATTTGGTCAAATATTGGTAAGTCTGCTATCACTGGATGCTAATACTATACTGGTTTCCTTGTGAAATTAAAAGTTTATTGTTTCGTGTTTGGACCTCAATTTCTGGAAGTGTTTAGTTTAAAAAATCGAGAAAGAACTGTAATATGAACTGACTATTGGTTTGCTGGATATTGTATTGTTTGCTGCCATGACTATGCAACGGAACATACTATGAAATGACGCCCAAAAGGATCTAGAGTGCTGTGTTCATTTCATTCAATGTTACATGCTTTATGCCAACTGGTATTCAAAATAAGTAGGCATGATCGTTTTCAGTATAAAACAACTGAAGTATATGCTACACAAGCTCGATATTCATGAGGTAAGATCATTGTAATAAAGAAGACGTTCTTTAAAGCTGTTCTAGTTGGTGTAAATTGAAAAAAGGTTCTCCAACAAACACATATGTGGTTTTGTCAAATATTCAAGGATACGAGTTAATTAAAGTAGGGCTTGTAAAGATAAAATATTCTTTTTGGAGCAGGAACGGCCAATTAGGTATACTCGCAAATATTAGCATTAGATGCTATTGCTTCGGATCCCATGCTCTTGTATTAACTTGGGTCTAAGGGCAGTCTGCTAACGACAGCCTACTAACGACAGCCTACTAACGACAGCCGACTAACGACAGCCGAGAAAAAAAGAGACGTAGAACTTCATTTAGTAAGATTCATAATTTTCGAATAAAAATTTTCTAGAATTACGTATCCTGAAATTCTAAGATTGATACTGACATCCAAGTTTTTAATAGAGGAGCAGTAGTCGGGAGTGGTACAGCTATATAAGTCATCGCTAACCGAAATTTCTTTAATAAACCTGATTATGACTAGTTGAAGGGTTTACATTCTTCATTAATATCACGAGTCCATAGTAATCGTTGTACGGCATGGCACTACAAAGCCTAAGTTGTATTGACAAATTTAGTATGATATTGTCTTAGTAAAACGTTGCAGTAGTACAAAACGGGTAAGTAAATTTTACGCACAGTACAAAACAGATAGGTAAATTTTTTACGCACTTGACTTTCATGTAAGCTAACTTTCTATTAAACTTCCATCTGAGTTGTGGAAATTTACCTATAAACAGTTTAGGAATTTTGTAGTATTGACGTGACCTGCTAATCGTGGTAGGGGTCTTACGTCAGTTGCAAATGTAACTGATTCAATTAACTAGGGTGTCATATTTTATTTTTCATGTACGTTGGTTACCACCTCTGGCTTTTCCCACCAATTGTTTGGCACCCCTTTCACATGTA
Organism: Alatinidae sp. Z8VKAUB7J3; assembly: GCA_010016025.2. Taxonomy (NCBI): domain Eukaryota; kingdom Metazoa; phylum Cnidaria; class Cubozoa; order Carybdeida; family Alatinidae; species Alatinidae sp. Z8VKAUB7J3. The sequence goes on from JAAAKM020006971.1 coordinate 43,123,490, forward strand.
CGTTACAAAATAGAAGTCTTCGTGTTGGTATCAAAGTCGTAATTGGAACCATCAATGTGGCACTTGCTTTACCAGTTGACGACACTTCCAGGAAGACTTGCCCTTTCTCTCATAGCACTATGATGTATGCAGTTTAGAGAATGCGAAAATTTGTGCCCCGCGAAGGGAGGCGAAACGTGATTCCCTGCAAATGTCTTATAAAAGTGTGTTCTTTCGTCCTATTGTCCGTCCGTCTTTAGGTTTATCAAGTTGATGGGTGGCCTATTTCGACATTTTTGTCATCCTTCGATTAACTTGTCAAGAATTTACAAAGTTAGTCCGCGGTTTATATTGCGGTCGCCAAAACGTTGTAGTTGACTTGAACACCATTGATTCGTTCCATGATGACCTATTGGTATTATTTAGATAAACATTCATGTACCGTACAAATTATCTGCAGGTTGTTTTCGTTTTACCACAAGTTTTGATGATCAAACGATAATTTGACGTGAGGTGTGGTTTTATTATGTGCTTTAATTTTATTACTGGTAAACACAAGAAACAGGAGAAGGTGGACAAAGACCTAAATACTTAAAAAGCCGTAATAATTTAATCTTGAAAGGAGATTTAAACTTGATCGATTCTACGTCGTACGGCAAATGACCCATGGGCTTGGGCATGGACATCTAAATATTATCACATTAATAATATTTAGATGTCCATGGCGTGGGGAACATAAGCAGAGATATCTATCTAAGGTATGGAACATACTGAGAAAAGGAAATCATGCAAAAGTTGCTGAAAAGGAGAATTTAGACCAAATATATATGCAGAAGCATTGACACAATGTGCCAATAGCCCGTGCCGTTTTCTGCAAGCTTTAAAAAAGGCTGGTGCCTAGTCTAGCATTCACTAAAGCAACCACACCCACTAGTGACACAAAGTGGCCCTTAACTTTCGTAAAGGTTCTGATTCTGTTCGAACCCAGCTGGAATTTCGATGCCCGGTCACCGTCGAGTCAATGTCACCTCTTACGTTGAATCGACCTTGCTAGTTCGTTTTGTATGAACGTCGATGCGACGTCATTTTGGGGGTCAATCCGATGTCAATAATACTTGCTTTGAAATAACGATGTTGACTGAGTGTCGGTATAAGAACCAACATTTTGGGGAACTAATTACGTCGGTTACAGGTCGATCCTGTTTCAAGTTCAAGATACCTAAAGATCGACCAAACATTGGTATAGAAGTTGTGTCAAATGCCGGCTTTAAAGAGGAATAGAGATCGTAACAACCAACATCTGTTGCTTCCCGGTGAAATTAACGGATACTTTTTTCAACAAAATGTGATATGATTAATTTCAATTTTTGAACAAAGTCGGCATCATCGTAATAGACTAAAAGTAGGTATCTTGATCTAGGTGATGAATTTCGCGACAAACCAAGAAATTGTGCAGTCTGTATCAGTGCCGCTCAACTATTAAACATCAATAACAGATTTGTTTATCTGTCGATTGATGCTAGAGCAACATGTAGGTCGGTGATGTTTATATTGCTTTCAATTTTGTCAATTTCTCCGAGGGCCACCCTACTTGCAATCACGTTATATTATTTTATTATCGACATTTTTAGTGGCATCGTTGAAAACAACCCACAAGAAAATGCCGATGGAGCATCTGAACTCAAAGTTAGCAACGAGAACAACCCAGCTGTTGCCTCAACGAGTTTGATACCGTTGTCGGATGGCGAGGATATTTTCGACGACGAAGCGTTTCCAGATCTTGTTGTAAATGAGCCTGGAAGCAGTAGAAGTGTGCCTAAGGAGACTGAAGGTTTTGCTAGTTATAACATTGAAACATATGATACTGACAATAAGCAAAGACAGCAGACAAAGATACCTTCACAATATCCCAGCGGCATTGCTAATAAGCGACAAGCTGAGAAAGTACAACGGACAAGTTCATTTACTATACCTAATTCCTCTGAAATCGGATCGTTTGATGATGATTTCGATGACTTTGATGTGGATTTGGACGGGATTACTGAGGTCTCGGAAGTGAGAAATGTAAATGAATATAACTCTACGTTAATAACTAGTAAGAGTTCTAAGTCTGAAAAGGATGGCAGGATAAAGAAGATAAACTCAAAACCCGTACAGGATAAGGAGATTGTTGCGAAATCAGAAACACAAAACAGAGTTACGCACGCGCAGGGTAAGTTATAAACATGCAGTTGCGTAAACATAAACCGTCTTTAAGAGCTAAGTAGACTAATTTGTTCCTATTACTTAATATAAGTTACAAGACTCATGCAGGATTTTGTTTTTGGATTTAACTAATTTTCTTCGTCACGCATAGGGTATTTCTATGTATTTGGCGTGTTGAAGACCACAATGTTTTTCCGTTGTAACCTTTTGATGCTATTTTGTCAATATTTAAAAGGACACTCCATGGTTAAAAGCGCACGTGATTGTTTGGTGATTCCCACGCTCTGAACAGCTGAAGGACGATTGCCCCACCTCGAACGCAGCTAATGTTCAGTGGCAGATCTCGATTGTTTTTAATTCTCATCAATGAATATCATGATAGGAAATCTTTTAATGTTCTGCATGAATGCCATAGAAAAAGCAATAACTAAATGAATTGTTATTGTATAAAATAAATACACTATTCCTTATAACCTAGATTCCAATATAAACAAAGATTTGTTTTCACTGAGTGATGTCATGACAGCTGATCCAGAACAAACAGAGTTTTCAGTCAAGGTAGATTTCAGAAAGTTTTTATCCTGTTTGCAAAGCTGTTCATTCAGGCTACTTTTATTAACTCTCAGTGTGATTGACCATGGTTTACTCTTTAAAGGTTTTTACTATTATAAAGTGATTGGGTGAACAATTTATCACCAAATGACTACACAAAATCATCATAACGAGGCAAACAGAAACAGTGAACGTGTTTGCATTCATAACGAAGCTTGTACAGTGCAGACAAAAGTTACCAAAATGAGGCTAGAAGAGAGCATCGGTTTAGCTGCAGTCCAAGATATACTATGAAGACGTAAGAAACACTCGACACAATAACACCGACTTATCTAAGGGGAAATAGAGAACGTAAACCCCATTCTAAACCCCATTTATGCATAGAAATGGTATGTAAAACAGCTTTGACTTAAAACTGTTACAGCTAAGCTGTAACTGAACGATTAGGGCCCATTCCCCGTGCTGCAATATTAAATTAATTTCTTGTTACGTCCGTGCTTGTTAAAGATCATTCATGATGACGACGATTATGATGATGATGATGATGATTATGATGATGATGATGATGGTGATGATAGTGGTGATGTTGATGACGATGATTGTGATTGTGATGGTAGTAGTGGTGCTGATGGTGCTGCTGCTGCTGCTGATGATGATGATGATCATGATGATAATGGAATGGTGATAGTGATAGTGGTGATGCTAGTGATTGTCATGATCTTGATCATGATCTTGATGTTGTAAGTTACCAAAAGTCGCATACTCCTAAATAAGAGGAAGCAATAGGGTAGAGTGTTTTATATTGGATAACGGACGAGACTGCACTTATATCCTCATACGTGCGCAATATGTTTACATCAAAATAGAAAATAGTACAGTTCATTAAACATTTAAAATCGCCCTGATATAGGAAATTGCTCTCCACCGATTTAATCGCAAAGACTTATACTTATCTTTCATATTTTGTCGCCAAGGTCCGCATCTCATCGTTACTGACACAGCTGCGAACATTTCCGTCTTACTATCTTAAAGTTGCTTTGAACGATGGGTCTACAAGTTTAGAAGCCACAATTGATCCGAAGGTAAATGCTGAAGTAACCTTACGTGTATTCGAGTTTGCTTGTTACAGAGAATAATCTTGTGTACAAATTTATTCTTGCAGATATTTTTAGGTAACCACAGATGCAACTGGAGATACTTACACATGAAAAATATTTTATTTGTCTAGAACCTCTATTTCAGGTTATTAGCCTCTCTCTTGAAACCATACGATCATGGTATGACTTGGAGCATGCATAGGCGTACCCCTGTGTTTCCCTATCAGTCGTCCTGTAATCTTGATTTGTGTTGAGCTGAAGAAGAAATCGTCATGTTTATATTGGGTAACGGGTGAAGGAAGGAAAGATCCGCAACCACAACCACGCACATTTCAGCTCTCCGCCTTGTTGCTGAAGAGCTCAAAACTACAACATGGAAGCTGTTCCGACTGTTATTGATTTCCGTAAGGCATTTGATTCCATCGACCGCTCCAAAATGTTTCAGATCCTGGACGCTTACGGGATCGCACCTGATGTAGCAGCTGCAATAAAAGTCATGACGTAAATACATCAGCAGTTGTCATCACACCTGAAGGTGAGACAGAAGAATGCGGGTGTACTGCAGGGCGACCCACTTGCCCCTTTTCTGTTCATAATCTGTTTAGACTATACCCTTTGCTCCTCTATATCTGGATCAGATGGACTTACCTTAACGCGCCGTCAGAGTTCTCGCTATCCACCTGTAGTTTTCTTTCATCTGGAGTATACTTGGAAAATTGCATTGATTCAGCACAGGACCTTCTTAACCGCGTTGAAATAGCATGTCAAGTGATTGGTTTATTCATTAACGCACCAAAAACAAAATATATGCATTTGAATCCTTCCTCCAACAGTGCGCCACTCTCTTCTTGACGATTTCAAATATTTAGGAGGTTACACTGATTCTGTGTACGACATGAATACGGCCACTGGACAAGCTTTGAGCGCCCTCAGGTATTTGGGCAAGGTTTTGTAAAGTCCGCGATCAGGAAACGTACAAACTTAAAGGTCTGTAAAGCATGGGTAGAGACAATTCTCCTTTACGGCTTGGGGTCTTCGTGTCTCAATGCATCACTTACCCCCCAAAACTTCATGGAACATACGTGCTGTTTACAACGTGTCTTGGCGTGGTCATATTACTAACAAATCACTACATGGAAGCCTATCAGCAATTTGTTGAAATTTCGCCAAAAATTCAAAAAATATGTTGTGCAATATGTTGTGCCGCTGTGTTACAACACGTTCTATACCTTTTAAATTACGGGCAATATTTCTATTATTACTAAAGTTTCTAAAGTTATTACTAACAAATCACTACATGGAAGCCTATCAGCAATTTGTTGAAATTTCGCCAAAAATTCAAAAAATATGTTGTTTAGGGGGTCTTAGGAATGTATTTTCACGTGTCAAGAAAAATGTTCTTTCTGAATGCATAAGTTGATAACTAGGGCAACCACAAATCCTTCAAGGCTTTGTAATGCATGATACAAAAATTGCAAGAAAGAAAAATATAGTCCTAATACCACATATAAACGAGCAAGTATGGAAATCCCACATGAAATCGTGCAGTATAGTAGGCCCTAAAAAGTCACGAGGTTATATACAGAGTACCAGTACCACATAAAAGCATTTAAATGCCATTCTGTCGTTATGAAATTGCTAAATTGATCGTAAATTACTCCACTAAGCAACGAAAGATTAATTTTCATACCTCAACAAACATGCTCTTAAGCACAATGTTATTTTCTAATCCCCATCACTTTATTGACTTATTTTAATCGGAAATATCCGTGGCTTATGTTTTAATGTGGGGAGTGAACTATTCAGAGTTTGCACATTACGTAGGCATTGGTATGTAGGTATGTGAGAAGGGTATGGAGTGGGGCAGAGGGACAAATGGCAGATCTTGGCATATCGTGTGAAGTCATTGGATGTTAGCTCAGTTTCGGAATTATTTTTATCTCGTTATAAAGAGAATCAGCACTTCCTGTTACAGTGTAGTATACCGGCACAAATAGTAACAATATTCCCCACTTAAAGTTGGTAGTAATAACGTAGGCTATGTATGATACAATCCTTTTTTACAAATACGTTCTGACTAAAGTTTAATTTTCACAGTTAATACGGCTGATGTCAAAAAGATGCCTAGACATTACAATACCTCTATATTCAGACTAAACATTTATAGATATCCAGGAAGTGGGGGTTGGGGAGAAAAATCACATTTTGTCCCTCCCTCTTAAACAAAAGGAGAGAACTTGTTCCCCCGGCTTTACCTACCGATCAAGGCTTATAGTCTATTTAGAACTGCAGGCATACAATATTACTACCAGACAGAAGGTGGCAGAAGGGAACAAAACTCCCAAAGAAAACTTGTGTGATCTGTTAAGGAAGACCTGTCAACGAGATACCTTTCAGCAATTTTATCAAATGCATTAAAGCAAATCGGCCAAGCTGACACATAAATCTTATGTTACTATATGTGATATGCAGTATAATGTAGGTTAAATCAAAGCGCTACAATTTGGAAAGTCTCCAGTCAATGTATATATGAGGTTTTCGTGTAGATTGAGGGACTCCGAAAGAGAGGAAGTAGTCTTCTATAGAAGCATGATTAAATTTGCATAGAAGTACTTTTTTATATCCCTTGATACAAGATTAATTTATTTAATGTCATTTTAAGATTAGGCTTATCGTACAGCTAGTAATACATTCCTGATAACGAATAGTTTTACTGTGCAAGAGAACGGAAATATAAGCTGTACTTAAATAGTTTTCTCTCACAGGTGTGATGATCACAGCAATCGTACCTACCTTCATCACCTGAAAACATGATTTATTATTAATTTACAATTTATAATTAATTTTAAGCTCGAGATCTTAACAGAGGAATGTGTTTGCCATCTTCAGGTTTCATTTACGATTTTATGATGCATTATATTTACAGCAACAAACTAAACATTTGAGAACCTCATTAACTTAGGTAAATGAAGAAAAGAATTCTGCGAAAATTTATCTACATTGCTGGGACGTTTCCTGATCTATAGTTTCCGTTTTACTTTGTAATTTTAGACTTGGACAAATACTCTACTAACTTGGAATCCGCAAGAATACAATAACATATCAGTCATCAATATTGATGCAGATAATCTATGGGTACCTACTATTATTTTGTATAATAAGTAAGTGAGTTTGCAATAATAATATGCTTATTTTTATCTAAATGTGTACAGTTCAAACGCATATTTTGAGATCGTCATCCGATTTATTCCCTCCTTTCCTCCTTTCACTTTTATTACAGTATCTCGATAAACTAACCCTATGAGCTTTTCAATTTATGGATTATTGTAAAGATATACGTTATATATTTAGTAGCCTTGGAGACTTTTGACTATTAATTAAGTGGTAGTTTATATTAAGACAGAACATGGTAAAGAAACAAGAAGTAAGTTAACCATCTTAAATTAAGTCCAGAATACAATTGCACATGGCTTTATATTTCAACCGTAACTAAGTGGCATAATAGCAATGAGTTTGCTAAACACTTTCAAATAACCGCATATAATAAAGAAAACACTTGCACTAAAAAGTACTTATATATCATTAACACTCACTCCTTTTCTCACGATAATTGTATCCTCCTATTTTCCCTAAGTTTGTTCAAAGTAGAAGAATAAATTTTCCCCCTTTCACTAAATGCAACAGCAATACTGTACAATTGCACCATTACACTTGCCAAGGCACCCAAAAAGGAGACTAGCAATACAAACCAGCAGTATTTTATTAAGCAGCTACTTCCTTCCGTTCAATTCAATTGGATTTAAAAATACATATGCAGGTTTAGAAATTAAATATTTTATGTAAGGAGGATAAATGTTTGATTACTATAACAGCACAAAGGTTGGTGTCACAGCCTTGTTAAACTTTTCTACTGATAACATGAAAATAGCATTTTACAAATTAACCATGCAGTATTAATGGTGAAGAATTTGACACGTTATAATACGGCACGTTAAAGTATTTGCATTACTTACATATGATATATAGTACTTATCCTCGTTCGGCCCTCGAGTATATTTGAGGCCAGCCAATAACTGAATTCATCCACTGCGGTTTTATGCAGACATTGATACACTTTTCTATGAGCTCCATCCTAGTTCTTCTTTCTCCCTCTGAGGTTCTTAACCAAGTTCTTCTAGAACTTTCTCTTTCTTTCTAGAACTTTCTCCTTCGTTCCAGTTATGGTGTCCATGTTATTAATTGTCTGAGCATTATTACTGTCTAGACTCGTAACCAATTCACTTCCAACGTCTGACTGTTATAGTTACAGCAACAAATACAGACTGTGTCCATTTGTATAGTCATTGGTCGGAGATGTAATTAAGCTAGAACAGGAGGTTTTTTCATGCAAGCGTTTAATAAATTGACACCAGTAGCTAGTGAAAGTCTTTTTTATGTCAGTTTTGGGTCCACTGTGTCTATCAAGAACTGTTCTACAACATACAAATTAATTCACATCTTTAATTTCAATGTAAACCCTATTCTGCCGACAAATAGGTCTATGTCACATACGTTATACTGCGTAAAACCGAACTTTTATTCAATAAGTTATCACTTACGGGTAGTCAAGAAAGCGTACGAAACTGCGACGACGGGGGCCCTATGGTTGCGAAGTTACATAGGGAGGTCCAAAACCCCAGCAAGCAGAATCATATGTACAAACAGCTCGAGAAGAATTGGTTTATCGATTTTAGTATTATGTCTTCTTAAAGTTTATTCTAAGGATTTTTTGATATCTTTGGGCATATCAGCATTCCTAAAGGTACCGATGTTTTATGGAAACAGATTGCCTTTTCTTGAAGCTTCTTGTATTTTCTGAAAACAAGAACAATATCATCTACATAAATTCGATCCTTTAAAACGCTATTGGATCCCATCTATGACCTTTCCTATACCATTTGTTCCCCTCACTATCCTGTTATTGACAATTAGGAAAATAAATCGAGACACGACACATCCTTACCAAACGCCGCTGTTTACGTCAAACCGACACGACAGTTTGGTGTCTTTAACAATGCAAGCAGAGCTCTGTTCACAAATGCTTTCAATTCAATTCAATTCACAATGTTTACAATGATATCCATGTGTGTGTCGAGGGGGCGGCTCCTACGTTCTCTCATAATGTCCATAAAGTTGACATAAAGGGGTGAGTTGCATCTCAAGAACTTTCAAGGCATGTTTGGTAGAGTAAATATCTGTTTAACTATTCCTCTACACTACGTCCCTAGTTTTTCCGTTTCTTAGTCTTTTATCCAGTTCTTTTCTGCTTCACTTGTGGAAATTTATAGAGAACACTTCCATGGGGCGGACAGAAGGAAGAAGCCTAATTATCACATTTCGTTAAGTTTCCACTTGGGAAATATTTATGATCAGAAACCTCTTCTACTCGCTTTGCATCTTCGCTCGTTGCAGTATATTCTTAAAGAGTTTGTAGAATATTTCATGATAGTCTTTTGTGCAGCACTGACATCATTCTTTTTATTGGATGTATGTAATCACTTATAAAAATCTATGTTAAGTAAGAAATCATTGAGGTGCTGCCTTGTTCTATCAATTAGTAATAAAACGAAATCTAATACTCTGCTGTCTGTTCCCTTTCCCCTGTTTTTCAGTGCCGAAGAAACATTTTCCGGTGGACGTTACAAATTTAAAACTAAAGTAATAATTGACAGTAATGGGCATCAAACGTGGTTTGCTGCAGCTTCCTTCAAGAGTTCTTGTAAATTTGATATTAGAAACTTCCCTTTCGATGAGCAGGTGAGACATTAGCTTGTTTATTATATATATCCATTAAGATTCTTCATATTTCCTTCTGTAGCCTTTGTGTTAAGTAAAATCTCTTTCGTCTTTGAGCAATCTTAAATTTGGTAGCTAATTACTACTGTTTACTGACGCTTGTTTTGTTTTGTATACTAACGAGTATCATGATTACAAATGACTATCTTGTCTAATGATATTGTTGAGTATTGCCCACAATGGCATAATCAAGTCCTAGTTCAGATCAGATTCCTTAGAAACTTTTGTCCAAATAACATACAATCTTGTATTGTATTACATATATATTTCTTCTGCGTCGTCATCATCATCATACTGGTCCTTGGCCATTCGGCCGTAGGTGCACTTTCATGTTTTCAATAGTACGTTTCCATAACTGTCTTTCCGCTGCTCTCCGTGTAGCATCTACCACTGAAAGTTTTGTTCATTCGATGATGTTATGCAACCAGTTTTTTCTAGATCTTCCCCTCCCTCTTTTTCCTGGTACCCTTTCATTCATTATATCGCTGGCTAAACCGAGAGAATCGCGTTTAGGAGTGACATGTCCAAACCACTGCATTATCCTCTTCTTCGTCTACATCATAGTTTTGTTTGAATTATTAACATTTCTTTTTTTTGTTTTATTGAAAGGAATGCCGACTGATATTTGGATCATGGGCTTACAGCAATGACAAACTGGACATATTCCCAGCAACGGTATGGATATTCTCATCAGTCATTTGAAATGCTAGACGGCTTCATGTTATTATGCAAATTTTTATTTCATGACATTATTTTTGAAAATATGTAACATGTAGAAGAGCATAGTACAGTATAGAATAAAAGGCTTTCTAAGGACAACTAGTCCTGCAATCCCGAATCCTGTGCAGCAAAGGAAGCAAAAAATACACTAACAAAATTCTCTCTCGTTTTGTTGTTTTCCCTTCTTCTTCTTCACTATTTTTCTCTTCCTCTTAGGCAGAGAGGGCAGAGTGGTTACTTTAAGCAAACTCGTAATTCAATGGTTATGAGACTCTAATATCGTTGAGCAGGATGTGAATGTCCGTTCTGTTACACTATAGAAAGATGAAAAAGCGAGATGTGGCAAATATAAGTTGACTCACCACAAGTGCTCCTATGTATCTACACTCTCCAGGATTTGATCATATAAAAAATCTATTTACTCTTCTCTACAATTCCTTCATGTTACAGTTATTTTCACATTATTTTCTCTCTTCCCGGTTCAAGTTCTAGTTGCTATTTTTCTTTTGAGGTGGGTAGAATCTACTCATGGTGTGCATTTCTATTAATATTTGTTCGTTGAAGACTCATTACACATCATACCGATATTGTTCCTCTCATATTTCTCTTGTGACTTGTTGTATTAAGCTCTTTCTCGTCTCTTTGTCAAAATTGTATAAATCATCACAGTCGATCCTCTCCGTAATATATCTAAATTTTCTTTTCTTTTTATTGATGAAATCATCGCTTTGTGAAACTTCAAAACTCAATACAAAAATTAAATGTTTGTTCTGGTAGAGTTCATTTTTCTGGTAGAGATGAAAAGGGAATGCAATATCACTTTGCAGCTTGGAAATTTTTATTTGAACCCTGGAACTAGTGACCACTTAAAACCACTAATGACAAAGAAACTGTATAAATGAACTTATAAACTTCAAGTGATAGATAGAGATTAAAAGAGTGAGGTGCTTTAATGAAAAGCACGTTATTCCCCCCCCGCGCCCCCCTTCCGCTACCCCAATAAATTCCTACGAGAAGACGACACCAAGAGAGATCCGAATAGTTAAT
>JAAAKM020006971.1:43143810-43191354 GCA_010016025.2 Alatinidae sp. Z8VKAUB7J3
GCCCTCTTCCACTTCTCAGAGCGGAAACAAGAAGTTTTATTAAACTGACAGTCTAAATATTATGGTGAGCAACAAAATCCTAGATGTCATGGACGAACAAATTTGTCCGCACTAGTTCATTTAGATTTAACCAAGGCTTTTGATAGCTTAAGCCACTCGATACTACTACAAAAATTCAAAAGAGTAGGGGCATCTCAAAAAACTGCTAAATGGTTCAAAAGCTACGTATCCGGACGCATCCAGAACGTTTGCAACGGCTCTACCGTATCCACACTCCTTCTTATCACTCCTGAAGTACCACAAGGCGCATTGTTGTAAGCACTATTGTTCTGTATATAGTTACAAACGATCTGAGATAAGTAACACAATTATGCCACTTTGAACAAACTGGAATAAGACCTTCTCTGTGTAGCTACTTGATAAAGCAAAAGTCAGTTGTTAATTAACCCTGAAACACTGCATTGCCCCTCAATTTGACATACGACTATCACATTGGGCAGCTTGTATCAGCATTCATGGCAGTAGTGTATCAAGTAAACAGAGTTCACTACTGTTTCGATAAAAATACACTCGTACTACCATTTTCTCTTTTATAATGAGCAAATTAAATCATGTAAATTGATACTGAAATATTCTACGGGAAATACTCAGACATTTAAAACGAAACAAAATGTAAGTAAGAAAGAAAAATTCTTTGTAATCGAATTTCTCTTTAGAGGGGAGGTAGGCGTGTCGTAGTAGCTACATTGGAAAACTCCAAAATTGGAATTGGGCTAATTCAAAACTTAAAATATATCATACCATTTCAAATTTTCCTATTAACCGCTTTCAGTCCATCAGATACAGAATACAGAAATAATTTCTCTCTTCAAGGCACGCATGGTGAGAAAACATGAATATCATTCTATAAAATTACAGCGCAACTTGTGTCAACTCCTATGAAGTGTAAATAAGCTACGGGACTGATTCAAAAAAAGTAAGTCGTCAGTTTCCGTAGAGATTCCAGTCAGTGGTAGCTCCTAATTTTTTTTTTGGTTGTTTTCTTTCGGCTAGATCAGTTTAATGAAGCAGCCGTATCTCTACCAAACTATCCTTTTTTCAAAGGTTTGCCTTTAAAGAACATTCTGTTTGAAGCTAAATGAAACTCTTTCCCTGTTGTATTAACATCATTGTGATGCCAACAACCAAAAAGCGTCGAAATCGCACAACAATTACGTCGTCATTAATTCTGTGTCAAGGCATAACATAATTACTCAAACTGCTGTAACAGGAAATCCTTTTTTCGGCCTTTTTCAAATCGAAAACAAAAAGGCGAACCCTGCACCTCCATTTCGAAGACAACAAATGGCTGTTTGCCTTTGAGTCGAGTAAAACGCAATGATACAATTGCAATTGCATACGTACTGGAAAACGTTGCTAAACATTCTCGCAAGTGAATGACGTTTAGAATAACAGCTATTACTGTATAAGGCCCTACCGTGAATCAAAGAATAAAGCAAAATCTAGGAAACAATCATTCCAGTTTAACTTGAATCTTTTCACTTCAATTCACATCATCCACTCTGTACACAGGGATAAAAAAATGTAAACTGGTAAATAGCCCTCGACTACTGAACTCGAAATATGATCATCCTCAATCATCCTTCAGAAGTGGAGATTATAAAGTACTTACTGACGGTCTACTAGTCGCTGACCATCAACTAATAGACTAATAAAATGAAGTCGACGATTTGTCAAGTAGTAGACTAATCGTGGAAAGCCCTACTTACTACGCACAGGAGTTGAAACCCTTCTATAAGTGTGAGATAGGTTTTACTTCCTTTATACAGAGAGTTGCTATCATAATTCTTGCGCCTTTGAAAACCAATGCATCAATGGTAGAGTGCCTACTTCATTTTTGGGCTGTTCTGCCTTTTACTAATCAGACTCCAGTGGCAGAGGTGGAATTTTTGGACAGCAGGCATTACCATCAGATGTTGCCAACCTCAAACTATAATTAATCAAAGTGGATCATTTTATAATATCGTGAAAGGTTTTCTGACAAGAGCTTGTTTTAAGTTTGCTGTCGATAATAGTGACTTGGCGTACATGTTACCCCGCTTGACCTAGCTTTAGCTTACTCAATAATTTCGTGTATTGTATCTTTATCCTACTCACGTCATACTGCCCTTTTGATATTATAGTCAAGATTGTTAGGCACATCGATTTTAGGCATCTTTCTACATCTGTTAACTTATTTGTGTACAGTGCAGATTCGCTTCCATTGTAGTAAATACCCTACAAGTGCAAGTAACTTGTTTACTGGCGATTTGGTGATCCCTCTTGACGTATTATTTACAACTTGGCCACTACTTGCACATAACTACCCTATCTTAATCCAATATTGTATTTATGGTGACTTGGTATATATAATCGCGTTTTGCCTAGTTCCAGTTAGTTGAATGCGCTGATTCTCATCAGATACGTTGCCTCGCCGTTTGTTTCCATGCCATTGGTGGAATAAATTAGTGCTCCCAACGCTGAGTGCAGTCAACGAAGTGTAGTAAATTATTTCCAGTCTGTGCCGAGCGCCCCTGCCGCAAGCCACACCTTACACTAGCGTTGTAATACATTTGGGAGCAAGTGTTTATTAAGTTCTAAGGAATTTCATCAGCTATCTGAGGAGTAGTCTCGTCTGTCTATACGTAAGGAACCCGGCCATCTGATACAGAAGTTCGATTTGAGTTTTCTGCATGTTTTCTAAATTCCTGAAAAATCTGATCCATCGTCAATAACGGTATGTCACTAAGCAGTTATTATAGTAGGTTACAATTGTGAACGCAGCGATAAAGTAAGGCGTAAAATGATAACTTTCAAAATCCAATTATCATGAGCCTACAAAGGTATAGCATCACCTTCGATAGGGCAATTTGGAACTAAACTATGTGGCTACCGAAGTTTTGTTAAGATAAATAAACTAAAAGTCGGAGCAATCCTCTAATGAAACTGATATCAGGTAAGTATCACATCAGAGATGCCTTACCGACGCACATATTTTTGGTGTTGAAATGAATTTTTGAATAGCTTTCTTTGCTTAAGTAACAGTGGGCACACAACGAAGGGCTGTCCGTGTTATAAATTTGAACTAGTAATGTGGCCCGCCTTCTCAAACATCTCAACGCGGAAACAGTAAAATTACAATGCTGGAAATATCATTTACCGAACTACTTACGCTAGGAAACAGCATATAACCATTGTTATGAGTCAATATTCAAATTGTTGTAATATGGTAGAATGGTCTTATATTCCATGGAAAAAGCGAAACAACAAATTATGTCCTTGCACTCGACATGCTTTCTCCCGCACACTGCGTGCGAAAGTTCTGGGTTATAAATAATTAGCGTTATTTGATTATGTGCAATTCTGTATCGATTCTAGACTCTTCAGGATAGTTGTGAAGCTGCAAAATTGACGGATCCTACATCATGGGAGGTAACAAATTTGCATTACTGAAATGATGTTGAGTCATCTTCAACTTGTTTATTTATATTTATATTTAGGTGCACGTTGTTTGTAGGAAGAAGGACCAAAATCAGTTTTAAATTATCGGAATAGGAGCTAGATGATTGTTGTGATTGACTAAGAGTGGAGTGCTTTGAAAAAAGCTTTTGAGTCTCCACTGATCAACATCTATCGCAATAATTCCTAAGAGCAAGCAACGACTGGAAAAATAAGCATACAATCCTCTAATTTTTACATCACTCATATACAAGTTGGATCTTTGCTGTGGTTATTTACCCGCTAATCGATTTGATAGTTGTGGACAGCGTCCCTGATCACACGACCCCTTACAAAGAATGCTTTCTTGTTATTACTGTAAATTTTACATTTGCATTAAAAGTGATGACAAAGATCAGAAATGAAAACCATTTAGCCTTTAATGGATAAGCTGTTTAAAGATTTCTGTAGCAGTTCCTCTACAAAGACAGTTTTCTCACATGAATTACTGGCTTTGCAGGATTCCATAGATTTTCACCAGTGTCTCCTGTTTCAAAGTTTTATCAGATTTTTTAAACGGCAAATAAGACTTCAAACCTATTGCTTGTACTGAATAGTAATTTCTTTTCTACGTAGCACCCTTGGGGAACCAAGGGAAAGCTTCCGCTACTGATAAATACCAACACGAAAGGCAAAATTACAGGCGGAGTTACTCTGAACAAGAGAGAAAACACCATCCTAGGGAATCTGGTTGACTTTTTTTTATAACATGTATCCCTTCTCTGTGTGAAGAGTTGCCTTGCAGGGAACCTAGCTTCCAGACCAACATTTCAAGTTAACATGCAGCTAATGTATGAATGACTAGTAACTCACCTTAAGATGACACGACACATGCGTATGAGTATATTGCCAAGGGGGAAATGAGTGTAGGGACTAGTATTATTTCTAGACTTCGCACTGTTCAATACACACATCAATAAAGAAATAAATATAACCTTTGACATAATTACAGGCAAGCCTTCGTACATTTTCCTAATAAAGACCCTTTTATGTGTTGTAACTTGTGATGAAATTACAGGAGGAAACAATGAAAAGTGACTATCCACCACCACCCAATTGCATGTCCCATTGCTTCGTAAATTTACTTTGATATAAGATAATTTTAAAGCAGGTCTTTTTTTGAAAAACGAGACATTTCAGTTTTGATAGCTACATAAACCGCCACATTAATGTCCCAAAAGCAAACGACGAAATGTAAAAATTACGTTTGTCAACTTTTCTGCAAGAGTAGCTTCGAATTGTAAATGCAGACTTTTCAGAAAATGGGCACGCAGATTTCTACGGGGTGTAAACACAGATGACAGATACAAAGATATGTTTTTCTGGGTCAAGCAACTCATGTTTCAATGGCAAGTGTGGAAAGCAGAGCAATTTTGGTATTTGCTGAGTAGGGAAACATGTAAGTATTAAATAAGCTTTCCAATGACTTTAAAATTTGCTTTTCTGTGTCTTCATGGCAACTCGCAATTTGCACCAACTCAATAATAGGCCCCCTGCTAACAAGTAGCGCTTGAATACCTTGTAAAAATTGTTCGAAATCACCTCAAAATACACATATCGATTCACCCCGAATTAATACCCTATGAGATAAAATCCAAAGGGAGAAATCTGCTGTGAGATCTGCTGTGAGATCTTGTTTTTGGAAAGCAAGACATTTACGTACTTGTCAAACATTTATTCTAGAGAAATGCCTATGGGAAGTTAGAGAACCAGAAAAACGTCTATAGATTCAAATTGATTAAAGACGACCTGGCGCAATCAATGCTAATATTGTTAAAAAATGCCTCCTTTTGGCTTTGATTTTACGGCCGTGATATACCGAACCGTATCCCAACCGAGACTGATAGTTTAAATACACGAGTTGAAAAACAACAATATATATCTACGACTCTTCTTCCTCACAACGAAATTTTAATAATTACACACTGGTCAACAACAAAAAAATTGAAATGATGTCGAGACCCCAAACATCTATTTTAGCTAATTTTGGGGCGCTGAATTTGAAAATAAAATGTTTTTCTTGGTTGGCTACCATTTATGCGGCACAGAAACGTCTCACTTTGGCGAAAAAAGCATATTTTTCATATGGTTTCTGTACATATTGTAATGACCGACCGCAATATTTATGAAAGAGAAACAGTGAGGAACTCTCAATTTGTATTTAAATCAACAAAAATTGGTCTGCTCGTCTAAAAATGCTACTTTTGTAATAACAATCCGATCTGAAGTCTTTAAATAACTCGGTTTTATGTACCAAGACCAACCAATATTTTTATGAAATCGTTAAATATAGGAACAAGAAAAATAAAACTTTGGTAAACATAAGAACTATGTTAAAAACTATGTCTTTTATGTTTCATGTTATTTAATTTCGTTTTGATACCCCAACAGTAGCCAGCCATTATTCGTTTGTCCCACTTGCCCTAGTAGCGCTCTTCCATTGTTTTTGCTATCCTGATGGAATCGTTCTCCTTGCTCACCATTCACATCGCCACAATTCTCTGGAAATTTATCCAAATGGCTATGTAAATAATGAACCTTACTACACATATCAACGCCTATGTAATGTAGACTTTAAACAACTTTCCCAATATCTCCTTGTAGTTTTCGCCCTTTGATTTCCTAAGTTTTCTATTATGTCAATAAAGAATGCCCAAGCATGGAAATCCAAGTCATTCATTGAACTAACAAATTCATTATCGTTAATTTCCCGATATCAGGGCCATCAAACACTCACCTTTTCAGTTTCTCGGTGCTAAGCCCTGGAAACAATTTACATATATACTCAAAACATTTACTTTCTCCGTAAAGCAATTTTACAAACTGTTTTATTAATCCCAATTTGATATGCATGGAAAGCAATATGATTTTTTTCTTCTTTAAGAAGTAGCACTACACTAGTAACGTTCTTTGATCAATCTTTGTATCTCGGGGAAGCCATTCTTTCCTTTCCCAGTGCTCCTATTTATGTCTGCTGTCAGTCTAAACACTTTCTTGACCAGGCAGGAAATTTGCCATGTTTAAATCTACTCATTCGACCATTTATGCTTGTTACAGTCAATTAGTTCCATAACCTGTTTAATGGCATCATATTCTCTTTCCGTGTTGTTGAATGACGTATAGGTATTGGCGCTTATAGTTGGTATTATGCAACGAAACACACTTTAAACTACGTTTTTAACAATCACTAAAAACCTCCATTCATCAGAGCCGTATTTGTGGACACCGGGTTGAAGAAAAATTGATTAATACCAAACAGAAGAATCTAGGATTTAGTATTTACAGTGTCACCTTAACTATCAGGTTTACTGAAGTGTATCATAATAACTGATAAAGTTTATTAGTTAAATTGAATAGGGGTAATAAATTGAAATGATTTGGTTCTTCTATTTTCATATTTTAAACTCAATAAACAATTATTTTGTATTTTCGTATAAAAAATTGTAAATTTCAGGTGACTGGCAATAAATTGTTGGGCCTACCTCAAATTTGATTGATTTCTGTGACCCTTATTGATTAAAATTTGCAATCAGTCATGATCATAAACTGATCTTTTTACCAAAAATGACCACACAAAAAATGGTTGCTAAGAATCGGAATCAGCACCATCAAATTAGCTAAAAACATATATTTTGTTTTTTAACACCAAAATTTGTGTTGACCAGTATTATGGATAGACCTTACACAGACCAGCTCTCAAAGAAAGACTACCTACCCAGCAAACTAGTAATGTCGTGTAATTATGGAGTAAATGTTGATGTGATTATGTGTCCGCTTCTATAGGCTAAATTATGGAAGCATTAAAAATTACAATAATCATACTGTGCATTTTCAGCATTTAAAATACAGCTATTAACAACATACATTAACATTATATCAACATACATTAACACTTCACATTGTAGTTTCGAATTCCCAAGAATGAAACTGTCTACTGTTGGTTAAAGGGTACGGAACACTTTCTGCGCAACAGCCGTAACAGATACTCTCCACCCTACTAGCACAACAACCCGCTAAAGCGCTTATCTCGATCATGTTCCTTGAGTGGTCGCGTTGCCAAGGCTTCACTACTAGGTAAAAAATAACGCGAGGGTGGCAAATCTTCCTCGACTCTTACTTACTCGACTATACCAGGTAACTTTCATATTTTGCCCCTCGAGTTTGTATAAAGTCCAAAACATCCCTGCGTTCCATTTAGTAATGGTTGTCATATAGTGTTTAAATAGGAGTTATGGAATCGTCATATTATTTCCTTTTCAATTCTCTAAAGGGACTTTTATAGCGCTAAAAGACTTTTTGAACGTGCTCTAAACTCCAAGAACATTTAGTAATAAAGTGTGTGTGTGTGCATTGGCTAGCTCTTAGGGTGTGCAAAAAGTACATTTGCACGTCATTTTCATGCCATTATAGCCGACATCGGCGCTATCATCATTTTAAGTACTTTTATCTTTCTCTGACAGAATGTGGTGAGCATAGTACTGTGATTGTATTTCTACATGTTATGTGTACCTTCGCACTGTATTTTACAAGCATTACAAGAATAAGACTTGATGGAGGTAACATTTCCTTGCTTTAGTAGAACATCAGCAAATACACATCATTGGATTCGAGTGCAGACAATAATGTACTTAACTATCATTGAAAGAAAGTAAAGTACACAACTACAACTGCTGTCTGAAACGTTTTGAACTATAAGTCTACTATTTTGAAGTTTCCCTTCTACTGTATTGCCTTCAATAAACAAACCCTTGGTCAAAGAGTCTATTTAATAGAGTTAATACAAATCGAAATTGCAAGATTTCCTAACAAGATGACGTGTAGTTAGTTTCTGTTAGTCTTTTGGAGTCTTTGTCAGGGTCTAAGAAGAAAAGCTGCGCTGCATAACATCATGCACGGCTCTGTGAACTTTTCCTTTGGAGGGAAGCACTTGAGCAGGTGAAGGGAAAGATCAAAGATGACATAGGCCAACTGCGCTTGGAAACAAGACATTTCATGGGAAAGGAAGAGTTTCATGCTGCTCAGGTCACTCTTAGACATATCTAAACCGATTATAGTATTTTATTTCTTGGCATTTTGTTACTAATTCCAAGTCACGATCTATTCATAACAGAAACAGGTAGAAGGGTCATTGGATCCAAAAGTACAGCAATTCATCTTAATTGTATTATGTGTATTGCCTGATGAGGGAACATCTATAATTTGAATATTCACAGGCAGATCCATTGCTAAATTGACGGTTTAGTTTTTAGTCTTTACAGATAATTATGCAATTGGATAAAAGGGAAAGGTTATAATCGTAGCAGTAGAAGCTGAAAAATCTCGATCGAAAATTTTGTTACACAGGGGCGGAAAGGGTTGCAGACTGTGTGTGACAACTTGAAAAGGATAAGGAGTAGGAAAATTCAAAAATTTCCGTTCAGTAAACTAATAGCGGTCTTGGTTTGCACTGCACGCTATATACACATCCATTCGTGTGATTCTTTCCGTTACGTAGTGTGTAGTTATCGTAATGAGAAGAAAGGGATACGGATGTCCTGAACGGTAGAGCTGGCTGACAAAAACTAGGAGCGTAAGTGTGGCTTAGTTTGAGTGTAGCGCAGCCCTTAGCTTTCAAATACACTCCATTAGGATGCCACGGTTAAATTATTTTTGAAGTTAGAGAGGATATGAAATGTCAGTTTTGAAAAGAGCAGTAGAGAATATGTCACCGCCTCCTCTCGATGATACTTTTTACTTTCAATAGGCTTGGGATAGTATGACGGGCTGGAGGACAGTCCTCCTTTGGTCAAGTCACATGGCTAAGAGAGGCTGGTCTCCAATTGCGTTGAGCATTATGTCGATGTCCACGGGTGGACGATTGAGAGCTAATGTGGAGGCTAGAGAAATATGTATGAGTATGTTAACATCGGAGGTCACTTAGCTCCGTTGGTAGAGCGCACGCCGCGAAAGCGTGGATCACAGGTTTTATCCCCGGTGGTGACACATTTTCTATTTCTCTAATATTCCTTTTAAAACACGTAAGAAGGTATTAAAGTATCAAAGTAGGGAAGACAACATATTTTGACGTTTATGCTCTTTGAAGTAAGTTAGAACAGCCATGATTTATGAAAGCAAGGCTGTGACTACTCTTAATTCTTACGAAGACACAGCCATGTTTTTAAACCGCGTATGCGCAGGACAAGTATACGCTTTTCATGTAAGAAATTTATTGAAGTATTGTTACGGATGCAAATACGTACAACAACAGATACTCTTTACCGTTTCAATGACATGAATGGCTCTTATACAACCTACCACTGATTTTTTAGCAAAGAATAGTCATCGACATTCACTTACCAGCAAAGATTGACACTTAAGGGATAGGTAGGTAAAACAATTCCTTATGTTTTTGGTCTGTGACTGTCAAAGACCCTTAGTAAGTGTACTAACAGTGACACTTTTACTTGTTAAATCAGTAAATAAATGCTCATAAATGGATACAGCATGCCAAACATGATTATTTTTGTCAAATACATAAAATTGTAAAGGCTTCTGTAGATGCCTTTTTCACTGTGGATAATCGAAGAGATTCAATGGCTACGAACCACTACTTAATCATCGTAGAGGCTAATCAAGTTCCTGAATGAATTAACAGATGTATCTCTAACCAAGTGACATGACAAAATTTCATTAATAATCATGCAGGATTGAGTATTTTGTAAAGGATTGGTATATTAATGAAATCATCAAAATATACAACATTCTTTTCAAAGCCATAATGGTATCATAATAGCAACTTATTCTCTCTACAATATTCGAATCGCAAATTTGTGATGACGTCTGATTGTCGGACTTCCTCTCGACTAGACATCTAAATATTCGATTTGTTAATTGCTAATGAACTCGGTAAGTCATAAACTTGAAAATATAGAGTTGCTGGAAATCTCAATGCAGAATATAGGAAAGGTACACACCTCTTATTAGCATAACACCTTTTGAGATTTTTAAAATAGTTTAAGCATATTCCAAGGATATCCTCTACCACAGAATGTTCTTTTTGCGATAATTAAATACCGTATTTCCTCCAATTATAGATCCTCTCTAATTATAGACCCCCTCCAATTATAGACCCTTTTTCGCATCATGCCAAGTAATTATAGACCCCCTCTAATTATAGACCGGCGCCGGCGAGGCCGACCCGCTCGATGCGCTGTCGGGCGCCCGCGTGCTCGGGACCGACCTCAGCGGCCTCGGCGCGTTCGCCGGTAACTACGAGAGCCGGATCGACTGGTCGGCGACCTCCCCCGTGATCGACGGCTCGGAGCTGGACGTGGTCGAGCTCCGCTTCTGGCGCTGGCTCGGGGTCGAGAGCTCGGAGTTCGACCAGGCCACCGTCGAGGCGTGGGACGGCGCGGCGTGGCAGGTGGTGTGGGCGAACGTCGACGCGGTCACCGACACCGACTGGGTCGAGCAGGTGTTCGACGTCACCGCCTACGCTGCCGGCAACCCCAACTTCCAGGTGCGCTTCCGGCTGGTGTCCGACCAGTCGGTGGTCTACTCGGGCTGGAACGTCGATCTGTTGCGGGTGCTCGGCAGCCGCGATTGTGGCCAGGGGATCGTTACCCTGGAGCGCACCGACCTGGCGTGCGACGACGCCCTGTCGATCACCGTGACCGACCTCGACCTGAACCTCGACCCGCAGATCGCCGAGACCCTCTCGGTGGTGGTGTCGAGCGACACCGAGCCCGGCGGTGAGACGGTCCTGTTGAGCGAGTCCGATCCCAACGGGGCCGAGTTCGTCGGCGCCGTCGTCACCTCGGAGCTCGACGCCGCCGGCGTCCTCCAGCTCACCGAGGGAGACACCATCACCGTCACCTACGACGACCTCGACGACGGCACCGGAGCGAGCGCCACCGCCGAGGCGCTCGCGGTGGCGCTCGATTGCACCGCACCCGCGATCAGCGACGTCGCGGTGCTGTTCCCCGACGCCACCTCGGCACAGGTGTCCTGGCAGACCGACGAGCCGGCGACGGCCGCCATCCGCTACGGCGCGGCGGCCACGCTCGACCAGCTGGTGAGCGACTTCTCGTTCGCCACCGATCACCTGCTCGAGGTGACCGGTCTCCAGGCCTGCACGCTCTACCGCTATCAGCTCGAGTCGACCGACGATCTCGGCAACACCCGCATCGACGACGACGCCGGTGCGCTACGACGTCTGGAGACGCCGCGCATCGAGGTGGTGTTCGAGGACGATCTGGAGCAGGGCGAGGGAGACTGGTTCCATGCCGGCGTCCACGACCAGTGGGAGCTCGGAGCACCGCAGGCCGGACCGCCCGGGCCGCGCTCCGGGCTGGCCGTCTGGGGCACCGACCTCGACGGCACCTACCGCAAGAACGGTGGCGGTACCAACAGCATCTTCGCGCTCGGCAGCCCGATGATCGACCTGACCGACGTCGCTTCGGCACGGCTACGATTCTGGCACTGGTACGACATCTTCACCGACGAGAACAGCACCGACGATGGCGGCTGGGTGGAGGCCTGGGACGGCGAGGACTGGATCTACGTCGAGCCGGAGATCGGCTATCCGGAGACGCTCGACGACGAGGCTCCGAGCCCGCCCGGTCCGGGGCAGGGAGCCTTCGCGGGTACGCTGGCCGACTGGCAGGAGGTGGTGTTCGATCTCGACGCCTTCGTCGGCGCCCCGACCCAGGTCCGATTCCGTTTCTTCCAGGACGACGACTCCGGCTCGGCCGGCTTCGGCTGGTACATCGACGACGTGGTGGTCGATCTGTTCGCTCCCTGCACCGAGGCGGTGCTGAGCGCCGACCGGAGCGGCTATCTGTGTGAGGACACGGTCCAGATCGCACTCCAGGACCTGGGCGCGAACCTCGACCCGGAGCTCGTCGACACGGTCACCCTCGAGGCGACCAGCGACAGTCAGGTCTCCCCGACCACGGTCGAGTTGGTCGAGGCGTCGGCCAGCAGCGCCGATTTCTCCGGCCAGCTCACGCTCACCGAGTCGGGTGCCGAGGGCCTGCAGGTGAGCGAGGGGGACACCGTCCGTCTGGTGTACGACGACCCGATCGGAGGCGACGGCCTGCCGCGCACGCTGGAGCTGACGCTGTCGGTGCCGGATTGCACCGCCCCCGCGATCAGCGACGTCACCGTGGTGCGCCGCGGCATCGACTCCACGGTGTTGAGCTGGAGCACGGACAGCCCGGCCGACAGCACCGTCGAGTACGGTACCGACGCGACCCTGGGTAACACCTTCACGTCCGGTTCGATCACCACCGACCATTCGGTCGAGCTGATCGATCTCGAACCGTGTACGCGCTACTTCTTCCGGGTGCTGTCGACCGACGACGCGGGCAACGAGAGCGTCGACGACAACGGCGGTGCGCTGTACGAGTTCACCACCTTGGAGTCGGTCATCGAGCGGGTGAGCGACTTCGAGGACGGCGCGCGCGGTTGGTCGCACTCGGGCATCGGGGACCTGTGGGAGTTCGGAACTCCGACCCAGGGTCCGGGAGGAGCGTTCAGCGGCACGGTCGCCATCGGTACCGACCTCGATGCGGACTATCCCAAGGGGCTCGGCTTCGACTCCGACTTCGTCGCCAGCACCAGTCGCGTCCGGCTTCCCGACGCCGAGGTCGTTCGCCTCCGCTTCCGTCACTACTACGACGCCTACACCGCTCCCGGTGGTGGCGACGGGGGCTGGGTCGAGGTGTTCGTCGACGGCGCCTGGGAGGTCATCGAGCCGATCGGTGGCTACCCGGAGCTGCTCGGGTCCGACGCTCCGGTGCCCGGGGGCGGCTGCTACTCGGGATTCAGCGACGGCTGGCTGGAAGCGGTGTTCGACATCACGAACGGCGCCGGCCAGCGTCCTCGTTTCCGCTGGCACTTCTACATCGACGCCAGCGTGGGGACGCCGCACCCGGGCTGGTTCTTCGACGACGTCACGATCGAGACCGGCCGCGAGTGCCTCGCCCCCTGAACGCCACGGCCCGGAGGTGCCCGCCGCCCTCCGGGCCTACTGGGTGAGCTCCAGGTCGTCGAACAGCAGCTCACCACTGGGGGTCCGGTCGGCGCGCCACGCCACCCAGCGGATGCGGCCGAGATCGACCGACGGGTTGGCGTCGGCGAAGGCGCTCAACGGAATCCGCGTGGTGCGCAGCACCGTGCGCGGCGGCAGGTAGGGATGGGCGTCCGGGTGCGAGGCGGGCCAGGCGATGGTACCGTGCTCGGACAGCGGCACGGCCGCCACCCGACGCTCGACGTCGATCAGCGCCATCGTGACGTCCTGCGGCAGATCCGGAACGTTGAGCGGCGAGTAGAACGACTGGGCGAACTTGGCCGACAGGTGGGTCCAGGGAGAGGTGTCGAGCGCCGCGGGCAGGGTCACGGCCCACAACGCCGTGGCGCCGTCGAACGCCGCCAGCAACCCTGCCGTCTCGTGGTACAGGCTGGAGAAGTTGAGCTCGGCCTCGAACGGCCCCACCAGACCGCGGAGCTGGACCGGCAGCCCGGCGCTCGACGTCGCGAGCTCGGGCTGGCTCTCGAAGTCGTCCAGCACCAGCCGGACCGGGTGGCGGTACATCGGCAGGATCTCGGCCTGAGAGGTCAGGGGCGCCAGCTCCGGTCCGTCTGCGAACACCGCCGCGCTCTGCGGCGGGTTGTCGAGTCGCCGGACCAGGAAGCCCGCCACGTAGCCGAGCGCGATCTCCTGGTGCAGCTCGCGCGACAGGTCCGGGTCGGTCTCGCACG
Source organism: Alatinidae sp. Z8VKAUB7J3 (assembly GCA_010016025.2). Taxonomy (NCBI): domain Eukaryota; kingdom Metazoa; phylum Cnidaria; class Cubozoa; order Carybdeida; family Alatinidae; species Alatinidae sp. Z8VKAUB7J3. The sequence continues at coordinate 43,158,091 of JAAAKM020006971.1, forward strand.
GGCAGCTGGTGGCCTCGGTGAACCAGTAGTGGTTCGCACCGTGGACGTACTCGAAGACCTTCTCCTCGCTCTCGGCCCGGTCGTGAAGCTGGATCGGCCAGCCGTTGGTGACGTCGCCGTCCTTCGATCCGTACAGGCCGAGGTAGGGGACGTCGCGCAGATCGAGCTGATCGAAATCGGTGGGCGCGACCGTCGCCACCGCCCGAATGGCGAACGGCGAGAACGACTCGAGGTTGTCGAGCGCCGCCGCCACCGCTCCCTCGCCACCGCGCGAGTGACCGGCGAGCCCGATGCGAGAGCCGTCGAGGCTCGCCGCCAGGCCGCTCGGCGGGTCGACTCCGAGCTCGTCGAGCTCCAGCATCGCGGCGACGGTGGCGAGGATCAGGTCGCCGCGCTGGTCGATCGCGGCCGGCAGGTTGAACTGCCCGACGACGTCCAGATTCACCGCCACCGCGACCACGCCCCACGACGCCAGCCGCTCCAGCAGGTACTCCCACTCCAGATGGTTGGTGCCGACCGCACCCTTCTCCTGGAAGCGACCGTGACCGAACACGACCAGCGGGAACGGACCGTCGGGGCTGGCCGGCGGCAACGCGCCGGGTGAGCCGTCGCTCGGGTAGTGGAGCCGGCCGAAGTGCTCGACCACCAGCGGCGTACCGAACAACGGGTCGGTGGTCTCCAGATCCTCGATCTGCCAGTCCCAGGTGGCGGTGGGGAAGGGGCCCGGCTCGAGCTGGGCGATCGGCTCGACACCGCTCCCGGTGACGATGGACGACGACAGCACGGCGACGGCGAGCAGACGGAGGCGACGACGGGGCACGGAGGTCTCCTCTGGAAGGGGGGGCGGCCGGACGGTGCTATCGGGTCAACGTCTTGAACTCGATCGTACACAGATCGGCGTCGATCACCTCCGACGCGGCGTCGTAGAGCACCGCCTCGAAGCGCACCGTGGTCGGACAGACGTCCGGCAGCCCCGCCGGCGTGGCCGCCTGGTCCACCACCGTCACCACGTCGCCCGAGAAGGCGACCTGCCGGAACAGCTCCGCCTCCGACGGCACCCCGATGCCCTGCTCCGCCGAGACGATCAGCAACAGATCCTCGCCGAGCTGGTTGTCGACCGTCGCCTCGTAGGTGAACGTGCCGCGCGGGCAGGCAGCCAGCCCGCCGCAGCTCATCGTGACCGTGGCGCTGGGCGGGTCGGCCATCGCCGAGTACTCCCAGGTCTCGCCGAGCGGGACGCCCGACACCCGGCCGCCGAACAGTACCGTCGCGCCGCGCGCCGCATCGTGGGCCATCGCGTGGTTGCGACGCACGGAGGGACCGTCGCTCGGAGTCGTCTCGACCCAGGTGGCGCCGTCCCACTCCCAGGTGTCGGCGAGCCCGAGGTTGCCGTCGGCGCCTCCGAACAGCACCACCGCGCCGCGGTCTGCGTCGTAGACGAGGGCGGCCGACTCTCGTGCCGGAGGGGGAGGGCCGTCGGTCGCGACCTGCATCCAGCTCGCGCCGTCGTACTCCCAGGTGTCCCCGAGCCAGCCGGTGTCGAAGCCGCCGAACAGCACCGTGACTCCACGGCCCGCATCGTACGCCAGCGAGTGACCGAAACGCGCCGACGGCCCGGGCAGCGGTCGCTCGACCCAGGCGCTGCCGTCCCACTCCCAGGTGTCGCCGAACAGCGCCGAGCCGGCCCCGCCGAACAGCACCGTCACGCCGCGCAGCGCATCGTACACCATGGCGTGGAGCTGTCGCGCCGACGGGCCGTCGCTCGTGCGGTGGCTCCAGTCGATGCCGTCGAACTCGACCGTGTCGGAGAGGTTCGCCGACAGGTCCGAGCCGCCGAACAGCACAGTTCGCTGTCTTGCGCTGTCATAGGCCAGAGCGGCGAACAGGCGTGCCGGCGGAGGGAATGTCGCCTTCTCCTCCCAGTCGCCCGAACGCCACACCCAAGTGTCCGCGAGTGCGAGGGTTCCGTCGAAGCCGCCGAACAGCACGGTGGACTCACGGAGAGTGTCGTACGTCATGGCGTGTCCGTAACGGAACGGTGGACCTGGAGTGTCGATCCGGACCCACCTCGGCTCCTGAGCGTGCAGCGAAACAACTCCGAGCAGGCTCACCCAGACGACCCCGACAGTGGACGTACTGCGCGACGTACGCATTCGTTCGAACGCTCCATTTTCTGTGGACGAGACCACCGGGATCGTCGTCCATGGTCATAGTCGATAACCCTACGCACGCAGGTACGTGCGCGTCACGCCTTCACAACGCGGCTTCCATGTTACGCGAACGTCGCCCCCGAAGCGAGATCTTGCCGTAATAGAAAAGTTTCAATCCTTTGGATAGATCGAAAGTAAATAACTTTCCTGTTTTTGTCCATTGACATTCGACGCGGGACACCCATAGAATCGCCGCAGTCTGGTGGGGGTATCACCTGACGTTCCTTGGGGGGCGACGTCGGCCGCCGAAATCTTTTCGGCGTCACCAGCGGAGCCTCCGACAGTAGAGCCACGCCTGCCGTCGTCGCTCGTCGTGCGACGTCGGGGGTGGACATCTCCGTCTTCTCCAGGAGGAGGGCATGATGCGGAGCTCGTACCGATGGAGCCTGGCCGCCGCCGCCGCCGCCGCAGTCGCGATGGTGAGCGGTCCGGCGCTCGCGCTCGACCCGTTCACCGACACGACGCCGGTGACGTTCGACGTCGAGATCTTCGTCGCGCAGCCGGCGTTCGACGTGTTCTTCGAGGGCGCCGACAACGACATCGACGTCGACAGCCTGTCGCCCGGTGCCACCCGGACCATCAACCTGAAGTTCATCCTCTCGACGCCGGGCGGTCAGACCGACGCGAGCATCACCGCGGAGCACGCTTTCCAGGGCGGCCAGCGCGGATTCATCAACTTCAAGCACGTCGTGCTGCCGGTCAGCTCCAGCGAGTTCGCCACCCAGGCCGAGATCCAGGCGCGTGAGCCGACCGCGTACGGCTACACCCCGCGCGTCGGCGACACCTACACGCGCAATCAGTTCGGCGCCTACAACAACGGTGCCAGCTACACGATGATCGACATTCCGTCGACCACCGCCGACAGCCCGTCCAACCCGGCCGGCCTGTACGGTCCGGCGTCGGCGCCCCAGGTGATCCAGATCGGCTCCAACCTCGGAGACGATCCGGGCACGCTGATCAACACCGTCGGCCTCGTACCGGTGGACGTGGTCTCCGATGGGGCGGCGAGCACCGGCTCCCGTTCGCACTCGATCCGCTGGACCGCGTCGTTCCCCGGACCCTGACGGCGGAACGGAGCGCTCTGGCTCCCTGGGCGTGCCCTCGCGGCGCGCCCGGGGCGCACCTCGGGCGGAGCTCGTCATCGGCTAGGGGACCATGCGCGCCGCCTCCGTCATCCGTCACGTGCCCGGAACGCACCGACGTCTGCTGCGGATCGGAGCCCTCTCGGTGCTCTTCGTCCCGACCGCAGTAGCCCGGATAGAGAGCGCGCCGATGAGCGAGCGCACCGCCGCTCCGGGCGGGGTCGTCACCCACGTCGTCCGCGTCCACAATCTCGGCGCCGAGGATCGCGAACTGACCCCGACGGCTCAATCGGAACACGGATGGCGGATCCAGCCACCGCCGTCGACCCTACGAGTCCCGGCGGGCGGGCGCGCGCTGCTGCCGCTGACGGTGACGGTCCCCGACGGCGTCCTGGCCGGAACGATCGACCGGCTCGAGATCCGGCTCGCGCCCGACGCCACGGCGGTCGCGCCGACCCGAGTCGAGGCGGTCGCGGGGGTGGAGCTCCAGCCGCCGCTGCCGAACCGGGGGATGGCCGGCACCGGCGTCCGGCTCGTGTTCTCGATCGCGAACACCGGCAACGCGCTCGACGGCTTCGTGCTCGACGGATACGCCGCACCGTACGGTGCGCTGCGAGTGCCGCCGTTGGTCGAGGTGGCTCCCGGCTCGGAGCGCCGGCTCGAGGTCGAGCTGGAGCTCCCGACGCGTGCCGGAGACGTCACCGTGGTGCTGCACGCCACCTCACGGAGTGACGGCGTGACCCACGCCGAGGCGGCGACCACGGTGAGCGTGATCTCCGAGCCCGGCCAGTTCGATCCGATCGGCCCGAGCTCGGGGCACGGCTTCGAGCTGCGCGCCGAGACCCGGCTCGACAACTCTCAGCTCGACGACACCGCCCTGACCTCCAGCCACGTCCGCCTCACCGGTCCGCTGTCGGACCGCACGCGCCTCGGTATCGACTACACCCAGGCCCTGGGGGAGGGGGAGAGCACGTTCAACTTCTCCTACCTGGAGACCGACGTCGGGCCGGGAGTGGTGCGGGCCGGCTATCACCAGCCCCGCCTCGGCCGCGTGTCGCTCGGAGGCGATCGCGTGCTGGGGGTGGAGACCGGCTGGTCGGCGGCCGGCTGGTCGGGAGGCGCGCTGTTCGGGCGCGAGGTCGGCAGCGACCTCGAGACTCGGGGGCTGTTCGCCGGATGGGAGCGGGGGGCCTGGGAGGTGGAGGCGGGATGGCTCGGACGGGCCGACGGCCTCACCAGCGCGGCCCTACGTCACACCGCGTCGTTCGCCCGCCGCGGTGTGCGTCTGCGGGGCCTGCTGACCCACAAGGGGACGCCCGACGGCGAGGAGCGTGGAGTCGCCGACCTGTCGCTGCGGTTCCGGCCGACCGAGCGCTGGAACGCCTCGACCCGGCTGCTGGCCCAGCAGTTCCGGGACAGCGACCTCCAGGGCAGCGCGCGGCTGTCGACCGAGCACGATCTCCGATGGGAGGCGATCCGGCTGCGCATGAGCCTGGACGGTCAGCGCGCACGGCCGAACGACGGCCGTTCCACCACGCTCACCGATCTGCTCGCGAGAGTCGAGACCGACCTCGGCCGCTGGCTGCCGCGCGCCGACGGTGTCCAGCTCCGGAGCTCGCTGCGCACGGCCCGCTCCCACGGAGGCGTCGGCAGCGAGATCCTTGAGTCTGCTGAATTCAACAAGAAGTCGAAAGCTTCCACTTCAAAGCCACCGAATGTCGCTTTTGTTTTGTGCACAATGGGTGTAGGGTAAAAGGACCTTGCGCAAATATTTGTTTCTTTGTATGGGTACAATTATGTTTTTTTCCTCGCTGTAGATCAGCTACGAATAAGATTGCACTCAACTCGCCGTTCACAGGGCTCCGCTCCCTTTGGAAAACAAAAGTCAATTCAAAAACTCAGACAAATGTTAGTAAAATCTGCCTGCCAAAAGGTCTTCAGCACGGACAGCTTGTGTCCCCATGATTTGTTATATCTGCCCTTGTTCCCAAGAAAAACCTTGTACGATTTAAAGGATGAACATGAATAAGACCTACTCTTCACCTCTTATTTAGAGTAAACATAAGAATGAAGCAGTTTACTAGTTTTTGACATGTACTTCCCAGCCGCACTTCATAGGCATACATTATAGATAAACACATATTCCACGCACAAGTTCATTAACTGTAACTTAAAAGTTATTGACGAATAAATGCTTTTAGTACCTTGCTTTCTATCGAAGATACGACAAATTATTGACAGTTCTAGATCATTTAGCAAATCACCTTGAAGCATAGGGGTACTTTTTGTTCCTTAGGCATACAGGCGCACCCGACGTGGTTTGACAAGATCAATGCTCTGAATTAGACCCTGGTCGCTTACAGAAACTAAACTAAATCACACAAGATTTGTTGAACAAAATGCGAGTGTAGCTAACAAGATAGGACTTCAAGGTGATATTATTGTACCTTATGACGAAAAAAATCCTTATTTTTCGTTAAGACATTTTAACGGCATCCAAGGTAGTAAATCGTATCCCACGTGGCCTCTCAGGAACTGTGTGACAAGGGTAAGTGCTCAGGCTGGATTCTAGGTACACTTAATCGTTACTCCAGGATCAAAATAAACCACAGTTCCTACATTTGAACTTGTGCCTCATGTTTTGCGAAGTTACGTGACTGTGGAAATGCTCTGGTGACATCTTACAGTCAACGGACTGGGTACCCTGTTGAGCTTTAAACTGTGATTTTGGAAATAGATATTGATTTCATTGATTAAGGCTTTGGCGAAATTATTCACATTACGATCAGGTGTAACCTCTAATCATCAGATGCATATAAACTAGATGTTGTGGCCTCCTGGTACATGTAGCGCTGAGAGACATAAAACATAAAATTTATCTCTTCTCCAGTAGTCTAAATCATGGTCACTACTAGCACGAAGGAAGCATTTGGTTGCACGGGCGAGACTGTGATTGGTTCTTAGGAAGCAATTGATTGGCACTTTCTGATCGGTCATTCAAGCTGAAATACATCTCCTTAACCTGTTTACTATATGTAGAATAATTGAAAGAGCAAGAATTCAGATGTCACTTTTGATTCTTTTTTCTCTTCACAGCACATGTACAAATGGGAAATTCGTGTGCACAAACATAGATTGCAGAGGTAAGGGAAGAGCTTGCAAATTTATCCCATTTTTCCTGCCTTTGATAAACCAGGCAGTTGTACGTACAGATTAAATGCCAGTATTACGGTATACATGTGCGGTGACGCATGTATAAACTTGTAAAGGGTTACGTCTGCTTATTGTTGATAATGTACAGTGCTGTAAATTAAATTGCTGTCTTTAAAAGCACTCACTTGAATGAAATCACTCCCGCGCTTGTTTATCAGCATTAAGACTTCAGCGATATCGTCGTATTATGATTGTACTAATCAAGTAATTTGTAGAAAGATCACCCCACCACTGCAAGGAATAGCTATATTGGATCACCCAAAACGAGCACAGCCACCGAAAGCGTGCACTATACTATGCTCGTGATTTTAATAAACTACTTTGTACTTTGAAGTTTATCAAATCCTCGTTTAACTTTGCATCATACTCTGCCACTTTTATTACTGATCATCGGATGACGAGTGGCCTAAGCTTAAATAAAGGATGACTTTACTTAGTTTTAAATTGATAATACAGTGATAACGTCACACAAATATCTCTCTTTGAATAACCTGAGAGTTGTTAACTGGCCATAGAAGGCCTGTAAACAAAGTATCGCAATATGACTCATTCTAGCTTTTATTAACAACCATATTAAAAATTTGGTCAATTCATAAATTTATTACCTGAGTTGCAATAACTCTGACAGACATAAATCAAGCGCAAAAGGGCTCATAGAAATGTCTGTCTAAGATATTGTCTGTAGGTTCAGACTTTTGACCTATATCACAAGAAAGAATGAAACAGGTGCAAAATATTTCCGAACTTCTGCTCCCCACTTATTTGTTACACTTACTACTCTATTGGCATAAAAACCATGGGTGACTCTAGCCGCGGCTTAACCCTAGGCCGAAACACAAGGCCTACATTTGGAGAGACATTTGTCTACGCACAAAGGAAATGTATTCTAGGCGTTCGTGTTAGATCTTTTGTTACCGAACTAAGAATTAAGTTGATATCGTTCTTTTACTGTATACATCCTTGCAGAAGCTGTAAACTTGATTGGCTATTTACTTTACTTCCGTTAGAACATTGTAAGAAGAAAGGACTGGTGTACTCAGATTGCGGTGTCACCTGCGCCAACTTTAACCTGGACCCTACGGAAATGAACTGCAAGCCAGGTTGCTTCTGTAAAGACGGCTATGCACTTCATGAAAACGGAACCTGTGTTAAGCCTTCCGTGGCATGCCAATGCGTTGAGGGTGATCAGTTCTTTGATAAGGGAGCTGTCTCACCTTCGGACTGCTCAAGGTAATTGATAACAATTTGATAGTTTCAAGCATAAATTTTAAGGTTTCATTTCCAAAACTCTTATTTATTTGTCTTTTCTCACACTTTCGTTGTGTTTCTTGTTTGTTTTTTGATTACTTTGTATTCTTATTTCTCTTCGTTCCAAGTAATTCTCCAGCTAGAAGTGGTAGTCTGGAATGCACAAAAGAAGAAGAAATAAATGACGTGAAGCACTGTTTAAGTACACTTTATTTCAAGATATACGGGACCTCACACAGTGAACACAGCACGAGGTTCCTTTATTGCGTGTCGATAATATCAAGTTAAAAATTGGGCGCTTATGTATCGACTGGAGAAAGAAAATGCTTTTATCGGGATCACTGTAACACTATTGCAGCCTTTGCATTGACCTCGCCTTAGCAATAAAAAAAATTCCAGACCTAACATTTGCTTACTAAAATATTACTATTATATATGTCTTCTATAGAACATGTGGAGGTAACCGACAGTGGATCCAAAACAAATCTGTGGAAGCTAAACCAGAATATGATTGCGCAGCGACAGGGCAACTACACTATCGAACTTTTGATGGCAAGCTTTACAAGTTCCACGGGAAAACGTGTGAGTACGTCCTGATGTCCGATTGCCACCATGACGGGAGTGTAATCTGTAACCTAGAGAAAGCAAACATCAATGTTAAGGTGCAAAACGTGCGATGTAAAAATAGTTATGACCAGCATATGTGCAGAAAGGTGACCGTTGAATTGAAGCTATCTGGTAACTCAATGTCAACGGTTACTTTAGAGCAAGATGAGGTAGTCCTAAAACATGGATCGACGGAGAAGAAATATAGCGCTGGCAATTTTCCACAACCAAGAACAGCAGTAGCAGAGGGACTTGAAATCTTCAAGGTAAGAGCAATTTACGAGCGTCTGTGTCAATATTTGATCACGCGAAGTTAAACTTGCAAACTTTTTACTGTGACGCCTAAATACTTTTTTACGAGTAATGAAGGACGTCAAGCTGTACTTACATATTTTAGAAATTGAATTTTTTGGCATTGCTTATCGCTGGTTAAAACCGTCGGCTAATAAGCTGCAAGATTATCCCATGATCCTCGTGTGTTTTTCTCTGAAAGGTGCTGCTGCTAAATCTATATTTATAAAGAAATCGATTTAATTTCAATTATTAACATGAACTAAGAAGATGAAGGGACCCTGTTAAATAAATTTGAGTTACAGAAAACCCAAACTAGTGAACTTTGCAATCTACGCTTATTAATGTTCTTGTTATAGTATTATGTTAGAAATGCGATAACGATGCATCACTACATTATTCCTTACCCCCACTCATTTTTAAGATCGAACACTGATTCGTAGTTTTTAATGGCCAGGGCCTCCCTGTATACCAACTATACTGTCATAATTATTAGTACTTTGCGTCGTCATCGCAAGGATAAGGTAACAGAAACAATACAAAGACAAAGTTTTGCAAATTTTAATATTTCTTACTTGTTTTTCAAGACACACAAAACTTCATTGTTTACTGAAGTCAAATATACTGTACAAAGTGTAATAGATAGAAAGAGCACCAGCTGCCCTGGAGTAGAGAGTAGAGTTTTAGTCTCCCACTTTCACTAATTTAAATTCCATAACGTATAATTAATTTTGACACGATGATATCAAAATTACAAAATTTCATATTAAATTAACAGATGCAATATGACTGTATTGCACGGAGGAAAATATCGAGTGCATGAAAATAATCATAGCGTATATACACTAAATGAGTATTGAAAGTATAATTAACATAAGGCATAAAGTGAATATCAGTATCAAACGGACTTTTTTACCGTGGAACCTTAATATTTGTGAAATTATTAGCAAAAAGCTAAAATCAGAAGGGTAAATGATACATGGGACTATTCTAGCTCAATGGTGAGTATTAAGCTAGAAATATCAATTATAAGCTACCAAGGTACACGGGATTATGAATATCATATTTTTAAAAACATGACATATGTGTCTCCACAAGTATTGAGATGTAAATCTTTCCTCTTAAAATGACAAGCTTACTATGCAAATCGTTAAATGAAAGTTTTTTTAGCATCCCGTGAGGTTAACGTTTTGGTTTATGGCTTATTTACACCGTAAACACTTCTATTGTACGTCCTTAGTATTCTGAAATGAGAGGTATCTGCTCGATAACAATAAAATCTAATGGTAGTCTCTGCTCTGTTTTTTAGATTGGTGTATTTGTGTTCGTACGTGCATACAAGCTCGGATATACGATCAAATTCGACCAAGCATCTCGGGTTTATGTAGTTGCAGAAGCTAAACTGAGAGGCAAAGGGCATCTTTCTGGATTGTGCGGTAACTTCAACGGAAAAGATGACGACGATTTTACTAAATCTAACATGATGAAGGAAGACAATGCTTTAGAATTTGCGAAGTCATGGCAAAGTAGTGGTGTCGGATGTGTAAACCCTACGGCAGAGGATAGCTGCAAAACTAATCCTGATCGTGCAGATTGGGCAAAAAAAGGTAAGAAGTGTCTTTTTTCTTGGCAATTGATGCCCACAACAATTATGTTTTAGCAAAGTTTGCGTGGCATTCACTAACACACAGGCTTTTATCGGGGCCCAAGAGCCTTTTTAGGGCGGAAAGCCCTTCCTTAAGTAAACAAGTCCCTCTGTCTGTAGTCAGTCAACCTGACAGCCATTCGTTACCTTGTGCATTAAGCACCACGACGTCGTAACGTCTTCTATTAGTTCTCCAGGCAAAATACGGGCGCTGGTCCTCGGTTGTAGGGAAAGTTAGTAATCTGGATGATCACTGCTCAAACGTGTCTCTATGGCCAATTGGTAAAATAGTCATTTTAAATATGCTGAGGCATTTTTTATTTAGAGTATTTGACAAAAATACAATATGTGACGCCCTTTGATCGTATCAGGTTACAGCGTACATTGCATCGAGTTTTGGGTCGTAACTTTTGCCCGATCTAATGAGGCTAGATGATCAATACAGGTTGCATTGTAGAGATACTGGAATATCATTACACCAAAGAAACCCACACAAAATATAACTAAGCATTGAAAGAGGCCTTTTATTTCATAAAAGCTTATCATTTAAGGAATCTTCTTAGTAGAGTTTTGCATTAAAGTATTTAGTTTTCAGGTTTAAGAGCATCAGCATGCTAATTTACCTTTTTTCGTGTTTTATTCGTAGGCTGTGGCGTTATCAAAACTGGAAACTTCACACAGTGCCACAAAACTGTTGACCCAAAGGCTTATATTGAAGCATGTGAACAAGAGAGTTGCCTTTGCAAATTTGGTGGTGATTGTGCCTGTTTCTGCTCGGCAGTATCCTCATATGTGCAAGAGTGTAATCGTCTTGGAATTACAATTCATTGGAGGAAAGAAGGACTTTGTCGTAAGTACATAAGTCATTTGTACGCAGTTCGTGTAGTGAGGGCCGGCTGGCTTTCCGGCATAGTGGATGTTACTTAGCATGGTCTGCAGGCGATGTTGTACACCCTGGCAACAGTAAAATGCCATCGGTAAAGGTAAAATATGAAAGACATGCAATGTCAAGGTGATGCCCCTTCGTTGCCAGGTTATGTTCTTAATAATGATCCTGCAGTCTCGCAGTGAACATTTAGATATGTTGTCCCAACTATTACGCTTACTTACAATTTGACCTCATTAGCGTCCTTGTAAAGGTTATAATGAAGATGTACGATTTTCAGACTTTCTGCTCAGTAAATGCTGTACACGGTTCAAACTCAATGAAAGGGAAGACCTTATCATATTTGTGAAAGGCCATGCAATGTGGAATCGTTTGCTCTGAGGCCTTCTCCTGGTGCTTTTTGTAAAAGACGGGGTCGGTTCTTGAATACACTTGGTTAAATATGGTCAGTTTCCGTGGCTAAAGTTGTCCCAACGCCTTTGTCAGGCTCTCCAGAAGTTCTGTCGAGAATATCTGGTACTCTAATAAGAGAATGATTGATGGGACGATATGATATCCGTAGTGCCTTCCTTCATTTTTAGCTGTGCTATCAAGGCCCTCTTCCAGCTTTGCCTTTTGAGCTTCGGGTTCTTGCCTCTTGCGTGTCGCGTCTTTAAGGCACCGTTGTGTCTGTTGTATGTATGAACAATTTCACTCTGGTATGCCTCTACAATGACTATAAGGAATTATGACTCGCTGACGTTAATAAGTAATCTTGCATTTTCCATTGATTTCGCCAATGATTGGCATCGTTTAGTGGGCTCTACTGTTACTGAAGAGGGTGTACATGTGCTCGTAGGTGGCTCTCAGTTTTTTGTCGTTATTGCTTAATGTATGGAATTAGACGTAAGTGATACCAATTGTTACCCATTTATTACCCATTGTTAATTCTAATAGTAAGTATTGGGGGTAATATGTTGCCAGAGGAAGCGTCCCCGTAGTCATTTGGCCCTCCCTGTGGCAATATACTAATTTTCTACAGTACGACTGGTGCAGTTGAATATCGTTCCAGGCCATATTAGGGTATTAAAACTGATGAAAATACGTGAATCACTAAAAATGTTAAAAGTTTTGGATTATCAGATGCACTTTGTTTATTACACTCTCTCGTTTTTGCTTTTCGATAATTTATGGTACATATTCAACCAAATTACACATTTTGAAATTTCTGAAACTTTGACGTTATGATGACGACACGATAAGAAGGTCAAACTGTTATCAATGTTAGACAAATATTTCTCAAAATTTTACATTTGATATAACTTTGAAAATGTGATGAAATTTCCCACCCCTTCTGGTATACGAATAGGGTAAAGACTGAGGTTACGATAAACACAAATGAAAGAATTTTACAAAGAAATTTGCCACCGGACATTTGTTTTTCTTGACTATCAAGTATAGTTGGGTTTGTTGATCCCTTTTTACAGCCCGCATTAATATCAGAACATGCGTCTGGTTCTATATCGAAGAAAACCACATATGACTTCAGAAAGCCTTAAAATTCTCCTCTCATCCATTAAGCATTTTTATAAAAAGATATCCAAGTTTTTAATCTTTATAATCTTCGCAGTCCCTTCAAACGGTAATTATCTATGTATGTGTTTTTGTAGTGTTGGATTGTTGCGAACCGTGTGGGCATGCATATGGTTACTACTCAGGTAACAACATTCCAGGGACATGTGAGAAGAAACCAGCATGTAAAGGAGATGAACGTTGTTGTCGAGGATCCGTCGTTGAAGGCTGTGGATGTCCATCAGGGCAATACGATAATGGCAAACACTGCGTCAATTTTACGTCAAGCATTACCATACCCTGTACATCAACAGTCGTTACAGTATCCTCACAAATCCCATCCTCAAGTGCAGTGCCAGTCCACACGTCAAAACTATACACTTCAGTGCCAAAGTCATCCACTCAATATGTATCATCCATCACAAAAAAATCTTCAGCAACAAAAGCTACATTCACTCCATCCTATTACCTAACAACCATTCCGCCACTCCCCGAGAGCACAGCACTACCTAGGCCGCGTACTTCAAAAGTTACTGCTTCCCCCTCACCATCGACCACAACGATTCCACCTCTCCCCAGTAAGAGCTCTGAACGTACAACCACCCACGTTACAAGCATTGCCACCAGGAGTGTACCTGGTCCGGTAAGTAGCAGCAGAGTAAAGCCGTCGTCGAGCAAAGTGGTACAACCATCACCGACCACTGGAATAGTGAAACCAGTACCAAGTACCACTGCAAGAAGAAAACCGAGCACTTCGGTTGTGAGTGTTGCTACAAGCAGTGTACCTGGTCCAGTTGTTAGTAGCAGCCGAAGGGTAAAGCCTTCATCAAGTAAAGTAGTCCTTCCATCACCCACTACTGGCGTAGTGAAACCAGTACCAAGTACCACTGTTAGAAGAAAGGTGTAATTGCTGTTTTACTGTTCTTTCCCCGCATGTTGATAACACAGTTCTTTCTTCATTTTAATAAAGTCTCCACAAGGCAATGTTAGTTGATAACTCGACTGCAACAATTTCCGAAGTAGGATATTCTGATAATGTAGTTTAGACAGACAATTTCAACGATAGCCGAGAGACGAACTATTACTAAATTAAAAAACTAAGTAATTAGGGAAGTAGTATTCTCTTATGCTACCTGTACATGCCTTTTTGCTGCTAAGAGAAGATACTGGCAACATTAAGAAACCCTGTAAGAACATAGGGACGCCGACTTGTTCCATACTCGTCAAATTCTTGTTTCCATAATTTTCCATAATTTTCCAGCGGTGATGGATCGACATCAGACATTTTGTGACTTTCCTAAACATTTAGAGCGGCAATTGTTTCAGAATATCAATAATTATATGCATTGTCCTATCTGTCACAAAGAGCAGGGCTGGAAAAACGGAGAAAGCAAAATTGTGGTGGAGGTCTTCGTAATCACAGTTTCCATTTGTTCTTAATAAGACAAACAATAAAGTGTGTACATAAAGCACAATACACGAAATGGAGCGCAACAAAGGCCTACAATTAACGTGCATCTGCGAACAAACCGTGACAGATAACCCAACTCTTAAACGTTCTGTAGCGCAAAAAGCTCAGTCCTTGCCTAAGTACCCACGTCAAGTAACCTTTAACTTACCTTAAATTGGCCTCACCGAACAATAATAATAGAAATGCAGCTATCAAAAGTTGCAATCCGTTCCATTGTTTGGTGTACCCTATATCCATACATTTATAACTAAATGCTAACGCTAGCAGATTTATAATTTGATCCTCAGCCAAACAACAGCCAATGATTGAAAAATAAAGCAATTAGTGTTTTTACTTTTGATTCAGTTGTCTGCATACTGTTTTGATGGCAATGATAATAAACAAATTTGATATCTGACGTCATTTCTGAAAACGTATTGATTTTTCGAAATGCACATACCAGGTACCTGGATATGACCTCTTTTAAAACTATTGGGGGGGGCAAAGCCACCTTAACACCCGTACCTACGGCTCTGTTACATAGTTAATTTCTATTGTTTAATGTAAGTGGAAAAATTTCTACATTTGATGATTGCATATCAATCAAACGATTAATAACGAGCATTCTTTTATGCTTTATGGCAGAAAATCAAACAAGAAGGGTTGCAGCTTATTCTTTATTACTTTCTAAGATGGGAAGAGATAAAAATATGACACCACGAGGATTATTCGATTATCCTGCTAAAATAATTGAAGCAAAAAAAATGTACCAAATATATGTCTTTCTTTAAAGTCCAGAGTTTATCCAAATATTTTACGGTGTGTGGTTAAGCAGCTAATAAAACCGTATTGCATCAAAAAATCACTACAGTAGGCATGTACTTTTTTGAACAATCCCCATAAAACTAATAATAAGGTAGATATAATGTAATTAGAGGGGGTGGACCAATTTATACCTTTCGGGGCCAATTTGGAAAGAAAAGGATGTGAGGCTTGACTTTCGCCCTTCACCCACAGTATATAATCAACGGGTAAAAACATGGTTAAGTCTGCCTTAAAAAAGTTTTTTAAAACCTGATAGCCAAATAAGGTTACAGGTATATCAGACAACAGTAATTGGAAGGGGTGATATAATTTATGAGGCATTAGTTTACAACCAGAGAGTTGTGAGATCCCGGTATCAGGCAGCTCGCTGTAGCTTTAGTAAGTCCCTTTGCCTCAGATTTCTTACGAATGCAGGTGAGGCGAGCCGCACGCATAATGTAAGTTACTGTAAAGGCACGATGTACTTTAGCTCCATGTAAAGGACGATTTAAAAGAGCAACGACTTAACCATGGAAGATCGTAAGTATAAAAGATAGAGAGTGTCCACTAACATATTTATATTTGCTAGCATTTCAAATTCAGCGTAATTTAAAGTCAATTTGTCAGAAGGTTTCGAGGCTGATTTTGTTCTTTACAAGTAATTGTGTAAGTTGACAGCTGCGCCTCTAGTAAAGACCGGTTTAAATACAAAATTGAGGATTTGAAATCTCTTTAACTTCATAATATCTTCAGACTCTGTTTTAAATAAATCTGATGAGAGTCCTATTAAAAATTAGTCAACATAAAGAGGATGTGTTTTATTCTGTTAATCGCGGAGAAAATTATAAACAGTTTCTGCAAGTCTGTTTGAATGTTCAGATCGACGTCATTACCTGTTCCTCTCTACTAGACATGTTAATCAACGTCGTGTATTTTCAGACTGCCAATTTTGCAACAATACCGTTAGAAAGCCTTAAGCTAAAGCTTACTTGCTTATACTTTCCTAGATAAATACTATAAAATAAATTGAGGAATCGTGTAGTGAAGTCAAGAAGAAACTCTGATTTTTGCGTGAATTGTATCTTAGTATATGTTAGTAGTTAGTGTTTTGCCTCGGACACTCAATTTAAAAAAATGCTTCCATGAATAACAAATCATTAGGATTTAAAATGAAGTTTCTGATTTAGTTATTGCAGCTGTATATTGTTAAATTGCTTTTTAAATTTTCAGGTTGACTAAAGAGACCAAAATTATTGAGTTAAAACTATGACACTATAAAGATTTTATTAATTTTTATGATATTTCCTTTCTGTTCGAAGCAGACTTATTTGGTCTCATACATGTAATTTTATTAATTTAAAACTTGGTGGCATTCATATTTCTGGGTTTCCCAGTCTTTTAGGGCTTTGTTAGTATAGTCTTAGACAGTTTTAGTTACTTAGACAGACGTAACAAGGAACCTCTTTTTGCCCAGACCACCCGTTGATTTTGAGTAAAGCAGCGTACACTCTATGCTAGTCAATTTGATGACTTCAAACTGCAGTTTGATTAAGTTTCGGCATTAAAGCATTTAAAAGGTCATTGTTGATCCCCTACCTCCTAAAACTATGAACTATGTACCTTTTTCGCAAAAAAAAATTAAAAGTAGTTACTCTTTACTTACTTACTATCCTTCTAAAAGTAACTTTTACTTTTGCAGTTTCGTCTTCACGCAGGCTATGAAAAATACCATCGCAATATCTCCAGAGGCACAAATTAGAAGATCAGGATTCCAGAGTAGTTCACACGTTGGCCTTCCACCATCAAACTTTTATAATCACCAGAAAATAGACATATATTTACTGTGGTAAATTTTACACATGCATAGTAATTAGGTCAAGCTAAGATGCCAAAATTTTGCTTATCCTTAATGAAAAATAAAAGTATTGCAAATTATTGTCAGTTTGCAAGAAGTTGCAGCTGTCTGTATCGAGCACAAGAAAAAGGAGAACCACAGCCTCTCTTAAAATTAGGTTGCTTACTTGGTACCCAGCTACGCTCTCTATATAAGTTAGTCTGTTTGGTGCTTTTACTGTCTACTTTTGGTCGTATTAAAGGCGGGACCGGTGCTCATAGATTGATTCAGAGATTGCCACGCTTAGATATCCAAAACTTGAATTATCCAAAACATCAGAAGTATAGCAAGGAAATGCCTTAAGTGTTTTCTTTATAAAATATTGGCTACTAGTTGCCAACCTCCTAAAAACATGCTATGCAACTATGTCTGGTATTTTTCAATACAAACAAAGTATCAACGTACAAATAGAGCCAGCTGCCAAGGAATTCTTTGTATGTGATTGCATTGTTCATGACATCGTTCATTAAGCCATTAAGTACTAATAGTAGCGTATTTTTCAATGGAATTGTGTTGTTATCACATAAATGTGTAGATTGTATCACAAAGGACACTTTCTGGTCTACAAGGGTTAATATCAATAAGGAAACCAATTGAAAGAGACGGGTTGGCTTAATTTTTACATACAGTATCAGTAATTTTGCTAATATTATCATTAACAAGCTTTACTTCTTATTACAGCCGTTTGTGTATGAAGGGCAGCGAGGCTCATATGTATCTCTACTGCAAGGTAAGGACGAAAATTTAATACGAGGAATGTTGTAGTAGGCAAAACGGCAGATAAGGAAACTTTATTGATAACGTTTAGCCTTCTAAAAGACTTCTTTAGGTCACCTACAGATTGTTACTGGAAAGTTTTAGGGTTTGACGCTTTGCTTGCGCTTGCATCTGCGGTGTAAACCAAAGCCAAGCAACAGTGAGCATAAAGAACCATCGCCTGCAAACTTTGGCTCGGACTTCATTCCCAAGTCTCCTGATGCTGCTAGCCTTTAATCAATTTACTTTTATCATTAAACTAAAACTTTGAACTAACTGGCTGTACTAAGGAAGTTTCTCTAATGTTTCGATAGTCGACCTTTTGGTTTTACTTTGGTTTGTCAACAAAAATTTTTTTAAATAATATCGAGACTATGAACATTTATGTTAGCTAATTTGGAGGCGCTGGATCTGAAAGTGAACTTAATTTTTCTTGGTTAGGTATCATTCATGAGATAAAAAAATGTCTCATTTTGGGGGGTGGGAAGCATATTTTTTATATATTTTCTGCACATATTATAATGACGGACGGCAATATATATTAAAGAGATGCAGTATGAACCTCTCAATTTAGATTTAGGTCAACAAAAATTTGTCTGCTTATCTACAAATACTACTTTTGCAATAACAGTCAGACCTTTAGTCTTTAAATAGCTCGGTTGAATGCCAAGATCAACGATTATTTGTATCAAATCCTTAAATGTATTATCAGCAAAAATATAACGTTCGTGAAAATATGACATATGTTAAAAAACTTCTCTTCCTTTATTGTCTTTTATGTTCCATGTTATTTAATTTCGTTTTGATACTTTTAACAATAGCTAGCCATTATTCATTGTCCCACCTGCCCTTGTGGCGCCCTTCCGTTGTTTTGATATCCGGATGGAATCGTTCTCCTTGCTCATCACTCACATGGCCACAATTTGCTAGAAATTTATGCAAATGGCTATGGAAATAATGAACCTTACTACTTATATTAACGCCTGTGTCTTGTAGCCTTTGAACAACGTTCCCACTACCTCCTTGTAGTTTTCGCCCCTGTGCTTGCCTAAGTCGTTTTTTACCATGTCAATAAAGGATGCCCAAGCGTGGAACTCCCAGTCATTCATTGAATTAACTGACTCATCATCGTTAATTCCCGATATCAGGATTATCAAATGCAACACTTTGAGTTTCTCGGTGCTAAGTCCTAGAAACGATTTACATATATACTAAACACATTTGTTTTCTTTGTCAAGCGACTTTACAAACTGTTTCATTAAACCCACTTTGATATGTATGGAAGGCAATTTTTTTCTTCTTTAAGAAGTAGAACTGCACTAATAATGTTCTTTGACCGTCCATTATATCTCGGGGAAGACATTCTTTCCTTATTCAGTGCTTCTTTTCATGTCTGCTGTCACTAACACAATACCCATGTCGTCTAACCACTTTCTTGACAAAGCTGGAAACTTTACCATTTTCAAATTTACACATTCGACCCATTAATGCTGGTTACAGTCAATTTGTTCTATAACCTGTTTGATGACATCATATTATCTATCCGCGTTGGTAAGTGCCGAAAAGGTATTGGCGCTTATAGTTGGTATTATGGAGTGAAACACACCTTAAACTACATTTTCCTCAATCTCTAAAGAATCTCCATTCACCAGCATCGTATTTGTGGATGCCAGATCAAAACAAATTGATTAAAACGAAACTGAAGATTCTAGGATTTCCTATTTACAATGTCACCTTAACTATCAGGTTTACTGAAAGGTATCATAACAACTGATACATTTTACTTTGTAACTTGAATTTGGGCAATTAATTGGAATAATTTGGTACTTCTATTTTCATTTTTGTTACTCAAAAAAACATTTTTTGTTGTTCAGTTGTACCTACCTAAAACTTGATCGGTTTCTTTGGCCCATATTAATTAAAATTTTCGATCAGCAAAGACCATAAACTGATCTTTTTACCAAAAATGAGCACTTCCGGTACAGAAAAAAGATAGCTAAAAATAAAAGACTAGTGTCATTTCCGGAATCAGCACCATAAAATTTAGCTAAAAAGCATATTTTGTTTCTTGACACCAAAAATCGTGTTGACCAGTGTTATTTAAGTTTCTGAACAGATTTCTTTGTTGTCGTATTGAATATCCTTCTACACAAATATAAAATGAGCTTTCTGGAGATAAGTGCATCAGCAAACCATAGCAGACATGAAATCTGTTACTTAAAACATCAGGTTTGAAATATTGAAACTCATCAATAATGTATTGAAATGAAATAATGCACAAACCTATAGAGATAGGATGATCTTATCTAGAAACGTAAACACAGAGACAGCTTGTTGTTTGGGTGTTAATGATAGAAATGACCTCCAATGTCTTCCCTAGACAGTTTGTTTACTGAACCTTTTTACTTCTGTGGTTACCTAATGTTCCTCGCGTTGCGTCGTCAAGTATTACGGAATGATCAATTCGATTCTATGAATCTACTCTTCAAGCCACTCTCTTTCATTTTCTGTATATTAAGTACTGTGAATAACCAAAATAGCATCTGTTATATTCCGTGTTGAAGCAATGTTTAGACTCCCTTAGAAGCAACTGTTATTGCTACCAATTCAACAAGTTAATACATGCAGGCCGACGATACTTGATATTCAGCAATGTTCATGGTTTAGTAATTCGAGGGACAGCAACAACTAATCTGGATCGTGCAAATGTTGACAAGATGGTTGTCTTTCTGCTTGGCGTTTTGATGTTTCCTAGGGGAAAACCCTTTCCTAGGGGAAAACCCTTTCGAATAGTAGATCTTGAAACAGAGCGTCACTTTGGTACCAAGAAGAGATCAAGAGCTATCAATGACCCAGGATGCGTTAATAAAATATCCCTTTTAGCAAGTTAATGAATAACGAGAGGTAGTAGAAGTTTTTATTGGACGGGACAACGGTTATAAACGGGCACAAAGTTGTAAAATATTAAAGCAACAGTCACAAAGTACCTTGAACGTAGGACAGGGCTTCCAAAAAATTTATTTAATAGAACTGACAGTACACAATTAATTGGCATCACATTCGTGCACGAAATCCATTCATGCAGTCGTAATGTAAAGGATAACTGTGATGATGTTTCTATATGGTTTGTTTTAATGTTATTTTATTGTCAAATCTTTCTAATGAAGTGAGAAAATACTTTACAAAAGTAACTGCAATTCAATTTTTATCTATAATTACAAAATACCACGTAAGGAGTCAAAAGTTAAAAGACGTTTGTTCTCCTAGAGAGGTGGCTTCTGGAAGAAAGCTCTTTAATATGGACCATGTGTCGCTAAAGTCTTCCATGTTAAGACTTTCCGGTGTTATGAAAACTCGAATTAACTTGAAACCTTACTTGAACATATTTCAAAATTTTGTTTAACAAGTCATCTGGAAAAAATCTGGCCAAATAACTTAAACGCTTCTGAAAGGGACGTGAAACTAAGAACAATTCAATCCCATCAGGCTCTCTGCAAGCTAAAAGAGTACAGCAAGCCGGCATGTCCAATAGTCGTAAGAGGTTGATGTTTGTCGCAAACGTCAAATGATTTCTGCTTCATTGTTTAAAAACTTGGAACCTTACATCATAGAAAACAGCAAGGCCTGACGTGTGTCACAGATGTTTGAAATGTATATCCATAAAATGCATGCGAGAGCTGGAAAATACAAAACAAAAATTCACTTTTCCTATTTTGCCTTTTCTTAATTGATATTTCAAGTCCTCTCTTCTCGATGCTACTTTCTATGGGTTTTGGACGGATAGACGGTCCGGATGGCAGTCGATCATTGGTAAATTCACATGGTGCAGAGAGGCTGGTCTCCAATGGACCTTTATGGCACAAAAACCCAGAACAAGTCCGGACCGGTAAAGAACTCATCAGGTTGTAGGTTTACCTTAAAATGTAAGTATGAAAAGGAGGGCATTATTAATTTATACGAACAATCTTTTTGAAAGGGAGAAATATTTTTTAGTGGTACAAAATATCTTTAATCTTTCGGTGGTGACTTTTAATGAAAAAAGAATTACAAACTTTTGAACGTCGAGAAGTGTTCGCATAGAATTGGCAGTTAAACAAAGATAGTTTGATTTTTGTTTAGACGAAGGAGAAGGGGTTGAAAGGATCTAAGAACTGGAATCACGACAGAATGTTTATAGCAATAAAATTTGCTATAAGCCTTCAAAAGTAGGCACAGTAAAGGTTTTAAAAATTTACCGTATTGCGTCAATGAACGAGCAGTCAGCAACTGACAGAACAGACTCGGCAATAGGACAGCATTTGATTTAAAACCAATCATGGGCTGACAACTAGCAAGAGGATTCGTTTAGGGTATCAGCCAAAGCCCGATTTTGCCGCCTTAGAAGCCGCTTTACGAAAACAAAGAGCCCGGTACTCTGTCGACAAAAAGAATTTGTTTACAATTCACTCCTTTCTCAATAACACGAGTGGCAGAAAAGGTGTCACTCTCGTGACTGTTATTTTGTACGTCGTGTTTGGTCATCTCGTTTCCGTTAAATTCAGCGTAAAATCTTTCTCACTTAACTCCATACAATTGTTGTGACCAGTGTATGGCGAAAACGTTTATGGTTTATGTTATATACACGGATGTTTAATCTCTCGTCTCCGAGCATCTCCGATACGGAATAGTACTTTCTTTACAATTTGGAACCGATATAAATACAACTTTTTGATAAAATGCAAATATATCGTAGTAGATGTAATAAAAGTTAAACGTTTAAGGTTTCAGTCATTAATTAGTGACGGGCGATTAATGGCAAGCAAACGTTTGTTAGGAGGCAAGAGCTTCAAATGCCTGTCACGAGAAACACATGTCACGAAATTGATACTTGCTTTGGCGTAAATTTGTGGTTATCATTTCCTCATTGAATGACAAAAATGTGTAACAGGGGTGACGGTCTCAGGTTTTAAATCAAACCCAAATGAATTTTTAATTGAAGATCCCTAAATCGTAATCTTTGTAACTAAATAGACCTTTTCATCATTGAATATCAATTTGGGTAACGCAAACTACAAATGGGAATTCAAATTGTTAATACGATTTTCTTTTTGGTTGTGATCGGTCTACCTACCTATTAGGATAGTACAATTCATTAGCTTTCCATGCGTTCCTAACACGTATTGCCTGTTTCTAAATTTTTGGTTTAATACCAATAAAACTTTTACACATCCATACAGAATACGTGCTTGGTAATACGGTATTGCTTATTTGTGGGAACAACAGATTCTGTAATAGCTGAATTGGTGAATAGCGTTACACTACTTCTGTTGCAAGTCCCCCCCTTGAACCCTCAGTTCTGAGACTCGCAGGGTTCTTACAGTCCCCAAAAGATCACACAAATGAGAACAGCGGAAAATTAGGCTGCACCACAACTTATTGATGCTGCTTATATATTAACAACGTTATAAGAAAAACCCGCACTACTGCAATCAAACAACAATTTAATGATACGCTAATTAAACAATTTCAAACGCAATCCGGACAGTCCTCAAGTGATCTCAAGAGTTCAATAAAAATAGCTAACGAACAGTACTCTCACCAGATGTCTTTGGATGGAAGTTCGTTTGTGATCTTGCGCCACAGAGGTTTCTTGATTGGATTTCCACGTTTAACTGAGGAGTAGACCAGGTTTTCGATGTTGCTATAGTCTTGGCATGAACCCAGCCACGTACTAACTTAACTTGCAACTCCCTCGGTCTCTGCTCTTGCCTGATCCTGGCATCCTTTTATATTTGAATCTGATGTCCAGTAAACTATCGGACATAGTGACGTCTCGACTAAAATAAGGTGATGACGTCTTCTTGAATTTGTACTACTGAATCCCTTACGAAGTTATGGGACTTGTTTCTTTAATTACTGTTGTGGTACGTCATACCATGTTGCATCACTCTGGTGAGCACCAGGATTTGTTTGTTATGACAACAGTGTAACTTAGGGACTAGTTCATAGGTCCTAAAAATAAGCAACTTGAGTGGAGACGACTCACTAACAAAGGCTGTAAAAACAGCAGCGATCTCCTACTCCAATTCCTCCTAAGAAATTACAGCGTGACACTAACAATGAATGCTGAGAGAATGCAAATTTGGATAAAAGTTTGACACCTATCTCCTGAAAATATTTGAAGAGTTAATAGTTCAAGATTGTATCTCCAAACATTGAGGACAGCACAGTTTGATCACAATGTTGATCAAACTGTGCTGTCAAATCCACCAGTGTTGAATGATAGAGAACCAAAGCATCTTGTATGACAAAACAATGCTCCTCCTCATTATTCCAGTCTTTCTTTTTAAATGATCATAGTTGCTTCAGTTTAACCTTGATACAGCTGAAATCCTGTGTTTATTTGGTTATGCCCTCAGGATCACCTAGCCGTGTTGTCAAAACAGTAGATAAACATTTACAACAGGAGCTACAAGGAAGGGTTTCAATTTAGACAGGCGACAGTAAATACAATAATGGAGTATTCAATTTTGGGACAATATGTTGGACCATTGATTGCCCTCATAAATCGAAGTACCTCTGCACAGTTCAAATCCTAATTCTTTAAGGAGTGAGCTCAGCCACTTGTTGCTGCCATATATTTAGCTTCAGTGGATGACAGTGCTGTAGCTTATTGCTTCCTGGTCAGCTAAGATACAATTGCATTTCCAATCATCAACAAATATGCTGATTTAAATTTACAATCGTTTTTTTATCTTCACAGTCTAAATCGGGATAACCCTTCTGAGTAACTTGTATACTCATTGACTCAACATACATAAGTCCAAAGTTTAACGTCCCTTTAACATATCTTGATATATGCTTCCTTCAAATAACTTAATAACTTTCCTTAAAACATCCTTCAAATAACTTTCCTCTGACAACAGCCTCTACTTCTCGTCAGTTGACAAATGTTTGCTATTGCCTGTCACAAAATGTCAAGAACATGAAGTGATAATATTAAATATTTCTCTCCTGCTGTCTTCTTATACTAGTCACTTATCGTGAGAGCGTTAGACATAGCCACCCTTTTTCAATGCTTCGTCCATGGTCAAATACCAGCCTTGTGAGACCTACTTTAGGCCATAGATGCTCTGTTTCAGTTTGGATACCTGTCTTTCCTTACCTGCTGTTGTAACTTCCCTGGATGAGACGCAGCACGTCGATATTCTAGTGAAAAAAGGTGTGTAAGCAGGTGTAAGAGCACGCGCCTGGTTCAATCACCGATCTCTGACTAAGTAAGTCGATAAGTATTTACAAGGAATATCCTATATGAACACGGACCTCATTTTATCACGTACAGGCGTTGAATCATGATTTAACCGGAATAGGAATATTTGTCTACAGAGATCAGGAATGCTAACTTACGCACGTAGGTAAGATGAAGATATATGAATCATAATAAAATCTTCCTGTTGTAAGTCACAACATTCCTCCCTTCTAAATCTCAAGTATACATACGTAAATATATTTTACACTCACAAATTTCTATTTCTATTTCTTAGTTAGTCTTCTACACTACCATGGTTATCTGGTACCACATGTTGTGCTAGTCTAAGCATAAAGTGTTCAGGATCTAATTCTGAACTTCCTATTTCAGTATCTGCTACTATTGGAGATTCTACAACTTTTGGCTTATCCTGTCTATATGAATCATGAATAATATTATCTACACAGACGAATCTTTTGTCATTTCCTGGAGCTCTAACTAAATATGTTGGGGAACCCTTGATTTCTACAATTGTTCCTGGGATACATCCTTCTTTACCCCCTCTGAAACTACGAACGCTAATGTGCTGATGTAAAGCAAATAGTCTGGAACTACAATACTTATCATGCTGTAATTTACTACGGTGATGGTTATCTTCAACTTTCAGCTTAAGACTAGGCTTTGGTAAATTATGCTGTGTAGTAGGGTGTCTCTTTAGGAAAAGTTCAGCAGGTGTAGAACCGGTGGTGGCATGAGGTTTGTTCCGATATGTGAAAGAATGTCAGCAACCTCGTGATGCAAAGAGAGTTTGGAAGCACCCTTAAAATATTTATTTTTAAAAGTTTGCACATGTCTTTCTGCAAGTCGCAGGTCGTAGATGCAGGATAATAAGGTGGACAAGGAAAATGTTTCACACCGTTCCTAGACAGAAGATCCTTAAATCCTTGACAGATAAATTGTGGTTCGCTATCACTTACCAAAGTGTGACAAAGTCCATAGCAAGCAAATAACGATGATAAACAGAGATAATGGCGGAGGAAGAAGTAAAACTCATAGGAATGACCTCAAGCCACCTTTAATTACTATCAACCACAAGAGAAAAGTTGTTGACCATTGATTTCTAAGAAATCAACATAAATTTGTTGGCATGCCTCAGAAGCCCATGGCTAAAAGGCAAAGTGGAGGCTTTAGGTGTAACCTACAAATCTGTACAAGCAGTACAGGACCTTACCATATCTTCAATATCTTTGTCAAGACCTTGATCCTTGTCATAAAGTTTCTCCTATAACCTTCTTCACATAAACTGTAGGAAAAGCTCAATGACTGTAGCTATGATTGATACTCCGGATTATAATCATATTCGGATAAGGAATATAAAAACGCAAGAAATAAAATTGTAATTTGAGAGACATCTCAGTATATATTTTCTTAGCTTTCGATGCTTTCTTGCATCATGTACGGAGAAATTTTGCAATGCTACTAAAAACAACGTTTAAAAGAAGGTAGAATGGGTCTAATGAGAATAATTACAAAACAGAGAAGAAAAAAGTCTCGAATACGATCCCTTTAGGGGAAAGGTTCTTAAGCGGAGATGTTGAGGAGAAAACAAACCTTACATCTAATTGTGGTTTAGCCACGTTTAACGGTTTAAAATCCTGAGTAATGTAGACCAAGTAAGCCATAAAGTTGATAGAACCAATATGGAATCCTTAAGGTAGAATCTCTTAACTAATGAAAAGATAGCCTTTTAATAACTTAAGTCCTTAATCGAATTCTAGACTAAGAGTTAAAACTAGATTCTAGACCTACACTACTGTTACAGAATAAGTAAAAAAGGCGTTAACATATGAAATAACGTCGTTATCAGAAATGCTTGTAAACACACGTCTGAACTCAGCAGACCATGGCAAATAAAAGCAACCTATCGAACAACCACCCATCAAACAACCTTCAAAATGAATGACCCTGGGTGGTGGTATATAAGTTCTATCAGCATGGCATTGTACTGAAAAAGGGGAATAATTTTTCACTTTCACAAATTAACGTGCTAATCTACACGAACCATTTCCTATGATAATTGTTTTTCTCTGAGTGTTTGGGCAATTCAAGTAAATGCAGTATACTTTACTGATAACATGAAGAGACGTAAGGATATAAGGCAAGTTGTTGTTGACCGTCAGTCACTTGCTGCTTCTCAAAACATTTTATTCATCCCCATGCTCTGTCATAGAGAAGCTGACTCACATTTACTCTGGCCAGTCTACGATTTTTTTGGAGGTAGGTCTGGTACCAAGCTTCTGCAGTACAGGCTATCTTTATCCTCATCAGTTTTAACTGTCTTCTTAATGATAGTATCAAATTGTCATAGCTGCTTAACCCTTTAACGCACAAGATTATTTTGGAATAAAGGCTAACAGGCATGTATAAGGTTCATTTCTTGTAACTACCCATATGTAAGAAACCAAAAGTTAATTATATCTTTGTAGCTTATAGTGATGGGGCAAGAACAAGTTTAGGGGGTCATGAGGTGGGTCCTATGGGGGTTCATGGAAACAACACGTCGATTCTTATTGCTAGTATATCACTTGATATTACAATTAATTGCATATGTAACCAACATTCTGTAGTTGTAACACTACTCTTAGTTGTACTGCTCAAAACAAGGGGCAGGGCAAAGTTGAACTGCACATTTCTTACACCAGTAGAGGCGTTCTTTCCTTTTTTGCAAAGAGCGAATATAGCATCTTCTTTTCATTGGAAATCCCTTTGTATTTACGGGGAACAATCTTGGAAAATGCCTCTCAACAAACCGTGCTGTGTTGTCTTGAGATGGCCTTTCACTGAGTTTTCGACATGAGAACTCCCCCATCAGTTCCTTGCATGATGCCACCCTAAATTCTTTTAAGCTTCTGAACCCTAGATTCTTTTACGCTTCTGCTTAAATGATTTGGTGACAAACTCTCTAGGATATGTGCATTCACTACACAGCTTTCTATAAACGCAAAGAAGATCCTCAACCACCACTTTTTGCAATGAATGTGGGATTCATAGTATGGCTTTAGTATGACTTATTTTAAATAGTTATAACAGGTGGGAATGGAACAACCTTCTCTAAATTATCCTTTCTCCTCCTTTTCACTTCTGTTATTTGTTCCTCAGCTAGTGGGGCAGTGAATGATGAACAAACATCGACTGCTTTGTTGTCCATCCAAGTAAGGGCAACAGTGGATCCTTTAGCACACAATCTTACATCACCTCTCTTCAATTTTTTTGACTTGTCCTTGTCAAAAGGGTCCGTCGGAAAGCCTTTTCTTCCTGGTCTAAGTGTTCCACAGGAAAGGACCCATTTTTATGGAGATGCTCCATAAGTTCATATGATGTAAAAAGCTTGTCGAAAACGATTGTGTAATTTTTCCCATAGAGGGGTTGGCAAAACTCCGAAATAACTTGGAATCTCAAATTATGCCCTGTTTTGGCCCCAGTTCTTGCAACTTATATACTGAAGTCGCAAAGATGTTCAGTTCTACTGTATGCCCTACACCTCACTTTTATACCCCTCTTTACTGGTTTCAGGGGCATGTATTGTTTTAGGGTTGTCCTGCCCTTGAATTTTGCCATAGCCTCATCAGTTGATTGTTCTTGATACGAATTATAATTGGAAATAAAGTTGGCACGAATCTCATCAATAAACCGCTGTGCCTTGTACAATTTATAAAACCTTTTAGTCCCCTTTTTTGGCGTAGAGGTATTGTTATTCAAATGAACATAACCCAATACCTCTTCAAATCAATGAAAGGGCATAGCTCTAGCAAGTTATGGTGTTCCTAAAACGAAGTCCTTCGACCAATAATCACGGTTGCTAGGGAGACGATGAATACCAAATGCCAAAATTAGGCCAATCCAGCATAGCAGCTCATCATCTGAGGCCCCTGACCATGCAGAATGCTCTCTACCTTGCAAATCGAGACATTGGTGAGCATATATTGTAGTTTGCCTTCTGATTAGGTTTACAACATATTGAGACATAAGCAGCTCGAAGAAGTCGTGTGCTTAAGCAGTAGAAGGCAAGACATTAGTAGGAACGGTTTCCTGATATAACTGTTTTACAGCACAAGGTGTACACTCTCCCCATTCAGCTTCGATGGTAGTCACAGCTCGAGAAATTGGCTTGGAAGTAACAAAAGTCGAACCAACTGATAAAAGATAGGGATTTACTTCTTTTTGGAATCCTGACGAAAGCTGATCTTGACAAACGTAAACATTATCAGCTGATCCGTCCAAGTTAGGCTCAAGATCGAGCGTTTCGATAACAACGTCCTCTTCTTGACTTCCAAACAGATTACGTCCATCAGCTTCTGATTCTGAATCACTCCAGTCGTCAATATCCGATTCAACACCGCCACTAGGAATATCAAAAGTATCTTCCAAATACTGCAAAGCCTCCTCTGTTGAAGAAAATTGCTTTGGCGACGACATCTTAAGAATGTAACAATTATCACATAGATTTTCATGAGCTAGAGCAATCAAAACAGAGACAAATTGCACGTCAAATTGTTCCGTAGAGTGCACTGGGAACAGATTTTACTAAGTAAACCATGCACATCGCACGAAAAGAGCCACTGATCACAAAAGCAATGCAACTTTAGCATCGTGTATGTGCGACATTGTGCGTTTCCCGCCGTGGGAGACACATTATGGAAGTTTCTCATTTCCTCATTTAACTCATTTAACAATCAATACAACTTGACCAACAGTGTCAACCAAGCATTTTCATGGAACCAACGCTCACAGAGCTCGCACCCAACCCAGGCCACTTCATTGTCACTCTCTTTGTCATCCACAAGATAATCGTCAGTTTCCTTGCAAATGCCACACACGCCTTCTTCATCACTTTTACTTTCCAGAATAGCATCTGGGCTGACTCTTGCAACCTTTCTCCCCCTTGTCTTTTTTTCCAACCCTTGCCCTCTGTGATTCTTCAGTAGATCTATCAGCGTGTCATTTAGAATGGAAGCAGTGGCATTATCATCCCCACTTCGGGGAAGCTTTGATAGTGGCTTCTGTCGGTTAATTGGGCACAGCCCACACGTTTCAGAACCTGCCCGCAGGTTTGATCCGGCAGTATCCTTGATACTGTTGCTGAGGTGCTGGAGCAGGACCGGAAAATATACTTTTTGAAAGGCCCCAGCACATCTGGTCTCTCTCCGCCACTCCTTAAGCACAGCCCTCCAAACTCTTTTCATTGGCCCGTATACTGCAACATCCAATGGCTGCATGATGTTTGTTGCATTAGGAGGAAGCATGATAAAAAACACATTGTGTGTTTTGGCCAGCTGAACAACATCGGCGTTGAAGTGTGATGCCAAATTATCTCCAAATAAAATTTTTGGGCCTTCAATGTGGCCGACCTGCGGCAGAAACGAATTTTTGAACCAAAGCTCAAACATAGCAGAATCAAACCAACCAGATTTGGTAGAGCTGTAAATTGTGCCCTTTGGCCCACCAGTTGTCCAGCCTTCATATGCATTTAAAGCTTTGTAATCTACCATGGGTGCCAACATACTGCCAGCAGCATTGCTGCACCACATCAATGAAACTGCTGTTTTGCTGTGCTCCTTAACATTCTCGACTTTTCGCCTCCCTCGTCTAACAAGCACCCACTCTTTGCCAGGATCATCGGTGACATTTGTTTCATCATAATTTAAAAAATTTGCCTCACTAAGTGGACTGTGTACACGTAAAGATGACTCCAGATTGTCAAAGAATTTATTGATGACTGTTTCGTCTACGGATGATCTTGCACTTTTGATGTTCGACGCCATTCTTCCAGTCATGTTGTTCCTGTTCATGAAACCCTTCAGCCAGTTGTCTTTAGGGGTACTGTTTGTCACGGGGTTACCCTCTAGAATACCACCTCCCAGCAAGTAACCCACCCGAGTTCTTTAACTAACGCTGAACACAGCGGACGCAGTGAAATGTACGACTTTGACAAATTGACATTTTCCTGCTCCCAAAGAATTCTTTATCATCTTGTACAATGCTTCCTGAAATAGTAACAATAATAAAACGTATTTGAATTATGTATTGGTAATTTGAAATATGTCGTAATAGAGATAACACTAAAATCCGGTTAGCCAAATGTCATTTAGGCAAAAGCGAGATCATCGAAAATTAAGAGGGAAAGTAAATGATTTTGCAATTTCACATTAAAATGTTAACCTTGTACCTAACTGAAAACAGGTATATGTTTTTATGTGCTCATAATGATAATAACAAAAATAACAATACTTTAATCTAAAACCATACTTTTAAACAACCATCTAAACAAATGAAAATTAAATTGACTGTGCATACTAGCTAGACAACAATAAGGCTAGTATCTGTTAATAGTCAAATTTGTTTTTATATAAATCGTATAAAATCTCTGCAAGGGATGCTAGCAGGAATTTTACATCTTGCTAATATCAACATACTTGATGATCAAAATTGTCCAAACTGTCGCTTAGTGTTTAATTTTGCACAAAGTTTATAGAATACAATTTTGTTTACGCAGCCATTCTTTTGGCCATTGAATTACTCTTCCTTACTGTATCAATGACAATAACTCAGCATCTCAACCTCAATGCAGTTTTGCTATTGGGAAGAAATTTGTTAAATTAATAATAAAACAAGTATCATACGTGTAGGAAATAGCAAAACAACGTCTGAAAGATTGTTTTCATATTCAGAAATCTGGGACCGTGGTGTCACCGAATGTTTAGAATTAAGTAAAACTCTGGTGATCTAAATTGCTGACGGGGCATTCACTCCACACCAGAGGTCTCTTAGCAAAGGAAACTCTCTGTTTATAATAGAATAGAATCTTTATTTAATTCTTACATTTCCTATATCTCCTGTTGAGAAATCCTCTTTTGCAACATCTAAGTCATCCCACAACATGGCCAACTGCATATTATTAAACATGTCATCTTCTCCTCCTTTGGTTGAAAACGCTAAATTCAGAACAAACAAATTGTAAATTGTTACTCTATAAGTTTGTCTGCAGAACAAAACAAAAACTGCATAGATTAACAATATCATTTTTTCCTTATATTTTTTGTCGTATAAAACTCCTCAGAGCACAATCGTCAGAAAATGATCAAATTGAAACAAATGAAACATTTTACCCAACTATATTATTGGAAGATACAGTTGAGTTGACTGTTTCGTTCGTTCCATTTCGACCATTTCTGGCGATTGTGCTCTAAGGCATTTTAGACGACAAAAAATATAAGG
Organism: Alatinidae sp. Z8VKAUB7J3; assembly: GCA_010016025.2. Taxonomy (NCBI): domain Eukaryota; kingdom Metazoa; phylum Cnidaria; class Cubozoa; order Carybdeida; family Alatinidae; species Alatinidae sp. Z8VKAUB7J3. The sequence goes on from JAAAKM020006971.1 coordinate 43,190,230, forward strand.
ACAAAATGATGTAAACAACAAAAAGCTTTAAGAACACACTGATATCGCTGCTTCGTGGTGTTTTTAAATTATTAGTGGTATAAATTTATCAAATATTGAATCGAGTCAATACAAAATTACCTCTCACGATCGGGCCGTCAACAATTTTTTCCTTCAAGGTCTGAATCGGTGGCTGTTAATCAACAGCGGTCATCCTCAGAGGTTTTATGCCCAAATGAAGTTTATGCAAAAACATGATAGCCTCTCTGGTGCGTTATACGAGATCTTGCTTTGGTCAATCTTGTCGGTAATGGGATGGTTTCTCAACTTGTTAAAGACCCTTTTTCCCTGACCACTTCTGATTCTTTTTTGATCGTCCTGCCAGGGTAGCATAGGACTCCAAGAGTCTTCTTGCAAATTCAGCGGTCTGTAAGTTTATGTTATCGATCCAAAACATATTGAATTGCAGTTGTTCGTCCAGACGAGCACTCCTTACATCATTTGCATTTTCAATCCTCTGCATGTATGAGGTAGCATCCCACTGTGGAACCCCATTCCATCAGCATCTACTACACCCTTGTTTCAGTAATAATTGCAAACCAATTCACAACTAGTAAGATGAGAGTGCTTATCAACTATTTTCACAGCTTAAGATTTTAGCTAATGATCGATTGTGATAACGGCTACATAGAACGTTATCGATGGTTCTTTTCTATTTATTTGCGTCAGGATTGAACCGCTCGCAACACTATGCTTTGTTGATGTATGATCCGTCACACAGTAAAGTTTATCAGTCTTCAGATTCAAATGTTGCTGTGAAGGAAGAATGTAAGTCGTACGCGACTGAGGCTCAAGACAGAATCACCCCACTCGTAACGGTTTTCATAAGTAAAGGCAGAAAGGTTTCGAAAACGTAACGAGTCGTCTACATATCCCAAAAAAGATTTGACAATAGGATAACATGCTTATGACCATCAAGAGGATGCGTTGCGGGAATTAGATAAAGATTTGAAAAGAACAACTAGAGGAATATAAAACATGTCACCACCGGGGATCGAACCGTGACCCACGCTTTTGCTGCGTGCGCTTTACTAACTGAGCTGATGACCTCCGATGTTAACATACTCTATTTCTCTGATCGCCACA
>JAAAKM020006971.1:43201338-43219754 GCA_010016025.2 Alatinidae sp. Z8VKAUB7J3
GTTTCTGATCTTTTATCTTCCCTTGTCACTTCTATTGCAAACCTGAGCTTTCTTAATTATGTTACCTCCAATTCTGCTTCTTACTTCTCACTGGCACAGTTTGAAGCCCATACAGCGCTGCTGGTCTCACCGCTGTGCTGTAGACTTTACCTCTCAGTGCAGCCCCCTGATAAGCCCTCTCACTGTCGCTGTCAATCTTATAGAATATATCTCTATCTTTATATGATATAACTATCACATAAAAATTGCCAATTTCTTGTAAACATTCTGATTCATATTACTCAATTTTAAGGTGGTAAACTTCGTAACCCTCGATTGTATTATCAACGCCCCCTCTCTTTATCGCTTCTCTCTAATTCTCTCTCTAACCTCGGGTGTTAATTGTAACTGTTATCGTGCAGGAATAGATGCCCCTTCAAAACCTGCATGATGTGACTCCTTTCCACCTTTTCTTATAGACATATCGGTGCCTTATCTACATTGGACTGATGGTTTTGTCAAAGGAATGACGGTGCCTTTCATACAGAGTAAAGTGTTTAATAGGCCTACCTAAAACTGAAAATTTTTGTTGCTTTATTTCTTCGCTCAGTTCGTACTTTCTATTAGATGATTCTCTATAGCCTACCTGGCTGTTGTTTCCACTGTTTCTTTTACGTTTACTGAACTTCCTATTGTTTCTTAGGAAAGGTAACCAATACTTTCCAGTTTTAGACAGGGGTCAACCGAAGTTACATTTAGCGGTTTTCGAATCTGTTTTTATTTCGCGTCTTAAGGCTAGTTTGAGTAGACAAAAGGAATTTGCTCTCATGTTATCAATGTTCTGGCGCACCATCAACTTACGTTATGTAATTATATCCATTCTATCGTATTCCTTAGATATAAAAAGTCACTTTCTATGTACTCATTACCGATGTACATCACCTGACAAGAATCGGCGAATAGCTTTTCGATCAAAATGAATTGCCTGCTGAATTGTGGTTTCAAGTTCTGCAAAATCAATAATAATTTGTCCAAGTATTTATCGTAAACGGCAAGACGTAATAGTTTGTTTTTGCGTGACCCTTGATTTTCCAAGTATTATCAAGAACACTTGCAAGGTTATTAGAAGCACTAGAGGCTCGGCTTCATGGCTTAACGCATATGATACTCTTTCTTTCAGGATATTAATGTTTGTGTCACAAATTGCTTTTTATTGTTTAGTACAGTGCTTTATATTTTCAGTGGGTTAAATGTATATATATTTCTATGGACATGTGGTAACGATTCAATTTGTTCAATAGGGTTATCAAGAGGTAAAAACAAAAACAATTACTCCGAAGCTTTAAATAAACATACCACAATCTATTAACGTCATCAAATCAACAGCAAAACATACAACATTTTTCAACCGTCAAACAATATGTTCTGATTCTTGAAATTATTTGATATATCAAACTCAGATCACCAAAGATAAACCATGCTCCAAATACTAAAACATAAGACTTTCTGTTAATTGCTCCTACTATAAGACTGACATTCTCAATACTAACATATGACAAGATTACCACGGGAAAAGGGGCTTGCCGGTGAAACAATAAAACCTATTGGAAATACATAATAAACGCAACCACAAGGGCGCCGCCGCTAAGAGTCAGAAGTGTCACTAGGCTGCGATAACGTTTCTCTTTTAACACTGATTAAACATCACTTCTCTATAGCAGTTTATGTTAGGCATTCATGGGAGTTGGAAATCAGCCAATCAACGCAGGATATATAACATGTAACAGAAAATGACGGATGAGAAAAATTATTGATTATAGGAAAAGCCAACAGACATACCCGAAAGAGTGACTCACAAAAGCCTCAACATACAGACTAGAACTTTTTCTAGATGTTGATGGACCAATACCAAGAACAGACGTAAACAGTAGTAAGAGCCAAAACGCAGTGACACAAGTTAATGGACTAAAGAGGGCAATTTTAATTACGGAATGGATAGGACCATGTGCAACTACTTTGAATGGCAGATAATCAGACTCCGCAAAATGAGATTTGACTGTCATATGTTTACGAGCAAAGGTGCCTCGGAAGGTGTGGATAACTTTACGTGCAAAGGTGCCTCGGAAGGTGTGTATAACTTTACGAGCAATGGTGCCTCGGAAAGTGTGGATAACTTTACGAGCAAGGGTGCCTCGGAAAGTGTGGATAACTTTACGAGCAAGGGTGCCTCCGAAGGTGCTGATAACTTAGCAAGCAGGTGTGCCTTGCTGAATGAGGCACTGAATTGATTGGTATATCATCAGAAGGCAAAGAAGTCTCACTAGTCCATTTCATATCAACGGTTCATTAGCGTAAGTCCGATTGTTACGGTACGAAACCACGGAAAGTTTTCGTAACTATGATCTAGTTTTTGTTTTACTTTTTTGCGTTTAGAACAAAGAGGAGAACCAGGAAATAAGGCTGTCTACAGAAATAGGAATATTTGGGATTCTACTGATATAGTTATTAGAAAGACACAACGAATTTCTGATGGAATACAGTCATACCTTAATATGTAAGACTGTGGCCCTATAACATCAACCTTCTTATGAAATTTGTAAAAGCTCCTGTTAATTCTTACAAATTGTAAAGTTCACATATCTATTCCACTTTATTTTAAATTCTAAGAAATGTATAAAGGCTGTTTTAATAAAAATTTCTAACGAGGTTCTTTTTAGGGTATTCAATTTTTACATTACATGCAGCTTCATACCATCGCTTTTTATCAAAGGCATCAATTGATTATTTAAAAGAAAAGTTTAACCGGCAAATGCAAGTGAAATTAAGTAATCAATGTGCTAAATTCAGTAACATTTCCCTGAAACTAAAACGAATGTGTTACCATTGTTTCTTAATTTCAACTTTATTTTAGCCTTCTATTCCGTACCTTCCTAGTACACTCCTCGCCCACTCCCCTCTAGTTATTTTCAATTCTTACAAAGCTGGCGAACTAACACCAGATCGTGTCCACCTTCATTTAAGGACTTACTTGCATTGTCGAAGCTACATAATGTGTTGAATAAGAATATTGGGGTCTGATCCTATATAATATGCCACTTGTGGTAGAGTATCAAATATGAAGTCGCCTATAATATTAGTCTTCCAGTTATTTATGCTCTCTAAAGCATAATCCTTTGACTATCTGGTTTCTTCCCTTGCTCCTTTCTCCTACAAAATGAACAAGTAAGGGTAGTGTAAAGATTTGGACTTAATACGCATATCTTTAAATCGATTTTGATTGACTATCAATCCCAGGGACAATACAAACAAATAAAATTATGAAAAAGCAGAGATATTCTCAAAATTATGGGACATAGATAATAGGTACCTTGCACAAGTAAAGGTATACGAAATAAGTAAATTAAGAATAGGTTGTATGATAGCAAATGTTAAGGAAAGAATGGAGCCCTGAACCAAACACTCTCGCAGCGTGTGCTCTACCAGCGGGGCTAGTTGACTTTCCATGCTAACATGCTCTGTTTCTTTAGTTTCCATATTAGCCTCTAGGCGCTAATGGTGGACATCACATCTAGCTGAACGTAGTTGCAGACCATCCTTTCTTCGCCACGTGACGTGACCAGAAAAGGGCTGCCATCCGGCCAGTATTGGTGTCCGAAGCCCATTGAAAGTAACAAAGTACTCATTTCAAATCCTCTCTTCTCGATGATATTATCGCTTATATATCGCTTATCGATTACTATTATTATATTAAAGCGTGGGTCACTTGTTTGATCCCCGTTGGTGACATGTTTTTCTATTTCTCTAGTGTTCTTTTCATAACTAACATTTCAAATCCTCTCTTCTCGGTGATACTTTCTAACTTTAATGGGCTTTGGATTGATAACGGTCCGGAGGGCAGTTCTTCCTTGTTCAAGTCACGTGGCGCAGAGAGGCTGTTCTCCAATTGCGTTAAGCTGGATATCGATGTCCACCGGTGGATGATTGGGAGCTAATGTGGCGACTAGGGATATAAAAAAGTATGTTAATATCGGTGGTCACCTAGCTCAGTTGGTAGAGCACACGCCCCGAAAGCATGGGTCACGGGTTCGATCCCCGGTGGTGACATGATTTTCAATTTCTCTAGTGTTCTTTTCATAACTATCACTTCTTTGTGTTATGTGCGCGTCAGTCCTTTAAGATATTCCTCTTTTATGGTCTTCATAAAAATGGAAACGCTATAGATCCTTTTTGTACCAAAGGGAAAAGCTCATATATAGATTGAGGTACTAATTTATGTCTCTTATCGACACAACAAGCAATTGAGCCATGATTATCAATCACTACTGCTACACTCGTTTTTCAAAAATGTGTTTCTCTGTTCCACGGTCCAATCGGATTGTAAGGATGTTTAATATATAGTTAACGTAATGCTGATTTAAATTCAATACATTATATTATGTTCCTATGGTTCTCTAAAAGCCTCCACGAAGGAAGGTATGAATGCAAGCGTTTCTACTCTTAGACCTGCCTCTATTTTCCTTTCCGAGTCGCCTTGTACCATAAGTTTCAAACATACTTCTAATCCTCCTTCTTCTTTATAATACCAGATCTGTGCTGCATATAAAAAACTTTTTAAAAACTCGTCAACACATTCCTCCTAGTTATCCTGATTATGGAGTCATCTTTTAGGATATTTCACAGTTCGTCAAACTTACTATCGCCTATGCAGTGAGACGTTACCTACTTACCCGACCTCCCAACAAGGCATGCATTACCTACCTACCCGCTTACACTACTCTACCTGCCTATCTACCTAAGCTACCTACCTACCTATACTACTCTACATCGCCACCTAGTTTCTTGATTTGTTTTTCAGGCGTTGTAAAAATTGTCCCTCCTGAATTTGAGGCCTCAAGTTGCTTAGCCTGGTGCTTAGATTTTGGACCAAATCGAGCCCTCACACCTAAGCAACTGAGCTGCTTATTAAAAAAAAACATGTATCCAATGAGTCACGTTAAATGTAGACACGTTGTCTTATGGGAAGCATGAGAGTTTAGAACAAATGCAACGTCTGCGCTTACTGCAACGACAAGGAAAATTAGAAACAAAAATTACGCAAAACCCATTTGGTGGCCTATATAATTAGGTAAAGTTTTACACTAACTTTCTTCTGAATAAAATAATAACTAAAAAAGTCACGCAGTCATGATTCCAATAATAACGAGAGCTATAATGATGTACAGATTAGAAGTACACATAACTAGACAAGGCAAACAATTTGTACTGATCAGTAAGAGAAGCTAGTGTTATTGCTGTGTTTCTAGCACATTCATTGCAACTAACATACGACGACCAGTTGATAAGTAATATCAGCTGTCAAATGCCGAGACGAGGGGATATTTTATAAGTATTTCACTATGTCAATCATAGCCTCCTAGACAAAGATTTGCAAGGAAACCCAATTGTTCAAGTAAAAGTTGCTACCTTATCAGCCCTTATTACGCCGGCCCTTTCACGCCAAGAACAAATTTTTTGACCTACCACCAATAGACAGTTCCAGAATTCCAATAAGTTAATCTCTTTGCGATATGAAAGCGAGGCGGGAGTTATGAGTTGTAAAAAAAGTCACTCTGTAAGAGCGCTTGACAGTGAATTACAGTCAAACTTCACCTAAGGTAGTAAAAGATGGAGAAATTTTTTTGAATACAAAATGGAAGAACCTGGTTGCACTTTACGCCATTCAAATGGTAGGAAATTGAAAAGCCACATTCACGCCTTTCTAGGCATTTGTTGTCATTCTCTAATCAACTAATGCAATGTCCTGATTACACGTTAGAGGTTTTTCTCTTCAAGACGATCTTCGCCCCTTTTACGTTGGCACTTTTAACCGCGCGTCACAACAATTAACGCAATAACAGGCCTCTATAAAAGGGCCGATAAAGTAGTTGCTTAACCTTAGCATGACCAAATTTTCCATAACGAAAATCTGGAGTGGAGATGTAGAATAGAACGTATACGTAACACCACACCCATAATCACATAAGAGGGTCCTTCACGGTCTTTCAAGAGAGAAAGTCTTACGAAAGGGTAACTTGTCGTAAGCGTCCTCTTTCCCCACAATACACATTTCGTATAATATTACTACGGCAAGAGCACGTACACGTTCATAAAAAAACCCCGAGATAACACGTCAATAACGCGAGACGTTTCCCTACTTTGTATCTTTCAGGTAGTTTTTTTTTCTTTGCATTAGCTTGAATATTTGAATTATTTCTTTCTAAGCTTGCCCGTAAGTACTTGATGATAATGTATCAAGTTTCACTGGTTGGCACAAAAAAAGTGTACACGTGGTAATAGATGTTTGTCATATTTTAACTTCCTGATGGATTATCCATTATGAGCAGAGAACCTGATGTCGAAACTATTTTAAACAAACAGTAAAGGCACCTCCTCAACGTATTTTTGGAACTGTAGCCATAAAAATATCAGTAGCTTTCACATCAGTAGTGGTGACAGGGGGAAGAAGAGGAGGTGTCTAATAAGGAGAACAAAACTGCAGACTTGGTTAGGTGTGGTACTTTTGCCTTTAAAATATCCTCAAGCCTTTTCAACTCGCGCACTTTCATCAATCAAGGTGTTACAATATCGTTAAAGTTGTAAGTAAATATTTTGAAATGGATGATGCACCTGCTTCATGCCATCAATTCTCAACTGGCAATCTAAAAGCACGTGCACTTAAAAACAGCTTTAACAGGATGGTGTTGAAACAAACAAGGGCACACAGTCACACACAATTACTGTCACAGCTTCATAGCCTGATTACAATTAACATGCTGTACTTATTTACTTTAATATCACATTTGAAAAACTGCTTCTTACGCCATCTAACTAATTCACATTATATCTATGGTACTACCCTAGGGCTTCCTTAACTTTAACCTGCAAATCATCATCAGAGAAATTTGAAAAGTAGTCCTTGAACCAGTAAACTTTGTCTTTCTTCTGGTCCACTGATAGATACGGGTTTTGTTGCAGTCCATTGATAACTAGTTCCATAAATCGTTGAACTGCAGGTATTTGTGGAAATTCATCAAGTAAATAATCTAAAAATACATGTTCCTCAAAACCGACATGTTCTTCATCGTATTTAGAAACTTCATTATCAACAGGCAGGCGCCATACTTTATCTGCTATAAGTAGCTGTTCTTCGAATCCATTACGGGGCTCTCTCGAATCTTCTGGGCCATCGAGGAGATCTTGATACTCAGTTTCATGGCATGATACAAACTCTTTCTCACCGCCACCAGTCGATGCCTCACTGAAAATACCCAGTTTGTCCCCTGTGAACAATTTACTTGTTTTATGAGTTCGCATTCTGCGCGATTTCTGCCACCCATCTGTTACATCTTGCATAATACTTTTTGATCTTGGGTCACCGTCTGCACTGACTTTTGCAATTAAATTACGAAGAGCTTCATCATCTAATTCAACACTGTCCGTACTATCTTCACTAATGGACTCTCCAACGTCTTCCAAACTTGATACCTGATCTGATATGAGTTGATCAAGGACACTAAAAGATTCCTTTGTAGGGGTATCAGCACTAGTATCAATTTCTGTGATCTTGGATCCAAGATCATCAGCTTTAAAAAAATCTGACACTGCTAGTGATTGTGATCTGTCATCATCATGGGAAGATGTGGCAGAGGTTGGCCTAGGTTTTACTTTGTATGTAATGTCTCTGAGACTTGCAATTGTAGCACTTGAGGACGTAATAAAGAGTTCTTTCTTCTCTTTGGATATATCAATTTCTTTATCAAGTAACTGCTCTTTTTGTGCAGTTGCTTGCTTGGCTATAAGCTCATCAAGAATACTTGTTTTGGGGTTCACAGATCCATCCCTATCCTTTAAGCTGCTGTCTCCTGGGTCACTTGCAGTTATAGTGTTCTTGTCAGCAAAAGTGGTGACCTTTCTCCTCCTTAACAAAGATAAATCCGGGGAGCCAGTGCCAACCTCATTAGCATTTTCGTCCGATGAAGGTGGCATTGAAGATTTGCTTTCCTCATCCACATCTATGTCTTCCTTTGGCTCTGACGTAAGTGAATCAGGTGCACCTGCTGTTGATTTCGGATCACTTAAGGTGAGATCTTTTTCTTCTACTTGCGCACTCTGCAGAACACCTTTAAATGTCTCTGATATTTCATTATAGCTTTTCTTGGCTGATGGCAGTTTGCGCTCCTTCTTCTTAGGTGCTGGTCTGCTTGAAGCTATCACATCTCTAAGTGTTCGTGTTGCCTCTGGAAGGGTAGTATCACTTTCTGAGTCTGTCAGCGTACTCTTTTCTACAGACTGTGTCAACTTTAGTTCTGGTTGTGCATCTGATACTATTTTATTCGCCCTTTTCTCTCCTGACTCTTTGGTTTTGGACTTTAGGCTGCCTTTGACCTTGACAACAGATACTACTTCTTGAAAGAGTTCATCAATTGTAGCTCCTTTTTTCTTTGGTGCAGTAACAGATGCTCCCTTTAAAACCTTGCGCAGCCTATTCTGACCTGTCACTTTCTTTGCATTTCTTGAATCCGTACCAGGTGTCTTTTCATGAACTCCATCTTTTTGTGATGTCGTAGATGGCCCCTCATCTCTCTAGAACAAAATAAGAACAATAAAAAAATTAATGTAAATAGTTTAAGACCCCTGACTATGGGGATGCCTTGTACATTTTTGGCAAGCATAACTTAATGTTTCTTGTAAGCTAGAGATGCTAAAATCCTGTATTGTGAATAAAAAATCTTGCAATTCCAGAATTATTGGCCTTCAGGAAGCAACAACCACTACCAACTGGTTGTCTGAGGAAACATGAATAGTTTGAAAGATCTATGAAAATTGCACCAATAGCAATCTGGTCATGAATGTGCTCTACACTGTATATGTCACATCAGGAGTTTTGCTCCCTGTGTGCTATTTGCCCATTCGACATAATACGTCTCCAAATCATCATCGAGAAGAGAGGATTTGAAATATTAGTTTTGAGAAGAACACTAGAGAAATACAAAATATGTCACCACCGGGGATCTGGTGTTCTTTTCAAAACTAACATTGCATATCTTCTTTTCTCGATTATGCTATCTTACTTCAATGGGCTTTGGGCAGATAAACGGGCCGGAGGGTAGTCCTTCCTTGGTCAAGTCTGATGGGGCAGAGAGGCTAGTCCCAAGTTGCGTTGAGCTGGATATCGATGTCCACTGGTGGATGATTGGGAGCTAATGCGGAGACTAGAGAAATAGAGGATGTTAACATCGGAGGTCACCTAGCTCATTTGGTAGAGCGCAAGCCGCAAAAACGTGGGTCACGGCTTTGATTCCCGGTGGTGACATTTTTTCTATTTCTCTAGTGTTCCGTTCAAAACTAACATCTCCAAACGTTGGTACAGAGATTTGCATCTTTACTATCTTAGCACTTTAGGCCAGTCTTACCAATCTTGAGCAATTAACAAGTAAACAAATTATCTTTGAGCTCATATACAAGGAGTAAAACAAAATTTGGCAAGAGTATTGACATAACTGTTTTACTACACGAATTTTAATGCAAGCAAATTGCGTATAATTTTCCTTCTAATGTGTACCAAGGGAGGTTGGAGAATATAAAAACAATTATGCTCCATAATAGGGTAGGGTTGAACATAACTGAGGTCATAAGTAAATTAAAAATTTCAGTCCTGTATGCCTTGGGTTTCACTTGCCCAGGACAACTCACACTAGAGTGATACTACTAACTGACACATTTGTTGTTTCTGTTGGGAGTTGAAATCCTTCAGTGTAGGTCCAGTTAGTCGAATTCTCAAACCAGCATTAAGGCTTGATGCGTTCAAACGACTTCTAAATGCAGTTTTGATCATTTTCAAATGGTTAGAAGGTCTCTTCAGTGTGGCATCAGAATAGGGTGCACACAGACAAACTTGGAGACGAGGAGAACTCCTTTCCACTGCAACTTTCCTTTCCCGAGCTTGTAGACTTTGGTGATCATAATGAGTGGATCAGCAACGGGTGTGTCAAAGTATAGGCCTAGCTGACAGTATCGTACCAACTCAATAAAACCGTTGATGACCTAGTTAGCAAAAACACATGAAAATGCATCCATTTTCTTGTAGTTTGAGAAAATCCTTGTAATAACAGCTGTCTGAACACTTTAGATGACTGCGTCATCATTCTGATTGACTTGCGGGATTGTTGATCAGACCGTTGCGTTTGAAACTAGACAAACGTATTTGGGTTTGCCGTCTTGCATTTCATCTTCTTCAGTTGCAAATATAACAGACTTCACTGTCGGGAGTTCGAGCACTTTCGCGAGGTCTCATTCAAACTTTTGTACCTTCCGTTAGTAACTGCTCAAAGCAGAGGAGACAGCATTCACAATGTCCACAATAAAACCTCCTTATTTGTGTGACACAAGGCCGAATACCCTGGCCACATCAAAATGTCCACAAATAAGCACAATGCAGCAAGATCTTTGCATCCATGAGTTTTGCAAGCTTCCCTTCAACCACTGAGAGGTCACATCATTTTGTGGTAGCTGCCACCACGTTGCTCAAATGAGCAACATAAAGGTTATACTTATAAACAACTTGCTGCATAGCCTTGAATTTGCAGTCCAGCCAGCATGTTGCAGTTGCTCTAGTAGGTTTGATCGATGCACCATGCATTTTATATATTGGAGACAACATATCATACAGTTTTCTTGCACTCCCCCCCCCCCCCCCCCCCCCCCCCCCCCCTCACAAATAATAAATCAAAAATTTTGAAATTATATTTATTTTATTTTTATATTGTTTTATTTTATGTAGGAAAAAATATCCACCCCTTTTTCCCCCCCCCCCCCCCCCCCCCCCCCCACTAACTATTAATATAAATAATATAAAGATTGCATACATTTCTTGAGTGCATCTTTGAGAGCCATTTTTAATCAATGTGAAAAGCAACAGATGAGCAACACAAGCTGGTCAGACTCATCTTGAAACAGAGCAATTAGGCCTGAAGACTGTCCACTATTAACTGATGCCCTATGAAAAGCCAGAGAAACAATGTTGTCCAATGCCTGAGAAAGGTTATTCTGTCGTACAGAGTCCTGGGTGGCACTTTTCAGACCAGCTGCATCCTGAATTTTGGTTAAGCCCACTACTTCAAAAAAGGCCAGTGTTGGTTGGAATGTACTGGGATCTGCAAAACTAACATACACAGCCCCTTACCCCATTCTTTGTCCATCGAGCAGTCACACAAAACAGTGATGAAATTATGTTGCTGGATATGTCCTTACAAAAGAGGTAAACTGTGATGTTTTCTATCAAGCTTCTGCTTCTTGACGTTTTCTAGTAAACATTGGACTGATACTCAACACCATGCAGTTTTTCAAACTCAAGAATATGCTCAAATTTACTTCATGGTAACTTCTGTTTTTCAATATAGTAAGCAATATCATGCAATTTTGATATCACCTCTCATTCTGTGTGTCTCATCTTCTCAAAGACAAGGTTTATTGGAGCACCATCACACATGTCCTGAATGATATAGGGAGAATCAAATATAAAGGGGCCTCTGCGGCGGTATTTGAGCTTTCTTCAACTCCTCTGCAATAAATGGTTGAGCTTCCGTGGTCTTATAATTTTGGCTCCCATTGATGAATTTCAGGCGGGCACCATCAGTATGTTTTTTTTTCTCCTGGGAATGACATATTTTACACACCATCTTTATACTGTCTAACAGCTCCAACGAGTTGAATAGCTCCTTCCACTGCTTGTATATTGCCATTTTCAAAACTTTTTTTACAAGACATGTTTTATCACACATGTCTAAGCTTCAACATTTGCCACCACAAAACAAGAAAACATTTCATTCCTCTTCATTTGTGTGATCTGGTTTCCATCTGAAACTGTGAGAATCACATGATTCTCATGGACACGCCAGCATTTCTAGTGGTCAGTCATTCATTGAAGAAATACAGGTGCACTGCATGACATACCATATTTAGTCTCGTTAATTTTGAGGTTCAAGAAAAAACATGCATCGGCAAAACACGCAAGCTGGAAGTTAAACAAGAGGTCATTCACTCATTGAAGATGCAGCTTTCATAGGTCTTCTTTCTTTTTGTCGATCTTGGGTTGGAAGTTTCGGAATCTTGTGGGTTGTCAAATAATATCTGTAGCATTGTAGTGTAAACAAACCCTCAATTTAGTATGACAATTAATCTGATATGATATAGTGCATATCTGGTATAGTGCATAACATCCTCCTCCCAGGAAGTTGGGGAGAATAAAACGTTTGGTTCAGGGGGGCCATAGATATGGACCTAAAATAGTGTGTGTGGGGGGGGGGGAGTTTGTAGGGGGCTGTTGCTGGGACTAGGTGAGAACTAGCATCTTCCATATATGGAGAGTGACATAGTTAAAGATAGAAAATAAGATGTTTTGCAAAGAAACTGTCTCTGTCTCTTTGCAAGTTTTGGCAAGGCATAGTTCCGCACAGTAAGTACAAGTTTTAATGTACACAAAAACTTCTTTAGTGCTACATCTGAGTTTGTTTTATTGTTTTAGCTGCTGAGAGAAAGTAATTTAATTTAGTAGCATGAGTTAATAATTTCAAGTTACTTAAAGGACAAAATCCCAGTGCTGGAGTTCCCCATGCATCTTTCACTTTGTGTAGTTAGATATACAGACAAAAAAGGTGTCATACAGCTATGCATGCATGAGAACACTGTGAGGCCTTCATTTCTACACTTTCATGCTATTCACTTGGCATAAATTGTTTCTTTAACTCTGTGTAGTGGCACACACCACCACTATTGTACTATCAACTTCAACTATTGCTTTCTCTTGACAATTTTAGTCAGTCTTTTATTTCAAATATAACTTATGTCAGTTTTGTTAAGTATAGTCACGGCGGGTAATTGTTATGCACTCCAGAGTGTCAGGTAATTATTACGCACCCCCTTTTCTCCCCTACCGTTTTGCTAAACACAATTTTTGTTTTCCTATCGGAAAGAGTATTCTATCAGCTTTCTTTCGCTGTATTGATCATCTATTTCTGGCATTCTGACGCCAATCTACGGCTTTGCAACCAAGCAACAGTAAGATTTGCACGGATAAGAACTTAGTGGCAGGTCTGTGAAACTTCTCTGCTGTCATCACATTGGTTAATTTTAGCTTTTTGTTTGCTCAGACTAATGGTAATTACATAACGTTTAATGTGTGAAGTTGCTGTTTTGGTGACCTTTTCCTAGCTTTCTGGAAAGCCCTGCATAAAAATTACCCGACGGTCTGGGCACAGTCGGGAAATTTTTACGCACTCCTCAGATGACGTAAAGACCTTTCACGTAACATGTTTTTACAAGATATGTGTTTCTAATTTTGAGAATTCTGAGCAGCTATTAAATAATTATTGTTAATATATACTCACAAAATATCATTTTAACCTTGGCGTCCTGAGTATGGCGACATTGTAATAACACTGTCCGATTTTTCATCACCCCTAAATGGAGTTTATGTAGGTAAATAACCTTAAACTGAACACCTGGGAGCGCGAATGAAAGTAAATTGTCTTGCTATTAAGTTCTGGCTTGGCAATTGTGAAAAACAAGTCCTAGCGCAAGGCAACTTTGATTACCATTTTTCGACCTAGTCTGGGGGAGCTACCTACTCTATTTGAGGGATTTAGGAGGGCAAAACTCTCAATCCCGTTAAGATCGATTGCTCATTAAGTCTTGACGCACCGTCGCAAATTGTTTAAATCCGAACAAATTGTAAATTGTAAATGACTGCAGACTGGTCAGTCAACTACAGTTGGCCATTGAGTTCTCTACAGAAAAGGGAAATGAGCGTGGAAAAAAGATCATCCCCTGGGGTCAAGGCTACAGAAGCAAAACTTTGCCGAGGATTTAATGCAAGTTTATATGGCCAACTTTTGCCAAATATAGTCACGCCGATAAAACTTTGAAGAGGTGAAGACATTGCAGTTTACATGATCTCTCAGATAATCTTACTTCAACGCGCTCACTTATCCGACTTTTAACAAAATCGCTAGGATGTGTTGTAGAAGTGTGGCTCCTAGAAATGAAGCATAGATTCAACAACTCAGAAAGGAAGTAAAAGGTAGGAAATAGTAAGAGCCACACTTATCAGGAGATATTTTGTCAATACTTTGAACAAATTGGCCTAAGCCGTTCCCTTTCGAAAAATGCACGAAAGCTATCCTTTACAATATATATACGATATATATTTATCGCAAATACCGTCTGCCGTATTCTGAGCTGATTGATCCGGCATTGTCAATTTTTATAAACTTTTAGTAAGCATGACAAGCATAGCTTGGTTTCGCATTCACAATCACTCTTCTTGGGATTGTTTTCGCGTGTAATAAGCTGGCTGGTGGTGCTAATCCAAACACCATGCTACAAAACCCCGTTGCCATAATTTTCAACAGCTGCCTTCAGACTATGAGAACTGCAGTAAACTCTCGCGTACGTTTCAAAGGTATTCTCGTAGCAGCTTTCTAACACTAGCAGGGAATGCCCCATGTCATTCCCCTCAAATACTATTAGAAAAAGGGGCTGAGAATTATCTAAGTGAGCAGTAACCAGCTGTCGTAGTAGCACTCAAAGGCCGCAAGAATGTAAAAGTGAACGCGTTGCCTGCACATACTTTGTACAGCAGCCCTAGAGGATCTTCTCTGAATAATTTCCAAACTATTTACCCTTGTAATGTATGTAGAAATACGTATAGAAGAACACAGAGACTTGCGTTTATGTTCGTAAATACTGGGGGCATAGTTACGTAGTTATAGAATTCCCTGACTCATAATCCCACTCCCGCCTTCCTATGTTCTTCGTCTTTCCCTACCCGATAAATGGGGCAAATAGTCGATTTGTTTTCTTAACCGACTTGCTTACACCGGATCGAAAAAACGAAAAAAAGTAGCCACACTAAGCAAGGTTCAGCTTTTTAGACTTTAAGGTACACTGCACCGTTATGCTCCCTGGTCTCTCTCTCCCTCCCCCACCAAAAATGTGAGTACGAGATTTTGACATCTTTCTAGGGCAGTTTCGCTTTTATAAAAACACGTTCCAAATTTCCAGAATATGTACAGATCACAACATTTTGTTTACTAACAAAAACAAAAAGAACGAGTATGAAATTTTATGTTTATTTGCTTATTCAATCCCAAGATTCTGTAAACAAAATCGGAACGGTCTAGAAAAAGGCTTTAAGCTTTGTATCCACCTTTTGGCTCGAGAAAGTAGCGATGAAGCTAAACAGCTCGCAACACACTCCCCTCCTTTTTCAAATTTCACGAAACCATTTGAAATTCGCCTACTTATCATCATTTTCCAGGTGAGTTGGTATGTAAAAGATCCCATGAAATACAGTCAATTCTAGGCAATAAGATTAGTTCTGGCTTGATTTAAAATCTTCTTGTTACGGCTTTCTTTTTCAGTGCCTATCACATTGGGTAGGTTGAAACTACTTGTATGTTATCATTTGCTTGTTTTCATAAACACTGTACGTATTTCGGAGAGCATTACTTTTCTCCTAATACCGTTGTACAACACATTTGACACTGCTGCTAAGACCTTCCACTCTGGTAATAATAAATGCTATTTTCCTTCGTGCTGTCACTGTTGATACAGTTTAAGAACTGAAACATCGTTTCCTAAACTTGTGAAGTATACTACGCATAAATTGCATTGGTAAGGAACTTGAAAACTGCTAATTTGTTTAGTTACATCATTACTATATCACTATATAGTAATCTGTAATAACAAGGCTTGTAACTTTTCTATAGTTTTTAAGGTATTAACTTCCCACTGCACAGAATCTATGCCATAAGTTTGCCGCACTACTCAGTATTGTTGCTGTTATAGATTTCAGCGAAGTAGGCGTTGATACACGAACTTTCACATTCTATTAAATATCGGTGAAAGAGTTACTTTGCCTAATGCTAGTAACAAGTTTGAAGGCTTATACAAATACTTGGCCGGGAATAGTGCGATGTTAGGCAATGTTTTGAATGTGTTTTAGAAACAGAATCTTTAAACCCCAGTTTTAACCTAAGGGTTCGACGTTCCGACATTGTTTTGTTCTTTGAGGACGCTAGCCATCATTCTGAATTGGCAGTTTCTCAATCAAAGACCCCTGATGAGCAGTGGGTCTGACATTGAAACTACTCTAAATAAACAGAAAAACCACCAAACAGGCTAACTAATAAATTAAGGGCAGCTGGGGCGTCCAAAGGCAACGCCCCTCAATTTAGGCTACCGGGCACAGAAGCAAGCCATGAAGCAGGCTCAACTGCCCTGTAGAGCGGCGCTCCTCTATACAAGCGAATACTTAAAGAGTGGTTCATAGTTCTGTCTATGAACTGACCAATAAATTTTATTCTTTCGAAAACGACAACGCACGGTTAATTTTAATAATAAATATGATAAATATGCACATGAGGTAAAGCCCGGCGGCTTTTAATCTAGAGGTGCTACACTTAGTAAGTGTATCTTTATTTACTGTGAGAGTGGAAATGCCACAAAAATTGTACGCAAAGTGATTACGGGAGCAGTTTTAGCACATGGCTGTGACTAGTACGTCTTGCACTCGTGTCTTCCTTGATCATTGATAACATAAACGGGATTTGCAAGGCTTTCTTCCTTTAAATTTCCTGATTTTTGTATATTTATAAGGGCCCTAAGACCCCTGATAAATAGCATGTATTAACGCCGAGTTTCAGTTACGTGGAAAATCCTGGGTAAGACTGCCGTAAGAATAGATTAACACAGTAGGCTCCAAAGTTTACAACTGTCGTTCGTCGTTTTCTTAATATAATACCAAGTGAGAAATAAGATGGTCGTTTCTCACACATACCTTTGTGTCCTCCTTGCTTAGCAAGTTGTACATAAGAAGACTGGGCTGCTTCTTTCGTCAAATTTCGTCGAGGTGTAGGTAGATCAATTTCCTCTTTATCATCGTATAAGCCTGGAATGGGTGACATGGGCTTTGGAGAGGGGCCAGAATACTGACGAGAAAGTGGGCGCGGCTCTACATTTTCTCCTGCTGGCTTATCCATTCTAAACCAATCTAATGCAACATAAGAAGAAAGAAACGACTGTCATTACGTCATAGAAAACTAGAAGAATTTGCTCAAATCATATGCATTTGCTGGACATGACATCTATGCCATCAGCAGCTGCAAGATTTCCTCTGCCTCTGTATACAACAGCCATTGCGAAGAGAAGGTATATTTAGCTTCACAAGTGGCCTGTTTCGTACTCTCCTATGACGATACATCCTTGTCGCAACCCGGTAACAAATGATGTAAAAGCAACAAGCTTTATTGCAAAACTTCATGAGATTTTGCAGTGAAAATATGTCATTTGTACGATATTTGTTTTACATTAGTTCAAAATACATAAACATAAAAATACCAATGTGATTTAGACACATAAGATAAAATAATAAAAGACCAAAGCAAATTATTTAACCAGATGGGGAACTCGACTCATGTAAACCCGCTCCTTTTGTACCAGGATCCTTGTTTCATCTACATGGATATTGTATTATTCTGCCTCTAAATGCAGAATTCGATTGTTATAAAATGCTACAACTATTACTACGGACTAGGTCACCGTAAAGATAGGACAAGAACGAATACGATCCGTGACTACAAAAACCTCAATGAGGACATAAGGTTGATGCACACACTTACCCCTAAAAAATAAGAACGTTTTCGGTTTAAGATATGGTTACAGTGTAGGCTCTACAGCCGCATGTCGATGGCAGCTACGTCAACAAATCGAAGGTCAACTCATCATTGATGAGCAAGGATTTGCTAAAACACTAGGCTTTTCTAATGTCACCAATGCATTTCGTTGTTCTCATTGAAAGGATGAAACGAGAACAGCCTCCTCCATTGACTACAGATAGCCCCCTGCCACGCTCGTTCTCCTTCTAATTACTATAAAGTCAGTCAACTATCGACAACGCTTACAGGCTTTTAATAAAAAGCGATTTTCTTCGCCTACTTCCCTGCAACATCTAGTAAAACAATTTATTTAGACTTGATTTTTAAATGGGCCACATCAGGGGCCACTTTTGCTATCAAGTTTGATCTTGTTTTTCTATTGCTGTAACTCGTGCACCTGTTAAATCCCTGCTTACTTCTTACACGCCCATTGTTTTACGTAGTTGAACAGATCTTTTCGATGGTTATCCAATTAATTAATCTTATTACAACATCAAGAATGCGTCTACTGGAGGTATTTAACAAGTAATGCCCTTTATCCTTGTAAGTTCTTTGCATAGTTGAAGTTAAGTGTTGCTTCTCTGTTCGTGTTTAAACACCACTAAAAATATTGTACAACTAAAATATCGATATAGCGACAGAGCACAACAACGTCCGCTGCATGCAAGATTCTCGATAGCCGAT
>JAAAKM020006971.1:43238730-43251227 GCA_010016025.2 Alatinidae sp. Z8VKAUB7J3
ACACTAGCTGTGAGTTTTTGTTAAAATGTCTTGAATGTCTTAAACGTATGATTATGAGACTATGACGTAAATTCCATGCACTATAGTCTTGAATCACCTTTGCTAATCAATCTGTTCCATCAAATTTATACGGAGGTCAGTTGGAATCTGTCATGTTTTCAGAGGCAGAAACCGGAATTTACTATCAATCATGTTTCAAGTATGTTCGCTATCAAATATTGGAACATGGACAAATATGTCAGTTGAAAAAGCTACAAGAAAGGCTGCTGACCCACAAAGATGGAAGAATGTGATAAAGCCAGTCAAAGTGCACCTACGGTCGCTTGGCTATGGAACATGAACGAACGAATGTTTGAAGTTAACTCATTACATATTTGCGTGTTCCTGAACTCTGCGCCACTCGGCGAAGTTAACAGTTTTATGAAGGTACGATCATAAATACCTCGTCTTTTTCCTCAGGTTTATTCAGCATTACAACGGTCCCACTCTGTTGTTGGTATATCATCGTCCAAAAATCAACAACAGTATGCGGCAGTGGATGATGCGTGGCAATAAAGGCATCCTTTCTATTGTAACCCTTAAGATATGCAGAGAATATAAAGAAACATTTTTAAAACGCTAAAATATAGCGCCCAATAAGACAAAAACGATAAATAATCTACTGATTTCAATAGTCAACATCTGCACTCAATCAACATCTGGACCCCGTTGAGAAAAACTGCTCTAGGGTACTTTTTTGAACGGTATTTAAAACTACGCTCTCAATCGTGCTCAAAATGTCACCATTTTGGTTTTAAAGATGTATGTACATAGCCATGAAATGGAATGAATTGGGATACCTACCGTAGCCTCGGCTACCACGTTGGCGTAAACTCTATTTTGTTACTTTACAAACTTAGTATGTAAATGAACTAGCCCAATACGCACACCTGGGGCATAAAGACCCGTTTATAAGTAATGGAAGAATGAGACAGAATCAAACAATCTGCTTGTAGTGGCCAGTGATGTTCACTAAACAAACGTCAAGAGGTTTCGCTTCATTTTACCGCCTGTATTAACTGATACACTACAAAAGCTACCATGTTATAACCACCTTGTACACAACCACCATTTATCTATATACTGACATTGTTAATGTATTATTGTCAGTTATAATGTAAGGCTAACAGCAACCTTTACTCCTATGATGCAAGCATGGTCTAAATGTTACACTGAGTTTTGGACATCAGCTTCGAGGAACGTCTTGATTCTCCTATTGCCATTGCATCATACACGGTACCATAAATCGTACCCAAAGAAAGTAAACCTTACAGCACTGTAAGTGGTTATTATAGGTAACAACTTTCAAACACGGTAAAAATTATCTAAAATGTAGTCATAGACTGATTTCCAACGCCCAAGCACTTAATTTCCTGCACCATGAAAAACTATCAATTGCAATATACTCCATAGGCACAATCGGGCTTAATAACGAACAAAGGAACTTTGCTAACCCATAATTGAAGGGTATCTGCTGATGAAAGGATCGGACAATAAGGTGGTATGGTAAAATTTTTATTTACTTGTGCATTTCTGTAAGCCAGTACATTCTACCAGTTTGAGATCCTCTAGGGCAGATACTATTATAAGCAATAGGTTGTTAGCTTATTCTGTTGTTCTAGCTTCCTCAAGAACCTCTGTCGTTGGACCTCTCTGGTAATAGAAGGAAATTAATGGCTTGGAACTTAGAAATAAGTTGTGGGTTTTATTTGACGTTTGAGGCCTTTTCACGAATATACCGTTTAAAGAATCCTATGATATTTCTATAGAATATAATCTAAAATCTACCATACTTACATTTACAAAGGCGGGCCGGCTCCTGCGCCGCGTGCGCGACGTTGCGACCGTGGAAGGCGCCGGCGTCATCGATGCGACGGTCGCCGACAAGGCGCTTCAGCGCCTGGAGATCGACGCTCTCGGTCTCGATCCGTTGGACCGGCGCTATCTTCGTTTGATTGCGGCGCATTTCGGCGGCGGGCCGGTCGGCGTTGAAACCCTGGCCGCGTCTTTGGCCGAAGCCCGCGACGCGGTCGAAGACGTGGTGGAGCCGTTTTTGCTGCAGCAGGGCCTTATCCAGCGCACGCCCCGCGGGCGGGTTTTGTCGGTCAGCGCCTGGAGGCATTTAGGGCTGGCGCCGCCGAAAGGCGCGGCCGGAGAGCTGTTTGACGCGTGAGTGATTGTCTTTAGACGGAACGGTTCCGAACGCCCATGAACGCGTTTGACGAAATAGAAAGCAAGCTTCGAAACTACCCGGGCGTTAAGTACAGGCGCGCGGACGCGTCGCTGGAGGTTTTTCCCGACGCCCCCGGCGGCTTCGCCGTCTCTTTAACGCGCGAAAACGGGGGATACGTCGTTTCTTACGCCGAAGGATGGCACGAACATTTCGACGCCGCGGCGCCGGCGCTCGAATGTTTCGCCTTCGGACTGGCCGAAGACTGCAGATTGAAAACGGTCTTTCGCGGATCGAAGCCGGTGAAATGGGTTGTTGAAACCGTTTGCGACGGCGCATGGCGCGCGTGTTCTGAAACGGCTTTGCTTTTCACGCCGTTCTGGCTGCCGAAAAGCGTAACGCACCGTCAAAACGCCCTGATCAAGAAGGAATAAAGCGCTCCGGCTCATCCCTGCGAAAGCAGGAATCCAGTAAAAATAGAAGTCGCGCTTCGCGCGTCACGCCGGCCCCGATCCGACGGCGGGAACCCGGGATCCAGCCGCAAAGGGCGGCGCCCGCCGGTGGGCCCTGAATCAAGTTCAGGATGACGGCAAAGCGGTCCCGAACGCCCGCAAGCGCTCTTCGATGCGCGCGCGCAGGCCGGCTTCGTTTAATCCGTCAACCGCGATCACGGCGTAATTTTCAACGCCCGCGCCTTTGGCGATGAAAAGATTGGCCGAGTGCCACCAGTCGCGGCGCGTCAGTTCAATGACGTTTTTCGTCTTCCAGTGCATCACGCCGAAAAGCGCCGAGCCCTGATCGGCGACCACCGTTTCCATCTCGCTTGCGATGGCGTTGAATTTCGCCGGCGAGGCCCGGCGCGCGTCGAAGACGGCGCCGCCGATCGATTCGACGATTTTCGCAACCGTTTCCGTCGGATATGTTCTTTGTACGGACTCTGAGACGGTTTCGAAGCGGCCGAGATACGCGATCGATCCCCGGCGCGTCTGCGGCGGGTCGATTTTGAAAGCCTTGCGATAGGCCGCGACGTTGCGCGCGCTCCAGTAATAGCTTGGGATGCGTTTTCTCAAGACATGCGCCTTGGCGATGCGCGTCGGTTCGTCGGCCGCGGCGAGCGCGAGTCCGAGCGCCGCGACGTCGCGCGCCACATAGGGTTTCGCCGCCAAAACCGACGGCAGCACGACCGGTTCGACAATCGTTTCGGCCGAAACCAGGGCGCAGACGAAGTCGCCGACCCAGTCGCCGTATGTGTACGGCGTTTCCGCCTCGATCACGGTTCCTTGCGCGATCTTTTTGTCGGCGCGCCTGGGCGTGTTGACGATCTCCGAAACCGACGGAGCGCGGACGGAAAAGCGTTCGACGATCTTGCCGTCGACGACCCCCATGCCCTGCGGCGTATAGACAAGCTGATCGACGCATTCGTTTTCGGGGCGCGGCGCGGCGTAGACCAACCGGCGCTGTTCCGGTTTGTCGCCGCATAGGGCGAGCGTTTCGGTTTGGACCGTTTTGCGCTCCATCGCCGTCATCGGCGTCCAGCGGCCGGCGAGCGCCAGCGCCCGCCGCGCCGGCGCGGCGGCCATGTTTTTGGCCCGCACCAGCGGGTGGGTCCAGTCAGGATTGCCGATGATTTTCACCGTCCGGAGGTAGCGCGTGTTTTCCTTGCAGGGCAAGCGCGAGCGATGCGATGAAGGCGCATGACGACTGCGCGCCCCACATTCGTCCTTTGCGTTCGCGTCTATTACGAAGACACGGACTTTTCCGGCGTTGTCTATCACGCCGCCTATCTGAAGTTTTTTGAACGCGGCCGCACAGAGGCGCTGCGCGCGTGCGGCGTCACCCACAGCGCGCTTCTCGCCCGCGCCGCGCCCCTCGCCTTCGCCGTCCGCAAAATGACGACGGAGTGGATCGCGCCGGCGCGCATTGACGATATGCTGGAGGTGCGCACCGCCTTCGTCGCGATCAAAGGCGCGCGCATGATGTTGGATCAGGAAATCCGGCGCGACAAAACCTTGATTGCGCGCGCGGAAGTTGAAGCGGTCTGCATGTCGCTTGCGGGCCGGGCGCGGCGCGTGCCGGCGGACGTGGCGTCGCGCCTGAACGCGCCGATGACGCCAAGTCCTTGTTAATCTGCATTAAACTTTGGCAATTGCCGTTTTCCAGGCTTTTCAAAGCCGTTCATTCGCCCAATTTCCGCGCGAGAGGGATTAAATCCCGGCTTCATCGATGTTAACCATGAGGCAGCCCGGCGCGGGGTATGAACGCGCAGAAAGGTCGTTTGCGCTCAATTCGGCGCGGGCGAAATGTTTCGTTCGCTCCCGCGCCAGGCGGGTCGTATCAGGGGATACAAAATGGAGACAGAAGTCGCAGTCGCCGCACTGGGAGGCGAGTTCAGCCTTTGGAGCTTGTTTCTGCGCGCCGATCCGGTTGTCAAAACGGTCATGGGCATTCTCGCGCTCGCTTCCATATGGTCCTGGGCGGTGATCATCGACAAATCGTTGACCTTCGGACGACTGCGCCGCAAATCGAACAGGTTTGAAGATCAGTTTTGGTCCGGCAAGCCGCTCGATGATTTCTATCGCAAAATGGGCGATCGCCAGGACCATCCCATGGCGCGGGTCTTCGCCGCCGCGATGCAGGAGTGGGCGCGGTCCAAGGACGCCGGTCGTTCGGAAGCCCTGGTCGTCGGCGCCAAAGACCGCATCGACAAAGTGCTCAATGTCTCGGTGGCGCGCGAGCTCGAAAAAGCCGAAAGCAATCTCGGCGTTCTCGCCACGGTCGGTTCGGCGGCGCCGTTTGTGGGCCTGCTCGGCACGGTCTGGGGCATTATGAACGCCTTTCAGGCGATCGCCGTCACCAAGGACACCAATCTTGCGGTTGTCGCGCCGGGCATCGCCGAGGCGCTGTTCGCCACCGCGCTTGGCCTTCTCGCGGCGATCCCGGCGGTTGTCGGCTACAATCGTTATTCCGCCGCGCTCAATTCCTTCGCCGTGCGCCTGCAGGGATTTGCGGACGAATTCTCCGCAATTTTATCGCGCCAGCTTGATGAAAGAGCGCGCTGATGGGCGTCAATCTCAATCCCGCAGGCGGCCGTCATCGTCCGGGACGCACCCGGCCCATGGCTGAAATCAACGTGACGCCGCTGGTCGACGTCATGCTTGTGTTGTTGATTGTTTTCATGGTCGCGGCGCCGCTCCTGACGGTGGGCGTCGCCGTTGATCTGCCGGAGACGTCTGCAAATCCCATCCAGGACACGGGCGAGCCGCTGACGGTCACCGTCGCCGCCGACGGCGTGATCTACGTACAGGAAACCGCCGTCGAATACGAAAATCTCGTTCCGCATTTAGAGGCGATCGCGACGGCCGGGTATGATCAGCGCATCTTCATTCGCGGCGACCAGAATCGCGCCTATGGCGACGTGGTGCGCGTGATGGGCCGCATCAACGCTGCGGGTTTTCGCCGGATCGGCCTCGTCACCGATCCTGAGCTGCAGTAACGCATACGGACTGTTCTTAGGGAAAGGCCGCCAGGTTTCATGCGTTTCGGCGTCTTTGCATCGGTTCTGTTTCACCTCGCCGTGGCCGGCGCGGCGTTCCTCTCCTTGCCGGAAGGGTGGCGCCCCGACCTTAAGCCTGATCCCTATATTCCGTTGGAGTTGATCATTGAGGCCGAACGCGATCTGACGAGCAGCGCGCCGGCGGCGAGTCCGGATCCGGCGGCCGTCGACGAGGCCGAGCCGGATCTGCCGGAAGAGACCGTCGAGGAAACGCCCGATCCCGCGCCGGCGGAACCCGAGCGCGAGTCCGTTGTCGAGGATGTGCAGCCTGACCCGGCCGCCGTCGTTCAGGAAACGCCGCCGCAGCCGGACCCTCCAAACGTCAAGCCGAAGCCGAAAAACGACGCGCTTGATCTCGACGCTTTGTCGAAGCTGATCGATAAGGAAAGGGACGACGAACGCGCCGCCGCAGCGCGCGAAACGCCGTCGGAAACGGTTGAAACCGCCGATCGGGCGCGGCCGGCCGTGGGCGCCGGCGACCGGCTGACGGCGAGCGACGAAGCGAAAATGCGCGCGGCCGTCGGACGCTGCTGGAACGCCAGCTCCATCATCGGCGCGCCCGAGCCGGAAAAACTGATTGTCGTCGTCGAGTTTGAACTCAATCGCGACGGATCGCTGGCGTCGCAGCCGCGGGTGGCGAACGCCATGCAAATCAATATATCCGGCAACCGGTTTTGGAAAGTCGCCGAACAAAGCGCGTTGCGGGCGGTCGTATCCTGCGCGCCTTACGATTTTTTACCGCAGGAGCGGTATCAAACATGGAAAGAATTTAAGCTGAATTTCGATCCGAGCGAAATGGCGGGACGCTAGACTGCGGCCGCAGCATCAGGGGCGTGAAAGAGAGTGACGAGATGAAACGAATTTTGGCAGGGCTCCTGAGCCTTTTTGCGGCGTTTGCCGCGACCTCGGCCTTCGCGCGGGTTACGATCGACATCACCCAAGGAAACGTCGATCCGATGCCGATCGCGGCGCCCGATTTTTTGGGCGAAAGCGAAGCGACGGCGACCCTCGGGCGCGACATCACCGGCGTGCTCATGAACAATCTCGACCGCTCGGGCCTGTTTCAGGTGATCGACCAGCGCGCCTATATTGAAAAGCCGGAAAGCGTCAACGTAAGGCCGCGTTTCGCCGATTGGCGCATTATCAACGCCCAGGTTCTGGTCGTCGGCGCGGTCGACGAGCTTCCCGACGGCCGCATCCAGGTGTCGACGCGCGTCTGGGACGTTTATGCGGACGAGCAGCTCGGCGCCGTGGCGTTTAAAACGCCTGCGGACAATTGGCGTCGGGCCGCGCACAAAGTCGCTGATTTCGTTTACAAAACCCTGACCGGCGAAAACGGCTATTTCGACACGCGCGTCGTTTTCGTGCACGAAACCGGGCCTAAGGAAAAACGCGTAAAGCGCCTCATGATCATGGATCAGGACGGGGCCAATCCGATACCGCTGACGAACGGGCTCAACTACCAAGTGCTGACGCCGCGGTTTTCGCCGACGCAGCAGCAGATCACCTATATGGCGCTTTTCGACAATCGCCCGGGCCAGGTTTATCTCTTCAATATCGAAACCGGCGAGCAAGAACAGCTTGGCGCTTTTCGCGGCATGACCTTCGCGCCGCGGTTTTCGCCCGACGGCCGGCAAGTGCTCATGTCGATGGAGCGCGGCGGCAATTCCGACGTCTTCAAGATGGATCTCGCCACCCGCCGCCTGACCCGCCTGACGGACAACGCCGCCATCGACACGTCGCCGACCATGTCGCCGGACGGCCGGCGCATCGCCTTTGCATCCGACCGCGGCGGCTCGCAGCAGATTTACGTCATGAATGCGGACGGCTCGGGGCAAAAACGGATTACGTTCGGCGAAGGCCGCTATCAAACGCCGGTCTGGAGCCCGCGCGGCGATTTGATCGCCTTCACGCGGCAATATCGGGGGCGGTTTTACATCGGCGTCATCCGCCCCGACGGCAGCGGCGAGCGGCTTTTGACCGAGAGTTATCTCGATGAAGGCCCGACCTGGTCGCCGAACGGACGCGTTCTCATGTTCTATCGACAGACGCCGACGCGCCGCAGCGGCGCCGGCGGCGACGCCTCGCTGTGGTCGGTGGACCTTACCGGCCGCAATCTGCGGCGGATCAGGACCCCCGGGGACGCTTCCGACCCGGCCTGGTCGCCCTTACTGCCTTGAAGGCGGCGGCCCGGCGCCGGATCGTAACCGAAAATTCATTCTTGCGCCGGAATAGCCGTTCTTGATTGGGGTCGCGGACGCGGTTACGGTTCCGGCGTTGGTTAAATTTTAGGGTTTGGCTGACACTGAATGGAAAGGCGCGGAATCTAGTCTTCCGCGGAAATTTGCGCGCGTCTGACGGCGGTTGCGTGTTAAATTCAGTCGCGTGATAAGATCACAAGAGGGGCTTTTTCGCGGGGGCGCGCTCGCAAGGCCCAGGACAGATTGGCCCAGTTACTGGGGAAAGTGGAGCAAAAAGACTATGTCAACATTCATGAAATTCGCGGGGGTTTTCGCGTCGCTGGCGCTGCTTTCCGCATGTGCAACAGGGCCGGACGTCGATGCGACGGCGGGCGTTGGAACCGATGTCGGCGCGCAGCCGGGAGGACCGGTTCCGGGCAGCCAGGGCGATCTTGAGCAAAACGCCGGCCATCGGGTGTTTTT
Organism: Alatinidae sp. Z8VKAUB7J3; assembly: GCA_010016025.2. NCBI lineage: Eukaryota > Metazoa > Cnidaria > Cubozoa > Carybdeida > Alatinidae > Alatinidae sp. Z8VKAUB7J3. Next base: position 43,247,156 of record JAAAKM020006971.1, read on the forward strand.
CGCTTACGACCAATACACGCTGACGCCGCAGGCGCAGGCGACGCTCGCGCGCCAGGCCGCATGGCTGCAGGAGTATCCTGAAAGCCGCGTTCTGGTCGCCGGCAACTGCGACGAGCGCGGCACGCGCGAATACAACCTCGCGCTCGGCGCGCGCCGATCCGAAGCGGCCAAGTCCTATCTGGTCAGCCTCGGCGTGGATCCGGCCCGCATCACGACCGTTTCTTACGGCAAGGAGCGTCCGCTCGATCCGCGTTCGACCGAGGACGCGTGGTCGCTCAACCGCAACGCGACCACGTCTATTGCTTCGGTAGGCTCGTAAAAAAGCCTGACGCGTCAACTTGTTTTGGCGAAGCGCGCCCTTGGAATCCCAAGCGGCGCGCTTTTGCCTTTGAAGAGCGCCTGATTTCGCCTTAGTTCTGTCCCGGACGCTGTCGTATTGGAGCGCTCCTTAAGGAGCGACGACGTCAAGGCGAACCGTCGAATGCGACGGCAAAAGTCAAGATTGCCAAAGTCAAGATTGAAGGAATTTCGTTATGAGCATCAGGACCTTTTTATTCGCGGGCGCTGTTTTTTGGGCGGCCGCGGCGAACCCTGCGGCGGCCGGAACGAAAGACGACGTCCGCAACCTTCAAGAGCGCATGGCCCGGGCCGAACAGAGTTTGGCCGCCCAGAGCGCGATGACGGTCCGCATTGGCGAACTCGAGCGCGAGATCCAGATGCTCACCGGCCGCATTGAAGAACTCTCCTATCGTCTCGATCTGGCGGATCAACGCTTAAACGCCGTTAGCGCCGCGCTTTCCGGCGACGTTCAAGCCGGCGGATCCCCCGTTCCCGGCGCGCTTCAAAACTCGCAAGGGCCGGTTGATCTGATGGCCGGCGGCGATCCGATTGCGGATCAAATCGGCCGCGAGGCCGGCGGCGGCGCGGCGGGCTCCGCCGGCGGCGATATTGAGTTGCCGCTCGATCCCGCGGCGGCGTTTGACTATTCGTCGAAATTCCTTCTTGAGGGCGATTACCAGCGCGCCAAGGCGGCGTTCCAGCTTTATGTGGAAGCGTTTCCCAATCATTCGCGAACGCCGGACGCGCAGTTCCGGCTGGGCGAGATTCACCTGGCGCTTGGCGAAAACGCCGCCGCCGCGGACGCGTTTATCGCGCATATTCGCAGCTATCCAAACGATCCGCGGGCGGCGGAAGCGTATCTGAAGCTGGGCACGGCGTTTTCCCGGCTCGAAAAGCCCGCCGAAGCCTGCACCGTTTTTAAGACCATGAAGACCAAGTTCCCCAACGCCGCCGACGCCGTCACCCAGCGCGCCGATCTGGAAATGGCGCGCATCGACTGCGAGTAGGCGGGCCTTGCCGGCGGTCAGCGATGCGACGCCGGTCGATCCTGAAGCTTTTCGCGCGCGGCTGGCCGCGTTAGACGCGCCTCAGCGCTTTGCGATCGCGGTTTCGGGCGGACGCGATTCGATGGCGCTTGCGCGCCTTTGCGCCGCCTATGCGCGCAAAAGCGGCGCCGAAATTTGCGCTTTCACCGTCAATCACGGCCTGCGCCCGGAAGCGGCGGCCGAAGCGGCGCAAGCGGCCGTCTGGTGTCGACAGGCGGGGATTTCGCATCGGACGCTTCGCTGGGCGGGGAGAAAGCCGGCCGCCGGCGTGCAGCAGCAGGCCCGCAAGGCGCGGTATCGCCTGCTTGCGGCGGCGGCGGCGCAGGCGGAATATTCCGCCTTGATGACGGCGCACAACGCCGACGATCAGGCCGAAACAGTGTTCATGCGGCTGGCGCGCGGCGCCGGCCTGCCGGGGCTTTCCGCAATGAGCGATGAAACCCGGATCGCCGCCGGCGCCGGATCGCCGGTGCGTTTGCTGCGGCCGCTCATGACATTCACGCGGGCGCAATTGACGGCGACCGTGAAGGACGCAGGCCAGGACTTCTTAGATGATCCGTCTAATGACGATGAAGCTTATGAGCGCGTCCGCGTTCGCGCGCTGTTGGCGGCCCTGGAGGAAAACGGCCTTTTGACGGGCTTAATTTTGCTCAGTTCATAAAATTATGAACTGGGTTCATTTAACAAGGCTTTGATAGGCATGATTTAAAGTTTAGAAGGCTGTATCTCATCGATTGCTCAAGGTATGGCTCTCAAACTTGGACAGGCTGTCTATGTCAACAAGACGAAAGCAACGAGTCCAAAAATTTATCAAATTTCTGATATTCATTAAATCGTGACGTCACACTTTAGTACTCTATTCTCCTGGTAAGTGTCGGCGAGTTTCGGTTTCCCTTACAGCCACGTTTTGACAGAGTTAGTACAGGTGGAATAAATGTAGATTAGTTAGCAAGGTCAATGTGGAGGCAGGAGGGAAGTGTTATACTCACTGAGGTACAGTTTCATCCTGACTGACTTGTACTCTCGGAATTGGGCAACGGCACTGCTAAGTAATGGAATGATGATACCCTGGTGCAAATACAAACATAAATAAATGTAAAGCACATCTGTTCACCTCAGGTAATTACAGGTAACAACGGAAGAGGTAACGATTCATTGTAGCAGAAATTGCCAATCTTATATAAAAAGGAGGGAGCAAACAGAATGACAAACATTTACTGGTAATTATGTAACTGAAACACTTAATGCACAATTAAGAAGCGCTAATAATAAAACTGACATTACATGAAAATGTCTATAAATGAAGACCGATACTCTCCACGGATGTGAGGAATTGCCAACAACAGAGAAAATGTGTGTCACTACCGTCATACTGTTATCTGCTGTCTGGAAAACTCAGCAAAAAAACTAAGATTAGAAGAAGATTATGGGTTACATAAATCTTTACGTATAATACGGGAGTTATATAGGAATCCTACTCTTGCAAAGCGATCACTATGATTTATGATGCATTGGTGTCTTGCTGCTTTGTCTTACGATTAGCAAGCACTAAATACTTCTCAGAAAAAAGAGCGGATAACCCAAGGGCGTGTGTAGATAATGCTAGATAGGGGTCCTTGCCGAAGACGTAGCATCAGGAAAAATAACAAGATCACGTACATTTTGAACATATTCCAGCAGAATGTGTAAGAATAAGTTCTCGGTAGGTGCAAGCATGCTATAACCATGAATGAATTTATGTTAGCAGAGAGTTAAAGAAAAAAGAGAATAAAATTATGCTCGACTTGACAAGTGAGTGGCACTAAGCACCAAGACACAAAGATTTGATACTATCATAATAGAAAACAAGGCCATGGGAAATCACTCAGATTGTTGCTGAGCCACAGTGATTTGTAAAACACTACACTAGTACAAGCAGATGTTACTGTAGTTCTACTTTTCGGCGAAAGGAGGAAAATTTGATTTTTGATGCATTGTTCTGTAGGAACAGTTCATGTAAATAAAAGTCAAAGAAAAATTATGATGCTGCCATTCACACAAAAGAATAATTATATCTGTAATTGATTAACCAGGCGCCAAACGTAGTCCGACTTTGAATGGAACAATGACCTCATGCACTTTCTAATTTCTCTTATGAGGCTCTTTCATTTCTATTTTTTATTATGTATATTGTTCATTTAGGCCACTAGGTCCTGAAATACCGTATACACTGTCACGTTTCCTATACCCTTTGGATGATGTGATAATACATCGAAAGCTTGGTAACTTCATATATTGTCTTATATGTTCAAGAAATCTTCAATATGGTTCATATGCGCATTCTTTGCAGGGCGTTGCTGTTCATAACTAAAAAAGAATTATTATCTTCAACAATTCTGAAAACGGCTGCGAGAACCGTTTGGTGACTTAAAGGGGATGCGAACAACTAAAAAGTTACGAATTATTGGTTGAAACTCATAATATAGTACTTACAGAGTGATCAACAGATAACTCTTGTGCCTGCAGAGACAAAACGCCCGCTTGTTCCATTGCTGGATCCGGGGGCTCATTTGCTACGAAAGAATACATAATACTCGTTGATATTTCATACGTTAATCAAAATAATGACGTTATGCACGGGGAGTGTAAAAATATCAGTTATAAAAGAAAGGAAAGCTCCCAACCAAATCAACGAAAAATATCAACAG
>JAAAKM020006971.1:43279164-43295425 GCA_010016025.2 Alatinidae sp. Z8VKAUB7J3
ACATTCCTCTTTAGATGCCACGAAAGTATGTCAAGGACGCAGACTGCTCGAAAGTTTTGGTGAAAAAGTCGCGAAAAACCCCATTTTCTTCCATATAAAAGGATAATGTTAAGATAGAGGGAACGACGAAAGAAAGGAAGGAAGGAAAGAACGATATAATGAATAAAGGAAGACGAATATAAGGGAACAAAATAAATAGGTAGGTACTGCCAAAACTGACGTTTCCTGATCTCAGAACTTAGGTACGCCGAAGTCACAATTTTCAGGAAGAACCAAATTCATAATTGATGCCGGTAACATGAAACTGCAATGGGCAGCTATTTATAAATGAAATAAATTTGGTATTGTCTCTAAATAAAGCATACCTAACTGGCTGAAACAAGCACGGCCAGGTGTGATATAGAACGTACGAACAGATAAATAAGCGGCTTCAATCAAACACAGATTACAACACAAGAAGAAGAGGAAATAAATTTTTTATCGTTTGAAAATAAACATTGGTTACCATTAAACTGGTCTTGATTCTTACGAAGAAGCATGTTTTCCCTGAAGACCACCTAACAGCCTTTTGTCTTGATATTCTTTTGTTCTTATGCGCGTGCTCAGAACAAAGCTGTTTGATGCTTTAAAACAATTATAAGAAACGGTCTTGATTTACTTTGAAATAGGCGATCCTTTGCCAATAAATCAGAGGCCAGGTGTGCACAGTTGGTAAACCGGCACCTAACCGTGATGTCCCAAGTAGTTGCACGTGTCATCATTAAACTTCAATGAAGATGTAGTTCATTTTAGATAGTTTAGTATTCATATTTTCTTTCCGACTGCTGCGAAATTACAAGGATTTATGATGTTTGACGCCACGTAATTAGCAATATTTAATATGTTTCATAGGGAGAAATCGATTAGTGTAATTTTTAATAATCTAGCGTTTGTCTAGCAGACTGTGGTCCTTTGCTACCAGCTAACTCACGACCATGAAAGAAGTGTTAGAATTTACGGGATACGCCGATAAGACGTAGACCAGTAAACTCTACAGAAAGTTCAAAAGAGTCTTTTAAATTTTATCCAGTTTCTTAAGGAAAAGCTTTTTCTATGTTAACGGGATAACGTTTAGAAGAGGCTAAAGGACAAATTGGTTTGAGGGAGTCAAGACGACCTCTTCCGATCAAACAAAGCCACATATGTCAGTGGATGAATTGTTACATCGGCAAATAAAGGATAGGTAGACTCAATGATGGGTGAATGATTGTGTGGGTGCATAAAGAAAGCAGAGAATTTCAACCTAGTCAACTAAGTCAAAGATCCCTGTGGAAAGGGATAGAGGGATGGAGGGATGAACCGAAGCAAGAATGGACCGATAGACGAATTTCTCTATAAAATGTAATGAAAGTAGAAGTCGATAGGGGGATATGATAAAGAACATAAAAAGTACAGAGTATCATTTTAAAAATTAGTGAACTTAAAACAGAAGTACTTTTTAAGTAATTTTTAAGTAAAAAATAAAGCAGAAATTGGCGTTATTGCGAAAGGGTAAGTATTCAAATCGGCATAAATACCTAAAATTCAAGCACAAAACTCGTCTCGTTGTAAAGCATTGACTTATGAAGGGTTTGATGCCATCTCTCTGGAGCCCGAAACACCACCCCACCTCCATCAAACGAACTTCGCGTTTACATCGCGCTCTTCTCAAAATCTAGATAACATTAATCAAGATAAACCAACCTTTACTTGAAAACACGTCCTAAATTGGATAAATTTATCCTATTACACCAACAGGAATTAGGAAATTGACCCCTGTCCCAAGATATCCTATTGTCCCATAAGTGAAAATAGTATACTCTAAGCTGTAGCGAGAGCGATGTTTTGATGTTGGTATTTACTCTAAAGACTGCAAATCAACAGGACTGGCAATAAACCAAAGAACCTAATTTCCTTTCAGCTTTTTAACGCTTTGGAAGTATAACGATTTCAACAAAATCCAAGCACAGACCAGCTGAGTTATCTATATCAATTGTGTTTTACCACTGACTTTGTAAAACAAAGACTCGATATCAAATCTAACTAGGTGCATCATATTTTCGGAGAGGCAAGAGGCGTCTTAGAAGGCGCTGAATTACTTAGGGCCATCGCCTCCCTTTTGGGTGAAAGGGAAGCAGAGAATATCTCATTCTCTTTTTCTCCTGAATGCCGAAAATAATCGTACTTTATCCGTCGGACACGCCGAAAGATTTCACCTGGTCAACAGCCTTGTACTTCCCTTTCGATATCTTGCAGATGGCTGTTTGTAAAACGAGAGAGTGCATTTTGATTAAAGCTCCTGTACAACACACGGCCTTCTATAGCGTTCTAAATTATAATTAGATCATATGAAAGGAAAGACTTTTCTTGCTGCAGTAGTGATCCTCTATGACAGGTATTGCGCAGGTGTTGTTGCTGGCATGACATCATACGTCTACATTTGAGCGTAACTATACCATGATACGCGACGTTTCAGTAGCAGACTTGTAATCTCGCTTGCACATGAGCAGGCGGCATGGAATCTGCAATTTCACTTACTAATTATTATGTCCTGTTTTCAGTCTTCTAAAAGCTTCTCTGATTGTTATTAAAGGTTTTCCGTACATTTTAGCTGTATTGCTGAACAATTAAAAGGGCTTTTATCACTAAAATAGTTTGAAATATAAACAACCGATATGTAATCTAAATTTTCTGTTCCCCTAAATACAATTTTTTTATTTTTAGATCACTGTTCGTTTAAGTTTATTATGCAATGTTACATTTAAAACCAACGAAAGAAATATGCTGATTAAGTGATGCCATCACCATGCTATTCGTTCTAAGACTTAAATACAACCGGCTGGATGAAGCTTTCCGTCAAGTAGGATTTAAGTATTTTCGACAATTCTCTGATTTAATTTAGAAGAAAACTCTGAATCAAAGGGTTTACCATGGCATTACGTCATGGGTGATAAGTCCAATTCAACCAAGTCGATAGATATAACAGCGCGTGTCCATGGTAGAAAACGAAATTCTCCTCGGTCGTCGTTATACCACTTAATGTTTTTTAATCACGAAAAGCACATGCAGAAGAAATTTTATCGGTGCATGATGAGCAATGTTGGGTAGGGAGTTAGCATAGCCTACCATTCATTTTAAGTGTTGTCTCAAACAGCTTAATTCGCACGGACATATATTTGCAGTTGTAGATCTTCAACCATAATGGCCTCTCATACTTTAAAAGTTGAGAGAAGAGTAGAAAGAGAAAGAACGTCCGCAATAAGGGCTTCATGTTTTCCTGCATAAGAAATAAGTTTAAAATATTCTCATGATCCTGCTTATGATGATGGAAGTAGAGCTAGTCGAAGCATATACTGGTACTTAAAGGAGCTTGAGACCCAAGATAAACCAACATCGCCATTATATTTCCAGTGCTACTCTTGGACGTATTACTAACTTTAGATGCCATGTTTTACAAATGGTCTGTTTCTGCCAACGAGAACTCTGTGATGTAATGGTTTTAATATGTAATCCTCCCCGTATAAAGCTCACTGTTTGGAAATCTTTGTTGGACAACATAATTTACGTAAAACAGTCCTGTCTTTCGCATTCTTAAGTTGAGTTTTGTATTCAAAAACTTCACAAATATTTTCAACTGAGGCTTGTACGCCGTTACTCTTAATAGAATTGTCTGTTTTCCTTCTGGCTGAATATACGGACATAGGTATTGCCCATTTTCTCTGCGACTACCATAGATTCTTTATTTCACCCACAAGTTGTTACTTGCAGCCCAAAAAGAGGTACTACCTATCACGCATAAAACTCTATTAGTTAACAGATTAACATACCACTGGGCGCATATATCGGCCTTACACTGCAGCGGAAATCGCAAAACCCTTATCGTCTTTTATATGCAAATGTGGTACAGTTTCGAACATTTCACTTAGTGCTACAAGAAAAACCAGCTCAGGAGATCCTAAGAGAGATTCGTCATTTTGCTTTAAAGTCCCACATATGACAACAGTTATCAGAAAGACTTGGTCTGGGCATCAGGTAAAGCACGTTAGTAGCGGAAAGCTTTGCTACTTTACTCCAGAGATTTATTGTGACCAGTGTCTGGCGAGAACTATTGGTAAATGAACCCGTTATTTAAAGCAGGGTCTTTGTAAAGTATTGTCAGGAATCGCCGCTGTAAGCCTATTGTTCTGTGAATTTGATGTCTCGACGAAAGTTCTTTCCAGTGACGTCACATTCTGAGGGAACGCTTGGCAAACATTTGCAAAGGTGAGCGTAGTAAACTCTTGTGAGGATGCTTTTGATAAACTTAATTTTTCTACCGCTGAATATAAAAGTTACATTATTTTAACCAAACAGTCTTAAACAAGTTTATAGAACAGTATAGATACTTTTGGTAGAGAGTTACAGGCCATCTTCGAGAAGCTCCTACCATATTTGATGCGTATCCGGACACATTCCCGACCGACAAATCCCCGACCGACACATCCCCGACCTACACTTTCCCAATGATTACGATAATTTTTGGAAGGACAATCAATTGCTTCCCAATTATACTAGACTACGAATACGTCATAGGCTGTTAAAATGGGGACGGGGACAACTTTTTCTGTTTCATTAACAATTCTGATCTACTGATGTCACGGATGAATGGGAGTGTGCGAGTTGAAAACCCTTAGTTATATTTCAAAAGACAGAACTACTATGCTATCGAAGACTTCATCTTTTTAACCTGACTGAGACGACTTGAAAAGTTGATCTCTTAAAATAAAAGTCGATGCGAGGTACGATGACTTGCGTTAGACCGTTACGCTCTCGACCAAACGGATTCAACATCACTTGACTAGTGATCAACGCCTTGTGCAAAAATGGCTGAAGTGCTTTTGAAGAAGGTGCCTATGAGAAGTCCTTAAATGATGCATCTGATTATTTGCTCGACGCCACCAAGCTAAACATTCTTAGAAGCCGAAGGAACTGTAACAATACGGTAGTTCTGAACGATTCAAGACCTCCTTTTACTGATTCAAGACGTCAAATTCTACACTGTTCCTTTTTGTAAGCATTACTTAAATTTGCCCTGGTCTCATGATTCTTAAAAATTCTGCTAAAGTGAGCCTCGAATATTCTTAAATGATTCTTAAATTTTTCTCAAGGATGGTTATGATTTTCATGGAGTGAATGGAGGAAAGGTTTGGCACAGCCAAGCAGAAAGCAGGATTCAAACCATCTGATCCTTGATGATGCACTTAACACAATGCGCAACTTGTTCCTCCTTGTCATGAACTTGACTCAACTTAAAGTGGTTTCTCTCTTGATAGGCACTTCATTTTCCAATAATTTGGATTCTGAGTGGAAACTCTCCTTGGAAAAGTCCGACCTTTCCGCGAAAACGTTTTCTGAGTCAACAGGAGCCTTAAGTCTTTGCACCACAAGATCAAGGCATTTTAAAATTTTTGTTTGGTATCATTTGAGCCTAGTGTGATTCTTAAAACATTTTTAGATTTTAACGATTTTGAAACGGTGTATATAAGTTGATAATTTTTTAGCCAAATTTCAACCCTGAGACTAAGCAATACGAAGTTAAATAGAAAATCTTTAATAAGTAACATAGTACTAAGTAGAAACTATTTTTGTCGGTACAACTGTAAGCATTGCACACACTTTAGTTCTTCTCCCTCTTGGCATAGAGAACTATTCCACCAGTCTAAGCTAAAACCATAGAGGTATATAGATATAACCGATGACAATGAGTTTGTTTTGGCTTCACGCCTGGTGAGGGAGTTCCACCTCCAGTATATCATGTAAATCTCTATGGCTAAAACATAATCAACTTAACTAATTTGCTAGAGCCGGTGAAAATTGCAGAAGCTAGCCACAGCTCTAAAAGGCCTTTTTCCTTATGGAGCTTAAAAGCTTTCTTTTGTCTGACTCTTCTCAATGTGTGAAATGAGGAGTTGGCAGAATAGGATCAAAATAGAAGGAGTGTTTAGAATTGTTTTGGCGGGTACTGATTCAACGAAAAACACAGCCTCGTTCAGAATCCTAGTGCCTATTGGTTCTTCACGAAGCACAGAATATGAAGGCTGATTGGTTTTATTCGAGCTCGTTTTGACGGTTTTAACACTAAGGAGTTTAAAGCAAAAACATGTCTGTGCACAATGGTTATTTGCACAATTTTCGGTATCACAATTATTGTGACCAGTTTTCTGAGGTTTTTAAAGCATGATCTTAAAAGATATTAAACAAGAGGTATGATAGTTTTAAGAATTTGACAGTTGCGTATATGATACAGACGAAATTTTTCCAAAGGATTATGAAGATGATTTCTTAGACTGATGTGTTTACTTTCAAACCGTACTTAGGATTTAAGTGTTTTTGAAACTTAAAATGCTCTAAAATGGCTTGGTCTTCTCTTAAACGTTGTAAACAATGTCTGTATATGCAACTAATGCAATGATTACACAATATAAAGGTATTACGAAATTGAAAACGTGTTGATTTCAAAACTGGTTGTCGTAGACTAGACATACAAACGAAAACAAAACAGGTACAAAAGTTTGCCTACTACTTGAGAAGACATTTACTTTAGATTTGAAACTGTGCTTAAGAGGTGTTAGCAATCACGCTACAAGATTAAGAAAAGAATACTAGAGTTGGGAAAGGAAGATGGTTGTATTAAAAATTGAAAAAATGGATTTAAAATATTCAGAAAAGGCTTAGAAAATAGAAGACGTCCGAAAGTTTAGGTTGAGGTGGTATAAACATGTTCTGATGATTGATGATGATTACTTACTGAAAAAAACGATACAGAGGAAAGAGAAGGAAGAAAGAAATATCCTAGAGGGTACAGAGATAAAAATATGACAAACAGTAAGACGAGTATTTATTGCGAGACTGAAAATGAGTGTAAACTTCAAGAAAGAGCTTGGTACTTATAGCTTGACATGGAAATTCGTGGAAGTAGAAATGAGATGGTAGGAAGGTATCGTAAGGATGGATACTAAAGACCTTTTAAAACAGAGACGGGGAAGAAGAAAGAAAAAATTCTAGAGCCAACAGAAGCATTGGTATTTCCAACAGTACAAAAAACAAAACTGAGCGGGAGAGAAAGCACCAGAAATATTAGGATATTTCTCAACATCAATAGAATGACAGAAAAGTCACAGAAGTGAAATTGGTCATGGACATGACATAACAATGGCTGATGCTGTCCTTGGGAGAAAGGCAAGTCAGAGAGAAGAGAAGAAAGGCGAAAATATCACTAGAGGTTACCGGGAGTATTGTAAATATTATGAGGAGTAACAATAAGAGGCAGACAAAAGAGCACAATATATTAAGGAAAGATTTGCATTAAAAAAATGAAAGGAATAGGCGGAGAAGTGAGATTGGAATTCGGAATAGTCATGCTGTGCTCAAAATAATCCTCTAAAATTTGGTTTATGCAACTAGGAGTAAAACAGAATAAGCATCAAAGGGTGTAATGACACCCCTGAGCAAGTGTTGCTTCGAAAGCCGAATGATAAGGATGATGATAATAATAATAAGAGCAACGTTTTCACTATATGCCCTAATACGAGGCACATCCGTATCTTTATAACAAACAGTAAACTCCAAACGTACAAATCAACTCCTCAACTTTACAATGATCACGCTATATATACATTGACATTTCCTAAATTGGTTACATTACGTCATTACAATTTCTGATTTTTCAGCGATAAGATAGTCTTACATCATATGGTGATTTACCTATGCCGCTGTGACACAGCATAGGATTCCCTTAGTTATTGTACTAAGTACGTCAAACACTGCGGTAAGAGACCACCATCGCAGATACAAATATTTAGCCCCAATTAAGGAGCAGTAATTTGGTACTTTAACAGACAACTATGTGACACAGATAATCTTTTATTGTCATAACAGGACAAGTATCCTAACCTGTGTTTCAGGCCATGAAAAACTGTAAAATTCCTTTGAAAACTTTAGTAAACTAGATCTTTTTGCGTGTCATCACGACTCCATATTAAGTTAAGTCGTATTGCAGAGGATCGCTGTCGGTCACGAAGCTGGCCCTCTAAGAGAGGGGGGGCGGTTGGGATTTCCAAAATATGAAAGGGGGGCGGTCATGATATACTACAGTGAAAAATATATATGCCGATCAGAATGTCAGGGGGCGGCGCCCGTCCTTGCCCCCCTCCTCACCTTCGTGACTGATCGCTGTCTTACTTTGACAAGATGTTATCCAACATGAATTAATTTGACTATTTCCTTCCTGGTACTTAGTAAAGTTAAGGAATGTCAAACACAGAAAACATTCTGATCATGATGTCATCGCCCTCTCACTGGAACAATTTATATCATTTTAGGTATATGAAACTTGTTTTACTCTTTACTATGTTAAAGAATGTTGCAATTTATGTAATATAGCAGCCATTTAATCGCAAACCTTATTATATATAATGTTCGTTTGCTCTAGGAACAAATGTAAAAAACCTGCAATAACGGAGAGATAATTTCCTGCACTCCAGCAAACGTATCACCTTCACCCATTTTAATAATAAAAGCATTTACGATTTCTTTCATACAACGATATGCATTGTTTTTGCTTTCAAGAGTAAAAGAATCTTTGAAGCAGTTGTTTAACAGTGATGCAGTTTTCCGAACTAACAAGCTTATCCCTACTTATGTGCCGAGATCGCTAAGCTATGTCTTGCCACCTCGCCTTTCTTGAATATAATTATGATAATTCTGTTGACAGTACCTTTGTTCTATGCTGCAAAACCTGTCGAAATCGGGTTAGCTTTTCAGAACAGGAGCAGGTGGAGATTTACTGGAGATTCAATCTAAAGAGATGAGGTAAACGTAGTTAAACAAAGAGTGACTTGCAAAGACAAGAGAAGTTCACTCTCAAGAGGAAACGGAACGCAATGGAAACAGAGATGCCTTGTTAAGCCAACCCAGGCTTAAAATAGCATTTGAAGATACAATTAGTCAAGTAGGATTTTTATCTCATACCTTTGCGTAAAATGTTCTGAATTACGTTGCCAAGGAAATTTAGTTAGCTAAAAAATGACAACAAGGGACCAGCTCGATCACTTTGCACTATTTTTACCTCAGTATGAATATTGTTTCGAGTAATTGGAGTTTATCGAAACATGGTTGGAGGCATGCAAATTGTCGTGATAATAGGCTAATCAAACAATTAATATACGCATCAGGAAGTATACCTGAGAAATGGTGAGAAAATAGGCATCTTTCTCTTTCACGATTTGCTTCGATAAACAAACAAAGAGAGTGATATGGCAAATGTAGAACAGCATATCAAGATATTATCGGCAATATTTGTTGTTGAACTTTTTGTTGGACTTGCTGGAAACATCCTGCGTCTTTCCATAATATTAAGAGAAAAACACTGGAGGAGAAAAGTATCTCAGTTTTTCTTCTTAAATTTATCGATTTGTTTTACATTGGTTTGCGCAGTGAATATTCCATTTTATATTGCCATGTGGAATTTGGAGTCTATCGATTTCTTTGCAACTCCAGGATTTTGTTCCAGCTTGGTATATATCATGTCGCTCTTCCAAACAACGTCTCTTTTTACGTTGACCATGTTTTCTCTAGACCGGTTTATTGCCGTAACATTTCCGTACTTTTATCAAGATACCCTGTCTACAAGATACGCCATTCTGTTGAACGTATTCCCTTGGATATACGCAGCAACGTCACTACTACCGTGTTTCCTGCTTGACAGGTTCGTCATTTTCACTGGATCAAAAATAGTACCATGTTTACTGAACCTAACAGATTTTCCAATTGTGACCTTGGTGTTATACTTTCTTAATATATGCCTTCCTACGATGTTGCTTCTTATCTTTAACATACCTGTGTACTGCATTGGGAGAAGGCAACTTGGGAGGATAACTTCACTAAATCTTAGCAGCAAACAAAGTACGGTCTGCGTCCGTTGGAGCAACTCAGACATTAGAAATCGTTTCGTGAGTAATAACGATGCTAGTGTAGCGACGAAGGTAGGAGCCAGTGAAAATAGAAGCAGCTGCAGCAGCAACGGTATGTCAAGTCACCCCGGTCCTCTCTTAGAGCTTATAAACAACAACTATAATGTCGGACTATACAAAAATTTAACTGTAAGTCAAACTCGTGATACTCTTAATGACAACCGAACTGCCATGGTTGACCCTCGAGGTATGCCGGAATATAATAACGGTGGTTGTTCAAACGGCACGTCGCTTGAAAGAGGTAAGGTAGAATCACGCGTTAGTGACACTGTCAGTGAAACTTCAAGACGTCGCCAGGAGCGCATTAAGTCGCGAACACTACGTCGCGAACTTCACTTAACGTCTTGTACGCTACTGTTATCTTCCGTGTGCTTTATCACGTATTCGGTGTACGCATTACCAAGAGTACTCTCTGCAATGGATTTACCCGTATCGAGACTTTGGACCATTTATGGAAATTTTTTAATTGCATCCTTTGCAACTTGGTGCCCATTACTTATGTTGGTGATCATACCCAAGCGAAAGCGAGGCATCTGATCTTTGTAGCTCCTACTAAGTCTTCTACATGAATCAAAACAAAGGTTATTTACCTGTGTATTTGTATATTTTAGCTTGTTTATTTGTGCAGTAGCATCAAATGGGGGTTAGAACGCAACTCATGTCAAGTACAGACATTCCAATCAAAGGCTTACGTCGGCGTCCATCCATCGCAATTTGTTTTTGTGGAGGTCACGACATACAATAGAATGGTATTTTTTTAAATGCAGTTTATTCCTTTAGACAAATAAATTAAACGAAAAAATTACAGATTATATGAGTCCGAAGACTATATTTTTTTTACTAAATAACTAATGATATATGAAACGTTGAAATCAAATCAGGTAACAGTTGAGGAGCATCTGAGAAACACGGCATTTTCGACATCGTTAACTGCCTTGTTACAAACTGTAAAAGTTCTCATTTTTATAAAAAATTCGAATTTATAAACAAGAAACAGAAAACTTTGAAAATAGCATGTATGATCGTTTGTGACAGTTGCTTAAAATATGAGTGTAAAACGTGAAGGTAGCTGAACTTAAATGCAAATAAATATCAACAGGTAGTTGAATTTCCTGCTTGATTTTTTATCAAATCTTTTCTTGCTTTTTGAAACAAGGCCATAATATTATTATGAATCCTGTATGTACCTGTTTAATCTATAGAAGAAACATAGGTAGGAAACAATAGAGTCAATTTAGTAAAAATGACACGTACCCTGACAACAGAAGATTCAGCTTGAAAATAATGGAACTTAAGTACCTATTGTAACATGAAAATTAAAAAGGTTAAGTGCCTACCTTGAGTTGAAAATCAAACTACGTTATTATCTACTTAATTTTAAAAATTAAGCAACTTGAGTATCTAGTGTAACTTAAAATTAAGAAACTTAAGTACCTACTTTGAGTTGAAAATTAAGCAACTTAAGTACCTACTTTCAGTTAAAAATTAAGCAACGTAAGTACCTACTTAATCTTAAAATTAAGCAATTTTAAGCACTAATTTTAGCTTGAAGATTGCTCTGTCTGACTTTAGACTCCTAAGTTGCTACTAAACATGTTACGCAGTAACGTTAAAGGAACATTATACAAACAATCAACTCCCAATTACGCAACACATAAAGTAACAAAAGGCTAAGGAAGTTCTTTACATAGCACAAACACGATCCTGCTAAGTGTCACATTCAAACTGAGAGATCAGTTAAGATGTTATGTATTTGCCATAGAGTAGAGGAACACTGCCAAGTTATGGAATTATGAAATGCTTAAAGTATTCAACTACACGGTATACTTTAAGTACAGTTTTTCAGTTCCTTGAAATATTAGCAAAGCTTCCTGAGAACGAGAAATTTGTATCCTTGCTTCATTGGTTTACGTCTTTTGATGAACAACCAGTATCAGAGCCGTTTTTGAGTTACAATGCTGGATGAAGCAGTTCAAAAGGTCGTAACCTTGGATGTTAGTTTGGCTCCTCAACTCGGTCATCATCATTATCATCATCATCATCTTCACCCGTTATCCACAAGGGGCTGTAGGCGCTTCCTACTTCTGTTCCATACATCGTGATGTAAACCTTCTAGTTCACTCCCGTCTACCCCAGAATGTTATTGATTCAGCGCTTGCATCTTCTTCCTCTTTTGTTCTTTCCTTCTGGTTCACCTTCTATTATAGCAAGTAAAAAACGGTCTCCTTTCTCTTCCAGCGACTGTACTTATTGCTCTTCCTTCTCTTCACCCCCATCAACAGCCCTTCCTTCTCTGGCACTTTCACTTGTTGTCTCACTCATGCGTTTATTCTGTGCTTTACCCACATTGTTCGTAAAACCCTTCTCCACACCTATATTTCAAAAGCTGTCAGCTTTTGTTCTTAATCCTTCCCCAGCGTCCAACTTTCACACCAATATAAGGCCACTGACCATATCAAAGCCTTTGCCAGGGAAACTTTCAGAGACACGTTGATGCCCCTGCTCTTCCATATATCAGCTAGCTGCACTGTGGTGTTTCTTGCTATTGACAGTCTGGTTGTGATATCTTTCAACTCGGCATGGTAGCACAAATTAATTAAGTTTGTAAGGTTGCATTCTACCAATTAGGCCAGTGCTTGCGTATCAGTTTTGATTTGCAGCCTCCTTAGGGTTCACATGGCTCGGTTTTTGTTATTTTTGATACAACAAAATGTGAATTGAATCCACACCAAAATATCGCTACCTTTATAGCGTTTTCGCCCACAGACGCTACTAATCCTACGCTCTGAAGCTAAATGTTGAAAACTTAAGGCTATCATTCAATTGTACTAGTGACACCTCAAATATAAAACTCGTTACAGAATTTCGTAATGAACAGCAACGCCTTGCAAAGAATGCGCATATGAAACATGTTGAATATTTAAATTGTACATATAAAACGATATATTTAATAACCAAGCTTTCGATGTATTATCACATCATCCTTAGGGTATAAGAAACTTGAACAATTCATCGACATAAAGACCTACAGGTCAAAGAATATAGGCAAAGAAAATATAAAAAATGACATAAGCCACTTGGGTGTTTAATTGAATAATGCCCTCACTCAGGAACGTGTCCATTAAATTTATAAAATCTTCACAAAATTTATTTTTGGGAGGGATACTGGGTAAAATACTTTGCGTAGACAAAGTTTTGAGTATTATCAATACAGAAATATTATTTTAGACCTTAGGGCGGTTTACCTTAGTGTGGGTGTGATGTTTACTGAGAGTTACAATCCCTCGGTTTACCACACTAGGTTCGAGTTTATAGAGGGTAGCTCCTTGTTAAATCACCCCCTAGCATTAATATTTCTTAAGTTCTGCCGTTTTTTGACATGATTAATTTACCTTCACTGGAATAAATGCAGTGTTAGTCAAACTTAAATGGCCCAATGCTAGCTTTTTATGTACTAAATTAGTTCTGAAAGAGTTGTTTTACTCTGAAAGGTGTTCTACAATGATTCATTCTTCGATGATGTTTTTCTCCACTTCTTATCTTTATGTTAGCAACAGTGATGAAACAGCAGTAAATATCAACCTACAATACTTGCCGAGAGTAGTAAAATAAAATATAAACTTTTTCATCCATAAATCTACTTCGGCCAATGAATGAGGTAAGGTTAAGCGAGATGAAGATACTGGAACCCTAAACTCTAGTACTGAAGCGGAATACGTGGTCTGTACAAGAAATCTAGACAAAAATACCTTGCTTTGTAAACAGTGCGCCTCTCAATCGTACGGAGGCAGTACTAGTGGCATATCAGAGACCGGAAATGCTTGGGCACCATCAAAGATTGAGCTTCGTGCCCTACATCATAAACAATCAAGGTCACGTACATCAGTCTCCTTAACAGATAAAACGTGGCTGCAATACTCTCCTAGCCAGACTCCTATCTATTTCTTACTTCATATTTTACCAGCAATTGTCCAATTTACAAGCTGGTATCTTTGATACCTAGTAAAGCAGTCTCTCAAATCTGAAAATTGTATTCAGTATCTAGCATCCTATCCATTCTTACTGTCTATCAATTGTCTTTAGCAGTTGTCAGTCAAGTTCTGCTTACCATATTTAGACTATCGCCTCCAGTAAAGTACAGCAGCCCCTCTGTGCCAAGGACACAGTGTATAAAACTCGATCATCTGATAAAATTACGCTATAAACTCCTGTAGTATAGCATTTAAGCAGAAGGGAGACATTGCTGCAAGGGCTAGCAGCCTTCAATACGTTTGTTGAAGTGACGTCTCAACTCGCTTCGGCGTCGAGGAATGGGTCACAATTATTCAACACTCAAACTGATTATCGACCAATCATCGCAATTAACAATATATTTAGCACCAATCATCTTCCTCTTGGTCTTGTAGTCCATATATGGCATATGGACTTTGTCCAGATCGTATTGCCATAGCAATCTGCTGTTTGACGTTGGGATGGTAACCGTTTTCAACAATGTGATTTCCGTTGGGTCTGACATCGGGAGGAAGTTGGTTTAATGATCTCATTGATATCGATGGCGGAAGAGAGTTCTGTCCGTTGTTCCCTAAAGGCATTTGCGCTAAATTGGGTGTGGATGGGCGCGTGTTTCCATTTGGTATGATTGGCTGAATAGAGAAAAGCAAAATATTAAAGTTAGGAGTGTAAGAAGAAAATTAGAAAGACCTTTCAAATACTTGAAAATTATTTTATTAAGGAGTGGTGCAATACAAAAATTAGAGAGATGTATACTTGTAAATTTGTAAAATTTAGCTATAAAAATTTGCAGCTTAATACAGAGGGAGAGAAACGATATGTTCCTTCTCTTCTTTCGTGTACTGTCGTCCCTTAATTTGCTACTTGGTTAATCCATATTTGCACAAGTTAGATATTATAAAGGGTTTTTGTCAAAAATAATGCCGCTTAAATAGTTGATGGACACACAACAAATACGTTTGGAAGAAAATTGTAATTGTGAAAATATTTTAGATAATGTATGCGTTAGTTCAAACTGACCCTGGGCAAATATGGCTTAAAATTAAGGCCAGGCAAGCCAATCTTTGCTTTCCTTTTATTGCTTTATCACAATGTGTTACAATATACGGCGACGCATTCTTGGCTGGAGATTTATTCATCTATCCATCATCCATTGTTTACAGTCGGCCCTCTTCCATCCGTCGTTGGGTTACCGACTTTCGCCCAATCTTTGCCTCATTTTTGACCGTTTCTTTGCATCTTTATTCTTCAGGCCAATCTTTGCAGCATGCTTCTTGATTTTCTCTCCCTATCTCATTGGTGGCCTTTCTCGTCCTCTACTTCCTTCACCTTCAAACACCATGCTCTCTTCAAAACCTTTCTATACGCGTTATTTAACAAAGGTTTACTGTGTGTAATGCATTTACAAAGGAGCCGATTACTTATTAGCCTTGTCGAACTCCAATCCAAATAGGTTTCATTATTTTGCAAAGAAACTATCACTGGTGCTAAAATAAAATTAGTTTCCCTTTGAGGAAAGGAAACCAGATAGGTACCAATGGATGCAGGTCACCAAAAGTGTACCGTCATTATCATAACTCAAGTCACAACTAGACCATGATCAACATCATCTCATACAATTGGTTTTACATAAACACAACAAAGTACCCCTGCGCTTAAAATTCCTTAGAAAGTTCTTTGATAGTATGTTATTTTAGTTTAAGAGCGAACCACATGTGAATTGGGTATCAGAATGGGTTTAAAATCAGGCAAATTCAAAGTGTTCCTTTGCTCAACGATCCTACAAGTTATCAACAACGTGCTGTTTCTGGAAACCACGCGAGGCCCAGCAAACCATAAAACCACTGTTCAAATAAGCAAAGCCGTTTCCTTCTTTTCCACTTTTTAAAAATGTTGCAGCTTGCCGATGCTGTTAGACCTCACTTCATCAAAGTTTTATGTAAGTTATTAGCAATTCATTCTCTTAAGACTTTTCCACCTTTCTTCTCTTTGAAAAGTTAATGTATTTTCCAATCTTGAGCATGATAATTGAATTCTCCCCAACGACTGCATTCAAAGTCAACAAATTTTACATGAATTATAACTTCGTCAAACAGACCTACATTGGAAGAATTAGCATAAGCTGATAGATGGATCACAGTTTTGTGTTGTTAAGGCCGAGAAGCGTCGCTAGAAGATAATAACCTTATTTGAACACCTCATTGACTTACTTCAATTCACAA
>JAAAKM020006971.1:43298430-43313945 GCA_010016025.2 Alatinidae sp. Z8VKAUB7J3
GCCAGACTCTCTTTAGCATTGCCCGAAGCTCAATATCATTGCTATACAAATTATCTAGCGAAAATATAAACAATAAATTTCATAAGGGAAGCTGGTAAGACTATAGTGATCCACAATGAATGCGAAAATGACTTTTTACATTCTAAAACCTGTCCCGATTCTACAAACAAAAATCATTTAAAAAAGCTTAACTTGTGTTTGTGATGTTATCACAATTTCTAGTTTAATTGCCTTATGGTCGTGACGTTTGTTCTAGTTTGAGATTAAAAGGTTCTGGTAAAATGGTATCAACTCTATTTGAGGTGTTAATAACTTCATAAAATACAATATTTGGTAATCAATCCATTTCATCTTTAAATTTTCAAGTCAAAGAAGTAGTTTTCTCGTTGTAAAAGAGATAGTCAGATTTGATGAAGGCCATGTTATTTTTTTTAAGTTACTTAATGATAAAGCAATGAAAAGACGTATACAAAACATTCAATGTCGTAATGAACACTGTAGATCC
Source organism: Alatinidae sp. Z8VKAUB7J3 (assembly GCA_010016025.2). Taxonomy (NCBI): domain Eukaryota; kingdom Metazoa; phylum Cnidaria; class Cubozoa; order Carybdeida; family Alatinidae; species Alatinidae sp. Z8VKAUB7J3. Next base: position 43,298,936 of record JAAAKM020006971.1, read on the forward strand.
CTTCTTCACTCAATGTTAAGCAATTGGAGTCTTAAATTTGTTATTTTAAGCTATTCATTTCGCGTTTTGATTCTTAGGTATTGAGAAGGCTTGAAGCCTTCCACAGTTCCGCCAGCAAACGGAACAAATAAACGCTAAAGTAAGAAAAAAGGAAGAGAGAAAGGGAGAGAATCCTGTATCCATCATAATGTCAAAAGCTGCAAAAACCGTTTGTGATTATCGAAAGAAATATAAATCCAGAAAACTTGTGTTATATCTCAGCCCCCACTTTTGACCAGGTGGTGCCGCCCCTGTTATGATTGAAATTATGTAACCGTATACTTACTTTTTTCTGTCATTATATTCAATGCTGTTCTGACTAGTGCAAATAAAGTTGCAGTGAAATCCACTGTGTTATCGGGATGCAAAGGCATATTCATTCGAACCAGTCTCTAAAAATTTCGAAACACATCTTGCGTTAGAAAAGTTCTCAAAAAAACTGCAATGTATTTCATAATTCTTAAAGAAACAATAGATGCATGCGTTATAGACTTTATAAAGAGGTTGGTATCACACACGGTTTCCTAAAAAGGGGTGAGAGAATTCCTGGAGAGAGGAAGAGTTGTCATAGCCTTGAATAGTACCTTGTTGTCAATCGAGATAAAAGTCGCTTCGGTGTAAGGGCAAACATGCCGACTGATATCGACAGATGAGAAACTTTAAACCAAAAAAAGAATATAATCATAAAGAAGAGAGGATTTGAAATATTAGTTTTCAAAAGAACACTATAGAAATAGAAAATATGTCACCAACGGGGATCGAACCCAGTTACTTTCTACTTTCAATGGGCTTTGGACAGTATGACAGACTAACAGACCGGATGGCAGTCCTTCCCTGGTCAAGTCACATGGCGCGGAGAGTGTGGTCTCCAATAACGTTGAGCTGGAAGTCGATGTCCACCGTTGGATGATTGGGAACTAATGTTGCGACTAGAGAAATAGAACATGTTAGCACCGGAGGTCACCTAGCTCAGTTGGTAGAGCGCACGCCACAAAAGCGTGGGTCACGGATTTGATCCCTGGTAGTGAAATGTTTTCCATTTCTCTAGTGTTCTTTTCAAAAGTGAAGAAATATCAAATCAAAATTGGCTGACTAGTATTGAACATACAAAATCTTTTAATCATTAACAAAATTTTAACACGAAAATATTAAGTTTTCCAATTCTCAAGTTGTTGCAATATTAATTCTGTTTCTTATGTCTTACTACAGTTTCTATATTGAAAAATAGCTGATCGCTCTTTAATACATCCGTGCAAATTACAGGTTGAAAAGGGGGTGTTTTCTCATCTTGATGTTCACAAGACCTCGCAGAAAGCCAGTCTCAGTTTACTAAGTGCTTGTCCGTAAATTATGGGAGGACTTTAGCCTTGTGTTTTTATAAAATTGACTTGACTTGACTTTAAAGCGTAACCCCTTAGTAATCCTAGCACATTTAACGCCTACCAAACTCCATTTCTCTATGTCCCACACTGTTCTTTCCAACGTCAGCAGCGGAGTCCTGTTCCTTCCAGTTTTGTATTGATGAGTATAATTGTTGTCATGTCTGCCAAAAATATGTCGTATGGGTAAACGATCTTTATTTGTTGGCTGGTAAGTTAAGGTTCGTTAGGGCCGGTATTGATCATAAGTCGTTCGAGTAAGAAATGAAACTTGATTGCTAGTCGCCATTATATCTTGATCATGTGGCCGGAACGTAAAGTTCCTCGTGTAAACATCACGAAAGATGACATATCATTACAGTATGCAGCCGAAAATAAACAACCACAGCTTATAATGCCATATAATAGTAACAAAGAATGGTATATGTTTACCTTATATGCCACTACTAGGAAACACCGCGACCGGCCGTGGCTCGAAAATCGTCAGTGGCGCGCGCGCCGCGTGGTTCACACCACCAAGTACACCGCCTGGTTCATGTGGTTCTGGTGCGCAGTCTGGTGGGGCATCGTGGGGCTGATCTGGTCCGTCAACAAGGACTTGATCATGGCCGAGCTCCGGGGTCCGTGGGATCAGGCGATCCCAGCCGCGATTCCCTTCGTTGCCGGTGTCATCGGACTGCTCGTCGCCATCAGCATGACCTGGCAACGCTACCGCTTCGGCGACTCCGTGTTGATCATAGAGACGCTGCCCGGATATCTCGGCGACAGGTTTCGCGCCAAGGTCCAGGCGCGGCTGAAGGATCGGCTGAACGAGCCGGTCGGCGTGACCCTGACCTGCGGCAGCTTGAGGAGCAAGCGAAGCCGGTCACCTAGCGGCGGTATGCGGACGGTTTGGATCACCGACGAGCTCTGGTCGAAACGCCAAGACCTCCACCCGACCCAGACGACCTTCGACAGAGGCCGGGTCACCATCCCGGTCGACTTCGAGCTCCCCGCGGATCTTCCGGAAAGCGGTCATATCCTCGATGAGCCGCAAATCGTCTGGAAGGTCCGAATCAGCCCCGGCACGGTGCTCGACCGGGCGGTCAAGGGCGAGTTTCGGGTCCCGGTTTTCTCCCGCCGCGATGGGGCGTGATCAGGCTGTGACGGTCAACCCGCGCTGATCGTCCATCCCCATGGCGAGCACGATCGGATCCTCGGCCTGGCGGGCGAGGAACTCCTGCTTGGAGGTCAGGCCCTGCCACTGGATCTCGATCAGGCTCTGGGCCACGGCGCTGCCCAGGGTGGTGCCGGGGCCGAGCAAAATCAGCCGGTCGGGGGCAAATTCCTTGACCCCCACCTGGACCGCGCGGGTGAAGTCGTAGGCCGCTGTCACCTGATGGCCCAGGGTGTAGTCCCTGAGCGCCGCCGGATCGCTGCCGTGGCGGCTCCAGATTCGGCCGCGCCCGTCGATCAGCGGCAGGCCGGGCGTGCTGAACAGGTCCGGGCCTAGCAGGTCCTGGGCCCGGGCGGAGATCGGTGCCTGCAGGGGCGTGTGGAAGGCGGCATGATTGGCCAGGCGCAGCGGGAAGCGGCCCTGTTCCGGCGCCAGGCGTGCCTCCAGGGCGTCGAGGGCCGGCTTGGTGCCGCCGAACACCAGAAAGCCGCCCAGGTAAATTGACGCGAAGAGGTCCTGCTCGTCCGAATCGCTGATTTCGGCGATCAGGCCCTGTAGCTCGGCGGCGCGCCCCGGTATCTCTTGCCAGGACTCGTCGACCAGGGGGTAGAGCAGCTGGCCGCCGATCAAGGCCTCCTGCATCAAGGCGCTCATGGTGTTGATGACCGTGAAGGCGGCCATCTCATCGGTGGCGCCGGCGCAGGCCAGCGCGATGTACCATCCCATGGAATTGCCGGTCACCGCGACCACGTCGAACTGTTCCCGGTCGATCGAGAGGAAATCGCCGTAGGCGCAGGCGTAGATCAGCGGCGACGCGTTGTCGCCCCGGGTGTGCTCGGCGACGCTGTAGCGCGCGCGGCTGTCGAGCTCGGTCACCGTGGCCTGGCCCAGCTCGGCGCGGCGCGCATCCAGCGCGGCGATCAGCGCACCTTCGTCGCCGTGATGGCGTGCCAGGTAGCCGAGCTCCTCCTTGTTGTAGGTCCCCCGGCCCGGGCAGATGACCAGTGCGGTGCGTTTGGCCATGTTGAAGTTCCTCTAGTGGCTTGCCGCAGGGATACTGACGGGCTTGGAGCAGGCACGGTTTCGATGATTCCCGCCGGTCATTCGCCGGCATGACCGGCGAATCCACACGGCGTCACCGATGGCCCCACCGCAGCAATGCACCCGCCGGTCAAGCCGTCGGGTGACTGGCGAGTGTGAGCGTGCGAAGGACAAAGCGTCAAAAACCTCTGTGCAGCACCGCTAAGCCGCGCCGCGGTGCCAGTCGGCCGGCACCTGACGGGCCAGCAGTTCCAGCGCCGCCTCGAGGATGGTCTCCTTGCGGGGCAGCGTTGCGGTGGCGGCACGGCCTAGGGGAATGAAGGAATCCTCGGCGGTGATCCGACTGAGGAGCGGCTGGCGCGCCGCCTTCTCGACCACCAGAGTCATCAGGGCCTCGCTCTGGGAGCCGGTCGCCCGGCACTCGTCGACCACCAGCAGCCGCTTGCAAGGGGCAATCGCCTCCAGCAGGCGGGCTTCGTCGAGCGGGGCGAGCCAGCGCAGGTCGACGACCCTCACGTCGGTGCCGTGCTCGTCCTCCAGCACTTTGGCGGCCTGGCGGCCGAGATAGGCGCCGTTGCCATAGGTCAGGATGCAGAGGTCCTCGCCGTCGCCGTGGACGCCGACCTCGCCGAGGCGGATCGGCGCCGCTTCGGCCGGGGGTCTGTAAGGGAAGGTCCAGAGGCCGTCCTTGGGCGCGTGCAGGTCGCGGGTCATGTAGAGCGCGATGGGCTCCAGGAAGATCACAACGCGCTGCTCCTCGCGGGCCAGGCGCACGCACTCGCGCAGCATCTCCACCGCGTCGGCGCCGTTGCTCGGACAAGCGATGACCACGCCCGGGATGTCGCGCAGGGCGGCCAGACTGTTGTCGTTGTGGAAGTGGCCGCCGAAGCCGCGCTGATAGCCCAGGCCGGCGATGCGGATCACCATGGGGTTGGCGTACTGGCCCTTGGAGAAGAAGCTGAGGGTCGAGGCTTCGCCGCGGATCTGGTCCTCCGCGTTGTGCACGTAGGCCAGGAACTGGATCTCCGGGATCGGCAGGAAGCCGTTGTGCGCCAGGCCGATGGCCAGGCCGAGGATCGACTGCTCGTCCAGCAGGGTGTTGATCACCCGCCGGTTGCCGAACTTCTCGCTCAGCTTGGCGGTCACGTTGTAGACGCCGCCCTTGGGCCCGATGTCTTCGCCGGCCAGCACGATCTCCCCGTGGGCCAGCATCAGGTCGGCCAGCGCCCAGTTGATCAGGCGGGCCATGTGCTGCGGCTCGGCCATGTTGCGGGCGTCGCGCTCGAAAAGCCGCGCGCGCTCGGCCTCCGGCGCAGGACCTACGGGCGGCAGGTCGCGGGCGGGCGGCACCAGGCTCGCCTTGACCTCCGCCGCGGTAACCAGCTTGGGACGCTTGATCACCTCTTCGGCGGCCCGGGCGACCCGCTCCTCCGTCTCATTGTAAACCTCCAGCACCTGCTCGGCGGTCAGCACGCCGTTCTCGATCAGCAGGCGCGCGGAATGCAGCAGCGGGTCGTTGGCCTCGTCCCGGGCGATCTTGTCCTTGGCCATGTAGGCATCTTGAACGTCCGAGCCGGCGTGGCCGAAGAGCCGCACGCAGCCCATGTGCAGCAGCACCGGCTTGCGCTCGCGCCGCGCCAGATCGACCGCCGACTTGGCGGTGCGATAGCAGTGGAGCAGATTGAGCCCGTCTGCGTAGACGTAGGTGAGGCCCGGCCGCCGGCCCAGATTAGCCTCGACCCAGCCGCTGGGCGTCGGCGTCGAGATGCCGATGCCGTTGTCCTCGCAGACCAGGACCAGGGGCAGGGGGACCCCCTGATAGGCGGTCCAGCATGCGGTGTTGATCGCGCCCTGGGCGGTCGAGTGGTTGACCGAGGCGTCGCCGAAGCTGCAGATCACCACCGAGTCCCGGGGCAACGGCCCATGGTGGCGCAGCTGCCGGGACAGCCCGACCCCGTAGGCGGCGCCCACCGCCTTGGGCAGGTGCGAGGCGATGGTGCTGGTCTGCGGCGGGATCGCCAGCGGCTTGCTGCCCAGTACCTTGTGCCGTCCACCCGAGATGGGGTCCTCGCTGGAGGCGACGAAGCTCAAGAGCATGTCCCACAGGGGCGTCTGGCCCGGCACCTGGGCCGCGCGCTGGATCAGGAAGGCGGCGTCCCGGTAATGCAAAAAGGCCATGTCGTCGGGCCGGCAAGCCGCGGCCACGGCGGCATTGCCCTCATGGCCGGAGCTGCCGATGGTGTAGAAGCCTTCGCCGGCCGCCTGCAGCTTGCGCGAGCGCAGGTCCAGGTGGCGGCTCAAAACCTGGGACTCGAACAGCACGACCAGGCTGGGCCCATCGAGGCCCGAGCCCGCGAGGCTGGTCTCCGTCGCGGCGGCGGGCAGGTCGCCGGCGGCGACCCTGGTAAAGAAACTTTCGTGGACGATCTCGGCGCGGTCTTTCACGGGGATAGCCTCTCGGGGCGATGCTGAGCGGGATAAGCGGGCTTCCGCCCGATTCATCACGGACACCTCGCCTGCGTCAATCTCTGCCTGCCATGGTCAAGCGCTATGCAAGGAGCTCAGGGGCTCAAGCGTCGTTTCGAGTCCTGTCGCTTGTGAATGATCGCGACCACGACGATTCCCTCGGCACTCTCTCGGTAGTAGATCACATGGCTACGGTAAGGGAAGGCGCGCAAACCCGGCATCAGCCATTCCGCATCCTTACCGATGTTCGGCATGGCCGCGATCTGGGCGCAGTAGCCATGAAGGCCAGCGAGGTATTTCCGGGCTTGGGATGATCCCCAGTGATCGATGGTGTAGGCGATGATGGAACGGATGTCCGCACGTGCCTCGTCGGCGAATTCAATCCTCGGCACGATCGATCATATCTTTGAGCTCCGAGAAGACCGTCTCGGCGTCGGTCACTCGCCCGGCCTCCACATCCGCCAGGCCTTTCCCCACCTTCACCCGCAGTGCCTCGAGTTTCATGGCCTCCAACTGATCATAGTCGTCGGCCGAGATGACGACCGCGACCGGACGGCCGTGCTTCTCGATCGTAACTGGCTCACGCTGCGCTGTATCAAGAAGCTCACCGAACCTGTTCTTGGCATCGCCTGCCGCCATCTTGTGCATCGGGGATCTTTCGAGAATTCAGTGCAGGCTAATTTAGACTATTTGTCCAAATTGTCCAAATTATTGAATTAGCGTCTGGGCGCGCGGACCCTTGACGGCAAGGTATATTCTCGTCCGCAATGGGGGCTTGAAGATCCGTAGCGATGGGAGGCTATGATGCGCGAGAGCGAGATTGAGATCGAGCCTCTCACACCCACCATCGGTGCCGAAGTGACGGGGCTGGACCTGACCCAGCAAATCTCGGAGTCCGAGCTGGAGGCCTTGAAGCGAGCCTGGCACGCGCATCTCGTGCTGTTCTTCCGCGATCAGTGTCTGTCGGTCGAACGGCTTCAGGCCCTGGGCCGGGCCTTCGGACCGTTGCACGTACACCCGCAAGGCGACGTTCCCGGCTATCCGGGCATCATCGAAGTCCGCACGGATGCGGAGTCCAAGACCTATGCCGGGCGCCGCTGGCACAGCGACGCCTCCTGCGAGCTGGAGCCGCCGGTCGCCTCGATCCTCTATCTGAGCGAAGTGCCGGAGACCGGCGGCGATACGCTCTTCGCCAGCATGTACGCCGCCTACGACGCGCTGTCGGCGCCCATCAAAGGGCTGCTCGACGGCCTGAAGGCGCTGCACGGCAGCCGGGAGGTCTACGGCGGATACTTCGGCATGGGCCCGGAGGAGATGCGCGACGGCCACTATCCCGAGGCCGTACATCCGGTCGTGGTCACCCATCCGGCCACCGGGCGCAAGGCGCTCTACGTCAACCCCAACTTCACACGGGAGATAGTCGGCCTGACCCCGGAGGAGAGCCGGGCCCTGCTGGAGTTCCTCTACCGCCACCAGGAGCAGGCCCGCTTCCAATGCCGCTTTCGCTGGCGGCCCCATTCGGTCGCGTTGTGGGATAATCGCTGCGTGCAGCATCAGGCCTTGTGGGATTACTACCCGCGCACCCGCGCGGGCTACCGGGCGACCACCCAGGGCGGCCGCTGGACCGGCGCCGAGGATCCCCGGACCCGGGCAGCCGGATAGCGGCGTTTCATCGGCTTGTCAGGGCGCGGGCGCTTGCTATTCATGGTGGGACAGGGAGATCCCCATGAGACGTCTGCTCAGTGCCAACGACAAGCCGGGCCAATACCCGCCCTCCTACTATGCGGCGACCGCCCACGGCTTGGAGCCTTTTCCGGCCGCGGCGGGTAGCCTGACCTGTGACGTCTGCGTCATCGGCGGCGGCTACACCGGCCTATCCGCCGCGCTGCACCTGGCCGAGCGCGGCTTCGATGTGGTGCTGCTGGAGGCGCACCGGGTCGGCTGGGGCGCCTCCGGACGCAACGGCGGCCAGGTCGGCAGCGGGCAGCGGGTCTCCCAGGATACCCTCGAGCGCACGCTCGGGGTCGACGACGCTCGCCGACTCTGGGACCTTTCCGAGGCCGCGAAATCGCTGGTCAAGGACCTGGTCCAGCGGCACGGGATCGACTGCGACCTCAAGCCGGGCATCATCCACGCCGACCACAAACCGCGCTTCGTCGCGGCCTCGCAGCGCTACGTCGAGAAGCTGCGCGAGACCTACGGCTACGATCAAGTCGAGGCGCTGACGAAGGACGAGCTGCGCGCGCAGCTTTCGACCGAACGTTATCACGGCGGATCGATCGACCGTGGCGCGGCCCATCTGCATCCCTTGAACTTCGCCATCGGGCTCGCCCGGGCGGCCGCGAAAGCCGGCGCGCGCATCTTCGAGCGCAGCGAAGTGACGGGCTACGAGCCGGGTAAGAGCTGCCGCATCCGTCTGGAGAAAGGCGATGTCACGGCGAAGCACCTGATTCTCGCCTGCAACGGTTATCTGGACGGGCTCTCGCCGCGGGTCGCCGCGCGGGCCATGCCCATCAACAACTTCATCATCGCGACGGAACCCCTGGACGAGGCCCGGGCGCACGAGCTGATCCGCGACGATACGGCGGTCTCGGACTCCAAGTTCGTGGTCAACTACTACCGCCTGTCCGCCGATCGTCGGCTGCTGTTCGGCGGCGGCGAATCCTACGGCTACGCCTTTCCCGAGGATATCAAGAGCTTTGTCCGGCCCCATATGCTGGAGATCTATCCCCAGCTCGAGGACGCACGCATCGACTACGGCTGGGGCGGAACCCTGGCCATCACCGTCAGCCGCCTGCCTTACTTCGCGCGGCTGCCCGACGGAGTCCTGACGGCGAACGGCTACTCCGGCCATGGCGTGGCGCTGGCGACCCTGGCTGGGCAGATCCTCGCGGAGACGATCGCGGGCAGCGAAGAGCGCATGGACCTCATGTGCCGCATCCGGACCAATCCTTTTCCGGGCGGCCGCTACCTGCGCTGGCCGCTGCTGGTGCTCGCCGTCGCCTATTACTCGCTGCGCGACAAGATTTGAAGCCGAGGGCGGATCGGAGAGGAGACCGGCATGAGCGAGGACCTCAGGGCGGCGGCCCAAGACTATCTGGTACGCTACGGCGGCGAGAGCTTCCCCAACCTCTTCGTCTCGGCCCGTGGCGCCACGGTCACCGACGACAGCGGCCGTGAGATTCTCGACTTCACCTCGGGCCAGATGTGCGCGACGGTGGGTCACAACCATCCGGCCATCGTGGCGGCCATAGAAGAGAGCGGCCGCACGGCGCTGCACCTCTTCTCCGGCATGATTCCGGAGGTGGTGGCCAAGCTCGGCAAGGCCCTGGCCGAGTGGCTGCCGGCACCGCTGAAGAAATCGCTCTTCGTCAACACCGGCAGCGAGAGCAACGAGGCGGCGCTGCGCATGGCCAAGATGCACACGGGCGGCTACGAGGTGCTGGCCATGGGCGGCTCCTGGCACGGCGTCACGGGAGCGGCCAGCGCGGCCTCCTTCGCCAGCGACCGCGCCGGCTACGGTCCCAGCCTGCCCGGCATCTTCGCCTTGCCGGAGCCCAACGCCTATCGCTGTCCGGTCGAGCACTGCCGCGACCGCTGCGACATGACCTGCCTGAAAGTGGGCCTCCGGCTCTACGACATGCAGTCGCGCGGCGCCCCGGCGGCGGTCATCACCGAGCCGATCATCTCCGCCGGCGGCATCATCGTGCCGCCGGAGGACTACCTGCCTGCGCTGAAGCGGGAGGCCGAGGCGCGCGGCCTGCTGCTGATTTTCGACGAGGCGCAGACGGCCTTCGGGCGCATCGGCCACCGTTTCGCGGCGACCCGCTACAAGGTGACGCCCGATATCATGGCGGTTTCGAAGACCCTCGGCGGTGGCCTGCCGCTGGCCGCTACCATCACCAGCGAGGCGATCGAGGCGGATACTCATGCCAAGGGCTTCAGCTACTACACCAGCCACGTGTCCGACCCGTTGCCGGCAGCGGTTGGCCTGGCGGTACTGGAGACCATCGTGCGCGAGCGCCTGATGAAGCGCGCGGTGGAGCTGGGCGCCTACCTGCGTGAGCGGCTCGAGGCCCTGCAGCAGACATACGTAGCGATCGGCGACGTGCGGGGCGAGGGGCTGCTGCTGGGCGTCGAGCTGGTCGAGGACCGGGAGTCCCGCGTGCCCGACCACGCCCTGGGCGCCCGCACCACCGCGCGCTGCTTCGAGCTGGGTCTCTCCATGAACATCCGCCGGCGACCGGAGCGCGGCGCGGTCTGGCGCATCGCCCCGCCGCTGACTGTGACCCAGGCGGAGCTCGACCGGGGCATCGAGATCCTCGACCGTGCGCTGCGCGAGAGCCTGGACGGGATGGCGGTGCAATCCTGACGGCCTCTCGCGGTTGGTTACCCTCATGTTACCCCGCTTGACCTAGCTTTAGCTTACTCAATAATTTCGTGTATTGTATCTGTATCCTCCTCACGTCATACTGCCCTTTTGATATTATAGTCAAGATTGTTATGCATATCGATTTTAGGCATCATTCTGCGTCTGTTAACTTGTTTGTGGACAGTGCAGATTTGCTTCCATTGCAGTAAATTCCCTACTAGTGCAAGTCACTTGTTTACTGGCGACATCGAGACCCCTCTTGATGTATTATTTACAACTTGGACACTACTGGTACATAACTATCCTAACTTAATCCAATATTATATTTATAGTTACTTGGTATATATAATCGTGTTTTGCCAAGTTTCAGTTATTTGAATATGCTGATTATATCATAAACATCAGATACGTTGCTTCGCTGGTTGTTGGAATAAATTCGTGCTCGCGACGCTGAGTGTAGTAAACGAAGTGTCGTCAATTATTTCCAGTCTGTGCCGAGCGCATTTGCCGCAAGCCACCCCTTACACTATCACCAGTTTCGTTTCAGAAACGGAACGTATAAGAGCTAACGTCCAATACGTTACGATCTTGCTTTCGTTTCCAAATGCTGCACTAGAAAACTACATAGGATTTACAGATTTCTTATGATAGTTAGTTTTGAAAAGACACCAGAGAAATGATTAAAAAAAATTGTCATCCAAGGGTTGACATCTACATCCAGCTCAACGCAATTAATGACATACCTCTCTGCACCATGGACCCTTATCAAGAAAAGACTGCCGTGCTGTACAATGCCTATTGAAAGTTCAGTTGCTAAAATACATGCTGTGGAAGCTTGGGTCACGGCTTCGAGTCTCGGTGATGACATATGTTTCTTTTCCTTTGAAATCCTCTTTTTTCAATGATAATTTATAATAATTTCATAGACTAAACTAATTACGACATTAAAATAACGATAGGGTGAGATAACAAGGATCACATGAACTAATGCGTTTCAAAGTAAGCCAAAGTGTATGGATCTATTCTTAATTATGGATATGAAATCCACACAAGATCAACCAAAAGATATAGGAAAAAGAACAGATTGGAAAGAAAATTGTAATGATCGTAGCCATCGTTTATTAAGTAGGTAACGATCAAGAAGCATACCATACGGGGCTTTTCTTTTTTTAATAGGAAAAATTTGCTTCTAAAATTAAATGGAGCACTTATAAAGCCATGATGAAGAATCAAATTTCAACCCAAACATTTTATCAAATCGGCCAAAATTGTGAGTGTAGAAAAAAATTACTCAAAAACGCTACTTGAGGCGACTACCTTCGGTGTCAAATTGCCAATTTAAGGGAGATGTTTATAAGTTTATAATTAAATTACACTATATTTTCTTTTTACCTCGATCTTTATTAGATTAAGTATGATTATGTTATTGAAAAGAAGTTCTTTTTGGTACAGGTGCACCATAAGGTCAAAAAAATCTTTAGAAAACTTTTTCCAGCGTTGTTCTTAAATTTATCATTATTTTAAGAGACTATTTTTAGCAATTTAAAGTGAATCATACTCACTCTCGGGCTTTATAGTTTACTTCCACACCTTAGCAATGCAGCCAATTTATTAAGAATTTGATTTAACCCATATAGATAAGAATTAATATAAACGAAATCTCTAGGTAAAAAAATTTACATTCGTACTAATGTTTCACCCCAACATTTTCGCATTGGAAATGTAATTAACCCTCGCATTGTTGCAGGTAGACAGAAGGCTCACTTTATACAGGAGGATTTAAATATATGGTACATTACTAGGCAAGTATGAGAGGACATTTGCAAACAGTGATCATTCTCATTGTTATTCAGTGTGTATAGACAGCTCTTCTGTATAACGTATACTTGCTTGACCGTATTTCCTCAAATAAGCGCCGCACCTTGAAGTAAAATAAATTTTTTAGCGCCGCCCTCTAATTAGCGCCATCCCTCTAATAACCGCCGCACCTTCAAAAAGTGTCGCTGATTAGAAAAAGGGGAAAAACCATACAGAAGGGTAATTACACAATAATATACGTTTTTGAAGCTTCTGAATTATTTTTTTATCTTTCATAAACCAGGCAAATTTTATAAATCGAACTCAGGCTCATAATCATTTTGACTTTTTTATAACCGCCGCCCTCTTATTAGCACCGCCCTCTAATTAGCGTCGCAAATGGCTGGTGAATTTTTAAATAAGCCCCCGCGGCGCTAATAAGGGGGAAAACGGTAACTGCGTAGCCCCGGTTTGTTCCATCGAAAATTCAAATCCATAAACGTCTCAATCTACTCTTGGTCTGCGCACGAGTTTCCAAAATCTGTATACTTATACTTCAAATCCAAATAAGCTGAGGTTCTTCGTAATTGATTTGCAGTACAAAACTTAAAATAAGGTTAAGTTATGGATTAAGGACTACTTTAGGACAGACACTAGCCACAGCTATTGTCCGTTGTAAAGGAGGAAAACATTTTGACAAGAAATTATAAAAAGGAAAGAATTGAAGCCGTCGTTGAAACTCGTTATGACACGTTTGCTGTCATTCGTGTAATTAAAAAGAGCAAAAGACGTAAATATTTATTTTTAGAGCTGAATTAAAAGGGAAAGATCATCGCAATTATTTAAAACGAACTAACGAGGTTAACAATAGCTGTAGTAAGACGTGTATTCAATGTTTCGTGCTAATTACAAGTGGTTGCAATGCAAGATACATAAATTACAAGATATTTGCAATGCTCTGAACACAGACCTGTGAATTGTAGTGCAGAAGAATATTTAAATGAAAGAAGGATTCTTTTTATGCAAAACGCTCATGATACATCCCTAATGTAATAATTGCAATATTATTCTGCTCTTAATATATCTTGACAGAAACAGAGAGCGTCTGTGAGAATGTAAATATAGCCATGGTAGACATTTTGATACAACTTGCTCCTGAATAATGCAATTTTAGGCTTTCGTGAAGTGTACTATCATCAACACTAACACTCTTAACAGGAAAGGAACCTTTTCCTGCTGTTATCCTAAAATATTAAACCTATACGATTTCGATGGAACTTTCTTATAAACGCGTAATGATATTTTTCAGGACTATGCTGCATGTAAGAAGTATTCAATTATGAACAGAATAGAAGTTTCTTAGTTGCCTTGAACTAACTAGAAATTTGACGGCCAAGCGGTGATAGGTTTGTAAGGTAATAAGGAATGCATAAAAGGGGTAAAAATGCATTTTGTTAACCTTGAACAGCATGTATCAGACACATGTAAAGCAAAATATCCTGTTCCAACATCTTCATTGGCGATGGAAGGTTGAAAAAGTTAAAACTTGGCTTTCTCAAAGCACCGCACCTGCGCACAGTTGTTTTTTTCCTCTCCTGACAAAACCTAAAGTAACCAAGTTAAAAAAGTAGCATTTTTGATAAGCTTTTCGGCTGATCCTTAAATTAATTATATATCATATAATATCGAGTGATCGAATTGGGGCAATTGTGACATTGTGTGATTATGATGGTTTCTAGTTCTAAATTAGAGATGACCAATGCGGGAATGGCTACTTACAGGAATTATTAGCTTGAAGATAGCTAGCCTATACAGCAACTTAGTCATAATGTTATATTTTCAATATCGTGTCCTTTCTGAATCCTGTACTTTTACAAGAGCCAGTTTCTTAGCAAATCAGATTTTAAGTAATATATTGAAGAGGTTTTCCCATCTAACGTCATATTTCATGATATACTTTTAGATTATGTCCCAAAGTTAGCACCATTTCTGTTCTCTTAGTAATTTTAGGAGGAATTGGAAAGCTTAAAAGTATAGCAGGTAAAGAAGTTTAAAGTCTCCCTCTGTTTTGAAGTTTCTATGCGCCGAACGACTAAAACTTTAAGTTGAATCTTAGAAAAACTTACAAAGATAAAACTCATGTTTCATGGAAGTAACTGATGACCTGAGACTCTATTCTTAAAAATTCTAATAAGGAGCATAGTGTATTTCCCACAGTGCTCATACCTTTTAATGAGCAAATGTGAGGCACCTTTATTTTAAAATGTGAAGCTATAGCACTGAGAATCATACCTTGTAGGTCATTTCTTAGCTCTGCCCAAGAAAGAACTGAAAACGCTGCCAGTGAAACAGGTGTTACCAATATCCCATGGTCAACGTGTCTTTTAACGCTCTTTTAGTCTTATGCACCTAATTAGCAGGGGGTTATGAATATAAATCTCTACTACTTGTTTTTAAGTATTTTTATGCATGAAAGTCATCGGCACTTTAAAGCTGTAATTTCCTCCCTGAATATGGCGCACGCAAGTATAATATGATTACACTACTTTCATTACACCAATCAGAACTCGTTCCTGCATTCAATTCCGCGTTCTTTTGTTTCAGTTTCCTTGATAGATATGCACAAGTCGGCCTTCTCTTATGTAGAAAGACCACATTACCTCTGTTCAATTCTTTGATTCTTTGATTCTTTGATTCTTTGATTCTTTGATTCTTTGATTCTTTGATTCTTTGATTCTTTGATTCTTTGATTCTTTGATT
>JAAAKM020006971.1:43314045-43324349 GCA_010016025.2 Alatinidae sp. Z8VKAUB7J3
ACAGGCGACCCATGACATAATCAGAATTATGTTACTACGAGTACCCCTAACTAAGAAAGCGGTACGTGATAAAGTAATGTACCTCATGTAGGAAGGGCGATGCCCTGGATACCCCTTTTTTGATCCGCCACTACAACAGGGTACCATTTAACATGACTTTAAATTAATTATTAAACACAATGTTATGTAATTAACAATAATTACACAAAACTCAACACCATATATTTTGCTACATTGAATTTATATATAGTATTTACAATTAAGATATTTTCTTAATTGTAATAGAATGCAAGTACTACAATAGGATTCTTAAAAACATGAAGGGAGACCACAGCATCATCATAAAAGGGTCCGCTATTTTCTAGTTTCTAGGAACAGCATTACATCTTTGCTTACCCATGAACTTATATCGGCTAAACCATTCGTGAGAGTATTTCGTCAAAACCTTGAAAACGTTTTCCAGTTGTTTATATTCTATTTAGTTCGCCTTCACTCTTCTACACCATGTGGTATATAAATAGCTTCACAAAGGAAACCTGTCAAAGAATCTCACCAAAGACAAATAAAACCGCCAAGCTTTATTTGATTATATGAGGAAAATTTTACCTTAATGTAGATATCGGCTACATCGGATTAACAAATCCCTGGACACGCGTAGACTTTTAAATCACTTTGACCTTTTCTACCCGCCACACAGATGACCAAAGTGGTGCAAAATTGTGTTTTGATTTCTTTCATCAAATTTCACTCGGTATTTTAATGCTCTTACTTGTAACAAATGTGTTTACAGGAGAAATTTAAATGAAAGGTAAAGTCTGAATAATTCCTTTGATCATAAGATCCAACACAACGAGCCACTGTTAAAAACTATTAAGGTCTGTCAAGTCAGTTTTTCTTTTCCGTCTGGAGACAGCTGTTTCAGTACTTGAAGAGAAAATAGAATTTTATGGTAGGTTGATAAGGAATATTGGCTTGGAATGTTGTTGGCCAAACTAAAAGTAAAAAATTAGATTAGTTTCACCATTGGGTATTGAATCGACTAGTATTATTAAGGCATCTCCAAGAGGAAAACAGGAAAACGTTGTCTCGGCAATATGACAAAATGACAACATGATACTGGCATATCACAGTTACCGATAAAATTTCTCGCTAAATATATTTCAATAATCATATAATTGTCATTTTTGAACTCAAATTCGTTTTCTTATACTACAGAAATAATACTGCTAGTTTTGAAAAAAACACTAGAGAAATAGAAAATATGTCACCACCGGGGATCGAACCCGTGACCCACGCTTTCGCGGCGTGTGCTCTACCAACTGAGCTAGGTGACCTCCGATGCTAACATACTTTTATTTCTTTAGTCGCCACATTAGCTCCCAATCATCCACCGGTGGACATCGACATCCATCTTAACGCAATTGGAGACCAGCCTCTCTGCAACATATGACTTGACCAAGGAAGAGCTGCCCTCCGGCCCGTCATCAATCCAAAGCCCATCAAAGTTACAGAGTATCGTCGAGAAGAGAGGATTTGAAATGTTAGTCTTGAAAAGAATTCTAGAGATGTATGTCAAATAGAAAATATTTCAAATTGACAAATGGTCAAATTGACAAATGGTCAAATTGACATATTTTCTATTTCTCTAGTGTTATTTACAAAACTAACATTTCCAATCCTCTCTTCTCGATGATACTCTGAAATAATACTGCATACATTTATAGACTTTAAAAGTAGCCCTCAGTTTAAAATTAGTATGTTTATAGTAAAGACACTAGAGAAATAGAAATATGTCACCATTGGGGATCGAACCCGTGACCCACGCTTTGGCGGCGTGCGCTCTACCAACTGAGCTAGATTATCTGCCGATGTTAATATGCTCTTTCTTCTAGTCGCCACATTAGCTCCCAATCATCCACTGGTAGACATCGACATCCATCTTAACGCAATTGGAGACCAGCCTCTCTGCAACATATGACTTGACCAAGGAAGAGCTGCCCTCCGGCCCGTCATCAATCCAAAGCCCATCAAAGTTACAGAGTATCGTCGAGAAGAGAGGATTTGAAATGTTAGTCTTGAAAAGAATTCTAGAGATGTATGTCAAATAGAAAATATTTCAAATTGACAAATGGTCAAATTGACAAATGGTCAAATTGACATATTTTCTATTTCTCTAGTGTTATTTACAAAACTAACATTTCCAATCCTCTCTTCTCGATGATACTCTGAAATAATACTGCATACATTTATAGACTTTAAAAGTAGCCCTCAGTTTAAAATTAGTATGTTTATAGTAAAGACACTAGAGAAATAGAAATATGTCACCATTGGGGATCGAACCCGTGACCCACGCTTTGGCGGCGTGCGCTCTACCAACTGAGCTAGATTATCTGCCGATGTTAATATGCTCTTTCTTCTAGTCGACACATTAGCTACCAGTCATCCATCGTTGGACATCCGGCTTCCTCGCGATGGGAGAGCAGCAAGTGGGGTATATCCTGGGTGCGCAATGTGTACGCCATCATCTCACCATTTCCATTGGTATCGATTTTGTCTAAATTGTTGCTACCAAGAATAACATTCAGTGCTCCTGAGTCTTTGCATGTGGAAGAGATGGTCGCATTTAAGTCACCAAGTGAGATTAGTTTCTATTTTGGCATTTCCGCCGTGTCCTGTCTATGCCCATGCATTGAAACAGGGTAACCTAGCTGAAGGGTGCGGTTCTTCACCATGCACCGACGGTCATTCACTATAGAGAGACTGTATCTTGCGCATCGCATCATACTGTGCCATGATGTATGAAGCGCAGTCGAAGGCGTCACAGAAAACAATTTCGGAAAGGTACGACTTCTATACAGAGCCCTTTACCCCAATTAAGAAACTCAATAGAATTACAAGTAACATGATCGGAAATATAAATGCCACCATATCCAGGGAACGATGCACAGTTTTGAATTTGGTTAAATGATTAAGGGAAAACTCGTTAGAAAAACGTCTCACTTGAATTCAAATAATCTAATACAGTGGCTTCTATTACTATACCTTGATTTCCGGTTACAAAACTGTGTTGCATTAGCCACTTATAGCTGCTCACCGACTTCAGAGATGAGAAAAAGAATAGCAAAATAAACATGTTTGCTACTGACATATACTGCGGAAGCTGACACTGTAGATTCGTGCGGGGAAATCCTCTGTCAGCTTTAAAAGAACTGACTGGTATTATATTTAGCATTCCTCGTATGAGTAATTTGATCAACAAGTTGTAGTTCTTTTCTCGGGTCAACTCCTTGTAGGAGGAAATTAATGTGCATTGAGATTTTGGAACCACTCACATAACTCTTTACCATCGATTCACCTTTCATCCATGAAGAGCAGCATATGTGACCATTTGCAAGCGCCTCGAACATATAAGTAACTTGATCTTTATATTTTAATACCATTCTATCAGACATATTGTCTATTATAACCTGTATAAGCCTGTCTTTGTAAAAAATCGATGATTTTATTCCTTTTGACTTTGGAAGTCTCCCACTTTTGTAAAACTACTAAGGCCTACCCTTCATACAACTTTGATCTTTTTCAGTCCATTGACACTACACGTAAAAAGTTTGTTAGCTTCAGCAATTTTCGTACCTCTTTTATCCTGAGCAGGATAAGCTCTTTTATCCTCTTTTATCCTGAGCAGGAAAACCTAAACATACTGTGCGTTACTTGCAACAGTAACGACGGCAGCATTGGGGCTTTTTGTGGAAAGCATTCTCTCTATTTATTCAGCTCTAGAAAGGGGGATTTTTCCCGCCGGAGTAACATGTCGCAAGCGGGCCCGTAGCCAGCACTTCAGGTTTGGGGGGGGGCAAGACTACATTTTGGGGGTATCGGTTTTGCATCCTACTGAAACCACCTTGAACAATGGGGTGACTAGAAACTCTACTACGCTATTTTCTTATGAAAACACAATCGTCGATCAACCGAACCGATCCAAATGGGGCCGAACCAGGCCGAACCGAACACCGATCAAAAGTTCGGTACACCCCTACTAGAGAGGGTAAATGTTTCACAGTTTAAATACTACTTTGTACATAACAACGTAAGCCTGGTTGTTAGCAATGATAGGGACCATCGCGTTTAAGACATGCAGTAGATTTGTGGTCTTGAGTTTCTATAGCAACAAAAATTACTTAATTTTCCACCTTTATTTTTTTATGTTCAGAACAACTTATATGGAAAAAGCTGCCTGCAACCAAGACTGTAAGTTGGATTATTTGGCACTTCTTTGTAATGATTTTGGTTTAGTAATTTCCAACCTATATACACCGCTCTACTTATTACACTAAGATTTGATTCATGCACATACATCTTCCATGTTATGTTCAATTATTTTTTGATAATGAGTTTAATGAGTTGACTGTAGTTAGCGATCCCAAATAAGGAAACTACCTTATACAAGCAATTAAACGCTGAAGATTGGCCAGTTTAGTACCCATTTGGCAGTAGATAAGAAAGGAAGACAACGAAACTCATAGACAGGCACAACTGGTCGGTAAGCAACCCCCCCCACACCATGTTTTAAAAACGTATCGGCAATTTTAAGAGAAACACAATTGAAGTATGTAATATTGTGCTGTCTGGTTATCACTGCTGTTAAGGATTTTATCTGTTTTATGATACAAGTGGGTTTTTAAAACATCTTTGCCTTCTTTACAGGGCCCAAAGAATCGTCGAGGACATTCTGCGTCCATTTTTTACGACTCTATGTACGTATTTGGTGGCTTTATTGATATAAGGGGCGCTATCAATGAATTTTGGAGGTACGATTTAGGTGAGTATGGCCACTTCTTGTAAAGTTTTGTCATCTAATCTGTTTTCCTGGTGATCACAACTAATCTGTAATGGTTAATGAAGTCCAAGTACGAATCAAAGTGGCTATAATACGGCGACCAAACATTTTTATCGTTCGGTAGTTTCTTCGAACACGTCTCCAACTGTGGATCGTGTGGGTTGTACTTGAGCAAATAAAGACGTACGTGTGCCAAATTAACTAGGAAATAGACGTCCATACTAAAGATGTGACGCGTGTCCGAGCTCGCGCTTGGGAAGAATGGTAGTGTTTGAGTAATACAGCGTCCACTTCCTCAGTTCGTTCAATCACACAACAGAATGGGTTAATGTGTATGTTTCATTAAGGTGTGACACGTTTTCACACTTTTTACAGAAGTGATGCACGATTCACTTAGAAGTTGGGAGATAGTGATTGATCGAAATCGATCATATGGACTACGGAATGTCATGAAAAAGAAATATATATATATAAACGACCGGAGGGCAATGTAAACTAGGTTCACAGGGAGGCTTGGTAGGATACTAGAATAGGGGCATTGAGGTAAGACTGAGAAAGGTTCCTTGGTAGTGGTGATTATATTTGATTATACGGTGTTGATGGTTTTCGGTGATAACAACGAAATCCTTTAGGGCAGTAAGTAAGTGGTTAGTAGGAGATTCAGGATTTTTATGGAGGCAAACTAGCCTTGTGAATAGTGAAAAAATTTTTTGATGGAGATCAAATATCATATGGTTTCAATCCATTTATCTGATGCAGTGAAGAACTTACTATTTCTGTAGATGCGTCGGATGTAAAGCCATAACCCCTCACGTTAGTTACAAACTAAAGGTAATAAATTCCCACTTCAAGGAGTGTAGCTGCTTCTTCCTTGTATATGCACGTTATAATATGCATGTACGCATAAGCATACCATTTTTAGAGAGGCACATACTCTTACGATTGCGTATATCGATAAAATTCCGTTACAACACCCCCTTCTCCTTTTTACTTTGTACTTGAGGGTACCGAAAGCGCACAAGTATTGTCTGCGACATAGACTGAATACATTCACTCTATTTTGTACACAGTTTTTGTGCTGTAGATGAACAGATTTATGATGTGCTTTTCATCACCAATTTCATCAATGTTGCAATATCTAGAAACGAATGGTTGGACACTGATTAAACCACAACACTCGAGAAGCGAGACCATTCCACCAAGATACTCTCACGCAAGCTCTGTTTATAACAATGCATTGTGGGTCTTTGGCGGATTTGAGGGACTGGAACGAAAGAACGATCTATGGCGGTGGGATTTTGGTAAGTGCGAAGAGAGAATGCCTTTATTTTTATTCTATATCATTATCGTAGTTAAAAGTGCATACATTTTAGTAGCTTGTAGTGCTAGATCATGATAAATGTGATGAATTACTAGTAATAAAAAACTGAAAAATAGCTATTTTAAAGGTAGAAAAAGAGAAAAAAATTAATGGTATAAAACATAAAATTCGGAAACATATATAAGATTAACTTGTAACTCATAATGTACAAATGTAGAGATGTCTACTTCAAATTTCTTATTTCATCCTACAACGCATACTACAACGCATTGCTTAAAACAAATGGTTTGACAGGTTACATGCTGGATCTTTTCCCCTTATTAGGTTTAGGTAGTACTTGGTGTATCTTATGCTAATTAACATACGATTTATAAGGTTTATACAGGCGTTGTTGTAAACCTCTTGAAAACGTAGAGCTCCTTAGGCGGAAAGGGAACATCAAGCAGGGTACGTTTAATCGTGTGGAAGCGGAGTTTATTTCTTCCTAAATGTATGTTCTTCGTACTCCTTTCTCTGAAATCCTTTTTTGTAAATTCTTGTATTTGTGAGAAGATGGGATTTGAAATGTTTCGGAAACGTACTATAGAATCTTAAGTATTTCACCACAGTGACTAGAACCTGAGCTTTGAACAGACCAACTGGCCAGATGGCAGTTTTTACCATGGTCAGGTCACACGGTACAGAGAGGCTGGTCTCCAAGTGACGTAGAGCTGGATGTCGATGTCTACCTATGTATGAGTTGGAGTGGATGTGGTAACTAGAAAAATAGACTATGTTGACAGTCCTACTGCATATAAGTTCCTGTCCCATCGTCATTTTTCTGTTAAAACCAAGAACCAAAATTGTAATGTAGCTTTACTACTACATGACCTTCGAGTTCGTCGAAGAATGGCGTCACCTCTTGCGCGTGATCACCGAAATCGCTCAGGCTGGGAGAGTCGCAAGCATACCTCCAGCTACAAGGGGGGAGGAATCTGATAGAAATCTCAGATGAAGTTCAACACATGCTAAATTAATGCGAAATTTGACATCTTGACCATTGTTGCTTTTTGAGAATACCTCCTTGTATTTATTTTTTGTATACTTATACACATATAGCATACACATATATAGCAACTAATTGATCATAGGACGTTTCGCCAGCAACATCTCATTTTACCTTTCACTTGTCGTTCGTCTTTGTTTTGGTTTCGTAGATTTACTTCTTAAATGCTTTCTGCAATTCAATTGTAGAACTTTCATTTTGGAATAAGATTAAGTTTCGACAAGGACCTCCACCTCTTACAGGACACTCGATGGTCAAGGTAAGGACCTACTTCTCACTCTTAAGGTAATACGACGTGGCGAGTACAATTTAATAAGAATTCTCAATGACATTTGGACCTTTATGCCAGAAAAAGAAACATTTGTAGCTCCTCTGATGGAGGTAATGAAATAAATATGGAATTGGTTTCCGGTTGCGAAAGAAATATAAGTAGCATGTACGTTTTTCCAAATTCCCAGTTACGCCTGTTCATCCTGAAGGGCGTTTTCAAATAATTTCTCCAACGTAAATCCATCCTTCAATATTTTGCACCTGTGACTGTTTTTGTTTTTGCTTCCTATGAGATAAATTGAATGCACCAAGACCAATCAAAGCCACTCAGTTGATCCTTAGTGAGGTCCAGACCATTATCACTTGTTTATCCGCCCCATAAGCGTATTTATATAGATTGTGGCGATCGAAAGCCTCATAGTTACAAGCATTGAAATTTATTTCTTTGTTCTTCCAGCAAAAGTTTGCAAATAGGGTTTAATAAAGCCCATTTATTCCCCCTTAGTGTGTCTTCGGCGAAACACAAATTCTTTTATTTCTTCCTCCTATGCTTTTCTCTTTGCAGGCTAGTGGTAATATTATTATATTTGGAGGTGAAGACAACAGTGGCCTCAATAATCAATTGTGGCGATATAGTTTTGGTGAGTTTCGTAACTTTGGCTGCATAGTCACTAGTGAGTGGGTGAATTTATTCCCAATTAATCGATCAAAGCGATGAGTTGACACGCCTTGCAAGTACACAGAATTTCTTAAAACCTTAGGAAACTTTGAAAACTACTGAAATTGTTCTACATAAACTCCTCATATAGTCTCTGTGCTGTGCTCCTGGTGTTAGGAAATAGCTACATGCAAAGGTGTTTACCAATGAAACAGTGTGGGTTTTGATTTTTTTTTAAATTTAGTAGTTACTTCGGTGCCTAAAATGCTATAAAATATTATGCCAGAAGGTGTGATAGCGTATTGTTTGAATTATATTTAGAAATTGATGTTTAAGAGATGTACAGATGTTTGAAGAAGATAAATGGAATATCTTCATCTAGATCAACATGTGTGCCTTGGCTGTTCATGAGAACCGTGCCTATAATCCATATAAGACAGTCCAGCCGTTTGTTTAAGCCTGCTCAGAGCTTTGTCTCACCGCCAGTAACTATTAATTTAGAAAAAATCCGTGTAGGTTCCCTACACTGCTGCTATTAAACCAGAAAGCATCTTTAATGCTCAAGACGTAAAAATTGAATATTTTCAGGATTGGTTCCACTTTTGATTAGGGCCTATTAAAACTGAAATTAAATTTGAGACTGTTATAATGGAACGACTCTATAAGTGCGTCGGTACTTCTGTTTATGTTAAAACATTTATATGTACTGTCAATGGTTCTGTAAGCAAGATTTATGGTCATCGTAGTTAACCCTAGTAATTGTTGTGAATCACTGTAGAATTTGAATATTGCGTTTAATAACGGATTCGTTCGGCTAAACGTTTCGGCAGACACTGTTTATGGGGATCGTGTTGAGTGAAATAACATTTAGGAGCTTTAAGCTCACGCTTCTTTTAAACTCTTCGCTAAAAGCTTCCTTACTTCGCTCAAACGATTTCTGTGACCATTGTGTGGTGAAAACGTTTAGCAAAACAAATCCACTGTAGAACTGTTATTTTGACTATGTTTATGGTCAAAATTTAAACATTCGTTTATTTGAATAAATATTTTCATTACAGAGACGTACAAGTGGACAAAGGTATACCCTTATGGTGGCATTGGTCCTCCAGTACGCAGCTATCATACGATGATCGTTTTGAGCCCATTTATGACGTTCGGAGTACCATCACAAAATGTTGCAAATCAGGAGAGAACAGTCGATGATTATTTTATTCGAAAAAATTCGGGATCGAAAAGGAGTTTTGGCAGTAAGTCGAATTCAGCGGACAATATTCTGTGTACGGAGAGGGAAGCAAAGCCTGTTACTACGTATGCAAGTACTTCGAAACCGAGGAACTTAACGCGACCACGCAGTGTAATCGAGCAAGTTTGTGATAATTTACAAGATATGGAAGCTCTTACACCTGTGGAGGTATCAAAGGGCTCGACTTTCCCTCCGTCTTTGGACAGTATTCAAAATAGCACTGTTTCTACGGAGAGCAGTACGGGCTCAGGGAGGAAAGGAATGTTTCAAGTAGGGGGGAACGATACAGAAATGGTTGATGAGAACATTTATTATAATCACCGACAAGGATGGTCTTTACTGTTAATTGGTGGCAAAGGTAAAATGAGTGTAGAAATGCATAAAACATCCCTGGATGTCTGGCAGTGTGATATTGGTGAAAGTAAGTTATTTTGTCCTCATTGTTCCCATTTTGTTCTCATTGCACAGGCCATGCATTTAAACGAAAAATTGTCAACTTCAGACCGCTTTCCCCTCGAATTACCATAAATTCTATGCTTCGAGGAAAATGGAACTCTTGTTTCCTACATTCCCTTGTGTGACCTCAGTAAAGTTGGGCTTTTTTGTTAGAGCACGTACCCAACAGTAATTAACAAAAAGTTAAATTTCCGCACTTATCCTAGGTTTCACCTACGCCGCGACGCTTTTCAAACTAAAAAGAGTTCTTGCCATTACAAAAGAATTTCTATATTTGGTATTTCTAATTAAATTCGGATCCTTTCTGTAGTAAGTCGTTCTTGTTCGCGGTTGTAATTTCAGTGATGCACAAATTACATTTCGCATGCCGCCGTTTTACGTTTTACGCCGTTTTACGGTTCTTTAAGTCGAAGATGTGCTTAGATAGTCCAGTCTCAAGCCTTTACTTTATATTACCTTAATATTTTATATAGT
>JAAAKM020006971.1:43324449-43339705 GCA_010016025.2 Alatinidae sp. Z8VKAUB7J3
GTTCTTTAAGTCGAAGATGTGCTTAGATAGTCCAGTCTCAAGCCTTTACTTTATATTACCTTAATATTTTATATAGTTTCCAAACCGTTTTTCGAATTCAGTACTACCTGAGCCTATGTATATATGCGTCTTCGCTGAGGCTACCTTTGTTACCTCTGTTATCTGTCCTTGTAAGCTCTTCCTTCAGTCGAGCATTTTCCTTCCAGAACGTACTTACTTTCATCCCTATGGTTGCGATAAGGCATATAATTTTGGTGTTGTGTTGATTAGTAATACTGTTAAAGCTTAGTATCCATTAATTGCTTAGCTTGATCGTATTCCTCTCGCTGATCTTATTCAACGAAATCGACGTTGAATAGGTCCGTTTACTCCAGTAGCACTAGGAGGGTTATTTTAGCGTAAATTAGTAAAAGTAAGTAACGGCACAAAATAGCTTAACATGTCATAAAATTATGAAATCTCCCTACCAATTTTAAAGTAGCAGGCCTCCAAATGTAACAGTAATTCTGTTGATTCAATATTTCTGAGAGGGGAGAGTAAGAGTGCACGGTAACAAAGCTCAAAATCTTTCATTGTATATGGAAACGTGTTTCGAAATTGCTAGTGCGGATGTTGTATATTGTCTGCATTGCACAAGGATGTGTATAGTTCTCATGTTATTACTTTAAACGTTTCCCATTTGTTTCTCGATAAGTTAGTTATAGTGCTAATATGTTCGTTTGTTCAGTCTTTCTATTCTGCTTTTCTCTTATAATTTATAACAGCGTCAGACATCCCACCTGTAAACGAACCAAAACCAACAAGCTGGAATGCGAAGAAGGACATTTTCTCGATACAGCCTGGGGAAGTGACATATGATCGTTTTGATTCTCCACCTTCACCTCAGAAGTCATCAAAAAGAAAACTTCAGTCCTACGATCTCCTAGAGGTCACTGACATCAGTGATGAGGTTTGCTTCGAAAGTTCACCAGAGCAAAGACCAAAGTTGCAAGAAAATAGGAGACTTTTGGAGAGGTAAATGAGCGCTGTAATACTCAGTTCTATGGGAGAATATAGTTTTGTACAGTAGTATTCAGGGAATGTTGCCGTCGTGCTGGTATTCCTTGGCAGTAAATCCTGTATTTTCTTGTGTCTTAGGGAGTTTGCATTCATTGATACAGGGTTGTATCTATCATCCACAAACAGAAAACGTTACGATTGACAATGCATGTACATATATATATCATTCGCAGTTTCAGATTCTAAGATTTTCTTGCAATAGTAACTAATTAGAAACAAATTACCCGTGTTTGGTCTCAAGAGGACTCATTTTTTGTTATGTTGAAATGCAGCATTGTGAGTGCGAGATGTTTACGTTGTATATTTAGATTGTTTCTAATTACAGATGTGAGTTATTGATAATACATTTTGTAAGATCGTTAGATATAGTGAGAGAAACAGCCATTCAATTCATATCAATATGATCACACGTTTTGTGATTAAAAGTGAGATTTTTGGTACCTCAAGAAATGTCTTTATGACCGAGAATTGCCCCAACGTTAGTCTTAGCCCTGTAGAAGAGGTAGTAGTGGAGGCCCTCCAAATATAATTTACAAGTCGTCGAGGCCCCCTAATGATCAAATCAACCACGGCAAACTACTACTGTGCCTTAAATATCGTGTTTTGATGCGGCACTTGAAGACTTTTATTAATACTAGCTGATACGTACCAACAGTGCGATAAGTTTCTTGAGTAATTTTACTAAATGCGTGTAGATAACGTTGAGTATCTGAATCATTCTTTAGTTACATGCAACTCAAATTGAAATTGCCCTATTTCGATAACAGAAAATCGTGTTCAATTGGGGAAGTTATGCAGGGAGGGGCAAGTTGCTTGATGCATTTTCTTACGTGAATGAATGTGGACTTATTGACAGGTGGAATCGATTTCAAAAGGAGACGTTAAGATACGTAACTAGGTGTGGAAGATCCCACTCGCTTGTTATGACCTATTCTATGAGTATGCACACAACCATTAACATTTTTCGTCTTTTCTTTACTGTTGAACCACATTTCCACTGACACCATTAAAGGGCAGAAACATATGGAAGCTTTAATGTTGTTAAAGGCCCTCTCAGTGTGAGCCTTAAGCTAATCGACCTCGACAGGGACGGAATGGGGAGCCCTTGGCGTAAACCCCGTCGTACTTGGCGATGTCCTCCGGGTGGGCGTGCAGCGGCCAGTGGGGCGCAGCATGGGCCAGATAGAGGAAAAAGGGATCGCTCTGCGGTACCCCTGCGATCATCTCGATCGCCTGGTCGGTGATTGCGTCGGTGAAATAGAATCCGGACGGGTCGACTTGGACGCGGCTGTCGTCGGCCATCACGTAGTGGGGCGAGAAGAAGTGGGTGGCGCCGTCCAGGATGCCGTAGAAACGCTCGAAGCCCCGTTGCCGGGGCGTGGGATGGGCGAGATCGCCGACCCGCCAGCCGTCCAGGTCGCGGGGATCGAAGTCGCCGCCCACATGCCACTTGCCGGACATTATGGTGCGATAGCCAGCACCCTTCAGTACCTCGGCGATGGTCGCGGCGTCGTTGCGCAGATAGCCCTGATAGGCGGGCGTGCCGAGTTTGGTCCCCATGTGGCCGATGCCGGCCCTGTGCGGATAGAGCCCGGTCAGCAGGGCGGCTCGGGTCGGGCAGCAGCGCGCGCAGTTGTACATCGCCGAGAAGAGCAGGCCTCTGTCACCCAGCCCATCGATGTGGGGCGTGCGGATCTCCGATCCGGTGATGCCGAGGTCGGCGAAGCCCATATCGTCCACGAGGATGAGTATGACGTTGGGGCGCTCGGTCGATGTTGGCATCGGACGGCTCCTCGGTGCGAGATCGCCGCGATCTTGCTATGGCTTCAGGTAGCCGTCCAGGAAGACCACGCGCTCCGCGCCGGTAAAGCGGCGCAAGCGCTCGAGCTCGGCCTCGAGGCGGTGCCGACGGCCGGCCATCAGCTTTCGTTTTGGCTCCAGCCAAAGGCCCTTGACCGACAGCTCACCGCTCTGCCGCTCGTGTTTCATGTCGATGCGGCCGATCAGGGCCTCGCCTTCCAGCAGGGGAAAGACGTAGTAGCCGTACTTGCGCTTGGCGGCCGGCACGAAGATCTCGATACGGTAGTCGAAGTCGAAGAGGCGCAGCGCCCGCTTGCGGTCGCGGAGGATCGGGTCGAAGGGGCTCAAGATCCGCAGGCGCTTGGGCGCCTCGGGCAGCGCGTCCAGGCTCTCTAAGAGGCCCGTCCTGGCATAGGACTTGCGCGGCTTGCCGCCGTCGGCGGGCTCGATCAGGACCTCCTGCAGATCCCGGCCCAGATGGGCCTGGCACCAGCCCTTGGCCTCGTCCGGCGACACCAGGTCCCAGAAGGCGGCGAGCTCGCCGTGGGTCGCGAGGCCCAGCCGCTCCAGGGCACCGGCGCAGGCCCAGTGGACGAAGCTGTAGCGGTCGGGCGCGGGGCCGAGGTAGGTCTCGGGGATCACCCGCTCGGTCAGATCGTAGACCTTCTGGAAGCCGTCGCGCCGCGCCACCGCCAGCGCGCCCGTGCGCCAGTGGTACTCCAACGCCGTCTTGGAGGGATGCCAGTCCCACCAGCCGTCGCCCGCCTTTTGCCCGGCGCCGTTATCCGCCTTCGCCTCCAAGAGGTGGCGTGACTGGACCGGCCCGTTGTGGCGAACCCGCTCCAGGACTTCGTTCAGCTGTTCCTCGAAGCCGTCGCGGCGCCATTTGCGCCAGCGCGCGCGCAGACGCTCGCGCTCGCTGGCGAAACGGTGGCGCCAGAGAGGATAGAAATCGCTGGGGATGATCGCGGCGTCGTGGGTCCAGTTCTCGAACAGCGTGCCGTCGCGCTCGAGCAGCCGCTTGAGCTGCTTGTGCCGATAGGTCTGATTGCGCGAGAAAAGGATCATGTGATGCGCCCGTTCGACCGTGGAGATGCTGTCGAGCTGGACGAAACCCAGGTGACGCACCAAGTCGCGCAGCCCTTCGAGCGTCAGCTTGCGGTTGGGCGGGAAGGAGAGGCCCTGACGCTCCAGGAACAGCCGGCGCGCCGTCTTGTTGGTTACCAGGGGCAGCATCAGCCTCGCCTGCCTTTCTTGCTTCCGATCCAAAACGCGCCAGTCTATGTCGCATTGCCGGGGGTCATACAGCCCCAAAGACGTTATCTGGACAAGTATCGAAGTCAGCACGGAGGGTCTGGTGACATGACACTGTCAGTAGCCGACATTTGGTTCGGTGTCGCGCCGGTCGACGTCGGCCTGCTGCGCCTGCGCGAGGCCCACGTCGATCCCTTTCTGAGCGGCAACATGTGGTTGGCGCGCGGCCGGGAGCGCGCGCTGCTGATCGATAGCGGCACCGGGATCATGCCGTTGAAGGCCACGGTCGAGGCGATCGCCGGGACCGAGGTGATCGCGGTGGCGCTCAACTGTTTCTACGATCACGGCCGCGGCCTCCACGAGTTCGATCAGCGCCTCGGGCATGCCGATGATGCCGCGGCACTGGTGGCGCCCAGTGACGCGACCTCGGTGGCCAGCCAATTCGTCAGCGACGCCATGCTGCGGGCGCTGCCCAGCGCGGGTTACTCGACCGCCGCCTACGCCATGAAGGGCGCGCCACTGACCCGGGTTCTGGCGGACGGTGATATGATCGACCTGGGGGACCGCTGTTTCGAGGTGATCCACACGCCCGGAATGACGCCCGGAAGCCTCTCGCTTTGGGAGGCCGAGAGCGGCTGCCTGTTCACCAGCGACCTGCTCTACATCGGGCCGGATGGCGGCGGGCCCCGTCCGCGCGATCCCGCCGCTTATGCAGCGAGCATCGCGCGGATAGCGGCGCTCCCGGTTACGGCCGTGCATCCCGGACACTTCGAGTCCTTCGACGGGGCGCGGATGCGCGCGGCGATCGCCCGTCAGGGCTGATCTGGCCCAGGTTCGGTCTATGAGCGGAATCGATCGAATGGGTGAGGATTCCGCGTTTTTCACGCGCTCCGCTTCAAGCTACCAATAGGCCCGAAGACAGGCATCACCGGGAGCGCGCCATGAATCGAAGGAGCTTTCTCGCCATGGGGACCGGGATCATTGGACTGGGGGCGGCCGCGGGCCTTTCGAGCCTTGGCCGCGCGGCGGGCCTGGACTACGCCGCGACCGGGGTCGAGCTGCGGCAGGGGCCGCCGGCCGAGGAGGGCTTTCGCTTTCCGGCCGAATGGCGGCCTCACGAGCGCAGCTTGATGCAGTTCCTGCCGGCACAGAACTGGGAGCGCCATCAGCTCGAGGGCGCGCGCGAGGAGTGGGCCGCGGTTGCCAACGCGGTGGCCGAGTTCGAACCCGTGACCATGGCGGTGCAGCCGCGGGACAAGGCCGCGGCGCGCAAGCTGTTGTCCTCGGAGATCGCCTTCGTTGAGTTTGCCATGAACGACGGCTGGAGCCGGGACAGCGGCCCCATGATCCTGACCGATGAGGCCGGCAGGCGGCGGGTCGCCGGCTTCACCTTCAACGGCTGGGGCAAGAAGTTCCCGCCTTACGGCGACGACGCGTTGGCGAAGGCGCGCTTCGCCCAACACCTGGGCCTGGCCCTGCACCCGGCCGATCTGGTGCTGGAGGGCGGCGCGGTCACGGTCGACGGTGAAGGAACCCTCATCACCACGGAAGAGTGCCTGCTGAACGCGAACCGCAACCCGGGCAAGTCGAGGGCCGAGGTCGAGGCGATCCTGCGCGGCTGGCTCGGTGTGGAGAAGATCATCTGGATCCCGCGGGGCCTGACGCCCGATCCCATAACCGACGGTCACATCGACGGCTTGGCGGCCTTCGCCGCGCCGGGCGTCGTCCTGCTGCACACCACGGACGACAGCGGGGACGAGAACCGGGCGATTACCCAGGAGGCCAAGGCCATTCTGCGCGAAACCCAGGATGCAAAGGGCCGCGCGCTGGAGGTCATCGAGATCCCGCTGACCAGTTGGGACGTCGTGCACATGAACTTTTACATCTGCAACGGCGCGGTCATCGTGCCCACGGCCGGCGTGGCGCGGGAAGACGATGTCCCGCTGGCGATCCTGCGCGAAGCCTTTCCGGATCGCCGGGTGGTGCCGATCACCGGCCGCTACATCGCCGAGGGCGGCGGCGGCGTCCACTGCATCACGCAGCAAGTGCCGGCCGTTTAAGGATCATCCCTTACTGACGAGAGTGTTCACGCCGTCCCAGTCCTCGGGCGGTGGGACCAGGACGTAGGTTTCGGCGCGGGCCGCGAAGCATGCGGCGACCGGATCCCGGGCCGCCAAGGCGGCGAAGGCGCTGTGGGCCTTCGAGAAGCTTCGATTGCGATACATCGATAGGGCCTCGGCGAATTCCCCATGGCTTTCCGGAGGCGCCACCGAAGTCGGGACCGGCTCGAAGACGCGGACCGGATCCTGGCGTCCCACAACGCGCAAGAAGTCGATCTCGCGGAACGCGATGGTCTCGCTGCACGCCCGCCAGGTCGATTCGCTGACGAGGATCCCGGTGCCATAGGCCTTGTTCGTACCCTCGAGGCGGCTTGCCAGATTCACCGAATCCCCCATCACCGTATAGTTGAAGCGGCGCTTGGATCCGATATTTCCGATCAGCATGGCGCCGCTGTTGACCCCGATCCGCTGGGTGACGCGGCGGTCGGGACCGAAGCCCAGGTCCGGGGCGATCTCGGCAAGCCGGATCTGGCAAGCCATCGCGGCATTGACCGCCCGGATCGCGTGATCGGGGGCCTCCAGAGGTGCGCCGAACACCGCGACGATGGCGTCGCCGATGTACTTCTCGACGAAGCCGCCGTGCTGCTCGACGATATCGGTCATCTCGGTGAGATAGTGGTTCATGAAGGCCACGACCTCCGCCGGCGACAGGTCTTCGGAGAGCGAGGTAAAGCCGGCTATGTCGGAGAACCACACGCTCAGCTCGCGGGTCTCGCCGCCCAAATTCGGCGCTTGGTTTCCGCGGGTCAGCTGGTTGACGACCGAGGGCGGCAGATAGAACCCGAAGACCTTGCGGACGAAGCGCTTTTCCCGGTCCGCCACGGTGAAGCGGTAGCCAAGCAGCACGGTCAAAGTGACCGCGCTTGCGGCCAGGGGCTGGATCAAGGGCAGGACGATGTCGGCTCGAAATAGGACCGTACAGAGCAGGATCCAGGCCGCCCCGGCTGTCAGCAGGGCGAAACCGGCCCAGAGCGGCCGGATCGCCACCGAGAGGACCGCGGCAAGGATCACGAAGACCAGGCCGACGGCCCAGTTCGCGAGCTTCGGGAGTGGCTGCAGGCTGTCCTGGCGGATCAGGTTGTTGACCGCCGTCGCCATCACCAGGACACCGGGGATGGTGTCTCGGGTCCAGGAGGCGTGATAGAGTCCCTCCATGGCCGGCTGCATGCAGCGCTCGCCCTGCCATGTGCCATCGGGTTGGGCTATGAAGCGCTGTGACGTGATCTTTCTGTCTTCTGAATCGAGCACCGCGCCCAGCAGCACGACCTTGTTCTCGAAGTGTGTCGCGAAGAACGCCTCGTGCCCTGCCGAGGCGCATTGCACTAGGTCCGAGAGGGAATAGGCCGGGATTGGACGCGGTCCGCCGTCGAAGTTGATCTGGAGACTGTTTGTTTCGGACCCTGGGATCGTGGCACCCGCCAGGCGGATGGTGCCCTCCGGCGTTCGTTCGGGTGTCTCCCCCAAGGCCCGCGCAGCCAGCTCGAGCGCGAAGGAAGGCTCCTCTCGCTTGGACCCGTCGTTGTCGGTGACCTCGATGAACAGGGGGATGCGTCTCACAACGTCGTCACTGTCCTCGTCGAAGTTGACTTGGCGAATGTTCTCGCCATGACCGACCATGAAGCTGTGGCCCCTGAACGGGTTAATGGGCAGATTTTGGTGCTGAAGCCTACTGAGCAGGATGCGTCCGTCCGATGCGGCCCGCCTCAATGCGGCAAGATAGGGCTTGTCGTGCCCTCTGACGAATCTCTCGACGGAGGTCGGTAGCACCAGATCCTGACCGATAACGCTTGCGCCCGCGTCGAGCAGCGCTTCGATGATGAGCCCGAACTGGGGCGTCCACATGACCTTCGGCACGCCGCGGAAGGGCGGGCGCAGATAGGTCTCTTCGTCGATGGCGACGACGACCGTCGGCGAGGACTCCGCCGCGTGGCGCTGGCCGAACACCTGATGGCGGAGCCAGAAGAGGCTGTCGATGGAGAGCCCGCTCAGGCGGTCGAACTGCGGATGCGCCGTGGCGCTGATGGTGACCAGGGCAACCAGGGCCGCAACCAGGCCATCACGCCAAGGCACTCCGAGCCGCCGGGTCTAGAAGCTGACCAGCCGGCTGATCGCCGGTGCGCTGCCCGCCTCCGATTCGGGGTCAATCTCAAAGATTCGCGTGTTCTCTCCGGCCCAGGCTTCGTAGCGCCCCCCCGGCGTGAAGGCGGCCTTGGACCCGGCGGTATCCAGGGTCAGCCCGGCGATCTTCAGGACCACTTCGGGTTCGCTCCGGTCCAGGCGGCGGACCACGATTTCCGAAACCGGCTGGCGGGTGACGAAGATCGGTGTGGTCGAAAAGATGAGGATCGACTCTGGGGCCTCCAAGGGTTCGGCCAATGTTCTGCGCAGCACCACCGCGCCGCTCTCGCCGGCTTGCGCCTCGGTCAGACTGGCCACGATCGGATCGCAGGGGACCTTCTGCATGTGAACCATCGAGCTGTCGGTGTCACTCTGCTCCACGCCGATCTTGACTTGCCCACCGACGATGGTCTCGCGATGGCAGGACGAGAGGTAGCCAAGCACCAGCACGCCATCGCCGCCCAGTTCGACCAAATCGCCGGGCCAGAGGTAGTCGAAAACCTGGACCGGGCTTTTCGGCGCATCGATTTCCTCGACGATTGCCGAGGGGCCGTCTTGGGCAGCCGCGAGTCCGATGGACAGGAGAAGGACCCCGGTCAGCATCGCCACAGTCCTCGAGGCGAAGGCCAGCAAGCCCATCACCGGCGGGGACCAAACCCCACTGGAACGCAACTCCATATGTTCATCTCCCGGCACGGAGCTCACTTCGCAATGAGCGTCTCAATTGGAAACTGCATCTCTCGGGATAGCCGACGTTTCGTGCGACAAGTACCCCTTACGGAGATCACCCTATCACATTCCCAAAGCTAGCAGGAAGCCGCTGGAGGAAAGTGAGAAATCCCACGCTAGGGACCGCGACGGATCTATCACAAGTGGAGAAAATCGAGCGGAACCAGGATACTATCCGGTTTACTTTACCACGGTGATGGGCCAAGATCCGGCCTCGGATTCAAAAGGGGTTTCGACATGATTGAGATGAGGAATGCCGGGGAGCGGGTCGGCAGTCCCTTGGGCTGTTTGGCGGTTGAGCGCTCTTTGAGAGGCTTGGGCCTGCTCGGCGTCGGGGTCGCTATTGCGACGGCCGTGGCGGTCGATTCGGTATCCGCACAAGATCTCGTCATTGCACCACCCGCCACGTCGTTGGAGAGCCTGAGCGGCCAGAACAGCGCGCAGGGACAGATGGGTGTCTCGATCGATGCCGTCTGCCCGACGCTGGTGGCCAACCGAGGATCGATCAGTGGCGACGTCCTGGATCTGCAGGTCCAGTGCACGCGAATGATCCAGTCCGGCAACGACGTCGTCGGATCCGGGGCGACTGGCGAGAGCTACGGGCTGAGCGAATCGGATCTGAACGGCGCCCTGCAGCAGTTTAACGGTGAGGAGGTGAACGCGCCGCGCGAACATCTCGCCGAGGTCGGTGACGGCCAGCGGCTGGCGGTTGGCGGACGCATGGCCGCGTTGCGCGGTGGCGTGCGGGGCTCCCAGGTGGTTCTCCAGGGCCTGGACAGTTTGATCGAGCGGCAGTATGCGCTGGGCGAGGGCTTCTCGGACACGCAGCTGGCGGCCGACGACGATTTCTCCGCGCTCGTGCCCAATTGGGGCGTGTTCCTGACCGGAAATTTCAATTTCGGCGACCAAGATGCGACCTCGACGGCCGAGGGCTTCGACTTCAATGGCTATGGCGCCACGGCCGGAGTCGACTATCGCTTTACCGACAACCTGATCGCCGGAATCGCCGGCGGCTTCAACTACTTCGACGCGGACTTCGACACCAGCGCGAGCTCCGCATCCGGACAGGAACTGACCAGCCATTCCTATTCGGTATCCGCCTACGGGACCTACTACATCGGCGACAGCTTCTATCTGGAGAGCGTGCTGGGCTACAGCTTCATCAACTACGATTCGGAACGCCGGATCGTGGTCAACAGCCAGACCGGCGTGCCATCGCTCAATCGGCAAGCGAACGGCGATTTCAACGGCCACCAGTTCTCCGCCTCCGCCGGCATGGGCTACCAGGTCAACGTGGAGGGAATCGATCTGACTCCCTACGCCAGAGGCCAGTACACCCACGCCGACATCGACGGCTACAGCGAAAGCGGTGCCTGGGGATTGGATCTGAGGTTCGGGGAGCAGGACGTGGATTCACTGACCACGACGCTCGGGCTCTTGGCGGCCAAGCCGCTCAGCACGGAGTTCGGCGTGCTGGTGCCGACCCTCTGGGGCGAGTGGATCCACGAGTTCATGAACAACAACGACGGCTCGTCGGTGCGCTACAAGTTCGATCCGACTGGCCTGTCGAGCTTTACGGCGGCGACCGAGGACCCGGATCGGGACTACTTCCAGGTCGGCGCCGGTTTGGTGGCCGTGCTGCCCGGTGGCTGGTCTCCCTTCGCCAACTATCAATCGATCCCATATAAAAAGAAAACTATTAAAAATAAATATTGCATTTGCCCTACAAAAAACTTTTAATGCTTTGTCATGGTTGACAACAAAGTGTTAAATCCAAAATCACAGTTATCTTGCAAATGGAAAAACCTGATGGATGAAAATGGCAATGAAAACAGAAAATCACATATCAATCGAGATACATCTTATAATTTCCCTACCTCTCCTGCAGCTTCATGATCATTGAATGCAACGAATCCAAAGCCCCTACTTTTTCCTTCATCATCTCGCATAACAACATGGCTTACAATATCTCCAAATGATTCAAACAACTTCCTTAATTCCACATCATCAAGGCCATCACCAAAATTCTTCACAAAGACATTCTTGAACTTCTTTGGAACGTCTCCAAGCTTCTCAAGTCTTTCTTTCTTGGACATGAAAGGTCCAACAAACCTGAGTAAACAATGTTCATTGCAGCGATTAACTACATGACAGTAACAGCAAAAACATCACGGGAAGCAGAGGACAACCTTGTAAAAACAGCAAATGCTAGTGGTGTGTGCTACTATGGCAACCCAAACCTATGTATAACCTAACCCAAAAACTATGGATAACACTACTCAAGACTGCACATTGGAAATTCCAATGACAATCTGCTCCAAGCAAACCCTAGAACCAATGTGTGGGACTCAATCATGGTGATAAGAGTTGAATCAGTAAAGTCAGATATATTGCAAGGTACTTTATATATCATGCTACTTGATGGAGGTGGCATCAGGGGGGTCTTTCTTCCATAAAAATAGTACCAACTCAAAAGTTATTTTAGCTATATTCCCAATCTTTGCCTGTGGCTCTCTCCACATTTAGACTTCTAGCCAGCCCACACATGCTATAATGCTCAAACTTACACTGATGTCCTAAAATTTATATGTGAGCATATTGTGTATATATACAATTACTCACATAATCTACTAATTTGGCCTACGACCTCATTTCTGAACAGGGTCATAATTTGCTTCTGCTTTTGTTATCTAATGTATATAAATTCCATCAGAAAGCCCTGAAAATGACCATGTCACATAATACTTTGTTTAGTCTGATTTATGTTGATATTGCACACCATTTGATTTCCAATTTCATTCCTAATTGCTCAAATTGAACAACTGTATAATACTTAAGGTTGTAAAATGCAGCTCACCTAGATAATTTATTATCATTGTGTCTAAGACGGATTTGGGGGCTTTTAAAAAGGTGGAAATCTGCTTCTGAAGTTCCAAATGAAAAATTGCTGTTTTTGAAAACGACAGTAATCTTGACAGATATTGAAAGGGAAAAGATGGACACCAGGAGAAGAACAAAGTGACGTAGAAATCAATGAGAACATAATAGCAAACAAAAATGAAAATGAAAAATTGATAGCGCTAGGAATTTTGTATCATAACTAGTGATGCAAGCATCTTATCCACACAACAACAGGTCAGATATAATTTAACTAAATTTCACAGTATAAAATAGGCTCTGCAATCTTAATTTAAACTTATCGGTCGACATTTAATCAACACTCTGCCCAATAGAAATAGTAACTGCACCCTGACGAGAACAGACATGTTCAAAACGACAAGATCAATTTCAAATGCAGGAAAATATCAACCAAGGGTCAATTTAACGGATCACGAACCACCATTCACAATGGGTTTTTGCAAAGTGTAATAAGAAATTTGTTAACCTGACAAAGGTGAATGAAAACTCGGCAAGTGAGGGCAAAAATAAGTGATAGCAGATACCATTGTAGAGAATATCATTGCCAGTTCAATCAAAAGACTTCAAAAAGAATAATCACTGCTCAAACAACATTTAACACAATAATGAGCACAAAAGTGATAAAATTGTAATGTGGCTCTGAAATCTTTTTGCCTGCTACAGGCCTGAAAAATAATCAATCCTCAATTTTTGTGCAATCTTACTTTTCCCATCAATTCAACCCTTGACAACTAATTAAAAAATGATGTTCGATGATTAACTTCTCAAATCTGCGCTAACATATTGAGAGCAAAATATAGCAAACTATTTCTGGATGCTGACACAATTCTATTGGTTCAGCTTTATTTCATACTTTAATGCTAATGAGTGACTCAAAACTATTCTCAGAATTATGTCCGATGCACATCAAAAGACCCCTGTTAAAGTACATTTTAAATATATGTTGCATATACACCAGCATTTTTTGCCAAATGCACATTGGAGGCACTCCTTTATCCCCTCACGGGTTATGTCCTTTTCTACCATTAAGATTAAGATGCAAAAGCTCAGAAAGCCTCCCACCACAGATAGCAAAATCTCCAATAAAGAAACATACATAGATAAAAGCAGGAACTGGGTAGCACATTACCTCTTGGACTTAAAAACAAGAATGTTGGGAAGCTACCTAGCAGTCACACTATGATCATATCTCTGGAAATAGAAAATTCTGTTGATTACTGAGGTATGCACATTGTTTACTACCTTCTACAGTAGTAGAGAACATTTTTTAGATAGAGAGCTGCCACCAAAGAATCTTAAAGCCCTGACATAATAATTTATTAATTAAATCTTTAGAAAATGAGACATAATCTAATTCTTTCAACTTAAAATCTTATGAAAACTACACACTTGACATACCCCATAGATGTGGCAGCAAACTTGATCACTTTTCATCTTCTTTAGAACACAACTTACATAATTTTATATTTTTTATATTTTTTTCTATATATTGCTATCTTTCAGCCAATTACTGAACTAGTTACTTACAAATATAAATAATAGTAAGATACTTACACTTTCTTATCATTCAACATCATGCCATTAACTTTCTTGATAGCTTGATCTGCTGCCTCCTTCGTTTCAAAATGCACAAAACCAAATCCCTTTGATTGCCCTGTTTCATCCACTCCTACCTTGCAAGACAATATGTTACCAAATGCACTGAAGGTGTCATAAAGTGCCTTATTGTCAATATTTTTGTCCAAATTCTTGATGAAAATATTTCCATAACCTGACTTTCTAAGGGCAGGATCACGCTGTGACCACATAATTCTACATGGTCGTCCTTTGATTGAATCAAAGTTCATGGTATCAAGTGCTCTTTCAGCTATGTAAAAAATGGAATTGCAATGTTGAAAATCAGTCTTAAACCACATGCATTGTATGACTATCACAGAACAATTTTCTGACTGTTACTACATGAACATTCAAAAACAACCGAAGAAATTCTTAAAACATTTCACCAGTATACAAAATCTAAATAGCAGTAAACTTGCAGTTCAGCTTGTTCATGATGAATTTTATTCAGCCAAATAAATACATTCAATGGACATTGGTATTTTTACAAACATATGAATTCTACAATATTTCACTTCTTGCCAGTTATCTTATTTTCTTATATTTCAACTGAGTAGACATCAGAAGCCCATATTGCAAAATTTGGACCATCCACATATAAACATCAACCATCAGTAAGTGCTGTCAAAGCAGTTCACAAGTTGCCAAATAAACAGACATTCCTGTTATTAAGACGGATATCATGAAAAACTATAACTGCATCTTCCTATAGCACCAAAGACTTTAACAACAAAAACTTTCACTACAAGCAGGCAAGGATGGGCCATTCAGCAGTATTTTACACAGAACATGTTATTCTGTATGGCACAAAATGTGCAATTAACCCCATAACATAGTTCAAGGATTGATGCAATGCTGATGGAATTATATATATGTTGTTGCAGTAATTTCCAAATTATCTGAGGTTTAAAACTAGTAATTTTTACATCTAACTGTGTTCAAAATGTTATGTCTTTCTAAAATGTTACACTTTCATCTGGCTTTTTGTGAAGTTGGTTAATAATCAGAATTTGATGACACAAGGAAAGTCTATAGCAACTGGCTTAATCAACTTGGTTTACAATTATGAAAAGAGACTGAAAACTTTACTGCAAATTCTAATTCTCTGGTTAATAAGGAAAACTGGATGAGTTTGATAGACACATACAAGCAATTGCTGAAATCAAATCAATACTGCTAAAATATGGGGTACAGATGACCAAAGATGATTTAAGGAAGTTGATATTACAATAAGGTTTCATACAAAATCAATGTGCTTGGAAAAGAGCCATTAAGTAAAATGACAACATGACGATGTTAATGCTGAAAGAAGCCAATCTGACTTCATATACGGAGTTGAACAGCAGGCTTGTCTGAACAAAGTTTGAACAAGACATTGACTTTGAGAAGACTGATGTGATGTCTTTTCAAAAGGCTTCTTCAGGTTCTCTGGAAATTGGCTGCAAATTTGGATTTCACACCCATCAACACTAGGCAAAAAAGGCAACTCTAAACATCATCATCATCATCATCAGGCAGTTTCCAGTCCGTCTTTGCCATGCCCAGGGGGTTGGACTGTCAGGAGGCAGTTCTCAGACATCCTCTCCAGAAATCCCTGTCCTCTGCCAGCTCAGGTGGGAGGTTCCAGGTCTGCATGTTTT
>JAAAKM020006971.1:43358550-43373414 GCA_010016025.2 Alatinidae sp. Z8VKAUB7J3
ACAGGAGTAGAGTGGTGCTGCTGTTAAACATCCAAAGGCACAAGGAAACTTATGTGGTCTCTATGTGACAACCTTGTAATGCAGTTCAAATAATACACCTAGGTAAGATGAGTGTCTCTGTTTAACACAAAACTTCCCCTCAGCTTTTATTAGTTTTGCAGGGAAACGGTACCCCGGTAACATTAATCAACAGTTCCCATTTTAATGTAAGCCTCTTCTAGAGAGGTGTATTGATATTGACGAGAAGAGGTTGATGCCCGTGATAACAAAAAAGAACCATTTAATACTTTGAAAAGAAAGGGTCCTCTCTGTCTGTCCACACAGAACCAAAACTATGAGAAATGTTGTCGATCTGTTCTTAAAATCAGACGTTACACAGTATGATATAATATAATTTTGCTTCATAAGGTATTAATAAATATGTCCTGGTGGCATCAGAGATCCCACAATGGTAAGCTTTAGCTAATTTGGAATGTGATCAGTTTCTGTCCAATTCGTTGCAAATGCCTACCCTGAAATATTAGCAGATCTGAAAATAAATAAAGTCTTAGGCTATTTTGTTCATATTTAAATGGTTAAATGTAGGCGTTTTGGAATCTGTTGTGTCTTTTTATAAGACGTGATCCGGTTTTAGTGACATGGTGCATTGGCCAACATAAAGTGCTTTGTGTACAGTGAACAACTCAAGAAATACAAATTAAGACATGAATAAATATCTGGCAGTTTATTGAGGATTAGCATTATATATCACCGTTTACTTTCTGGTGCTCTCCTTAATTTGTTTTGTACTTTAAATTTTCTAACACTCAAGGGAAGTTAGTTGTAGCTATGGGTGGCAGATTGAATCATCTCATGAGGCCTGGTCATCTTGGTTTCTTTCAAATGCTTTTTACTAGCAACTCGGTTATTAATTCCCGAGAAATATATTTATATATATCACCATATTTCAAATTGCTTTAAAATCTCCATAGCAGAATTTCGTCCACTCTTAACCGATATTTCAGATTTTGAAAAGTAAGACTTCAATGGTGCATTTAATGTAATAGATGTATTTTGTAATACTGCTGATTACATTTCAGAAGATGTTCATTGTTATGCAAACTCAACTCAAATATGTCTACTAATTGTTTACTTAATACAGTAAAGAAACTACAATTTACTCGAATGTCTAAGTTTAAGAATATTGTAGGTTTCCAGTATACTATTAATGAATGAACTTAAAGGTGATATAAGATAATATCAAGCAACATTGTTCAACTATATAACGAAATGAAATATGGAGCTTCGTATCAAAACTTAATGTACTTGATAAGTTCCCTTTCTATTTTTGAAAATTGTCACTTTCTACTCCTTAATAGAAGGATTAAACGTGTGAATGCTTCAGACTTAGGCAATAGATTTCCAAATACTATTACCGAAAATTCGCAATCTAAAACCTAATAAACTATGAAAATATCTTGTACCATTCAGTCGTGATCACACGTACATAGGCATAATGAGTTATGACAAATATCTCTGCATATCTTTCCACTTAATGTACGTTAAATGAACACCGTAGATAAACGTCTACTGTTATGTGGCGCTCATTCAAGTTAACCCAATGTAGCCAAATTTCCATCAGAATCTCTTTGTCATAATTAGTTACCCGATTGACCTTTTGGCGTCAGGGATGTTGAAAAATTTAGCACAATACCACTGAACTTGAAACGAGAAATTCTCTTTATTTCGTCCTAATAAAATCATGGTAAACCTT
This sequence comes from Alatinidae sp. Z8VKAUB7J3, assembly GCA_010016025.2. Taxonomy (NCBI): domain Eukaryota; kingdom Metazoa; phylum Cnidaria; class Cubozoa; order Carybdeida; family Alatinidae; species Alatinidae sp. Z8VKAUB7J3. The sequence goes on from JAAAKM020006971.1 coordinate 43,360,304, forward strand.
GTCTAAGAAATCGAGGATCATGTTTTCCATGACACCATACCAAATCTACAACATCTTCAGTGTTTGGTTGCTATCTGCAGATGACCTTTCCATAGTCAAATGTGACATGCAACTAACTTAGAAGTGACGATCATAGTTTTATTATCGAGAATGAATACTTAACCATTTCTACCGAAACCCTATCGCTTGCCAAGCCCATAACGAGAATCAATATTGTTAAACAGTACCGTAGCCAGGGGGATGCTTGGTATGCTTAGCATCCTCTAGAAGTGGACTTCAAGGTAAAATAGCATCCCCTTGTTCATGGTCGTCCGAACTAGAGTTTTGAAATGTGTCAGAATATTTCTCAGGCTTGTTGAATACCCTGCTCCATATATCTTTTCCAAGATATCAAACCTGCACACCTAAATTAAAAAATTTTGGAGTGCAGTTAACTACAGACACTTGGTTTCTACGAGTGCTAGTGGTAACTTCCAATTCATATTAATCCCGCATGACTTGCCATGACCATATATGGTATGTCTGGCTCTTCAGGCTGAGCTTTATGTTCATGATTGTAGTCCTGTTTGGTTTCCATGGTCTGTGGTGTTTGTGATGCTGTTTTATTGTCGAAATGCAGTGATATCTATGTTTAATTTTCTAAGGTATTTTATTGTAAAGTTGCGATTCCATGTTAAATCGTTAAAGGTTTCCATCACTGCGCTTAAATTAAGACAAAATTAGCATTCTCTGTGATTTCCAAGACGTAACTTATTAAATTAAACTTTGGAATAAGCACTGAAGGTACTACAAATAACAATGGACTAAGTTGTTCGGTCTAGCTTTTTAACTGTTGCTAATGTCTGATGAGAGTATGGAGAAGCTGAATTCCTCATCAAACTTCGCTTGCGCAAGAAAACAGCAACAACAACAAAAATGCAATGCAAAAATCATCAACAGCGCCAAAGGAAAATGGTACAGAAACAGTGAAAGACTAATGGATTTTGCGAGAGAACCAAGAGTCCGGCAGCGCCAACGTTTGATACAGTACCCAACGTAGAGTTTGGTTAAATTTTTATGAGGGCAAACAACGTTCGTAGCACAATGGCCCAAAATTTATGAGGGAAAGTGCCGCCACTGCCCTCATGGTTCCTACGCTACTTTACAAAAAGTATCTTCTATACGGCTTGCTCGTTTCGATCGAATAATTATCAAAACCTAACTATCGTACTCACCGAGAAACCAAGGGACAAAATTGGAGACGGATACGTGAGACTTCCGACTACTGAATAATCACTGACGTCATAAATCTTCACATCCCTGTTGAAAGAAGAGGATAGACAATGGGAATAGCAACTTAAGGGTACTCGACAGTATGGGTGGCTGAACGAGAGTAATTCCATTCTTCTACACAAGATGGGAGCGATACTTTTCGGGCTCGTTAAATGATCGAGTTTAACTATGATAACATTCTCATCCTAACGAGACAGCTTGAACCAAGTTCACTGTAGCGGAGTACACCTACGATTTGGAAAACATCTTAAAATCCAATCTGTTTTAACCTCCTTTAGTTCGTCAATAAGTGATCCACATCTCTTTATAATTGTTAACTTTTTCAATTACCGTATTTCTTTAAAAGAAACATACATCTCATCATTTGAAAGGACTTATGAATAGTGTGCACATTATCCACAGGCGTCTGTTATCGTTGCAAATGTGCTGAATATAGCTACATAAAGTTGCCATATGACGATTTTCTCCAAGTATCTCTCCGCATGTTTCTTGTCTAGCCCTTTCAAATATTCGCTTCTTCTCATCATTGTTTCATCCGCCATGATCGTATCTTGGAACAAGACAGTTGTCCTCCAACATGGCGACCGCAGAATAAATTATTTAGTCTGCATAAATTAGTAACGTAGGTCGGAACAGTAAATTCGGGGAATAAGAGATACACTTGAATAAGAGTACATGCACCCTCGGTAGTTTGGACCCCCGTCGTTAATAGAATTTCTCTTTGGCTTCACAGCTCCCAGCCTACTCCCATCCCCTAACAATGGAGTCAGGAAAGGTCAACAATAAAAAAAATTGGGCATCGCCGGGGGCTAAATAACTCTCTTGGGCGTTACTTGTAGGTTTTAGCGGAAACAAAAAGCAGACTAAAAAGCAAATCAGAGTTTAAGTCGGCGACGTCTTTATTGACCGGAGCAAACGGGAACACGGTAAAAGGTATGGCTGGGTTAAAGGCTGAAAATGGTAATACAGTCGAACCTGTCTATAGCGGACACCTGCAGTTCCTGAAAAAAGTGTCCGCTATTACCAGGTGTCCGCTATATAGAGGTTCTCAACCATAACTGCCTAATTTAGTTAATCTTAATTAATTAATCCTGATAAATTAGTCTGCTTAATTTCGCCAATGAAAGAAGAACAAAAAGATACATTAATTCATAATAATGTTTTAAATCTCATATATAAACCTAAATAATAAAGCTTTAACAAGAATTTTAGGAGGTGGTATTAGCGTTTCAAAGAAGATCGTCGGACACGTGCCGTTTAACTGAAGTAAATTTGCCTCCATGTTTCTCAAGAGTTTAAATAGGAGTAAAATACTTATGTCCGCTATACAGAGGTTAATTTTAAGGCAAATGTTCACGCGGTTCCAAGAAAATGTGTCCGCTATAACAAGTGTCCGCTATAAAACTGTCCGCTATATAGAGGTATTTCAATGAGAGTTTGACCATAATTCGGCCCGTTGTTAGAAAATGTGTCCGCTATTACCAGGTGTCCGCTATATAGCATGTTCGCTATAGACAGGTTCGACTGTAGTAAAGTACTTCAAAGTAAGCAGCTGCAAGAACAGCTGCAAGAAAGTTATTGTGATTCCGTGGGTCGCACACTCGCCTACCTGTCATGGTGGCGTTTACTCGGAAATGGTTTATTAAGGTGAAACGTACCTGTCCAGTGATCCAGCGAGCAACCTCGTGGAGGCCGAATCAAGACATAACGACGTCACAGTTTTAATATGGTTCGATAGCGAGGAAAGAAGGCGACCTCCACGTAGTATATCCCAGACATTAATGGTGTTACCACCTAGTAAAATGTAAAAACGGAAACGAAGAAAAGCAAGATTACAAGTTAGGTAATAAATAACGCATGCGCGGGAAGCATGGATTAATGACTACTTCTTTTCTTCCGATTCTTATTCTTTACGTTGATTACCTCCTCAAAGAAGAACAAACCACCTATAACAGTCTTTCCCATTGCACAAGCATGCTAACATCGGAGGTCACCTGGCGCAGTTAGTAGAGCACATGCCACGATAGAGTGGGTCACGGGTTCGATCCCCGGTGATGACATATTTTCTATTTCTCTAGCGTATTTTCAATATTAGAATATTAATAATATTATGAAAAGATTATTGTATATTAACGACATTTTGTCGTTTTAAAATAGTTGGGCACACCCTTGGTGTGTGACGTTGATATGTCCGTATTCTATACACGGTGCGTTTTCTCGTATACTGCACCTCCCCCCTAATTTGACAGTTTGCGAACTTGATACCATTTTCTCGGTCACGAGGGAAGATGACTTTGCAAAGTTTCACTGTATGCACGTTAATATATTTAAAGTAAGATATGACAAATTGGAAATAATTTACGAGAAACCTATAATACGATAAAGTGAGTTACGATAATTTATCAAAACTTTTCGACATACCGGCAGAAATGCAGAGTCCTCCTGATGGAAAGAGGAGCACACTCTCCACTGGATGTCCATGAAGTAAAGAGAGCGTAAAGGAATTCGTACGCGTGTCCCATAACTTGACTGTGTGATCGTATGATCCTAAAAACGAGCGAAGTATGAAATGAATAACGTTACATAAACAATTCTCTTTATCAAATCACAATTGGAGTGTGTTAAGAATCAATCAACAGGCTCCTTTGAGCTGCCAACAAACACATAACTGAAACATAATTAACCCTGGTAGTCAGAACTATCAAACTAGCATTAAATAGTTTGTGTTCCCTCCCTTGATAATTATCTTACATACCGTAAATTACCTGTTAAATGCATAGGACTGAAATAAGCGCCCATATCTCAAATACGCACATAGTTTGTGAGAAATATTCTCTCTGATTACAACACACTCACAACAAATATTCTCTCACAACACCTCTTTGAGTAGAAAAGGCCAACTATTAAACTTCTATTTTGTACCTGAAGCTATCATGTGTGCACTTGCTTGACTCACTGCTCCCGTCCTGACGTAATCCTGCAATTAGAAAGCATAACGTATAATCACAAAGAATCGATTCCGTTATGGGGAAACTATCTTCCATAAACGGCAAGGCAAGTAGAAACAAATTAGAAGACTCCACATTACAATTACTTTATAGTTCACGGAGGTAATAGGAGTACGGATTTGTGAAAAGGGCTCAGTACAACTTGCTACATTAAGGAATGCAATCAGATTTCCTGAACAACAGATTTTGTAAAGCAAAGGACGCTGAAACTCAAGAATCTTTGATCTTACTTGAAACTGCCTAATTACATTGAGATTCAAGAAACAGAGGAGCCTTATAGCTTGCTTCTTGGGCTGGTAGCTCAAGTCGAGGAGAACCAAACTAACTACCCTTAAACTATTAGTACGCTTGTTTGGCAGTCTTACTGTTATTTAGGGTAGCTTCAATATCATACCCATTGCTCCTTATGGGTCTTTCAACTAAGAAACGAGGATACATTTTCATACGTTTGCAGACAGGATGGAGTATGCAAAACCTGTCAACTTTTAAAAAAAGAATGCGTGAAATATTGGTGGAATCCGAGTCTTTGTGCGGTACTACCCCGGTTTGTATCGAAAGGAAACTTTTGAAAACTTGGGTCCTTAAGTCTCCAAAAAAGGCTTTCATGATCATTATTTTCTGTTACACGAGACTCCTGAAGTAATGCTGCAAAACACTTACTGGGCCCTAAAAACTGGAGTGAAAGGAGAAATCAATCCGGTTTCTAATGAAGATTTTTTAATACAAACAAAAACCACAAAGCAATTTTGCGATTGTGCCTTTTTGATGCTATTTGTCAGTTTTAGTATAAACTGAGAGAAGAATGTGTTTCCTTGCTTTTTTCTGAAATGCATGTAGAAAAGCTACCAAATTTCATGCGTGCATGATGCTTGACCGTGACAAAAGTCCGTGAAAACATGCAAACGGCAGGAAGGTTCAAAGATTTGAGCATCTATGGATGTATTACCAGGGAAACCTTATGCCCCCCCCTCTCTCTCTCTGCAAAAATAATTGCTGAAATTTGGCTTCTGTAAAACAAACACCAGTAAATCTACCATCTTCTGTCCTGCTAGAGATGATAATGCAATCAGAGCCTTGAATCACAACCAATTGCAAAGAAGTTTCTTCTTTCTAAACTGTATTGTAAGTATTTTGACCAAACGCATGTAAAGCTTGTAGACGCACCTACCCCTACCCCTACCCCCCATGGACACTAGAAGCCAGCTACAGGGTTGATGCAACTATTTTCAAATAAGGAATATTTTTTTAAAAGCGTCTTTCATTCAAAAACACAATGTTCAGTGCTGGAGTCTGACACTCTCATAAGCCTATGCATCATGGCTGTACAAATTTATTTCTGTTTACTGCGTTACACAAGTTGAAAGAGGAGACTCCTTGTGTATTTAATCAAACCTGTCCCACTAATCTCACATCAACTCTACCTGATCACAAAGTATATGGATCTCAACTGGGATCACCGCATTGCTTACCCCTCTATCTCAATAGCATCCGTTTTGACATTAGCAGATTTAATTACACTATAGGGTATGGCTCAACAGTTGCTTTATGCAATACAATTCAAAAATGACCGCCCACTTGAAAGGGTTCAATTTCTGTGTGGGGACCTAAACATGATGGTGTCGAAACGAGTGCCATTTAGATAGAGGGGTTAAGCAATGTGTAAAGACTTTCACAAGTCCAGTGGAGATCCATATATTTGTGAATTGCAGTGTAGAAAACATAAGGGACACAAACAGCTCTTACCTGGTGCCCACTTAAAGTTGAAACTAATTTTTCTGTCGGCAAATCCCATTGTTTAACTGTTGAATCATCTGATCCAGAAAAGATGCTAGTGCCATCAAGATCAAATGTCGTAAAATGCACTGAACTAAAGAAAAATGCAAAGAGAAGTATACATAGTAACAAATTGCGATATCTTGTGATCACAGAATCATCATGACACTGCAACTTGTTATGAACACTCTAGACATCCAGCGTGTAATGACTAAGCAATTTATGGATAATGTATGACGTAATGTTAGAGTTAAATAATGGTGATTTAGCAAGTAGAATCAGTCGGGATAAAATGAAGAAAAAGAAACCAACATTTATTGAATCACTCAACTTCATCTTTGCTGGAACTATTGTGCGCTTAGGTCGAGTGTTTACCCACTACACAAAACAAATAAGCTCAAGTCACTGATTGTGAAGTGGTATTACATCTAATTGTACCCCTCCCCCTGGTAAAATACACGTTCATAAATTCTACTTCTAATGTAAGTAACCTGCTGTGTACATCACTTAACTTCTATTATATAGGGTTAAGGCTCAGTTACTTGAAGGGTGCTGGTGAAATCAGCAAGCATAAGCATTCTTATAGGGCTTTATGTGCAAATAAAAGGTCCTTTATATGTGGAAACAGACATTGAGCTCATGAAAGAGGACCTTACTCCAAAAAACTGCATGCTTATAGTATCCTATGGAGAGATTTGGGCAATTTGATATATATCTTAATAGTGTCTCTGATAGTGCAGCTCAAGAAAACCTTACACAAAACTATGGGGATTGCAACATATCCTAGTTTTAAATGCATTATGTGAAGAAATACTATGGACATGTTGTCATGGCAATGGGCAAATAAGCAGTGCTTAAATTCACAGGGGTTCGGATGAGAAAACAACCTTGAAGCTTCTATTCAGACACCAAACTCTAAATAGCACAATTAGATAACACTAGATAATATATGAACTAAAACATATTCATTTACACCATCTATTGTATTTCTAGCACATTATAAGGCACCCTTGTTTATAACCCAGCCTTGAATATAAGCCAAGCTATATGATATTCAGAAAAGAATGTGTTGCCACCCTTAACGGTAAGCTGCACCCCCAAAAACCTGGTAACTAAATAAAGAGATATGTAATTTGAATAAATGGAAACATTTACAGATTGATGTTTCAACTTTATCACCTCCTTTATCAAGTAAATATATGGTATATATTTGAAGTAATTTTTTTTGCATGGCAATATAAACATTCTGGGCTTATTACTAGGTAGAAGAGCTTACTTTCAAGAGCTGAAAATTGGTAAATCAATCTAATTAAATGGTAGAATTATAAGAAAAGGCCCCCTAGAAAAACATTGTACATTTTCATCAAATAAGACAATTGCTAATTTCCACTAGTAAGACTCCATGCAAACACTTTGGCTGTTGTAAAATCAGTAGTTCCTCAGCTCAAGTTTTAAAGAAAGCATAAAAGTTGTCTAACATTAAATTTTATTTCCAAAAAGTCAAACTGATACAAAATGGGCGTGTCCATTTATTCAAGAAAATATTTTTCTTGCCCTTCACAAAGAAGCTTAATGGTAGGTATTTGTTTAATTTGTTTAAATAAAGTCAGTTTAATAGAGAGTCTACTTAAGTTACAGGGTAGTCATATATATAGGGAGAATGCCACGAAGTATTATGACAATTACGACAACATTTTGTCTTTTCTTTAAGACTTCGTCAGGATTGTCATATCCTTGGCAGAGTGACAACCCCAGAGCAGGCCCCTGTAAAAGCCACCTCTCAGAAATGAAAAAATGTGAATGAGCAACAATTTGAATGAGCATCTCCCCTTCAATAACCAGTAATTGATTGCTTGAAATCAACAGTGTCCCCCATCCCCCACTCCAGCCAAATGTTCAACAGGAACTGTTATACAAATTGACACATAAAGATAAGCACTGGCACATTACTTGTTATGTCCTTGGAACTGCCGCAGTGATGCCTTAGTATCTGAATCAAACACCTGTCAGAAAAACGAAAAGGTTAAAGTGTATATGACAATGGTAACTAGGACTAGGGTTTTGGCTTGGAAAAAAGGTTCCAACTCTCCTCTCTCCACAATTCATTCAAATGCACTGACAGTACCACAAGATGTTTCATTTCAAACTTTACCCTTTTTACTTCAGCCTCTACTGAATTTGGTCTCTTTCTCACAGACAGTCCTCTACTAAACTAACGCCCAGCTAGAACTTAACAGCTTCTTCAGTAAATCTTTCTGTTTTTAATATGTTATATTTCCCCACATTCTCCTCTTAAAATTATCTTCCTCCATAGGGGAAATTAGTGATTTTCTACTGTTTGTAACCTTTGAGTTTTCTTAGTCTTTAATTTATTAGGTTGTTTTATCATGCTTGTAACTTAACTTTGAATATAATGCAAGTAACATCCCAAACTAAGGATGAAATAATTTGTTAGTTTTTTAATGTGTTTTGCAACATATTGTCTTTATACCATTTCACTGGTTGACAATATATATAAAAAGGTTATGTTTTCCATTTGGCTCAGCTACAACTCATAATCTACAACCAAGGTTTTAGATAACTATGAACATTAATATCAAGTGTTTTCCAGCAAATATAGTCCGTAGAAATTCTGTGTAAAATGCAAGCACAATCAACAACACAACAAGTACACAAATATTATCATTATCATCATCATTGCTATATGAAATAGAATATGTTAACAATGGTAGTCACCTGCCTCAGCTGGTAGAGCAAATGCTGTGATGAAGAGGGCCATGGGTTTGACCCCTGATGGGGACACATTTTTCTATGTCTCTAATGCCTTTTCAAAGATTACATTAATATATTAAATTTGCTACTTTCTGGCTTGTTCAACCTTTACATCATACTGCTTAAAATTAGCACACAATTGTTTTAAATGCCCCCTTGAACCAATACTCCAGACATTTTGGCCGAAAGCCAAATAAATGCCCCTATCCATTAAGTATATATCCCATCATATCATTTCCCTACTTTAAGGAAAATACACTTTCTGAACATCATATAGGTACCACTTGTTAAATTTTCATAAAATTGGCAATAAAAGTTACAAGTCAAGTAAATTTAATGAGCAATTTGTTTACCCTAGGAGCATCTTCTTTGAAAGTCATTGGCAGGTCCACTCCCTCAGATACCCCCCCCCCTCCCTCTGCCTTTTTTGAATGGGGATTCAATGCATCAAATTTAAGGTATTGAAAAATCAGAACATGCCCTTCTGTTCTTGGTAGAATACAGATTTAGGCCAAGTAGAGTGGGATTAAATATGACATGAGTTCATTGGTGAGTTTTGCTACACAGTGTTGCTGCTATTGGTTTGGATTGTCAGTTTTACCAATATTTCCCTTCTTATCCATTGGTTAAATGTCACTCCGTAGAAACTATGTGGATTATCGCCTTCTGATCTTAATTTACCGCGAAATGCAAAGTAATAAGTCTTTGTCAAAGATACGTAGTTCTTCACGTGTGCACCGATCAGGCTACTTTGCTTTCATCAGTACTTGAAATGTATGTTGTGATATCTGTAGTCAAGCAGTAGTCATCGTGACACTGCATAATGCAAATGAAGAATGCAAGTAGTAGTTTTGCTGATGTAACCTATTTGATGATGTAAGATGATGTAATCATTATTTTATAAAGAAGTTGAGATTCATGATTAAGGGCATTGATAAAATACGTGTTACCAAGTTAAGAAGACAAGTATACTACTTGAGTACATGCGTGTGGCCTTTGCTGGAATTTATACCGCGCTCTTAGTTAAGCGTCCTCCTGTATAGAAAATATGTGAAGCTTTACAATCAAAGAGAAAGCAAAGCAAAAGATACGCATTTCGATAAACGTTTCACACATTTACGGACAAGGCTAGCGCAATGTTTACTTATCTATAATTACTAATAATGTTAAACTTAGAAGGGATGCCTTGAAATTATGACTTGGAATTAAAATCACCTGCTCTTTAAAAGAACACGCGAGAAGAAAAAGGGCTGAAACTAGTTAGGACTTAACACAACAAAAATAAAGAAAACCCGTTGACTGGTTGCAAATTTTCAACAGAACCTCTACGATAACTGACGGGAGAGTCAGAGAATTTGATGTTACTTCTGTACCCAAAGTTGTCTTGACGGCCTCTTAAACAGCCCCACAACAAATATTGTTATCAGTAATTGAGCTGTAAATACAGTTGAAGCTAGATTATTCACTTAATCCAAATAAAGAAAATTAATTTGGTTAGCTTTTGTATAAACCTTGAAAGAGCAGATGGGGTATAAATTTAACGTATACATGACTGGCACGTTTTCAAGTGACTGACAAAAATCTTCACGAAACGTTTTCTTCCTTCACTTCAGAAAGTCTGTGTGACCAGTGTCTGGCGGGAACACTTTGAAATTGTAAACCCAGCACTGTTTCCGACTTCTATTTTACGTTCAATGTGCCAGAAACCTAAATTTGTTGCTGTTGTATCTGCAATTCTATTGTTTGTATAATTGATGATAATTTATGCGTAATGAATTTGTAATAAATATCTTGAACATTGTGAAATGACTGAACTTAGCTGAATATCAAGTTAAAGGAATGATCAGCTTGTAGTGATTCCTTAATGAGTTCTTAGTAAACGCAGCGGCCACTATACAGCAGTTGCTACATAGGAAAGAAGGGAGGGTTCTTCCTTGTAAGGGAGTAGGCCCAAAGACAGCACTTTGTAAAATTACAAGATTGCTATAGAACTTGGAAATCGTCTGAAAATATCTTTTATGCAAAAACAGAGCACCGAGAGGAGCAATGTATACTTTGTGCATTACTAAACCCATCTTGCATTTTCTTATAAAAGAAATATGGGAAAAATTGCGCAGGGGTGGCTGGAATGACCAAAACACAGAATTGTACATTCATAATGTACAGAGTGAACATTTCAAAGATAAATCGCTTGAATATCAGTATCGCCTACACAAACGAAATAGGTATCCTTCGTCACTGATGCCAAACCATGCCTTCTTTCTGTAATCTCTAACATTTGGTTCTTTATCGAAGCAACCCTATACGTGCAATTTATGCATGGACCTGTGAGCAACCCACGCATACTCTGTATATCGATTAGATATAAAAGTGTTATATTTACTTGATTAACTGGCGTGCATTCTTGATCCAAGGTGTTGTAACCTTTCAGACCTGATAGACTAGACCGCCGGCCACAGACAAATGGTTTTTGATGCAGCATCATAAAAATACATTGTTACAGAACCCCATCACGTTCTCTTTAGTTCTCTCAACGCCAGTCGGTACACGCTACTATAGTTAATAATTTATGTATCCTTGCTGTAAGGGAAAACAAATGCAGTCTTTGATTAAAGACCTGATCTTACTACTAGATTCTGCAGACTGGTCGACCACACTTATATTTCACTTTTCAGTTGCGGGGGTTTTATCGGTGTCAAAGCATCATTAAACACTCCACTCTCACGTACGTAATAGTACGAGATGTCAAATAAATTAGAGTGACAGGGAAATCTGTTCTCTAACTGACAATATGTTACAGTCTTCACATTCTAAACCAATCCACGTATATGCCTGTGGACTCTTTTGGTAAGCTTGTATACGTGGAGGGGTACGGAGAAATACAGATCTGAACACATTATAGACTTAGAATGGATGGACCGTTTTCTTAGTACTACGTCGATCGCTCATGGAAAGATTCTAAGGTTTGTGCAGGTGGTGTTGATATACTGTTGTTCAATAAATATTTTCCTCTAAGAGAAACCATTCCTCCCTACCTACAAACAGGCATAAGGCGAGTATTTAGGAGATCGGGCATCCCTGTTCAATTATCATCTAGTTCTTCCTGTGTTGCTTGCAAGGGCGTTGCCAGCTATGGCGAAGCTGAGACGGGAGGCACCAAAAGGTGTTGACAAACTATACCACTCTGTGAAATTCTTGAAAGTTGTATCTAATTTCATTACCATGACTGTCTATGGACTAATAAAACCTTATGTCAAATTCCACAAGTAAAGTACAATAATGTTTTGATTAGGTTAGCTATATGTAATACAAACAACTTAACGTGTTTATAGGGATCTGCTAGTTTAACCCCAATGCAGCAAGGTCAATACTACCTTCACATTCCTGTAGAGACCGGAATTAGCTTGCACACTTAATGTGACTAGTGGATTTATAATATTTGGCTACTACCTTATCTTTCTTGGTAAAGAGAATAATTAAGGACGAGCTCTCCATTTTTGTTGCATCTAGGAGGGTTTTGAATTTTTTTGTTTGCTGCTGGGAGTCCACTTAATTCGAAGACATCATAGGCTATCAACTCATCGTCATCGAAGAAACGTCTTGTTTTATTGTATCAGTTGTAGAGCTGCGCGCATGATTGATGATGGTAATAATCTTCTGTTGAATCTAATTATAGTATCATGTTAATTCAATCACTGCCTTGTGAAATTTAACACAAAGGAATAATGAATTAATCATTCTCAACAAAAATTGGAATCTGAATTGTTCTAATAATTTATTGTTAATAGATCATTACAATAGAATATTTAAAATACCAATGCACTAGCTAAGACTAAATATTATATTGTAATTTTAGCCACTACATTTATTATTTCACATTCTTTTTAATAATTTCTCTATCGCATAATGGCACTTCTTTTCTTTTATCGCTCATACCCATATAAAGTTTTTTGACCTTGATTTAGTATTTAAGAATTGGCTTTTACACTGTAAGTAAGTTGGCGTTAGAATCTTGACAAGAGCAGACCGAAAAGCTTTGGTTAACAAAAAAATATCGTTGCAATGTGTCCGCTTTATTCTCTATTTACAAGTTCTATACCACAAAGAACATATTCTGATCTATCTTATACAAACAATATTACTACATATGAAATCCCAGTATACATAGCAATGCTTCTTGTTTTATTAATTTCCTAACGAGGCATAAGAACACTGAAAATCGGCAGTATTTTAAGAAAGTCGATCAGATTTCCAATAGATCCTTATATCCTGAATCGACACCACGT